>OX104064.1:74385709-74418557 GCA_944474145.2 Dicrocoelium dendriticum | reverse complement strand
AGAATTGTCCTACAGGAAGCAGGACAAAGTTTTAAATGCCTCGGAATTCTATGTTTCGCCCTTTACTTTCCAATGTGAGATCAGTATAGCGCCAGGAGCCAAGGAAACTCAAGAACATACGAAAATTTCCCCCATATTTTAGCCAGCCCGATAGCTAGCGGCTGCACAAACAAGGAGCGTTACACCACACCCATGCTTCAGCAGAGCCCACCACCACATTGAATACTGCTACAAGACTGGACTACATATGCGCCTAAAGTTGGCTACACACTTGACAGAGGCACCCTCCCATCTAAACCCCGCCAACCGTCACAAAGGAAATTATACAAGTCAAATCGTACCCAAATACCACCCGGTACACCAGACCACCACACATGACCAGCCAAAGGTAAGGCAGTTACACGTACCCACCAAATAGGCGACCACGAGACCCTATCGTATTTCTCTGGTTGAACTGAGTAGTATAGTATGTATAGGAGGAGTGAGACAACCTGAGCACCGCAATACCCAAAAGCTTATACAACTACCGTCAGACCCGCTAAAGGCCCAAGACCATCCGCTATCGGCCCCCCCCCCCCCACAGACTCCTGTGTCAACTAGTAGGGAGACCAGCTAAAGCTATCCAGGCTGGTGCGGGCTACTCCATCACCGAACTCCGTACAATAGGGACTCACTCACGCCACTCGCTGCTCTCCAAGTACACACTCTTACAGTCCGTAATGATGCAGAGGCAATTCGCTTGCCATTACTTGCCCTCGTATCAATCATTCACTATTCTAAATCTTCCACGACGTTCTTGGAGCGGCACGCAGAACCGCAGGCACTCCGCCAGGCAACCCCGGCTCAAGAATTGAAGCGAAGGGTCTACTGCTAGTGGCCAAAGCGCATGACTGGCAGAATAATGTTTTATTTGGAAGGCCTTCATCGAAAACATTGTCGCGAATTCTACAAGGGTTGGCCGCACAACCAGTAACTACAGAGGGTGTGATACCCGATAGATGATAGTCGCCATATTCCTCCGGCACTGATGGGCCGCACATGTGATCAAACTGTGGCACAAAAAAGCCTACAGTGCTGCCATCCGAAAACTTAAAAAAGTAATAGTCACTGGGCCACGGGATAGCCACTGTAACCACTGAGCAAGCAAGTATACCCCACCTTCTGTCCACCGTGTAGCTCAGAAAGGACACCAATGCAAAAACACATCGACGAGACGGAGGACAGGATGGTCACCCCCTTTCTTGATGCTGTGAGGTTTTATATGACCTCACAACATACCAGAACTGGCCTAGGGCCAGCTACCTGTTCCTCCAACACCACGACCGGCAGACCCCCGACCCGGGAGGCATAGACCCACACGGAACCAGCTCTTACCCCCCCGATCTGCCCCCGATGCCCACACAGTCAATGAAACCCCCACCCCTAGGATATCCATATACACCCCAATCACCCCGAACTAACGACAACTACCGACCACCCCCCCATGTACATACGAACATTACCATCCCCCAAGTATTGCCCCCTCTCACCCATCACCATCGCAAATCACACCCCTTCATCAAAACCCCATCTCTCTCCCTCACACCACTATTCCTCTTCTATCACAATACACCCTCCCACTCCCTACATACCCGCATTCCTCACCCTCCCCCCCCTGCCCTTCCTCCCATTCCTCCGACCCTTTGACGTAATTGCAAACCACTCACTCCGTTGTCCCCCTTACATGACTATCCTCGATAACACCCTCCATTCCTCTATACCCTCCCCCACCCCCTCACCCCACCCCCCCTCAACCCACCCTCCCAAAGTCACCCCACCCCCCCGCACACCACCACTCGCCTCTCCCTCTCTCACTCCTATCACGCAGCTCACCCTATCCCCATCTCACTCACCGAAACTCCACCCCCCCGCCCCTCCAACCCTTCCCCCCCCCTTTCTTACTACCCCTTACCCCCCCCCCCCCCCCCCCCCCCCCCCCCCTTTCTCCACTATGTGTGGCAAACTTTCCCAACCCCTTCCACCACCACTCGACCATCTCCACACCATAGCTCACAAACAAACAATGCATTCCCCTGTCCCTCCCACGGTCTAACTAGTCCGCATTGTCACAACCTTCTGCCTACCATACCTATCCCGTAATCCTCTCCCAACGCCCCCACCTCACCTACTTACACCACAGCACAGCCGTGACCCTGCGCCCACCATCTCGCCTCTCTCCCCCGATCACCCAATATCACATCAACGAGGAAATAGCAGGTCCATAACCGTAACCATCGAAGATTCTAGGATCAAAGCGACAAGCGAGGATAGCCTATGTTAATAATATGCCTCAGCGGACAACCAGAGTGAGCAGACCGACGCCAAAACCAATAGAAGACATCCAAGACGAAAACAAGACTCCAAGAAACCCCCACAACTGAATGCACCCAGTGTGATGTGTATGTTCTTCTTATTCCTCCTCTCCGTTGTTGAAATAATGCTAGCTAGCTTGCTCACGCCGTCATGAGTGCGCACCACATCCTATGTTGAAGAACCCAGCACTGCGCCCAGCACTGTATGTGTGTGTGTGATAGTAGAGTGCACCCTCCCATAGTGTAGACGTACTGTCACTCACTCACGCAGGACTTACCGAATAAGCAACTATAACCACGGCTCCTCCATCCAATTATACATCCCCCACAATCCATCCCCATCAGTACCCCCCCCCTTACATTACATAAACCACCCCTTTTCATCTCCCCCCTTATCCCCCAATCAGTTCCATCCCCCATATCATTCAATCTCGTTTATAGGATACCATAATAACCATATATCCCCACTACAACCCATATTCTTACTTCATAAATTACCAAATCTCACATTATTTCCTTTCATTATATCCTAAATCCTAAACCCCCAATACTTCCTTTCATTTCTATAAACCCTTTATAAACCTCCTTCCCCACTCCTTTTCCACTTCACACCCCCAAACTACTCATTCACATTCTTTCCCCCCTTAACCACATACTACCCCCCCCCTCAAACACCCTTAAATCCCCCCCCCAACCCCACCTCCTCCTCCCAACAAAACCCCACCCACACCATACCAATTCCCACCCCAACACAACCACACATACCCACAACACACCCCCTTACACACCCCCCTCACACCCCCCCAAAACTAAACAAACCCCCCCACACAAACCAACCCACCCACACCCCACCCCGCCCGCCACACACCCCAACACCCCCCCCCCAAACCCACAACACCAACCCCCCACCCTATCCAAAACCCCCCATAAAAACCCCACAACACCACCACCCCCCCCAATTTATCTCCCCCTTAATCCCCCCCCCCCTCTCACCTCTCACATACCCCAAAAACAACCAAACCACCCACCTACCCCCCCCCACCCCTACCTAACTCCCCCACCTATTTTCCACCACTTATACCACCCCACACAACAAATAACCCCCCCGACCCCACACACCCACCAACTCACCTCCTACATAACCCCTAAATCTCCACCCCACCACACTACCCCTCCACCCAACCCTACACTCTCACCCCCACCCACCCCAAAAACTCTTAACACCCCACACACACCACCCACCCAACCCAATCCAACCAAACCCCACCCACACTCCCTTACCACACAACACTACCAAAAAAAATCTACCCAATCTCCCACCATAAAATTTACCAATATACTATAACAATACCATCCCCCAACACCCACCACCCCCCACACCCCCAAACACCCCCACACCCCACCCCCAACCCAACCCCCACCACCCCACCACCAACCACACCCCCCCCCAAACCCCCCCCCACCACCCACACCCCAACCCCCCCCACCACCCCCCAACCCCCCCCACCCCACCCCCAAACCCCCACCCCACCACCCACCCAACCCCACCCCACCCCCAACACCCCACCCCACCACCAAACCCACACCCACCAACCACCCCAACCCCCCCCACCCACCCAACCCCCACAACCCACCCCACCCACACCCACCACCCCACAACCAACACCCCCCACACCAACCCCACACCCACCACACCATCCACCATAACCCCCAACCCCACACCCACCACCCAAAAACCACCACCCAAACCCCACCACCC
Source organism: Dicrocoelium dendriticum (assembly GCA_944474145.2). NCBI lineage: Eukaryota > Metazoa > Platyhelminthes > Trematoda > Plagiorchiida > Dicrocoeliidae > Dicrocoelium > Dicrocoelium dendriticum. The sequence goes on along the minus strand of OX104064.1, from coordinate 74,414,447 downwards.
CCCCCCCACCCACCCACAAACCCCACCACACACACCCAACCAACCCACCCACAACCACCCCAACACCACAACCCCCCCACCCACAAACCCCCCAACACACCACCCCCCACCAACCACCCACCCCAACCACAACCAACCAAAACAACCCACACAACCCCACAAACCAAACCAAACCACAACAACACCCCAACCCCCCATCCATATCCCCACAAAATCCCCCCTTCACCATAATACATTTAATACTCCTTCCTCCATTATCCCACCTTTACCCTCTTTAATCCCCCCCCACTTCTCCACCATATCTACCTACACATAATTTTCATAAAACCCCACCATATTAATTTCCCAATCCCCATCTCCATTATATTATACCTCCACCAAAAATATCCCACATCCCACATCTACATACCCTTCTCCATTGCCCCACCAAACATAACACTAATAACAAAATTATACAATCTCCAATTCACAACCATACTACCACACATTAAAAAATACACACATTAAACCTACACCAAATCAAACTCTTCCCGAAAACCAATACATTAACCTTTAAGTGACCTAAAACACCCTCCTTTCTTTTTGCCCCCAAAATCCTATATACCCATCTAGACCACTCCACCCCCCAATCCCTATTCTCCCACCGTTATCCAACCGACTGTTTTCCCGTAAGTTACCTCAACATCCCCCCCATATAGTCGCCTAATCACCCGATCCCGCGCCCTGCAGACAGCTGTGTGACATGTCTAGTAGGGCTATATGCAACCAATTATGAAGTTTTCACTTATCATGCTCCGCACCTAAAGACAACAAAGGCGAGTAATATCCATAGAAAAACTCTTGATTTATTCTCCCCTCTACTAATGTAGAGGCCCATTTATACACCACATAATTGGCGTAAAGTTTTATAAGACATATACCTTCGGCCTGCCCACTATAAAAGCTTGTATACCGTCCTTCATTTCTGTTACGGCTTTTAGCCCTCCATTACGCCATTCAAACTGTAGGCAAGCAGTAGGTGCTATTCTGCTCAACAAGAATTTCTCAAACGTTCTGTGAAACGTCTACACTAGTAGGCTGTATGCAAACGCAGTCAGTCAAATTTGTGTTGAGACGGACACACGCTACCATTGATAGAAACTGAACGTTGGGGGCGATCAAACATGTTTGATATACAGAGTGAATGACGGAAATGCAGCACACACTTCCATGATACCCTTGGGCTGAAAAACATTTATTTTTGTACGTACAAGACTGACTTCGTCCGCTTATTACAGCAACATAAGCATGCTGAAAGTAGAGCAGATTGGAGTGATTCAACACAACTTCGCAAACTGAGCCGATCCCACACCGGTGACCCGAGTACAATAGTACTTACCTGTCGAGGAAACCGGCTACCCAAAGGACACGGAGTTAGACAGAAGCAGGAGTGCAAACGAACTTATGCCTAACCTGTTTCGGCACACCTACTTGCTCTCGGGAATTCAAAATTCTATCAATGGAACAATGATTTTATACGGGTACAAAAGCTAGAGCTTAACAGGTCCCGTAGGATAGTCATAGTGAAACTACTAAATATTAATATAAAATATAGTTAGCAAAATTGGGTTTATACCGGTGAACTCGCCGAAGTATACGTAGTATAAGCTGTGAATCCAAGGTAAATCCATAAGGAATGACAGCAGATGGGGTGTTCGGAAAAATCGTGTCTCCTTCTGGTGTATACATACAGGAGGTCAAAAAGTGGAACGAAATCTGTACTGTGACCACCAGTGAAATCTCTTACAGACTCTTGTGCTTATCCATGGGTACTGGGTCATGTAAGATGGTGCAGCGAAATAAGTGCACTGTCGACTAGGGCTTTGAACTCTCTCAGTGTGGGAGAACATATAACAGATTCTGGTAGGCCATTCCTCGTTCTGCAAACCCGTATGGAAAAGCAATTTCGACAGTATTCCACACGACTACTGCTCTGCAAGTTTGAGATGGTGGTCTTTCAAAATACTGTTGTGATTGAGCTCTTGCAAATAGCGGTATATATGGTTGCGATCTCTCAAGAGCTGGTAAGTCAAAATGAAATTCCCGCGCAATCTCCGTTACATTTCTTAGGTAAATGGCTACAAGGGTTATGGCTTGTTTCGAAGGTTATTTCACCAAGCAGAAGATAAGTACGCACTTATCTAACTAGCATATTCCCATAGTTATCGTAAACTAAATCCAAACTTTTCTCTACAACTAAAGAAGCTGAGCCTATCTGGTTCGATTCCCATTTTGCATACTAACTGATGTGTGACGGTTGCCCATTATCACGTTTAAACAATTGGATCGGCTATTGGTAATGATACTGAGGAGATAATACAAAATACCTGCTTTCATTTTCAGCAAACATTAGTTTGCTCAAGTGTGCGCAGTCAACTTCGTGTTGGAAGGGAGAAAGTCGCTGTATCATTTGTGTTAGCGTGTTTCACGACCAACGTGAGGCCTCATGCACTTAACGGTTTTTCCTGTGTGAAGTGTCAACTTAGCGCACCCTCAGTGCCTATAACAAAATTTCACTGTTTTCTCCACAAAACTGATGGTCGCGCCAAATAGTTAAAAAGTGGAATGTGATAGACGCCTTAGAGATAGCACTGATAATGGGTTAGGCAGTTGGCTCGTTTCCCCATCATTAAACTCTGCCTAACAGCTACGAATCACAATAGTGTTTCACGACTAGATATTCCGTTTACTGTCGCTGGGTTACGCTGCTGCCACAACCTTAGCGTTATCGCGTTTCTGACATGCCGTTGCGCGGATTTGTCCCTACAGATTTGAGATAAGAAAAACCATTTGCTTCATATTCGGTACTATAACCATACACCTGTGCACGCCTATGTTCGTAGTTAGAGTATCGGCCTCAGCACCTATTTTATTTCACATATAGTTACAACTCAAGAAACGCATTGATTCATTGCATTTCTTTTCAAACTAATATTTACTACACAACGTCTGTGTAGTACAATTAATGAGCACTCTGACTGCACAATCGAGTCGACAATCACCTACGTATCGGCAGTGCACTACATCACGCATGACGTGGATGCTGATGTTTGCCAATCTGAACTGAAGCAGGCCGCTCATGTTTAGGCAATCAGTTTCAGTTCACAATATGTCATTAAAATGTTACGGAATAAATCTTGTACCGAAAGGAATTGGCAGCTTGCTGTAAGGTGTTGGAGTTGACATGTATTAGCTGTGTGAATTACAATCAAACATCAGAAAGCTCATATGCCGTATTCAAATATTTCTTCTACATCGTACCCAGCCATTTTGCCCAGGTTGAATTCCATGAGTGGTTTTATTGTGACGCTGTCGCCAATGATACAATCAGGCGCAGGGGTATAGCAGTTTACCCATCAGTCGCTGGTCATTCAAACGCCAGTGAGCTTACGTCACAAAGTGAGCGTTCAAACCAAACTTTGGGTCATTCAGTGAACAATGATTTACCCCAGGTTAAAAAGCAAGTGCCTCACATTGTCATTCGCAAAATACTGATGTCGGTATACGTAATATTCTCATCCCGCACTGGTACATGGCATACAACTACCGACCAGCTGATTGAATTGACGCCAACTTCTTCAATCGTCTAGGACATCTTGAAAACTATTCGGTTACACCTTTCCAAAGCATCATTAATTCTAAGCGCAATTTTCTATACCATGTCTCGATTGGTTCGGAATTAACGCAACCTGTTTAATTTTTTACCCATCAGCTTTCGTCCGTAATACAGCAAATTTAATCAAATACTCATCGCGAGTAAATACAAATCGCACTGTGGTTTGCCGTGGACGCCGCATGAGAGACCTTAAGTATGTGTACAAACATTTCTGGGTCATTGCACCCAATGACCTGAGCGGGACAACATGATAGCCAAACGGCGGACATCACACCCGATTGGCATACGGGGGGCATGAGTTTAGTTCCGAAGCATAAAGATGATTTCAAGAGTCTAAGTGATAAGTAGAAACGTTCATCCGGTTGCGATGGTCCGTCTCTGGTCAGTGTAGTTGTCACTTCTGCTTTCCCCCAGTTTGGTTGCTTGGGGACCGCACGCAGCTGGCAAGGCGAAAAGAAAATTTGTCTCATAGTTCACCCACCAAGTTTGTCTTTAAGTTGATTTATATGGTTTTTAATCTTTAAATCACATTACATGCGATGGGAAGAAGAGGAACATAGGCCAGTCATCCGTCCGATGTAAAGGCTCTTATCCTGTAGATCTATGAAGTGGGCAACAACTGGAAGGGCATTGCATCTCTCTGACAGGTAAACGTGAAAACATACAGAAGCTGGATTAGAACATTAGAATTGAATGAGCCGAAAAGAGATCGTAGCGTGTCACGTCGAAATTGTCTGTCAGACCGTCACGTGGATGGCTTGGTGAAATGGGTGGAATCGGACCCTACGGTTACCTTGGCAACTCTTCGGTTACGACTGGAGGTGGAGTTTGAGGTGGACGTGAGCATCAGCACAATCTCTCGCTACCTAGACGGTAGCCTCATGAGAATGAAGAAATTACATGCACTACCGGAATCCATGAATACGATGAATAGCAAAAGGCTAAGGAAGGCTTACATGTTGAACTTGATGAACTTGGAAGCAGAAGGACGGCTAGCGGTATGGATAGATGAGACGAACTTTAATCTGTTCTGCGCTCACACTAGAGGACGTTCAGCACGTGGCACCAGTGCGCACCGTACGGTGCCGAACACGGGGAGAAATTCTGCACCTAATCAGCATGATGAATGTGGATGGATTGCTCGGATATTCTGTCCTAATTGGTAGTTATAATAAAGAAATATGTGCGCAATGGTTGCGACTACTGCTTGAGACCAGTAGTATCCATCTCGCTGAAATCTGTCTCCTTATTTGTGATAACGCACCCTGTCATGCCTACCTGGGTCATATCTTCTAAGAGGAGCCTTACAGCTCAGGAAGACTTCTACGACTGGCACCGTACTCTCCGCAACTGAACCCACTCGAAGGCATTTGGAGTATCATTAAAGCCTACGTTAAACAAACCAGGAGGCAGCGATTTTCCGAAGTGCTACCAGGGGATCCGGATGGCGTACTGAGCAAGACTGAATAGAGGATACAGTTCTTGGAGCAGATGGTTACAGAAGCATGTACCTGCTTGACGCTGCACCATTGTCAACAAATGGTGCAACGTGTATGAAAAACTATACACGTGCTTGGCACCTACTCGATCTGTAACCCGTTCAACACCACTGATATATTTCTTGTGAACGTTCACTGATGTGTTTCTTTGAAGCAATTTGGGGCCATTCCGAGTGGGGTACACCGTAGGTTTCAGTTGGAATTGCCTCTGGCTCTGCGAAGGTTCACTCGGGGATAACAATAGTTACTGTAAACTACGAGTACAGCGGGTTCTTGCTGCAGTGATAGACCACGTGTTGTTAACCGGTCGTTATGTAGTACACTGAGAGCTACCGATAGTGCGAAGACATGTCACACGTCGTTACAACTAACTTAGGCAAAAGTGTACACGTTCATGGGGGTATGTCATAGATACTGGTTGCCATAGGCGTCATTGATTTGCTGCATGATCAATGCATACGATCCGATCTAGGGTTCCTCCACCAAACTGGACTACGGTCAAAGTTCATCTGATGCTGGCCAGCACTCCGCGTAGAGAAATATGACCACCAGCCTTACCAACGCAGAGCGAGACTGGCAACAAACTCGGTCTGTTTACACAAACTGGGTTTCAGCCGCCTAATTGCTGAAGCCTCAGTGAACTGAAGCAGGCTGGCGACACTGTTGATTGTGCTAAATGATTCACGAGGGCTTTCACACATGAGGTAGTCAAGCATGTGTCGGGAGATCGAACTAGCAGATAGCGTTTGACAATTTGCGACCAGATTTCAAGGAATATGCACTGGAATCATCGTGGACAGAATTCGCTCAGTTAGGTTAACGTATTCGCTACCGCAAGTACAGTGAAATAGGTAAATGATTGAGGCGGTAACTCGGTAGTCTGGCCTGTCTAGGTTGGATTTAAACAGCAACTTGTAACCTTGGCCCAAAAACACCAGCTCAGCCGTGTAATAACACTTTTCATAGACTGACAGTGACGGTATCGGAATTTCCTATCGTTTTGATTGCCTATGAATGGTAGCGTTAAGAACACTTTTCTTAGGGACGTCTGGAACCCTTTCATTCGTAGGACTTGCGTTCGCCTTTGAGTGGCGTGCTGTGAAATTCTGTCGATATCCGTTTACTTGTAATGTTGAGGAAACTCGCTGCAGCTACAGAACTTCGCCCCCTAGAGCTTGAGTCAAGAAAATGAATGCTCGATATGTGCCGTCTGCCGTTAGTAGCTAGTTTAAAAGGAAGAATAACTGCAAGTCCAACATCTACCTCCCAGGTTGCTATCCAAGCTACGGATATCTCTTCCTGATGAATCTAAGCGAAAACGAACCTAGTCGATGACGTGCAACATTGGGAGCGAGCAATGCTGAACACACGTCAACTGTTTTACCACATCCGGTTAGTGATAGGCTAAGATGTCCCAGAGCCTGAAGTAAAGCACAAGGGCGGGTAAAAGCACAATCAACAGAGGGCTAAGTACAAGTCACTAATTTCTTTTCGATCGATGTAGCCGTTTAATGCAATGGAATTGGGTGCCGAAGGATTTTCCTCCTTTTCTTTCCCACCGGTAAACAGACCTAATCACCGTGTACACAATCAGAGCGAATGCTACGTAGAACTGCGTATATTGAGAGCATTAGTTCAAATAACTGCATTTAATCTTGGTTAATTTCAACGGACTTTACAAATAAAGCTGAGTATGGAAATAAAAACAAACAGGATGCTTACTGAGGCATTAACGATACTATATGTTTTCGTATTGTGAGCGATTGCGACGTGGTGTTTATGGAGCGAGAAAATGAGACTGGATTGAACAATCGCAATGAAATACGCTTCAGTCATTTCATCACCAAAGGACTTGATTCCTTTTTAATAAGCTTAGCAACAACAATACGAAATTGTACCTCAGCAAATATTGTTCGGTTATTATTGAAACTTTAAAGATATACGTCGGCCTTTGCAAGAACATTTTATGGAAGCAGATTGAACCTAGAGCTTTCACTTATGCAGAAAACTCGTAAAGACCTTTAGTTCAATTTCTACCTTGCGCAAAGCTTTCTTTGGATCTGTCTCGCCAAGTAAATGCATAAAATGAAAACTGAACGAATTACCTCAAGAGTTTTCATGGTTCTGCGGCAAAGGAAATGTAAACTAATGTATCCACCTACAAATGTTGCCAGACCCAGTCCTTGGTTCGACGTCGTTATCTCGTGTACAAGATGCAGATGTAAGATCGGACTTTTCGCTATGGAGTCTGCAAACGAAGCCGCTGTCAGATGATACTCTTGTTCCATCAATGCATTTTATGCAGTTTAGGTTGTTGATAACTTGATTTTATGAACCGACACACGAGTACTCATTGGTGTTTGCAGCTTGGAAGCCGTTATGGTTCAGATCAGCGAAACTATTGTGTAGTGAAAATTACGAGCTTCGGTTTGACGTTAAAATACCAAATCCGTCACAACGAGACTGGATCAGAACGTGGTGCGACGATTTGTGTATCTGTTCGACCCACTGAACCTTGTTTAGTGATGCTCACGGACCCCTTTATAGCTATTTCTACCAGGTTGGTTGACGGTTAGAGGTTAGACAAACTCAGGCTCCTGGTCCTTCAGATGGGAAAGTGGATGGCGTCTATGCATGTAAAACCAAATCATCGCAACCTCCCCGCTGCCTAGCAAACAGGATTTTAAGCCAAAGGCCTTTGTTGAGGACGCTAATCATCCTCCTGTCTAGGTCTGAACGCTCAGGTGGTATCTCTTCACACATAGAAGCACGATTATTTCCTCAAGCTTCAAACAAATTCTGCATAGGCCGTCTTGCTACTTCACAAGTGTTGTCTTGTCTGCAGCACACAGCAGGGCATATAAGTGAAGAAATGATGCTGCTGGCGTTTTGCTTCTATTTCAGTGACCAGCTGCAAGGTGCTCGCATTCTGGCTCACCTCGCACTCAGAACAGAGTTGTCGTCACAATTCGCATCAAACTACTGTGGGGCTACATTCATTCCATCTTGCTTAACCAGTGCTAATTAGTACATGCCACCTTTTGTATCTAACTCGAATGGATTAGCTAGTACCACTGCAGTGCATTCTTTGCATACTTCTAGCAGAAACAAAAGCTCAATTGTTTAAACTTCGAACCGCACATCAACATTCGTGGTCCTAAGCGCAAGCCAAATCAGAGATAAATATGACGAGCCACCAACCACAGCTATCGACCGCTGAGTAAAGAGACCGTCCTTTATTCCTCACTCGTTGTTTGCACTTCACAGCGCATTCTGAGTGCACGATCCGGTCGTTTAAACCTGCCCCGTAAGTCATTGTGACGTATTGCAACATGCTGCAGACTCGCTGAGATCGGATTCGGTTAATTCGGCATGTAGTAGACAGACAATGCGTTGTGCTAACAGATCTAAAGAAACCGGGCCTAAAGAAATTAAAACAAGGGGAGGGCGTGGCTCTACTTTCTTCCAGAAAAGATACGAAGAGGGATCCAGTGTTCCAAGGTCCTAACCGTTTTTCTCGTAGGTGTGCTTAGCTCACAGTAAGCAATGTGAAGCTGTTCAGTAGCAGGCCGGAATCGCTGTGGTTCTGTGCAGCTTTCGTTTTTATCCCATCCGTAACGATGTTACGTGAACAATTTCAGAAATGCGCGCAACTGTTGGCAAATATTGAACGGATGAGGATAACAAAAATCGCTTCTCTAGGGGAATGCATAATGGAGAGTAGACCTTAGCCTTCCCCAATCGACTGCTCTTCAGGCCTGATGAAAAAAGTCGGGCAGCGTGTTATAAATGTGTCATATGCAGTTCTGAGCGTCAGTCAGTTTGTTTTTGCCACCATTGGCCCAAAACGTCTGATTCAACTGTTTTCAATCCGACTGAATAAGTGCGGCCAGAGCCTCGTCCACCCCCAAACTGTTTCGAAATCTCAGCTGTGCGTTAACCCGCGTTTTTTGGGAACACGGTTGCGCCCAAAGGCACCCGGAAACGTTGGACTTCCGTTGCTATTACTGGACCTAAACTAAAGGACGGAGATGAACATGCACTCACGCAGTCTACCGATTGTATGAAGACTTTCGCATCAGTCATTTAAGACGGAAAATGCACAAATTGTCATTAGAAGTTCCGATAGTTTACCATCAGTAACCTGCATCCATTTTCCAGCATCCACATCAAATTCGTTAAAAGTAAGGCAACTTGTTGATGCGACCCAAAGAAATGTAAGTATTTTATCCTGGATGATGTAGCCAATCCCACCAATTTGACGCGGGTCACCCTTTACCAAAAATCAAAGCACTACGCTGAACGGAGAATTCTGTCAATTATATTCACTTCCACCGATGAAACAGAAACGGTTGGGCCATCGAAAACTCGTCTCCGGTGTGTTTGCAGGACTAGTAAATACTAGTCCGAGACGGTACGCGGAAGTAAGCGCGGATATCAGAAGGCAATTGGAGTCGAACACAGCGGACTGTATTCGATGGGCTACAAGAAGACGCGGACGCGTGAAGCAAGACAGGAGGTACAGGTTAGCGCGGGAACTTACAAGGCGGTCGAGTGTCGAGCCGGTTGTAAGGAAGATTAAAACAAGGAAGAATAATGTACAATTGGTCAAAAGTTAAATAGTACATAAAAGATGGCAGTTATCTTTTTGGGCACTACAGAGCTACCCTGCTAGAAGACTGAACATAGAAAACCTACAATGTCTAAACTGACAGGTGAATGGAGGTTCGTAGGACGAAATCCTGCCGAGTAAGAATGAGTGGTCGTTCGTGTCAAATGGGGGTTCGCCGGATGTCGTAGTCCGCTTTGCCGTTTGTGACTTATTATTTATCGATTGCAGGGCAGGGTGCATTTCGGCGAGCCGTCGGAGCGGGCTTGTCGGACTAAAAAATAACTGACTAGTCCAGAAAAAGGCCGACAGGATCTCAGCCTCCGCTGCTGCTAAACGGTGCGCTTGGTAGTGGTCTCTACCCCGTCACACTCCACCCCGCGCCAAAACGACCTTCGTCCCACGGAGAAACGACCGTCATCCCGCGAAGAAGCGACACTCGTCCTGCGGAGAAATGACCAGAGGTCGCGTCAGAATCCTCGAAAACATTGCTCGTGTGGGCCAGTCGGTCGAAGGAGAGTGTTGGGTCGTGTAGAGACGAGAAAATAGAAAAACACGCGCAGAAAACTTTAGGAGGAACGAACGAATGATCCGCGCGTTTAGATTTTTTGGTTTTTGAGTATATTTAAAACAGGTGTTTCAGAAGTTTTTGATGTTCTGTTGTTTTTAACACGTCATCTGACCAAAATCGGGCAAATTTATACAATACATACAAACCTAAAGGTATTTACACCGTACACAGTCGGAAAAGCGAATGGGCTTATGCACCTCCCGACCACGGCGATTGGTCGTGGGAGGCGGGCTAGATTCGGGAGATGTCAGGACGGCTGATGTTTGCAGCCTGAGATTGTGGTCTGGTTGAACTGCACTAGGATGCTGAAATCTGGTGTGGTGAGTTGTGACGTCTCACGAAGCACCATCAGACGACGTAGGCGCGATGGTATCTCTCATAAAAGCTGGCTTTTGACGTTCAATGGTGAGGACTTCGCGTCGGCCCCCGCGGTCAATAGTGTACTTTCTATTCGCGCGGTGTAGCACTTTGAATGGTCCTATGTGTTAATGGACGCTCATCGTCCTGTCCTTTTCAACAGTGTCGTTTGCAAAAACACATTCCATTGGTTTTTCTTTTCATCACTGTTTTACTTGATTATATTAAAGGAATATTTAGTTGTCACACGATTATTGTACTAGTTCTTAATTTTTGGGTCTTCCTTTCTTATTCGCGTTCGTTTCGTGGCATTTGTTTAAATGTTGCATTTCGTTATTCTGTTTGGCCAGTGCCTGTCACTGTAAATGGATGTTCGTTTTATTCCTGGAGTCCCATGATGCTATTTTTAAGGCCATATGCGAATCGCTCTTGAGTACACGGTTGCTTATTCGCCCGTTGCATTTGTCGTTCTTCCTTCTGTTGGCTGGCTCAAGTGTCAGCTAGTAGCTTCCCTTCATTTTGCCTTCAAAACTATATAGGCAACTGTGATTCCATGTATACAAGACTCTTTCTGGCTCGTCTTTGGACTTGTTCTTGCGGTCGTTGGGTGAAGTCGTCAGCGGCGACACAACACTATGTGAACATGTAGACAGCTTCTCGAGCACGTACACTGGTATCTTCTGCGATCGAGGAGCGGGCGGGCGTAGCTCACGCACCTGGTGAGCCAATCGTTCAGTGTAACTTCCGTACTCCCAAGAGGAAGTGGACGGGGCTGGTACTACCAGCTGTCCGGGCAACCGCAGAGTGCAGACGTAGACTAACTGCGCTGGTATTGCCCTGAAATCGGTTATAACACTGTTTCTTAAGCCTAGGAGGACGAGAGGAAGTGTTTCAGACCATGAAGGATCTGCGTTTGCACGTAGGGCGGCCTTTAATTGGCGGTAAAAACGCTCCACCATGCCCTTAGCGGCCGGATGACACGCGGTCGTCTGAACATGGCGACAGCCTGACTTCTTAAGAAACGTGGTCAAAGTCGATGAGAAATGTGACCCTCGATCGGTGGTCCCGATAGAGGGACAACAGTATTGAGCTACCCAGCGCTCCAGAAAAGCTTTCGCTACCGTTGCCGAAGAGCACTTAGTTATGGGAATAGCTTCCTGCCATCTGGTGAATCTATCGAGACAGGTCTGTAGATATACAGAGCCTTTCGAAGGCGGCAGAGGACATACGATGTCCACGTGCGCGTGGTGAAAACGTGCATCTGGCGTGGAAAATGCTCCTACTGGGCTTTTCATGTGCTTATGCACTTTTGCACGTTGAAACGGAAGGCCAGCAGCTGCCCAAGTACGAACGTCACGATTGACATTGCGTCAGACGAATCGTGTGGCTACGAGTTTAACTGATGCACGAACGCCTGGATGCGACAAGCCGTGCAACGTGTCGAACACGGTCTGGCGAAACTCGAGTGGGGCAACTGGGAGCGGCGTGCCCAGAGATAAATCGCAAAGTATAGTTCCGTCTGATGATATCAGCAGAACGGGTCGTATGTCCAGTGAGGGAGACCTGCGTATTATATCAACCTCAGAATCATTGAGTTGCGCTGCGGCCATAACTGCCAAGTCGATAGCAGTGCCGACGTCAGCGGAGATAGCTTGGATTCGAGAAAGTGCATGGGCGACGGCGTTGTGCACACCTGAGACATGCCGTATATCGGTCGTAAACTGAGCGAAATAGGTGGCGTGACTCTCTAGGTGAGGATCGGTCGGTAGTCGAGCCGAGCACGTAAGTCAGGGGTTTGTGGTCGGTGAAGACCGCCAAGGAACAGCCTTCTAAGACGTGTCGAAAGTGACATATCGCTAGATACACGGCTAGTAGTTCTCTACCGAACGTGCTATAGCAAGAATCGGTAGGTTGTAGGCGTTTGGAGAAAAACGCTAAGGGCTGCCACATGTCGGCTACTCGTTGCTGCAAAACAGCGCCGACTGCCACGTCCGAGGCGTCAATACTGAGGAACAGTGGGGCGGCAGGATCGTGATGCGCTATGGAAGCTATGTTGACGATAGCCACTTTCAGCGACTTAAAAGCAGCGCGTGCTGCAGCAGGAAATTCGAATTTCCTGAGTTTTCCTCGGAGAAGGTCAGTGAGGGGATACATCAGCGAAGCACAGTTTGGTATAAACCGCCGGTAAATTTGACATGCCAATCAAAACGCCTAAGTTGCTTGAAAAAATATGGCTCGGGGTAGTCGATCATGACTTGAATTCTATCCTGCAGTGGCACGACTCCTGCAGAGGAGATATGGCCGAGTAAGTTGACTGAATCGAAACCAAACGAACACTTTTCTGCGTTGATCGTCAACCCATGTTGTGATAAACGATCAAGAAGTGTTGTTACGTGACGTATGTGTTCTTCTCGTTAAGAGCAAGCGATCAAAATGTCGTTGAGATAAGCGCAAGTGAAATCTAAGTAACGATAAACTTGGTCAATGAAGCACTGAAAACTTTGCGCAGTATTCTTTAGACTGAATGGCATGCACAGGAATTCAAACCAAGCAAATGGAGTTGTCACGGCAGTTTTATCTATGTCCGCTTCGGCTACCGGTATTTGCTTGTATACGCACACCAAGTCGATTTTGCTGAATATATTTTTACTCTTCAGACTGGTGGTGACGTCCACGAAGTCTGGGATCGAATAGCGATCAGGCGTGGTAACCGTATTCAAGGTTCGATAGTTGTCGGAGGAAGTCCATACCGACAATTGCGAAGGGTACAGACGCAACCATGAAGTCCCACTGAAAATCTCGGCGAAGATTGAGGTCCAGGTTCATCATGCGCTGACCGAATGAAGCTATTGGAGAACCGTTGGCCGCACGCAGGTTGTACGTATACTTTGGGTGTTTGTCGTTCGCGTTCTCAGGAATGACGATGACTTCAGCGCCTGTGCCGATGAGGAACGTGATGAAAGATCGTCGATCTTTAACGTCAAACAGGGTATTTGTTTGGTTATTGACGGATATGTCGGTATTGCTAGTATGCGGGCTATTCGCTTTTCCTGAAGCAACTGGGTCTTGCCTAATGCAGGGAGCCCGACAACGTCTAGCTCTTGCATCATATTGGCGGTGATACAGCAGCGAGTGCAATGTTGCGCCCGTGCTACAGGTGACGGAGATTTGCAGAAACATCGCGAGCTTTTGCTATGCGGATGATGGTCTTACCTTCGATCACACGAGCGTTATTATAGCTGCTGAAATACTTGAATTTATGCACGACTTCTAGCAGGAGTGAATTCCCGAGCATCTTGGAGAAGTACTTTGCATTACGAAGGTGCAAAACATAGCCAGAATAAGATGACAGCCAGAGCTAATTTATCCAGTGCTGCTTAGCACCTTTGGGAACTGTCCTAGCTAAGAGTTATATTGTCGGCGTACTCCAAGTCAAAAAGTCGGTCACCTGGGAGCAACGCACTTATTAAGTCATGCCAAGTTTGCGCATCTTCCAAGAGTTCGTAGATGGCGAAGTTAAAAAGTAACTGGTGATAGCGAGCATTTTTATCTTACACCGCTGGAGATATTGTAGGGCGGCGACAGCTTGCCGTTAGCTCCTATGCAACCTGTACTGCGAGGTTACCATGCTCTCTTAGTGTTTACGTATTTTTCAGGCATACCGTATATGAGTAGATAGTTATTAAGGGCACCTCGGTCAGCCGAAGGCATCTTTGATGTCGAGAAGCACGACGACGGGGCGTCTCCAATAAATTTAGCGGTGTTCCAACATCTGACGCAATGTGAATTTGTGATCAGTACAGCTACGATTTCAACAGAACCCGGCTTGGTTCATACCAAAATAGCTTTCATAGGTCCGAGTCAGTCTATACAACAAGACAGATAAAAGCAGCTTAGAAGCAATGGGATTAAGCTGATTCGTTTACGATTGCCTCATTCCGAAAGCAAACCACCCTTGAAAATCGGGACAATCACGGTGATTGTGTGTTCGTATACATGAATCTATATAGCTGTGTGTGCCCCATGCTGAGGCTGATGTTGCATTCTTGATGCTTCTTCACCGCAGCTGGGCTAAACCAACTTACACTTAAACTAGGTCTTTTTAAGCTGGATAAATTTCATTCCGCTTTATTTGGTTTGTTCTGCCTCCCTGAATAATGTTCTATTAACTGGCCACGTTGCTTACACTAATTGCGCTTATCTTCGGTAATTTTGTTGCGTTTTGTAGCATTTTTAAGTAACTTGTGGACATTTCTTACTTATCACGGATTTGTTGTTAACGCACTTACTTCATATGGTAAATTAGCGAAGAGTTATGCCACCGTATCTGTATGCATTGTTGGATTTATTTTATTTCAACTTGTCGTTTAAAGTGAATGGCTGTTGTTTGATATCCCCGGTGTGGTTGCGCTTGATGTGTATGTTGACAAGGTGCCTACCTGTCTATTACCCACTACATCGTTCATACTGGCTCCAGGAGACAGTTGGTCGTTGCTGGAGGGGACGGAGTGCACGGTCCTTGTGGCTGTGCTAGGCTCAAAGAGCGGTTCCATGCACTCAGTGTGGAGCGGACTACGGTCCAGCCACCGCCTTGTGTGCGTTTGATTCCCCAAATACAGCGTGCTTGTGTTTGCCTGTGAAGGAGTGTGGGCCGGCTCCGTTGATGAAACGTGGTTCCCATCCGCATGCCTCCCGGTCTTATTCCTTCGGGTTTACACTGGATATGGGGTGTGTGGTTGGAGCTGTGGGTGGTGCAGCGCAAGCCATCCATGGTCCATCTATAGGCGCAGGCGTCCTGTGGCTTGCCACAGTGACAGGCAAATCCGAAACCGGATGCCGCCAACCATATAGCTGTGTTGCTTGAACCTGTGTACGTAATATGGCATTTGTGATTGTTTTCAGCCGGGTTGTTAGCGTGGGAAGGGGTGAGATGAAATGATCCGATTGGATGACTGACGTCCGTGGAGTGGATATGATTATCCAGGTAGCAAAAGGCAGTGACTTTAGTTAGGTGCGAGTCCCATTCCCTACGCGGTGGCGTTAGTTAAGAGATAATTCTTATCATTTATAGGGAGGACGCGTAAAAGGAGGAAACTCACCACGTCCTGGGACAATGCAGCTGAAGCATTCGTTGAAACGGGATTAACTAGAACCGTGATGAAGTTGTTCGGCGAGCCAGCTTGGTTCACTTTCTCTCCCTACTTTTAAACACAGGTGACGACCTTAAACATGCAGACAATTCAGCGCACACGTGACCAGCAGGAAAGCATAAGCGATCGGTCTGCCATCGCGCGACGCAACGGATCGTGGCGACCAATCAAAGCCCGTGTTACCGCATCCAGATCGACAGTAGTTTGTGGCCTTCCTTCATGCCATATAAATGTATGGATGGGTATTCAAGGTAACAGTTGCCAAGGCAAGTTTCGTCGCAAATGTTCCCAGCTTACAGTGAACCAGTTGCAGCTACACAATAGTAAACCAGATTCGCTGTGGTTCTGTTCAGTGTGTATAGTTATCCCACTGGTGAAGATTGTACATGAACTATCGCAGAAGTAAGAAAGATTAGCGGCATTGGTTGAACAAATGAGGACCACCAAAAATGGTGCATTTGTAGAAAACGTGACCAAGAGTAAATCCCGATCATTCCCAGCCAGCACCGCAATAAAACTATTAGGAGAACAGCTATTAGACATTCATTTATTGTGACCGAGCTTGACAGCTATTCTTTACTCTTCCCATTTTCTGTTTCTTGACTGTTGTTTAAACGCTCTACTGGGTTCGCCCGATTGGTGCATCCGCGTCGTTGTTAATGGACGCTCCTCGTCATGCCTTTCTCAGCAGCGCTGTTTGCAAGAACATATTCTATTGGTTTTTTTCTTCTCATCACCGTTCTACTTGGTTATGTTAAAGGAATATTTGGTGTCACACAATTATTGTACTAGTTTTCAACTTTTGGGTCTGCATTCCTTATTCGCGTTTGTTTCGTGACTTTTGTTTAAACGTTTCATTTCGTCATTCTGATTGGCCAGTGCCCGTCACTGTAAATGGTCGTTCGCTTTACGCTTGGAGTCCAATGATGCTATTTTTAGGGACTTACGCGATTCGCTCTTACATACACGGTTGCTTATTCGCCGTTGCATTTTACGTTTTTCCTTCAGTTGGTTGGCGCAAGTGTACTTTAGTAGCTTCCCTTCATTTTGCCTTCAAACTATATAAGCGACTGTGATTTCATGTATACAAGTCTCCTTCTGGCTCGTCTTTGGACTTCTTCTTGCGGTCGTGGGGTGAAGGCATCAGCGGCGACACAACAAAAACTAAGGAAGAAGGCTAGGCAGCGCGATAAGAATGCATCATCTGTGACACTGAACGTTAATACCACCAGTTGCTCAAATATTCCTGAAACAACCACCACCAGTCCGATTGCAATGAGCACGGTCATAGTCTCGTCCACCCACCAAACGGTTCCGAAAATACAGAAAGGCTTCGACACCAGTGATGGTTGGAACTTGGTTGCTGCCAAAGGTGACAGGAAACCTAGATCTTAGGCCACCCCATTGGAACTATAGTAAATGAAGAAGACGAAGCCGTGCCTAAACAACCTACATCGACTGTATACAGACCAGCTGGTCGCTTGACCTCAACCAGAGATGCACGTAGTATATCAGCGGCAATCTGCACCCACGTTCCAGAATCCACGTCAAATTCCTTAAAAGGAAAACAACTCGATGATGTGAACCAGTGGAACTCCATATGTGACACTATAGGTGTTGTAACTAAGCCAGTAAGTTTGACACGCGCTACCCGTCACCCAAACTCACAGCACTACGGTGAGCCAAGACTTCTTCGAGTTGTGCTGATTTTTGCCCATGAAACAGAAGCTGTCCCGTTATCAGCATCTCGCCTCCGGAATGGATCATGTTCCATTTGCCTATTTCCGGATGTTCCGTGAAGCAAACGCAGACAGGCGAAGCACTACTTGGACGAAAACCGCAAGGAACCTGTAGCCAGGATCAAGCTTGTACAAGGTGTTTCCGAGGCTGGAAGTCATGATGAGCACGAAGCTACCACTCACGCACAGGAGCAATGGCGGTACATTCGCGAGACCCTCTCCCTGGAAAACGTCACAGCGCAATCAATCACGCGGCTGCGCTGGTCGCTAAAATCACGAGGGATGAGGCCCGAGGATTGAAAAAGTGGTCCTTCAATCTAGACAAATGTCAGCAATGGTAGTGGAGGGATGGTATGCGTGCCGCAGTAATCTTCCTTAAGAGCTCCGGATCAAAGTAGTATCTGCTCAACAAACACACGAGAGCAGCCGATTAGTCAGACGACTTAGCGACAACAGTTCGGATAATTTCAATCAATTGGCCAATGAAACTGGCAGACCCACTCCATATATTAGATACAACGAGAGGAGCAAAGTGCCGTTGGTAGGATACATGACTCGGACCCAGATGAGTTCGTCATCTCTCCACTCAAAAAACGATTAGTTACCCATCTTTTACCGGTCGGCACCACATTTTATCCAAAACACCCATGCCGCGATTCAATGTTAAAAACAGCGAAACTTTCCTGCATGTACACCAATGCACAAGGTCTCCTGCCGAACTGCGGCTACGCCATGCGTAACATGCCTGGGACCTCATACTCCTTACGGAAACCTGGATGCACTCAGAAATTACCGATGCCGAAGTTGTGATAAATGGTGTGTCCCTTCTCCCAAACGATCGGCCAATCAAAGGCGGGAAGGTAATGTTATTTTACCACAATGAGCTGCAGTGCGAACCGCAGGCGGATCCTGAAACGCTGACCATGGACTCACACTGGTGCAGGCTGCGACTGATACGCAACGACAGCTGCTTTTTAACCGTTGTTTATTGCCGCCATGTCCACTCCCTCCTGGTAGTATTCTTGGGAAGGGACCTACGAGGATGATACAGCCATGTACACGCCTCAGGTGACTTCAAACTTTATGATTTGGAAGTCTCCGCACCCACCAATGAGTAGTGTAGTATATTGCTAGTATTACCTTCTTCAGCCATGTCAGTTCACCCACCCGATTCAGAGCCGGAAATAAACCATCTGTGCTTGGTTTACTGCTCACGAACGAAGAGCTTATGGTTGAGAAACCAAGGCTAGAAAGCCCTCTGGAACGAAGGGAACACGTGACCATAAGTTACGACTTCGTGTGTTATGCTGAGTATAAATAAGAACATACTAACTTGTTTTGAACAATCCCCCAATACAGCATACTGGCAGAACTTGTGGGAGATGCCAGCTGGGAGTTTCCGGACGACTGTTCCAATGACAGTGCTTTGCTGAATTTTACTGGCAAGTTCAGTGAGCTGATTAAATCGGCCTTGGTCAACAAGTCCCTTCGTTCTGCAAGGACAAAATCATTCATTCGAAGTGGAATCCGAAAACACACGACAGTAAGGTACGCTGCGTGGCATGCGTATAGAGTAAACTCTAGCCCTGACAGCTGCAGGAACTATGTTGTGCATCGTAATCACTGTACCACACTTGTGCGCGAGAACAAGTTAGTACACCAGCGGACTCCATCGGAAAAGTTTTATGTTAAAAAGGCTCCTGTACAAACATCTGAACAGCCTCAGGAATGTGAAAATTGGTGTTCGCCCACTACTATCAGCGGATGGATGTGCTCGAACCGCCGAGGATGCCGCCAACATTCTACGGCTACAATAGTCCCGGATTTTCCGACGTGCTCCCAGCATTTGTAATCCCTGCCCCATTCTCCCACATGCCAGGCTTTACACAAGTCACGTTTAGTTTGACAATCATTTTGAAGAACCTGCCATTGTTACGCACCCGTATTTCCCCCGAAGTTGACAACATTTCCTTAAAAACACTGCAGATGGTAGCTACAAGGATAACTGAACCACTAACGAGATTTTTCCAAAGATGCCTGGAAGAACAGCAAGTCTTTAACATGTGAAAGCAAGGTGTTAGTATCCCGATTTTCAAAAGTGGTAGCCGTTCAGAAACAGCCAAATATCTCCTAGTGATTCTCCTCCCGGTGCTCTCTAAGGTGATGGATTCTCTCATAGCTGAGGCTGCAATGGGCTAATTTGCAAGGTCTAACATCGTAGCATGGGAGCAACACGGATTCGGTCAACATTGGTCGTGTGTTACTAACCTACTACTTGCCCGTGACACTTGGACCAAACTAGCCGACAGTGGGACCGGTATTAGTGTCATCTGCCTACACTTTTCAAAAGCATTCGACCACATAGGTCAGCAGATACCTCTCCAAAAGCTGCAAGCGTACGAAGTTGGAAACCCTGTCGTTGGATGGGTCGGGAGCTACCTCTTTCAGCGGCGCCTTAAAGTTCGAGTTCCAGGTTGCTTTTCTGATCCAATTAATTTGGACTGCGGTGTTCCACAAGGGTCGGTGTTGGGGCCGCGGTTATTCTTGCTCTTCATTAACGACCTCACGCATGCCATCAAGTCACATTTGCTGCTTTTTGCCGATGACATCAAGATATGGAGGGAAATCGACTGTCAGGAAGATTACGATATGTTGTAACGAGACTTAGACTGCGCTTTTGAATGGTCAAAAGTAAATGTACTTCCATTTAACACGTATAAGTGCAAAACTTTGCATGTCCGTTACAAACTCACGTACGCCTATAAGCTTAGTATGCTGAACACGGTCTCACAAGCGTGAGACCTTGGCGTGGTAATACAAGACTACCTCGGCTGGTCGGCGCAGTCCTTGATGGGCGTCCAAATCTGCGAACTATGTTGATCTGTTACGGAGGGCGTTCGGGAGGTTCAGTTCCTCGGTCTTCCCCCAAATGCTCAATGAGGCCCCATGTAGAGTACGCGATCCAGTCTTGGCAACCCTGGTTAAAACGCGAGCTGGATGCACTGAAGAGCGCACAGCGACGGGCAAGGAAAAATGTGTAGGGTTTGTCCCACCTGCAATACCATACACGACTGAAAGCCCCGGGGAGCGTACAGCGAAAGATATCGCTGTCTACGAGGTGACCTCATCCTGGCGTTCCAGATTTTAAAAAACCCAGGTCGCGTTTTTCGCCATCTCCTTAAACTCAGCTGCAACACAGAATTGAGGGGGCATAACTTGTAACTTGCCACCCACTACAGCCGGCTGGAGTGCCACCGGAATTACTGGTCCCTTCGAGTTTGTTAACTGTAGAACGCTCGTTCTAAGTTTGTCATTTCAGCGCCCACGCTACCCACTTTTAAAAAAGGACCCGACGATGCTTTACATCATTTACATTATACTTGATCTGATTTCTGTTCAATGAGTGACGACAAGGTGCCGACAAACATTGTGTTCACTAACCCCACGAGATCTTGTTAGAGAGATATACCTATGTCTTAAAGTGGATAAGATGGTGAGTCCACAGATGTGTTTTTCACATTTGTTTAACTTGAACTAACTTTATTCCACACAAACCATCCCACGGGACTTGTTAATCTCTGGCTTTTTTGCTCTTATTTTACCATCGCGCCATTGTTTAATCAGGTCTCTGTAATTCTGACGAGGTCCCCGCAGTTGTGAGGAGTGGCTTTCTCTAAGTTCGATCAACTTACTAAGTTGGCCTTGGGCTTTAGTGTACAAGCAAGATAGTGTTTTGGTTGCTGTGAATGCGTCGGTTAATGTCGACTTTGTGTTCGATTTAAGCCGACCGTTACGGGACAGGCGTTTAATCATACTTCTGTTGGTGATGATGATGGAATACCAAATGATGCTATGACAGTCCGCGTTCGTTAATCATGCGTTACTCATCGTTGTAACTCGAAAGCCAGGTGTAGTTTCACTTTATACTCAATTTGTAAAAAGTTGTGTACTGCGAACCAAAAATGGTGGAAATTCTGTGCATCTGCTTAACAAATTTAATGGCAGCGCTTGGCTTGGGGACATTTGTATCATGTGGCTAACGGTTATTCCTAAGTGCCGTCGCTGCCCAAATTGATCAGGAGATATATCACTAAGCCCTTTAAAAGCGGGTATTCAGTTCAACCTGAGATAATTAATTCACCACTGAGGACAGTAGATTCCTGGATTTATTACATGAGTTCTTCTCGTTGAATGAAGGCCTTGGGAAAGTATAACATGGGTGTCACCGGACAAAAGACTAACTGTAGCATAGTAGACAGTAGATCAGTGGTTCTCAACCTGGGAGTAATTACCCCCAGGTTAGGTACAATGGACTTTTACGGGGGTAGGTATGAGTACGAGGATTACGTCACCAATCTTGTATCAAGTCAAGTCAAGTGAACAATGCGCTTTATGCACCCATGAAGAGTGAATCTTCAGCTACAATAGACACGCTAAGAACACAAATAAAATTAAAAGCAAATATGACAAATGTATATGGTGCGCCACCAATGTGAATCGGTGACAGTGGCAATATCATCCATTCAGTCTGGCAATAAGGTATTGTTTGAATACAACTTGCTCTCTTAGAAAACGTGACAAACAGGGAACAACTGAAGTGCCGTAAGCTCGTGTGTGGACATAAATGGCTTTGTACGTTTGTCTGGTCAAAGAAGTTGAGATACCTTCCAACAATACACAATGATGAGAGTGAATGGCATCGATGAGTATCTTGGACGCCAGATTTTTCGCAAGAGCAAACAGGATTGGACATGATGTTTTCAATAAAGCCTAGCATAGAAATTCCGCTGCATCGAATAAGATGGCTCGGCGACTTGTTTATCACTTTGAATTGCCCGTTTAAGAGTCCGGGTAATATCACAGGTGTGCAATACGTCCAGTGCGGTATTGTGCAAGCTGTGATAAGTGGTAAAATCAAGTAAAAGGGCACTGGTGAAGTCCTAATTTGGGAGAGGTAGGACATTAGCCTCCTGATTTTAGTATATGGTTCATTCACGTCATGCGAGTATGTGAGATCCCGGCTTAGTGTATCTCCGGGATATTTCACCACTGCATAAGTTTCGACTGACACTGTCAATACTAAGAAGCGGGATGCGCGTCAGTAGCTGTTGATAACCATTGTCCTTGACTAAAGTGAAGATAACATCTTTACACTTGGATTCGTTAGGCGAAAGCCAGCGAGATTTGGACCAGGAGGTGAGGTGGTCCAAGAAGCATCGCAAGTCGGCCGATGAATCTATTGTATGCTTGTGTACACCAAGGACCACACCATCGACATACTTAGCAGGATGACATCCTTTGGAGCGGAGGAAGTTAATGTGAAAAATAGGAGTATACCTGAAGTTGTGGCTAAGTGAGAGAAACCGCTTTTCCCCTTGATATGACCTGAACTACTCCAAGCAGGTGGATAAAAGTCTAGATAGTGGATATGACCAGGTAGTATTGATACAACGAGATCAAGAGTCAACATATGTCCCGTAATGGCTGAGTTATACGGTTCATTAATGATTTAACTCATTGTTGATTGGCTGGGAAAGTGGCACAATCTGATTGGATTGGGGGATAGCTGGATCGAGTCATGTGCGGTAATTTGGTTAGGCTTCCATATATGGACACCCCCATCTTGGTAAACTGCGTATGATTTGCAAAATAGTCCCGTAAGAAGATACTAATGAAGGTTGCACTCCGGACACTAGCAGATGGGTGTAACAGCAGCTGGGTAGTTCACGCAACCGAAAGCGTTGCTGTAATCCAAGAAGCAGATCCGCGTAAGTTTGTTTTTCTATCGAGTAATGAATGCACGGAGTGTACAAGACAGGCTAATACATCGAAAGTAGACCTTGAACTGCGATAGGCGAATGGAAAAGGATCATTGGAGTGGGTTTGAACAAGTATTCTCGCAAATATGATTCGTTCTAATATCTTCACAGCCATAGAAGTACAAGCCATCGGCCGGGTAGTTGCAGGTTCCATTATTGGGTACAGGGTAATGCGGGCGCTTCGCAGACGATCAATCAAAATTAATAACAAAATAACAATAAGGTATCTTTTCTTGTGGTACCGCGAAAGCGAGCCCACAAAAGGGCGAAGCATATTTACATTGCAACATGCTCAGGCACGCAAAGCTGTCAAGTGTTTGGATTTTACAGTGTTACGACAGGAATGCTTTTGCGAATATTTTCCTTTGAGACTTTTGTCGCCGTATGCCACCAGTTCGCAGGCGTTCTCAGTTTGTTGTTTTTCGGTGCAGCTTGCTGGTGTCATGGTGGCAACGATTGATTGGGGGGATGTGAAAAGGATGAGGCTGTTAGATTAACCAACTCCAAAGCAGCTGAGTGAGTACAACATGTTACTTAATCGATCGGAGTAATACAGTTGGAGCTATTTGAAAGTAGCAAGTTAGGGATTACACGTTGTGTGATTAGATTGCGACACGCAACCTCAATATAATGGACTGTGATTCACATTGAAATGAACCTTAGTCACTGCGATCGCTGGGACCGTATTCAAAGTAGATGGAAATTGGTATTGCCCACCCGAAAATACTGCACAACCACGACGGTTTCGATGTAATTTTTCATCTCATCAGGTGGAGACAGCAGGATTTGAACCCATACCAATTTCCATCTACTTTGAATACGGTCCCAGCGATCGCAGTGATTACGGTTCATTTCAATGTGAATCACAGTCTATTAAATTGAGGTTGCGTGTCGCAATCCAATCACACAACGTGTAATCCAAACTTGACCCTCCAATTAGTCATCTACCGTTGTGACAAAATGCATTGCCCATCGTGACCCGGTAGCCAAAGGGGTAGTAGTGTTGGCTGCTATTCCAATGGTCCTGGGTTCAAATCCTGCTGTCTCTCCACCTGATGAGATGAAAAATTACATCGAAACGCGTCGTGGTTGTGCAGTATTTTCGGGTGGGCAATACCCAATTTCCATCTACTTTGAATACGGTCCCAGCGATCGCAGTGACTACGGTTCATTTCAATGTGAATCACAGTCTATTATATTGAGGTTGCGTGTCGCAATCCAATCACACAACGTGTAATCCAAACTTGACCCTCCAATTAGTCATCTACCGTTGTGACAAAATGCATTGCCCATCGTGACCCGGTAGCCAAAGGGGTTAGTAGTGTTGGCTGCTATTCCAATGGTCCTGGGTTCAAATCCTGCTGTCTCCACCTGATGAGATGAAAAATTACATCGAAACGACTCGTGGTTGTGCAGTATTTTTCGGGTGGGCAATACCCAATTTCCATCTAGCAAGTCTAGGGAGTTGCGAAAATAAGGAAAGGACTATATTAAGGTAATACCAGTGGATCCTTCTACTCAAGTTGCTTTATCAGAATAATTTAGGCAGTATTCACAACGTAAGGTGTTAAAACATAGCGAAGTGTCTAGACATCCTTTGGTTTAATTATGGAGTTGTGTTTTGGGCTGCCCAGATAGGTTGAGCTACCTGGATGAGCTCAGTACATTCCTTTTCCGCCTTCATTTGTAGGTGGATATTTAGGGCCAGCGTAACGATGCATGTAAAGATGATGTTGAAAACGGATAACCAGAGAAGCAGGCAACGAAATATACGGCCTATGCACTGCAAAGTCAGGACGTATTTGGTGCATCGTAGTCTTGTCGAAGATGTCAAAGAGAGGGTGATTAGGGAAAATGTGCAATACTTATCCGAGTTTTGGTGTCTACGTACAGAGAAACTGCACTACAACTAAGAACGAGGCTATGGTCTGAGGAATAATTTAATGGGAAATATCGGTTGAGACAGTAGGACGGTAGGGAGGAAGTAACTAGGATCAGGAGCACAACAGATTCAATGCAGAATGAAGTAGGGTAAAGAAAGGAAAAAATGTAGTAATACGGTCATTCGTGAAACCGTCTCCCGGGATCTGGTTCTATGCGGGGTAGTCCACTCGAGAGGTTTCACCCGCACCTCCAAGCCCCCTCTAGTAATGTATCAGTGCGTATCAAAACATGAGGCTAATTGCCTTTGAACTAGCCGTCAGTTACTAATCATTAGTGGGTGGTTAGCTTATTAGACAAGTATCGCTAACAAACTTTTAAACTAAATTACGAATACAAGCCTAAAAGCAGCGCGAACTAGATGGCGCCCTTATCGACTCGCTGCATCAATCGGTTATTCCTTGATTTATGACAGTCGTTCACCGGTCAACTTGCAGAGTCTAGTGAACACTAAGGTTGAAGCATAAGTCAGAAGACCAGATAAAAGGTCGACTGAATGTTTACAGGGTAGAATGGACAAACCAGGCTTTAGTGTTCAAAGGACCTTCTGCGTTCGGAATGCAGCAACCCTAGTGGAATCAGCCTGACCTCCTTCGTCTTCAAATTGCTTGCCTCTCTCACCACTTTGCAGCCTGACTGGTCGACTGTGAAAGGAAGATTCGTGAAGGACGCGAGCTGGAATTTCCTTGTGCTCGTTGTGCATAAAACCCACATTATTCCCATTACGTCAGTTGTTGGAAACACAGTCACATATATTCGGCGGTTCACGGTTGTCGTGTTCCTCCGACTTCAACGATGTCTGCTATTCAGTGGATCGACGTGCCCTTACTAGACTGTCTGCTAGAGAAAGGTGTGCCCGAGGAGTATGTAAATATCATGCCGAGCGCTTTACGCGCCTAGCTCGGGCAGTGTGATGGATTATGGCCATCTTGTCACCACCCTTCATTATCTCCAGCAGCGTAACACAAGAATGTCTGCTGTTCCCTTTCCCCTTCAGGTGTCGCTATTAGTAAAGTCAAGGACACGAATTAGATTGGGGCTGCTCCCAGATGAACGACTTCTTTGCTTGTGGTATGCTGACGATAATGCCCTCATCTGTTGACAGCACCCAAACGTGCCCAGCGGCACTAGCATTGGCTGTCACGCGTTTCGGGCTATGCTTTGCACCCTCCAAGTGCAAAGCTTTTTCTACAAGCTTGGCAGGGACAGCCTGCTGCGCTGACGGTTAGTGGGGGATCAGCTGGCAGTCGTTCAAAATCAAACTAATTAGGTAGTTGTATCAGCGCCGTTGGAATGGGAAAACGAAATTTACAAACCATATAGAAAAAGTTTGAGGAGCTTTTGCTAAGCTTCGCCACCTATGGCGCCAGCGCGACATCATTCCGTTCCTGAGGGTTAGAGTATACACGCAAGCCGTACGCGTTCGACCATCCTGTACGGTTGTGATAGGTGGTCACAGATCAGCTGGACATAAATACATTAGTTACGTTTCAGACCACCGGTGCCTTCGCAGTGTGTGCAATGAACATGGTCGACGCCTTGTTTATGGCGCAGGAAGAACAAGTGAACCGCTCCGCACGTTATTCACACACTGGACTCCGACGGCTGGGCCTTGTGGTGTGCATGCAGGCCACCGACTTCCGCGACGTGCATTGTTTGCGCGCTGGGGTGTGAATGTAAAAAAGAAGAGAGGTGGCCAAACGACGACTTCGTCAAGAGAATGAAGGCCCTTACTTCGAAGTTGGCTCGGTTGGAGTCTCTCGACTCCTGGTTGGGGACTGAAGGACGATGAGCAGGTTTGATTGGATACACTTGTTGAAGTGGCTAGGAGCAGATCACTATGACCGTTTTGTTGTAGGGTGTACCCTTTGCCCATGCCCCATGCCTCTAGCCACCCTCTCCAAGCACGATCTAAACTAATAGGCATGTATAACATTTTGCGGCATACTATCCGGCTGGTAACTCTCCGAATGATGTCCATCCGTTACTAGGTGACTCAACCGCGCGAGCCTCTGTTCCACTTGTTTTCTTTTCTTTGTATTGCGGCACCATAGTTAGGCTGTTTTGCACCTGTTAGCTAGGATATATTAATGATGAATGATAAGTGTTCAAGACCTATCGATACAGAGTGGTGTTGGGAACCTGTCATCCAGAACGAACTTTAGAAGGGGATAATGTAAAAACAAGATAAGCCACTGATATTTGTTCATGATTAATCAAGGATCACACACTAAAGCAAGGACCCGAAAGAATCTGGAACACCAATTACGATGTGTATTAGCCAAAACCACATCAAATATACCAGTAGTTGTTGGAAACTGAGCAATATCAACCGTCTTATTAATGTAAATCACCCTCTTAAGTTCATAAAAATGCTCAGAAATAGCGGTATTTTTTGAATGCTAAAATTTAATTAGAAATAGTACTATTTCCGAAATTTAAATGCAAAAAGCACGAGGTAAGAGGTAGTCTCGATATGTACATTACAACTTTTAGGAGGTAAATGTTGACAGTGAACCCGCTTTGTGAGTAACAACCTCAAAAAGAGTTTGGTACCCACTGCTGTAGATGGTTCACTTGGGTTGAGTCCAGCTTACCGACGGGTGTGAAGTAACGTGAGGTATGTTGTTGGAGTCGAACATCCACTGCTGCTTCAGGAGGCGCCTAGTTAAACCCTTTGTGAGCCATACTAGTCAAAGTTCTTGAGGTAGAAGCTAAAGAGGGCTACTCATGATATTGCGATTTAATGCATCAAGATTAGATTACTCAAGGATGACTAGGAGTGAGCGAGACTTATGATATAAGTTCCGCAAAGAAACTAGAACTACTTTCTTCCGGAGGAACACAGGTTTCAGAGCAAACCAAGTCTGGTTGTTGATAGCTAAACAGGCACATTCATGACAGTTGCTTCTCCCTGCTCACCACTCACGTTAGAAAGTGCCTCGCGTGGAAAGTTTATATGAGCACAGAAGGAACCCCAATACAGAGTTTCAACTCAGTTATCACAGCTGTTAGATAGCAAAGAGTACTCATCAATACGAGACAGTGAGACTGAGACGGATGGGCCGCCCAGTCAAGCCCTCGTTTCTAGGCCAGTTATTCAGGGGTGACAAGCAACACCGGCATTTTAATTATGAATTGAATAAGAGTTTTTGCACCTTTTCGAATATTCCTAACATTTGTTTCGATGACTCAGGAGACTAAGTTATCAGTAAGCCCATTATTTGTGACAACCACTTTACTGTATTCTTGCATGCCCAGAGGACTTATTTAAAAAGGCGTTAGCAACCCATGACTAGAAATTGTAGAACAGCCAAAAAATAACAACCAAAGACGCAAGCCAGCGTGGAAGTTGACAGTGTAAAAAATTTGAGATTTGCTATTTATGCCTACATATG
>OX104064.1:74273060-74385613 GCA_944474145.2 Dicrocoelium dendriticum | reverse complement strand
CTTAGGAAGAAGGCTAGGCAGCGCATTAAAAATGCATCTTCTGTGGCAGTGAACGTCAATATCACCAGTTGCTAAGATATGCCTGAGACAACCACCACCAATCCGATTGCAATGAGCACGGTCAGGGACTCGTCCATCCTCCAAACGGTTCCGAAAATTCAGAAGGGCTTCGACACCAGTGATGGTTGGAACTTGGTTGCTGACCAAAGGTGACAGGAAACCTAGATCTTAGGCACCCCATTGGAACTATAGTAAATGAAGAAGTAGAAGCCGTGCCGATTCTACCTTCTTCGGACTGTATACAGACCAGCTGGTCGCTTGACCTTCTAAACTGAGAGGCACGTAGTATATCTGCGGCTAATCTGCAACGCACGTTTCCAGAATCATCGTCAAATTCTAACTAAGGAAAACAAGCTCGATGATTGTGAACCAGTGGAACTCCATATGGTGATCACTTATAGGTGTTGTAACTAAGCCAGTAAGTGGTGACACGCGCTACCCGTCCACCCATGACTCACAGCACTACGGTGAGCCAAGGAATTCTTCGAGTTGGTGCTGATTTTTGCCCAGGATAACAGAAGCTTCCCGTTATCAGCATCTCGCCTCCGGAATGGATCATGTTCCATTTGCCTATTTCCGGATGTTCCGTGAAGCAAACGCAGACAGGCGAAGCACTACTTGGACGAAAACCGCAAGGAACCTGTAGCCAGGATCAAGCTTGTACAAGGTGTTTCCGAGGCTGGAAGTCATGATGAGCACGAAGCTACCACTCACGCACAGGAGCAATGGCGGTACATTCGCGAGACCCTCTCCCTGGAAAACGTCACAGCGCAATCAATCACGCGGCTGCGCTGGTCGCTAAAATCACGAGGGATGAGGCCCGAGGATTGAAAAAGTGGTCCTTCAATCTAGACAAATGTCAGCAATGGTAGTGGAGGGATGGTATGCGTGCCGCAGTAATCTTCCTTAAGAGCTCCGGATCAAAGTAGCATCTGCTCAACAAACACACGAGAGCAGCCGATTAGTCAGACGACTTAGCGACAACAGTTCGGATAATTTCAATCAATTGGCCAATGAAACTGGCAGACCCACTCCATATATTAGATACAACGAGAGGAGCAAAGTGCCGGTTGGTAGGATACATGACTCGGACCCAGATGAGTTTCGTCATCTCCCACTCAAAAAACGATTGTTACCACATCTTGTACCGGTCGGCGCACCACATTTTATCCAAAACACCCATGCCGCGATTCAATGTTAAAATCAGCGGAAACTTTCCTGCATGTACACCAATGC
Source organism: Dicrocoelium dendriticum (assembly GCA_944474145.2). Lineage (NCBI taxonomy): Eukaryota > Metazoa > Platyhelminthes > Trematoda > Plagiorchiida > Dicrocoeliidae > Dicrocoelium > Dicrocoelium dendriticum. Next base: position 74,384,317 of record OX104064.1, on the reverse strand, counting down.
ACAATGGTCTCCTGCCGAACTGGCGGCTACGCCATGCGTAACATGCCTGGGACCTCATAGCTCCTTACGGAAACCTGGATGCACTCAGAAAATTACCGATGCCCGAAGTTTGTGATAAATGGTCTGTCCCTTCTCCCTAAACGATCGCCAATCAAAGGCGGGAGGTAATGTTTATTTTACCACAATGAGCTGCAGTGGCGAACCGCAGGCGGATCCTGAAACGCTGACCATGGACTCACACTGGTGCAGGCTGCGACTGATACGCAACGACAGCTGCTTTTTAACCGTTGTTTATTGCCGCCATGTCCACTCCCTCCTGTAGTATTCTTGGGAAGGGAACCTACGAGGATGATACAGCCATGTACTCGCCTCAGGTGACTTCAAACTTTATGATTTGGAAGTCGCCGCACCCACCAATGAGTAGTGTAGTATATTGCTAGTATTACCTTCTTCAGCCATGCAGTTCACCCCAACCCGATTCAGAGCGTGGAAATAAACCATCTGTGATTGATTTACGCTCACGAAAGAAGAGCTTATGATTGAGAAACCAAGGCTAGAAAGCCCTCTGGAACGAAGGGAACACGTGACCATAAGTTACGACTTCGTGTGTTATGCTGAGTATAAATAAGAAAATACTAACTTGTTTTGAACAATCCCCCAATACAGCATACTGGCAGAACTTGTGGGAGATGCCAGCTGGGAGTTTCCGGACGACTGTTCCAATGACAGTGCTTTGCTGAATTTTACTGGCAAGTTCAGTGAGCTGATGAAAGTCGGCCTTGGTCAACAAGTCCCTTCGTTCTGCAAGGACAAAATCATTCATTCGAAGTGGAATCCGAAAACACACGACAGTAAGGTACGCTGCGTGGGCATGCGTATAGAGTAAACTCTAGCCCTGACAGCTGCAGGAACTATGTTGTGCATCGTAATCACTGTACCACACTTGTGCGCGAGAAACAAGTTAGTACAGCCAGCGGACTCCATCGGAAAAGTTTTATGTTAAAAAGGCTCCTGTACAAACATCTGAAACAGCCTCAGGAATGTGAAAATTGGTGTTCGCCCACTACTATCAGCGGATGGATGTGCTCGAACCGCCGAGGATGCCGCCAACATTCTACGGCTACAATAGTCCCGGATTTTCCGACGTGCTCCCAGCACTTGTAATCCCTGCCCCATTCTCCCACATGCCAGGCTTTACACAAGTCACGTTTAGTTTGACAATCATTTTGAAGAACCTGCCATTGTTACGCACCCGTATTTCCCCCGAAGTTGACAACATTTCCTTAAAAACACTGCAGATGGTAGCTACAAGGATAACTGAACCACTAACGAGATTTTTCCAAAGATGCCTGGAAGAACAGCAAGTCTTTAACATGTGAAAGCAAGGTGTTAGTATCCCGATTTTCAAAAGTGGTAGCCGTTCAGAAACAGCCAAATATCTCCTAGTGATTCTCCTCCCGGTGCTCTCTAAGGTGATGGATTCTCTCATAGCTGAGGCTGCAATGGGCTAATTTGCAAGGTCTAACATCGTAGCATGGGAGCAACACGGATTCGGTCAACATTGGTCGTGTGTTACTAACCTACTACTTGCCCGTGACACTTGGACCAAACTAGCCGACAGTGGGACCGGTATTAGTGTCATCTGCCTACACTTTTCAAAAGCATTCGACCACATAGGTCAGCAGATACCTCTCCAAAAGCTGCAAGCGTACGAAGTTGGAAACCCTGTCGTTGGATGGGTCGGGAGCTTCCTCTTTCAGCGGCGCCTTCAAGTTCGAGTTCCAGGTTGCTTTTCTGATCCAATTAATTTGGACTGCGGTGTTCCACAAGGGTCGGTGTTGGGGCCGCGGTTATTCTTGCTCTTCATTAACGACCTCACGCATGCCATCAAGTCACATTTGCTGCTTTTTGCCGATGACATCAAGATATGGAGGGAAATCGACTGTCAGGAAGATTACGATATGTTGTAACGAGACTTAGACTGCGCTTTTGAATGGTCAAAAGTAAATGTACTTCCATTTAACACGTATAAGTGCAAAACTTTGCATGTCCGTTACAAACTCACGTACGCCTATAAGCTTAGTATGCTGAACACGGTCTCACAAGCGTGAGACCTTGGCGTGGTAATACAAGACTACCTCGGCTGGTCGGCGCAGTCCTTGATGGGTGTCCAAATCTGCGAACTATGTTGATCTGTTACGGAGGGCGTTCGGGAGGTTCAGTTCCTCGGTCTTCCCCCAAATGCTCAATGAGGCCCCATGTAGAGTACGCGATCCAGTCTTGGCAACCCTGGTTAAAACGCGAGCTGGATGCACTGAAGAGCGCACAGCGACGGGCAAGGAAAAATGTGTAGGGTTTGTCCCACCTGCAATACCATACACGACTGAAAGCCCCGGGGAGCGTACAGCGAAAGATATCGCTGTCTACGAGGTGACCTCATCCTGGCGTTCCAGATTTTAAAAAACCCAGGTCGCGTTTTTCGCCATCTCCTTAAACTCAGCTGCAACACAGAATTGAGGGGGCATAACTTGTAACTTGCCACCCACTACAGCCGGCTGGAGTGCCACCGGAATTACTGGTCCCTTCGAGTTTGTTAACTGTAGAACGCTCGTTCTAAGTTTGTCATTTCAGCGCCCACGCTACCCACTTTTAAAAAAGGACCCGACGATGCTTTACATCATTTACATTATACTTGATCTGATTTCTGTTCAATGAGTGACGACAAGGTGCCGACAAACATTGTGTTCACTAACCCCACGAAATCTTGTTAGAGAGATATACCTATGTCTTAAAGTGGATAAGATGGTGAGTCCACAGATGTGTTTTTCACATTTGTTTAACTTGAACTAAATTTATTCCACACAAACCATCCCACGGGACTTGTTAATCTCTGGCTTTTTTGCTCTTATTTTACCATCGCGCCATTGTTTAATCAGGTCTCTGTAATTCTGACGAGGTCCCCGCAGTTGTGAGGAGTGGCTTTCTCTAAGTTCGATCAACTTACTAAGTTGGCCTTGGGCTTTAGTGTACAAGCAAGATAGTGTTTTGGTTGCTGTGAATGCGTCGGTTAATGTCGAATTTGTGTTCGATTTAAGCCGACCGTTACGGGACAGGCGTTTAATCATACTTCTGTTGGTGATGATGATGGAATACCAAATGATGCTATGACAGTCCGCGTTCGTTAATCATGCGTTACTCAGCGTTGTAACTCGAAAGCCAGGTGTAGTTTCACTTTATACTCAATTTGTAAAAAGTTGTGTACTGCGAACCAAAAATGGTGGAAATTCTGTGCATCTGCTTAACAAATTTAATGGCAGCGCTTGGCTTGGGGACATTTGTATCATGTGGCTAACGGTTATTCCTAAGTGCCGTCGCTGCCCAAATTGATCAGGAGATATATCACTAAGCCCTTTAAAAGCGGGTATTCAGTTCAACCTGAGATAATTAATTCACCACTGAGGACAGTAGATTCCTGGATTTATTACATGAGTTCTTCTCGTTGAATGAAGGCCTTGGGAAAGTATAACGTGGGTGTCACCGGACAAAAGACTAACTGTAGCATAGTAGACAGTAGATCAGTGGTTCTCAACCTGGGAGTAATTACCCCCAGGTTAGGTACAATGGACTTTTACGGGGGTAGGTATGAGTACGAGGATTACGTCACCAATCGTTTATCAAGTCAAGACAAGTCAACAATGCGCTTTATGCACCCATGAAGAGTGAATCTTCAGCTACAATAGACACGCTAAGAACACAAATAAAATTAAAAGCAAATATGACAAATGTATATGGTGCGCCACCAATGTGAATCGGTGACAGTGGCAATATCATCCTTTCAGTCTAGCAATAAGGTCTTGTTTGACTACATCTCGATCCCTCACAAAACGTGACAAATAGGGAACAACTGACGTACCGTAAGCCAGTGTGCGGGCATAAATGGCTTTGTACGTTCGTCTGGTCGAAGAAGTCGAGATACATTCAGACAGTACACAATGGTGAGAGTGAATGGCATCGATGAGTATCTTGGACGCCAGATTTTTCGCAAGAGCAAACAGGATTGGACATGATGTTTTCAATAAAGCCTAGCATAGAAATTCCGCTGCATCGAATAAGATGGCTCGGCGACTTGTTTATCACTTTGAATTGCCCGTTTAAGAGTCCGGGTAATATCACAGGTGTGCAATACGTCCAGTGCGGTATTGTGCAAGCTGTGATAAGTGGTAAAATCAAGTAAAAGGGCACTGGTGAAGTCCTAATTTGGGAGAGGTAGGACATTAGCCTCCTGATTTTAGTATATGGTTCATTCACGTCATGCGAGTATGTGAGATCCCGGCTTAGTGTATCTCCGGGATATTTCACCACTGCATAAGTTTCGACTGACACTGTCAATACTAAGAAGCGGGATGCGCGTCAGTAGCTGTTGATAACCATTGTCCTTGACTAAAGTGAAGATAACATCTTTACACTTGGATTCGTTAGGCGAAAGCCAGCGAGATTTGGACCAGGAGGTGAGGTGGTCCAAGAAGCATCGCAAGTCGGCCGATGAATCTATTGTATGCTTGTGTACACCAAGGATCACACCATCGACATACTTAGCAGGATGACATCCTTTGGAGCGGGGAAGTTAATGTGAAAAATAGGAGTATACCTGAAGTTGTGCTAAGTGAGAAACCGCTTTTCCCCTTGATATGACCTGAACTACTACAAGTAGGTGGATAAAAGACTAGATAGTGGATATGACCAGGTAGTATTGATACAACGAGATCAAGGGTCAACATATGTCCCGTAATGGCTAAGTTATACGCTTCCTTAATGATTAACTCATTGTTGATTGGCTGGGAAGTGGCACAATCTGATTGGATTGGGGGATAGCTGGGATCGAGTCATGTGCGGTAATTTGGTTAGGCTTCCATATATGACACCCCCATCTTGGTAAACTGCGTATGATTTGCAAAATAGTCCGTAAGAAGATACTAATGAAGGTTGCACTCCGGACACTAGCAGATGGTGTAACAGCAGCTGGTAGTTCACGCAACCGAAAGCGTTGCTGTAATCCAAGAAGCAGATCCGCGTAAGTTTGTTTTTCTATCGAGTAATGAATGCACGGAGTGTACAAGACAGGCTAATACATCGAAAGTAGACCTTGAACTGCGATAGGCAAATGGAAAAGGATCATTGGAGTGGGTTTGAACAAGTATTCTCGCAAATATGATTCGTTCTAATATCTTCAAAGCCATAGAAGTACAAGCCATCGGCCGGTAGTTGCAGGTTCCATTATTGGGTACAGGGGTAATGCGGGCGCTTCGCAGACGATCAATCAAAATTAATAACAAAATAACAATAATGTCTATTTCTTATGGTACCGAGAAATCGAGCCCACAAAGGGACGGGTCATATTTACATTGCAACATGCTCAGGCATGCGAGGCTGTCAATGGTTTGGGTTTTACAGGGTTACAATAGGGATGTTTTTGCGAATATTTTCCTTTGGGACTTTTGTCGCCGTATGCTACTAGTTCGCAGGCGTTCTCAGTTTGTTGTTTTCGGTGCAGCTTGCTGGTGTCATGGTGGCAACGATTTGATTGGGGGGATGTGAAAAGGATGAGGCTGTTAGATTAACCAATCCAAAGCAGCTGAGTGATACACATGTTACTTAATCGATCGGAGTAATACAGTTGGAGCTATTTGAAAGTAGCAAGTTAGGGATTACACGTTGTGTGATTGGATTGCGACACGCAACCTCAATATAATGGACTGTGATTCACATTGAAATGAACCTTAGTCACTGCGATCGCTGGGACCGTATTCAAAGTAGATGGAAATTGGGTATTGCCCACCCGAAAATACTGCACAACCACGACGCGTTTCGATGTAATTTTTCATCTCATCAGGTGGAGACAGCAGGATTTGAACCCAGGACCATTGGAATAGCAGCCAACACTACTACCCCTTTGGCTATCGGGTCACGATGGGCAACACATTTTGTCACAACGGTAGATGACTAATTGGAGGGTCAAGTTTGGATTACACGTTGTGTGATTGGATTGCGACACGCAACCTCAATATAATGGACTGTGATTCACATTGAAATGAACCTTAGTCACTGCGATCGCTGGGACCGTATTCAAAGTAGATGGAAATGTGTTGCCCATCGTGACCCGGTAGCCAAAGGGGTAGTAGTGTTGGCTGCTATTCCAATGGTCCTGGGTTCAAATCCTGCTGTCTCCACCTGATGAGATGAAAAATTACATCGAAACGCGTCGTGGTTGTGCAGTATTTTCGGGTGGGCAATACCCAATTTCCATCTAGCAAGTTAGGGAGTTGCGAAAATAAGGAAAGGACTATATTAAGGTAATACCAGTGGATCCTTCTACTCAAGTTGCTTTATCAGAATAATTTAGGCAGTATTCACAACGTAAGGTGTTAAAACATAGCGAAGTGTCTAGACATCCTTTGGTTTAATTATGGAGTTGTGTTTTGGGCTGCCAGATGGTTGAGCTACTGGATGAGCTCAGTTACATTCTTTTCCGCCTTCATTTGTAGGTGGATATTTAGGGCCAGCGTAACGATGCATGGTAAAGATGATGTTGAAAACGGATAACCAGAGAAGCAGGCAACGAAATATACGCCTATGCACTGCAAAGTCAGGACGTATTTGGTGCATCGTAGTCTTGTCGAAGATGTCAAAGAGAGGGTGATTAGGAAAATGTGCAATACTTATCCGAGTTTTGGTGTCTACGTACAGAGAAACTGCACTACAACTAAGAACGAGGCTATGGTCTGAGGAATAATTTAATGGGAAATATCGGTGAGACAGTAGGACGGTAGGGAGGAAGTAACTAGGATCCAGGAGCACAACAGATTCAATGCAGAATGAAGTAGGGTAAGAAAGAAAAAATGTAGTAATACGGTCATTCGTGAAACCGTCTCCCGGGGATCTGGTTCCATGCGGGGTAGTCCATCGAGAGGTTTCACCCGCACCTCCAAGCCCCCTCTAGTAATGTATCAGTGCGTATCAAAACATGAGGCTAATTGCCTTTGAACTAGCCGTCAGTTACTAATCATTAGTGGGTGGTTAGCTTATTAGACAAGTATCGCTAACAAACTTTTAAACTAAATTACGAATACAAGCCTACAAAGCAGCGTAACTAGATGGCGCCCTTATCGACTCGCTCATCAATCGTTATTCCTTGATTTAGACAGTCGTTCACCGGGTCAACTTGCAGAGTCTAGTGAACACTAAGGTTGAAGCATAAGTCAGAAGACCAGATAAAAGGTCGACTGAATGTTTACAGGGTAGAATGGACAAACCAGGCTTTAGTGTTCAAAGGACCTTCGCGTTCGGAATGCAGCAACCCTAGTGGAATCAGCCTGACCTCCTTCGTCTTCAAATTGCTTGCCTCTCTCACCCTTTGCAGCCTGTGGTGACTGTGAAAGGAAGATTCGTGAAGAGCGAGCTGGAATTTCCTTGTGCTCGGTTGTGCATAAACCACATATTCCCATTACGTCAGTTGTTGGAACACAGTCACATATATTGGCGGTTCACGGTTGTCGTGTTCCTCGACTTCAACGATGTCTGCTATTCAGTGGATCGACGTGCCCTTATGGACTGTCTGCTAAGGAAAGGTGTGCCCGAGGAGTATGTAAATATCATGCGAGCGCTTTACGCACCTAGCTCGGGCAGTGTGATGGATTATGGCCATCTGTCACCACCCTTCATTATCTCCAGCAGCGTAACACAAGAATGTCTGCTGTTCCCTTTCCCCTTCAGGTTCGCTATTAGTAAAGTCAAGACACGAATTAGATTTGGGGCTGCTCCCAGATGAACGACTTCTTTGCTTGTGGTATGCTGACGATAATGCCCTCATCTGTGACAGCACCCAAACGTGCCCAGCGGCACTAGCATTGGCTGTCACGCGTTTCGGGCTATGCTTTGCACCCTCCAAGTGCAAAGCTTTTCTACAAGCTTGGCAGGGACAGCCTGCTGCGCTGACGGTTAGTGGGGATCAGCTGGCAGTCGTTCAAAATTCAACTAATTAGGTAGTTGTATCAGCGCCGTTGGAATGGAAAACGAATTTACAAACCATATAGAAAAAGTTTGAGGAGCTTTTGCTAAGCTTCGCCACCTATGGCGCCAGCGCGACATCATTCCGTTCCTGAGGGTTAGAGTATACAACGCAGCCGTACGTTCGACCATCCTGTACGGTTGTGATAGGTGGTCACAGATCAGCGGACATAAATACATTAGTTACGTTCGACCACCGGTGCCTTCGCAGTGTGTGCAATGAACATGGTCGACGCCTTGTTTATGGCGCAGGAAGAACAAGTGAACCGCTCAGCACCGTTATTTCACACACTGGACTCCGACGGCTGGGCCTTGTGGTGTGCATGCCAGGCCACCGACTTCCGCGACGTGCATTGTTTGCGCGCTGGGTGTGAATGTAAAAAGAAGAGAGGTGGCCAAACGACGACTTCGTCAAGAGGAATGAAGGCCCTTACTTCGAAGTTGGCCTCGGTTGGAGTCTCTCGACTCCCTGGTTGGGGACTGAAGGACGATGAGCAGGTTTGATTGGATACACTTGTTGACGTGGCTAGGAGCAGATCACAATGACGTTTGTGTAGGGTGTACCTTTGCCCATGCCCCACTGCTTAGCCACCCTCTCCAAGCACGATCTAAACTAATAGGCATTGTATAACATTTTGCGGCATACTATCCGGCTGGTAACTCTCCGGAATGATGTCAATCCCTTACCGGTGACTCAACCGGCGAGCCTCTGTTCCACTTGTTTTCTTTTCTTTTGTATTGCGGCACCATAGTTAAGGTGTTTTGCACCTGTAGCTAGGATATATAATGATGAATGATAAGTGTTCAAGACCTATCGATACAGAGTGGTGTTGGGAACCTGTCATCCAGAACGAACTTAGAAGGGATATGTAAAACAAATGATAAGCCACTGATATTTGTTCATGATTAATCAAGGATCACACACTAAAGCAAGGAACCGAAAGAATCTGGAACACCAATTACGATGTGTATTAGCCAAAACCACATCAAATATACCAGTAGTTGTTGGAACTGAGCAATATCAACCGTCTTATTAATGTAAATCACCTCTTAAGTTCATAAAAATGCTCAGAAATAGCGGTATTTTTTGAATGCTAAAATTTAATTAGAAATAGTACTATTTTCCGAAATTTAATGCAAAAAGCACGAGGTAAGAGGTAGTTCGATATTACATTACAACTTTTAGGGGGTAAATGTTGACAGTGAACCCGCTTTGTGAGTAACAACCTCAAAAAGAGTTTGGTACCCACTGCTGTAGATGGTTCACTTGGGTTGAGTCCAGCTTACCGACCGGTGTGAAGTAACGTGAGGTATGTTGTTGGAGTCGAACATCCACTGCTGCTTCAGGAGGCGCCTAGTTAAACCCTTTGTGAGCCATAGTAGTCAAAGTTCTTGAGGTAGAAGCTAAAGAGGGCTACTCATGATATTGCGATATAATGCATCAAGATTAGATTACTCAAAGATGACTAGGAGTGAGCGAGACTTATGATATAAGTTCCGCAAAGAAACTAGAACTACTTTCTTCCGGAGGAACACAGGTTTCAGAGCAAACCAAGTCTGGTTGTTGATAGCCAAACAGGCACATTCATGATAGTTGCTTCTCCCTGCTCACCACTCACGTTAGAAAGTGCCTCGCGTGGAAAGTTTATATGAGCACAGAAGGAACCCCAATACAGAGTTGCAACTCAGTTATCACAACTGTTAGATAGAAAAGAGTACTCATCAATACGAGACAGTGAGACTGAGACGGATGGGCCGCCCAGTCAAGCCCATGCTACAATTCCACCGGCCTCGTTTCTAGGCCAGTTATTCAGGGGTGACAAGCAACACCGGCATTTTAATTATGAATTGAATAAGAGTTTTTGCACCTTTTCGAATATTCCTAACATTTGTTTCGATGACTCAGGAGACTAAGTTATCAGTAAGCCCATTATTTGTGACAACCACTTTACTGTATTCTTGCATGCCCAGAGGACTTATTTAAAAAGGCGTTAGCAACCCATGACTAGAAATTTTAGAACAGCCAAAAAATAACAACCAAAGACGCAAGCCAGCGTGGAAGTTGACAGTGTAAAAACTTTGAGATTTGCTATTTATGCCTACATATGGTGGGTCGTTATCTATATCACTACCCTTCAAGACGAATTGTAGTCCCGGAAGCAGATTACACTTTCCCTCAGGCAGAGAGGAACCTTGCATGTGAAACACATCCATTGTGTGCGTACTTCGTCAAATTTGTGCTACAGGACGCACATCTTCTTGCAGACCTTTCTAGTTGATGTAATGAGCTGCCTTTGGCACACAAGTCTTTCCTCACTCTGTACTGCAGAGTTTGACTTTCTCTTGCTAGCTGTCACATAAGCATGAATGACAAGACCACTTAATATTTTCTTTCATAAGTCTCATGTTTATTTTAGGTAGCTTTAGCTCCTTATGGATCTCAAGATCATTGATAATACTTGCATCATCAAAGTACCAAAGGATCCTTTGCCACCATTTCTTACTCTCCTATCAATTTCATATTTGTCTGTCATTTCATCAAACTTGTGCACACAATTCACACTGCTATTGTAATCCGACAAATCTTCTGGGGGAGGAAACTTATTTGTGATCCATCTTTATCTGTTCTCACAACCTCTGTTTTATCTTCTGGGTCATGATAATTGGAAAGGAGATGAACGCTACGCTTATCCTTCCAGTTATTACCACTCAGCCTGCTATCACTTGTGGTCCAGTCAGTCACCTCGTTTCATGTTTCTGTCCATTTTAATGAAGGTAAGTTTCTCTTGATGGGTTTACAGTTCCGCAAGCATGCATCTTTTCTGCTTCATATATAGAAAGATTACTGGGCTTGTAAACATATTGTCAAAATATGATCTGCGTTCCTTATTGTGTAAATCCTGAGTGATTGACTTCATCACCCTTTCACCTAGCTATCGCTCCAAACTACATTCTTGCCAGTATACATCACGAAGCGATGCATATATTCTGTAAAACCTGGCATTACTCAAACTTTACAGCCTCGGTTTGTCGGTTTTCTGGGCGAACACTGTCTGATTAATGAGTTGCCTTTGAAATTTATGATTGACTCATCAACAGCAATGAAATCTTTTGGTAAGAAACGGCTGTTGAAATTGTCGGCGATTTTCATGCAACATAGTTGCATTTGGAAGAGGTTGTCAAATATTTCTGCCCCTCGTTTTGGCAATTAAGCGAAAGCATTTAGATACAGGTTTGATAACATTCATTCACATCGTTTGAGAAACATTAGGTTGCAGATCTAGTTGCTATGCAACACTTGAGCTGAGCTCCAGTAATCCGTTTAAATTGTAAGTGGTTTTTTACTCATGAGAATGTTTCAACCAACAAATATCTTCTTTTCTACATTAGTGACTGATTCAAACAGTTTAATATTTATCAGAGAATTTTGTTGATCATACGAATTTGTATGAAAACCAATGTTTCCGGTAATCTTTTTGGAAATCAGAATTTCCAATAACCCATGCGTACTAGGTTCTGGCAATTATTGTACACAAGCATCGGGACCATCCTAAGCGTGGAACGATGTAGCAGGAGCAGAGCTCAGTGCGCGCCCCCGAACATGCTGACCCAACGGTTCCGGCAGTGAGGAGGGTTTCATTTCGATTTCACTTGCTACTGACATAGTTATCCTTGTCGGTTTCAATGTCGAGCCAGAAAAGTCCTCGTCAACATGAATCTCATTGGAATGCAAAAATGATACATCAGAGGTTGTCTTCTTTAAAGCGAGCAAATACTTGCTGTGCAGTACGTCTGGTTCTAATGCGATTCATATTGAAAGCTGCACTGTGCCTACTTTAGCACATGACAGGAACAAGCTGTCACCGGGAGCGAAATGGGCACTGCTAGTCTAAAGAAAATATTTATTTGTAGCCAGTGTTCAAAAAAACAATTATAACCAATAATCGTATTGCAAGCACAACATCGACATTTTATTATTATTCTTCGAACACAATTTAAAATTATTATTTTCTTTTGGTGTCTATGCAGGCGTACAATATTATATCGATGTCAATGTATTTAGCAGCGTGATAGGCCATTTTCTGGATGGTCACATTCTTAGAATCAACACCGCAACTTAATTCAGAATTACATTATACTTTAATCAAGTGTTTTAGATGATAGTTATTTGTCTACAGGATGTAAAAAACAAATAGAAGCGCGTTTAGCTGCTTGAAGCATTACCTGCAGACTCTGTCACAAAAACAGATGAAACTTCGCGCACCTATTTGAAAATTGTCGGTTTATCCAACGATGTTGACATCAAGTTTACCATTGATACCTAGTTTCTGTTTGGAATAGGAGAAGCCACTATACGTGGAACAAGGGGGGTAAAATCCGCGATTACGCTAGTCAGTATCGTCCTTTTATGAGGTGTAGTAAAAAATCACCCACCACATATCGGACCGGTACTTGGAGAAGAGACAAACTGACCCACCGAGAATGGAAGAGTTAAGGGCCATTGTACAGGTCGCTGTTTCAGCTTTACGCCCTGTTGATGTACTTGCGTACATGGTCGCGCGCACCCGTTCGGTGCCAGGCCCGGCGATCATTACGTGTTTTTGCGTGTGTGCATGTGAGTGCAATTTGCGCGGAGGTGTATACGCATCCACACCTCACGCTAGGACCAAACATTCGACCGTTGTTGAAGGCAACCTGTTCTGAAGCTTCGTGGTGTGGCCGTATGCCAATCATCTGCCATTATACTCCCTTCGGAGTCATCATCATAGACTTGTTTATATAACCCGAATGCAGATCGAAGCTATCCGTCTCGGTACTGTAGATTGTGCACTGAATTTCGTCCACACCGGTGTCGGTGGACGGAACTACATGTGAAAAGTGTTGTGGCTTGCTATTGGTTTTCCGGCTTTTGCGCATTTTCGGCATCCTGGTTTAAAGCCTGGGAATGTGGTACGTATTGGAACTGAGCCTTCTTCTTATTTGCATCCAGGGAGCATTATCACTCTATGAAAGGTAAGCTTGGGCTTTTTCCCCCTGTGAGTAATGAAAATAAGTCGTGGTATTTGAAATAAAACGGATTTGTATTGACTACCAAAGAGTGATGTTATCCACATGGATTTTGTCGAACAACCCTGGAATGTCTTGAGATCCGGCTTATGGATTTTAGTTAGTTTCTGCCTAAACAGTGAAGTGTCATAGTTTCTGGTGGCCACCACAATATCGCTTGGTCCCAGGATATTCCGCATTAAGGATGATGGATCCACCTAAATTAGGATGTGTAGCTCAACTACCCTTCTGCTCCTCAGATTGAAAATGACACACTATATTACTCTGAGGTGTGACCATTGCTTGTTTTGTGATAGATTTCATGCATATAAGAGATGTAGGATATCCGCCTAAAATTCCCTTCAGGATATTCTTTAACACATAACGATTATAGCAGAGATTTAGCAAGTTCTTTTAAATATCTTTTACCACACTTTTAAGAACGATGTTGGGCTGTGCATCTGTCAAAAGGGTACTCACAGCTCCAGTCAACCAATGAAATACTCTCTGTTCAGTGCGCCCTGTAAGTCTACAAGTTCGGACGAAGTCCATATGAACCATGTTTACTGTGGACGGATTGCGGACAGCATAGCCCACGTTGAGTTGCAGTTTTAGAGCAACAGGTTAAGGAGCTTTTGTGATACGGGTGCGCATTTCAAATTGCCTCCCGTTTAGAGCCTCCTACGGTTTGTGGTATGAAACAATGGTTTAATGCGGGTAAACAAGCTGAAGGGTAACTGATCGCGTAGAATGGTCAGGGTGAATATTACAAAATCTGGAACAGTGGTCAGCGTATGAAAGTTCACAGTGGTGAGATCACCGAGGTATACTTATTAGAAACGGTAAATCAACTGTAGATCCATAGGCAGTGACGACAAATGCGATGTTTATAAAAACCGTGTCACCTGATAAATAGGTATAAGGGGTGCTAAAGGTGAGATGAATTCTGGGAGCGGACCGGTGGTGGAATTTCTAACAGACACACGTGTTTAGGCATGGGCAGTGAGTCATTTGATATGGTGGTGCGAAATGAGCGCACGGTCAACTCGAGCTATGAGACCCACCAGCGTGATAGCACAGAGGATAGATTGCTTAAACGCATTCTGCGCTTGGCAAACACGTGATGAGAAGAAACTCCGGCGGCATTCAACACCACTGTACTGCTCTGTCAGCTTGTTATGGTAGTTTGTCAGATTACTATTGTCTGAGCTCTAACTAATGGCGGCACGTGTGGTTATGGTCCTTCAGAACCTAGTAAGTGAAAATGAAGTACGTGTGCAATGGCCATTATCGTCCGCTGAAAACCTCGAAGATTCTCAGGCTTTGTTCATATGGTAAATGGTACAAGTCTTTGATATCCTTGGTTGCCCGGGGTTGATGTATTACCGAAGCAGTTGAATTTCTCCTCAGCCATGCTTATAAAGTTTGTATTGCGTATTCCATGTGTAGACGTAGGTATGAGCTTAGAAGCTGATGATAAGTCGGCGGGTCGAAGCCTCTGAACGCACGCTTCAGAAGGCCTGCGCTGTACATGCCCCTTCTCGATACCTTTGCATCCTGATTGAACAGCGAAGCTCGACTTGAATCAAAACACCTAGATCTTTACCGGCGGAACGCATTTGAAACTTCTGGTCGTCAAGTTCATAGCAGCCCTCTAGCGGGCGTCGTAAGTGCAGCACTCTTCCTTGTTCCACATTGAACGGAAGTCGTTCTGCATTAACCATCCGCAGACAATTTCCAGTTCTGCTTGAAGTAGTGCAGTATAATTTGGCGTATTGATCGCCCTCTACACTTTGATGACGTCAGCATTGCGTAGCAGTACGAGCTTTTGAGGTGTATTATATCATTGTTGTACGTCAAGATCAACCGAGCTCTGTGGTACTTTGCATTCGACTGGGATGGGAAAGATAGAGATTTATACTTTAACCTTCAAACGCCAATGGGGAAGACAGGTTCAGATGCACCCAAGGGGAGAATCGCCATTGCCGAAGCTTGTGAGTTTGGAAAGAACGATGTCATGGTCCGACTGGTCAAATGATTTTGATTAGTACATTAATTCTTGCACTAGTGTCTACTGCTCCGGTCAAATTTGATGGTGCTAGCAGCAGATTTGTAGTGCACGATGGATTTCGTATGGATTCTTGCTGCTTATGTGAAAAGTGTGACAACTCTTTCAATTGGGCAGGTAGCGCATCAGCAATAATGGTCTCATTCAAAGTACCGGTAGTAAGATTAGCGAACGGCAGTTTGCTGGATCGGAGCGACTACCTACCTTGCGAATAGTAATAATCGTCCCGTGTTCCTACATGTTGCGCGCACACAGTTTGTAAAAACAGTGAAGCGTCAAGCTAAAGATTTAGCTAAGCTCCCCCATACCACCCCAACTGACTTCGCGTGTATATGATCAAATCCAGGAGAGCCGTGTTTACTCACACTGAACATCTTTTAGAGCAGTGCTCCTAACTTGAAGGATACGTGAGCAAGTGTTAGAGTTAAGACAACCATTATCGTAGGGTTAGGTGGCCACTGATCGTTCCGCAGTGTCGCAGCATATTGCAGGTGCAGTGTATTTGTCTCATTCTTCGAGGTCCGTGTGATTCCGTTCGCTGTATGAAGAGAAGGAATTTCCCATCTCACCTTACGTAGCCTGTTTAACTGTTGAGATAGCATCTTGTGATTTAAGACCATACCCATCGTCAACTTCTGCTGGTATGACATTTAGTCCTCGCAGACAGGTTCGGTAATCCGTTTGCGATGGGCCACATAGGCCATCTAATTCTCGCTAGTAGTTGATAAACTTATGCCAGGTCGAATTGCGCACAGCTATATGCTTACGCGTCCTACTTCGTACAAATAAAACCACGCTTCTGGTACAGACTGCTTTAGTTTCTGATGCTTCGGCAGCCAGTGTCAACTGGATGACCTAGTTACCATGCGCTAGCCGATACTTCTTGTGCCAGGGTGGTGTAGTTGCTTGTTTTCTAGCGTTTGACTTATAAGTAGTAGCGTATAATAGTTCTTGTTGCATCCGTAATCTACTCCGGATATTCTGCGTAACGGATTTACTCAAAGGGTCATGCTACATAATCACTGCGTCCCAATGGGACGTTGATGTTAATCCTGTCTATCATGAGTTCGTCGTTTGTGAATATACGATGCAGTTTAGACGACGTATCTATCACTCTGAATCTAATGAGTGCTAACGTGGCCATAAATCTGGAACTTGGAGACCATCTCTCATAGATCCGCTTTGAACTATTCCTTATGGACAGCTTGGGATTCCAGGGCATGAATGTTGAATTCGTCAGGGAAGAAATGTAGATGTACGTCTAGTTTATCACCCGCCTCAGTGTGGATGCTAGATAGAAGCCCACCATGGGGTGGAGAAGGGAAAGCGGTAAACAACCACTAACATGTAGTGGTCGTTGCGTTATAAATGTAGACGGTACCAAAATGAATCATGTAAAGTACTGACCGAATTTTCTTTGGACTCACATTGGAGGTCACTGCGGAAGTGCAGAGCCGCCCTCCTCCTCTTCTGGGTTGCTTGTGCCTAATAACACCTGGCAGTGCAATCTCAATGTCACTTATATCGAGATGTAACCATGTCTACTTTATAGCGATTAGCCCACATACCTTTGACACTTCGACAAAGTCGTAGTTTGAAAAGTTCACTAAGTAGGTCCTGAGCATTAGTGTACAGATAGGAAAGTATTATGGACTCCAGAAGCTCTTTGCAAGAAGGATATGTAGGTGAATTTGCGCGGACCGTTGGGAGGCCGGCACCTAATCGTTTTATTGCGATTCGCAAAGTCTCGATATGAATGCAATCTGTTTTTGCTCTTCCTTGTACAGGTCACTTCGGAAGTACAGAGCCACCATTCCAACTTTGTTGGGTAGGTCGTGCCGAACAACAGATATGTTTGGCAATATGATCTCCATGTCACTTACCTCAGGACGTAACCATGTCACTATCATAGCGATGGGGTCGCCAGCTTTTGATCCTTGAAGCAGTCTCATTCCGGAAAGTCTACTCAGTGAGCCTTGGGCACTGGTGTATTTGCATAAAGCTTCTCGGATATCAAAAGCAGTTGACTGGGAGCACATGAATGATACGGATTAGTATCGACCGATGAGAGGTCGGCACCTAATCGTTTTTTGGTTGAATTGCCAAATCTCGACATGAATGCAATCTGCTTTTGGTCTCAATTGCATCTGCGGTATGTAGTCTATTGGTAGGTTTCTCGATAGATAATGATCTTAACGCACGGTTTTCTGAATCACTGTTGTGGTTATATTGAGTCGCGCGTGGTCTTGTTTGCTCGATAACAGCCAGTGGCCTCAGCTCTAAAACTACGGCTTCTAATCGTAGTTCTGAATAAAGTGCGTTGCATTGTATCTGCCAGCTAGGAACAGATTTTACCGGGAGCTGTTGAGACTGAACCATTACTTTCCCCATCCTCTAGCCACTGCCTTTTTAGTGGGGCGATATGAGTAACCATGTAATCGACGGAAGGATGAGGTCGCTAGCACAGATAGCTTTACGGACGTGCCGTCATTCTTCCAGGTAATGCGAATGGACTTCTTCGTCGCTAGATACCGGTAACTCGGGCACTCTATGAAGGAATATGACTCTTCTGCTACTGCCCGTTTGGTATTTGGTGAGATTATTTGATCTCGCTGAGGTTCGCTCCATGAAATATGCGGTAAAATGCGAGCGCTACCGTCTTCACTCCACAGGCGGTATGCCAACAAAAACACCGCCTCTACGTCATCTATGTAGCTTGAACACGACAGTAAGCTTGAGAGTAAAAGAGAGTATCAGCTGCGCCTGTAGTTGCACTGGACAAGCATTACTGAAAGCTTCAGATTAGCATGTTAGTTACATGTACAATCTATTTATGGCCTGTAAACCGATCACCCAGCCCGAACGCTCTTTATAATCTTTCTACTGCACACCGCAAAAGCGGCTATCGAGAATTCGGAATATAACTGTTTCTCCTTAACCACCAGGTTGGGTAAAAGGGGAAGTTATTTCATCCATATTTGTCATTCGCCGCAGCATGTCAACCAAGCTAGTGAATGAGGATGGGTTTTGTGCAGTTTCTTCATGTTGTTCACCCGTTCCAAACAATTAGGAAAGAGACTGACGCAGATATCATTTTATTCAAACGCGGTCATAGACAGAATAAGTCGACAAATAAGTAGTAGGTCGAGTACATGGGTTACAAGCGCACTTTAAAGCGGCTATCAATTAAAATCCATGCTACTGAATTTGGTTCCCCTCGTGTTATCCGCATGTTCTCACCGATGATTATCTATCTCTTTTCGTATCACTCTCGTTTATTCACTGTATCGTCTACTATCGGCGTCTCATACTTACATTTTTAAGGTACAAGTTAATGCGATTACAACCGGAAAATGAAAGTGCAACCCATGAAATCTTTGATTTGGTTAGAAGAAATGGAGTAAGTTATCTTTGCGTAGATCGGAACTGACTACCATCTTCTCGCTATACAACGGTCATTACAGTCTAGTGATATTAGCGTCGTGTTGCTACCTCGATGGAGAATATGTACCAGGTAATTGCTTAGCAGCTCACAGTATATCGCGTCTTTCAAGCGGAACTATTTGTAATCATGGATGAGAACAAAATCCATAGCTTTCTTAACTGAATGGTGGTCAGGATGTGCGGATTACAGGTTGTGGTATCAAAATCACGCAGTCTGATAATGTGTGCAGAGTTTTACGGACTAATAATCAATGCGTGGGCTGGAATCAAGCACACGCACAGAAACTGGATGGTTCACCCTCATCAGTAGTATCACTAATTTCGAAAATTCTTGGAAGCTTTCGTTCAGCGACTGCTTGAGTGTGATCACCGGGTTCGACTTGTAACCCCTCATGGTGTGTGGCTCGTTGCTATGGGTAAGTGAGTTTCGCGTCATTCTATTCTTCACTACACTTGCTTATAACAGCGATGGTCTTGCAAGTTCTGAAAATGAATTTTTGTGTTACAGACTACCTATCGCTACCTCGGCCTGAAGGGTCAGAGTAATGAGGAAACCCAATGTGTGGGGCAGCGTCGGAGGCAGAACGACACCCAACAACTACACATTAGGAGTTGTCTAGCTCGTCTGTATCACATCCGCCGAGGTGTGTCAATGCAACTGCTGTTTAACCAGTAAACAGTTACCCCGGTTAACCGTCAATCTGTCATTGCGCGACAGCTTTCGAACATTTCAACAGTTAACAATGCACTACTGGTAAGAGTGAACCATCCGGTGTGTGTGCGCTCGAACTTGCACAGAAACAACTGGGACAGTCGGTTAGATTCCCTTGAAACTGACTACGCGATATGTGCCAATCACCGTACCTGATTACTAGGTATTCCTAATTGCATAATTCCATACACTTATTGCGTGTGAGACCGACGAAAGCATCCGGACGTTAACCTATTGCAAATTACACTTTTCGTCATCCTTGATGAAATAGTTATAGGGGAATTTATGCTTTCCTTTTTCATGGAATGGGGAAAATGCATTAGATTGACTCCTTATAGTGAAGGATTACAGTGAGCTCTTCTTCACCAATTTGAGTAGTAGAAATCATCGGCATAATCAGGTCCAATTCGATGGCCGATAGTGCCACAAAAGTTGTACTACTGCTTCTTTGCTTCTGGTCTGGTCATCCGTGCGCCTTCCATCCTTCCAATGTGAATCTAGTTTTGATGGGTTCCATTAACAAGAAAGCTGTCTACAAACTGACAACTGCGACATGGAAACAAATATTGACCGCCAAAGCTATTCAGTTGGTGATCGGTGTTCGCTGAACTCAACGGTTTTGCCGCAAACGTTTCTTGACCATCCGAGACTACAACCTTAGTGCCCCATCATGTGGCAGAGCAGTGCAATGCGAAGCTTTACTGTGCTGGTGTCGTGTAGTCATGTATGTGATCCATCGCCTGGGCGGACGAACCGCCAGCCTGAGTTGGGATTGTTTGTCGGACACATGACCATCGAAATCGATCTCTCTGATTAGTCCCTCGTAACGCTAACACGTGTACCTCTGCGGTTAACGTCGTCGTCTACCGTGCGTGTCCAGCGTTCTGTTCCGTTAAGTTTCGTCGATTAATTTGATCTTTCACCCACAGTGCTGTGTATATAGCGTCTAGTTCAGCGTGTCGCTTAATCGAATTGGCTGTAGAATACCATGCTTCCAATAATTATACAGCCGGCTTCGAATTTCCACGGGCTAAAATGTTTACGTTCTGTAAATCGAAGTGTTGGTATTGTTGGTCTTCATGCATGGAAACCAAGGAATACGGGGAATTAGTGACGCCTAATTCGAGACTAATTACAAGATCAGGTTAGACACCGAAATAAAGGACCATATTTTACAGAAAATAATGATAAAATAGAGACATTGCATTTGATTGTATGGGGGCTGTGAGTCTAAGTCTAGTTGCGGGTGACGACGACGGTGTCGCGCCTTGAGAACGTGGATGAAGTCCAGCGGATCAGTTATCCAGCCACCCAATTGTGTGTGATACGTTTTTATGCACATATGTCCTATTGTGCGTGAGCGTTGGGCGAAGTACCTCACTCACCCACGGTTGTCACGTGCTTCGACGAGCGGGCATGGTAATGAACGGAGGCCAAATGTCATTTTGCCGTCTGCACCTGGGTATCACATGGTGTAGATCAGCGTCCACAACCTTTAAATGTGGCCCCTTTTTGAACCTTTACATTGCTCATGACCCTCACTGTCGCTCACCATAAATCCAGCAAACCGCACTGCCTAACAGACGTAAATCTGTGATCACCAGAGATCATATTAATATCTTTTGTTATGACGGCAAAATTCTAATGTTAGTACCACTGCTCTTTCGCTTAGAAACATCTATTTTAACTTTCACTGCCTCAAGCTAACACTTGTTGTGTGGCAACATCAAGCAACTTGTAGGTATTTACACAAAGACGTTATTAATATTTAAAATTATATTTCATTATTTTTTGGCTTTTAACTGTAAGGCATGTCAGGAAGTAAGAGGTATGGTAATTTCTTGAAAATATTGTTGTCAAAATGTTAATGTTAGCCTTGAGCCTGATGATACAGTGTAATTTCTGAGCGGAATAGCTTGAAGTGCTTCTTGTGGATTAATATTCATTAGGTCAAACAGCATTGGTGGCAAAATAATATTGCTCCAACGTTAGGTAGACTGCATTTTTTGATAATCAACTTGCTGATTTCATAAGATGCTGTAAGTGCTTTCGCCATTTTCTTGCTCTATAAAAACCGTTGTCTTTGAAGTTGGCCTCTTTTCGAAATCATCCCGTAGGTTTCAGAAACAATCCACAGACTTCCTGCTTTTGTTTTAAAGAAAACTGTACAAATGATTTTTTGCTTTACTTGGTCGTATACCCGTTTGTGAAAGCTTGTTCTGGCAAATTAAACGCATAGGTTGAGTGGGGTTTTGAGCTGATGCGATAAATCCAAATGACTGGTTTTCCACGGACTAGTGCCGACACTTCTTACTTGTTGAGGAGCTCATATCCGAAATATGTCACTAAAAATTGTTAATATGTAATATATATGGTAAGTGGCATCCAGTTCCGGATTTACCTGTCACTGTGGCCTCCACGGAGACAGCCACAGGACTCCTGCGTCTACAGAGCGACCATGGGTAGTTTGTGCAGCACCACGCACAGCTCCATTCACACACTCACATCCAATGTCAATCGAAGGAATAAGGCTCAGAGGCAAGTAGATGACAGCCACCTTTCATCGACTGGGCCGGTCCACACTCTTTCATCAAGCAGAGCAGAAGCATTCCGACCTAATTGGGAAAACCATGCTTACCAGACGTACACATGACGGTGGCTGAACCGTAGTTCGCTCCATACTAGATGGAAACACACTTTGAGCCTAGCACGACCAGGTATTCCACGGAGTACCGCCAACACTTCTCCCTTATCCAAAAGCTAATTTCCGAAATATATTATTGTAAATGGTTAATATGTAATATAATATAATATTTCTATTGTTTTATTTTTCCTACACAGTTATATCATGAGTAGTAAATAGTATCATACGACGAAGCGAAGCATACAAATGTATGAATGATTAGTGGTACTAAATTTATTCTTGCTTAACAGTGAGATCGTAAGACATGTTAAGTGTACTTGTTACATCAGTTGGTGACCACAATATAAAAATGTTAAATGTTGAAACATTGTTAGAGGCTATCCAAAGGTAGCTTCTGAGAATGATTTTAGAAATATGGTTGAAAGCTAAAAGGGCTGAAGCAAACTTGTTGACAAAAGCTAATGAAGAAAGCCAATGCAACTCGGAAAATAACAATAATCATTGGACACGCATGCATTACAAAAAAGTGAAATCAAAGAGTGACAACAGATAAACTGAAGGACGGAAGAGACCAGCCCGGCAGAGAATTCTGGATAGTTCAAGAAATCGGCATGGGACGGTCGCCAACGAAACTAATAACGTACATCGGCTGTTGTCTAATACGGCGTAAAACACGTGTTGGAAAGACATTTGATTACGATGAGCGTTAAAAGACGTATCTTTATGTACGCAAACATAGGATGTAAGTCGACAAAACTTCTCGCTAATTCGAAAACTTCGGCTGAACTGAGTGTTAAGAAAGCATTGTAACGCGTCCTAGCTTTTCGACTTAGTCGGAACGAACTAACGTTCTCCAGAGATAGTACCCCAAGCGCCCAGAGTAGCCACTCAAATTCGGAACGTTGCGGGCTAACGTGGCCTAACTGCCAGAAGTACAAGCTAGCTGAGACTGGAGACGAAAAAGGCCCTACCGTACTGAGACCCGAACGAGAAAGACTGACCCGCACATGAGTTGTCACATGGTGGTAGTGTCCCGAGGAAAACAGTTACGGTCAGTGTGGCTTTGTGCGATAATTACCGCAATGTCTGACGAGAGTTCACCAGGTTTACTAAAGCTTACATAGTAGATGCATCAGTGTTCTGGGTGGAACTCATGTAGATAGCTGCAGGAAAGGATGGAAGCAGTACACAACTGCGTTAGTGACTACGGGTTTCACTTGAAAGAAGAAAAGTGCAATAGCGGTGTGAAGTATGTAAGGTATCTTGCTTTCATCATCGATAAACATGGATGTTGTCAGGATCCTTCCAACATTAGTGCCATCAAACAGATGCCTCCTCTTGACAGCGTTGCGTAGCTCAGATCATTCTTGGGGCTGATCCGTCACTACAGCTAATTTGTGCCAAAATGCGTTGAATAAGTGGACCGCTAAATGACCTTCTGGTGAAGGATGGTAAATGGGTTTGGTCACCTGTCAAGCCGCATTTGAAGAAGTCAAGTCTATATTATTTTCTCACCTGTTGCTAACGCGTTTTAATCCGGAGCCGGAAATCATAGTTGCTACTGCCGCGTTAGCCTACTGAATCGGGGCGGTTATATCACAATGACTTGGAAAAAGCTGTGGCACATACAGCCTGAGTACACACTGCAGCGGGACGCAACTATTGGCAAGGATAGAAGGAAGCTTTAGCTACAGAAGATGGAAATTGGGTGTTGTCCACCCGAAGACATTGCACAACCACGACGCGTTTCGATGTAATTTCATCTCATCAGGTGGAGACAGCAGGCCTCGATCCCGCTACCATTGGAATAGTAACCCACACCACTACCCCTTTGGCTACCGGGTCACGGTGGGCAACGCTTTTGTCACGACGGTAAATGACTAATTGGAGGGTCAAGTTTGGACTACACGTTGTGTGATTGGATTGCGACACGCAATCTCAATATAATGGACTATGATTCACATTGAAATGAACCTTAGTCACTGCGATCACGGGGACCATATTCAAAGTAGATGGAAATTGTGTGTTGCCCACCCGAAAACACTGCACAACCACGACGCGTTTCGATGTAATTTCATCTCATCAGGTGCAGGCAGCAGGCCTGGATCCCGCTACAATGTTTTCAGTCAAGCGATTTCACAAAATCTTATATGGACACAAGTATATACTATTAACCGACCGAAAACCCTGGTTTGCATCGGCATTACTGGATTGGTCGTAAGTTGTGCGTTCTAGAGGTTTCCATGTGAGCTTTGTATACCTTTCCCAAGTGTTTGGTTTAACCTTCATATTGAATGATGTGGCTAGCAGATATACCTCGCTTCCTCTCTATTTGTCCGAAACCCGTCTTTTCTCTTTCTTGTGGGGGCGGGCCAAAGCCCTCTAGTTCCGACCAATGGACAACCGTTATATCAGGTAGGGGGATGACCACTTCAGAGGAGTCGCTATCCGAGACGTGGGTGACCTTTTGTTCATGCCGGTTAGGGTGTTATCTGCCGATAGGGATTCCATAAAATCAGTATAAGCAGTTTTCAAGCTGTCAGTGCTAACAGTGTGAGCTCTATTGTGTATCCGGACGTAAAAAGCTTAGCATGACTTGTAAGAACGAGTAGTGGACCCTCATATGGAGGTTGTTGAGATTGTTCCACACGGTCACTGCGAAGGTAAAGTTGAGTGCAAGAAAAGAGATTAGGGTGAACGTATAATGATTTCCCTGTATCCGTGGGCACGCGATAATAAACGTGTCTCCTCTGATTCCTCGATCTATTGACATAAGTCGGCTCAGTGTTATTGTTGGCCGCTGGGGTAAAAAATTTATCAGGGATTCTTAATGTGGTTCCGAAAAGCAGTTCTATGGGTGATCGAAACACTGTACGCAAGTAAGGCAAAATCAGCGGAAGATGTCTGTCCAGTGATTCGGATCAGAGTGTGCTTTGGTCGCGGTTTTTGTGTCGATGGAAACGTTCGATTAAACCTTTCGTTTGGGGTTGAGAAGCTATAGTGCGCATCATTTTGCAGCCCAATGATTCAGTTAACTACTGGAGAAGCCAGTATTCGAATTGAGAACCGCGGTCAGTAGTGACGCAGGGAGGAACACCAAAATGGCTATCCATCTGGTGACAAGCGCACGTGCGATGGCTTCTGCAAGTGTGTCTGCAATGGGAATGGCCTCAGACCATCGAGTAAAACGATCGACGCTTGTCAGTATGTGCGAATTATTACTGGAATATGGCAAGCGTCTGACGATATCGATGTGGAAATGGTCGAATCTACTGTTTGGTTATGCGAAAGTTCTGATATGGGATTATGCATACAGAATGACTTCCAAAGGTCGACATGCTAAGCAATTCTTCGTTCATGCGCGGATGTCTTTGTTAACGCTTGGCCATACAAAGCTTTCGGAGATCAATTTTACAGTTGCACGTATACCGGGATGCTAGACTACATGGAGAGTCACAAAAAAAGTTTAAGCTTGGATGCAGGAACCAGTGGTCATGGAATTGCATTACAAACATCACCATCAATCGTATCTGGTGTGGTGTGCAGAGGGGCTATATGGAAGTCCAACCAAAGTTGGTTGTAATTCATTTGCAACGGAAGTGGTTCCTCTTGTACTTGTGGCGTGCATTCCGGGTCAATGGAAGATGTGTTCACCAAATCAAGTTGCGGATGTGACAGCGTATCAGAGACAATGTTATCTCGTCCAGGAATATGGCGGATATCACAGATGCATCGCCTGGCTTAGCCTGTAAAGTGGATGTTAAGGGCGTATGAACAATAAATAAAATAAGTTGTTTGACCACATGGTGAGTAATGAGGGATCAAATGTACATGTCGAGTTTCGGTTGGTGTGGAGTTGTAGGGAAACTTATCCAAATGGATGTTGAACTTGCTCAACGGCAGCAATTCATGCAACAACATTTAATGAAGGCGGAGTAGCGGGTTACAGGCGGCAAAACATCAGTTTATAATCCAGATTTGACTTCTTTGAAAGCTTGTGCAACGAATTCCGTGAAATGCATCAGCTTCGGATTGCAAAACAACAAGTTCGTGCGTGCAGATAACACATATGTGGCATTTGGAATGAAACGACAGTGGAACTGAAACATGCCTAAGCAACTTTTCAGCTATTTCACGGAAGTAAGTATGAGGAAGTTTCTTATGACATCAAGTTTCTCTGCGGTTGGCGAAACGCCAGTGCTATCAATGGTGTGGCCAAGAATGTTCAAAGCAGATTAACCAAAGACACACTTGTTGCCGTCGATAACCACTTCGTATTAGGGAAGAGGTGTGGATAAGATTTATAATAATAATAATAATAATAATAATAATAATGCTTATGATTCTCTTGATGAGAGAAACTATGTCTACAGCGGCACAGATCAAGTTATACGGAACTATCCATGCTCTTGCATTCGTGACATGCATAGATGGAGTATTGAGATATACGTTTCATGTATTAACATTCTGACGGATGGTTGAGGCCAAAGCCTAGTTATGAAAATATTTTTGTTTAGATGTTTTTGGACCCCTCTTGTAATAGGTCATCGGGGGATTTTTCCCATGTGAATACAGAGATCATACCAATTAAATCAAGGTAATTTTGAGAGTCTGCTTCTAAATCTTGCTGCATTGTCACATGACCTGAAAGTGCCTGGTCAACAAGGCGTTGAAATGCTTGTGCAGCATTATGTAAACCAAATGGCATGCGCAAAATTCGTACAAACCAAATGGAGTTGTGATAGCTGTTTTATGAACAGCATCAGGATGACTAGGGATATGGTAATAAGGTCGCATGATATCAATATGTGAAAAAATAGTGCATCTAAGAAGATGAGAAGAAAAAGGATGAGTGTGTGGAATGGGATACCTATCAGGAATAGCGACGCGATTAAGAGCTTTGTAGTCGCTAAACTCAGTTGCTGTTTTCGTTGATACCATATGCAATGGTGATGCCCACATGTTTTGAGATGGTCGTACTATTCCCAAATGGAGCATATGTTGAGACGTATTCCCAGATATTTCCAGTCTTTCCGGATGTAGACGTCATGCACTGGAGGAAACTGGAGTACTGCTGGTGGTGTGGTAGTGACATATAGACTTCGTGGTATTCGGCTGATGAAAATCTAGTTTTAATAGATCTGGGAATCGATTAAGGAGCTTGCAGTGTGGCAAAGAATTCTGTGGTAAAAGGGACATGAAGCAGATTGATGGTGTATACACTGTGTTACCAGGAACGGAAAGCTGCTTGTTAACATCTAGGAAATGCTTATTTTGCATATTCACTAACAAGCTGAAATGGGTCAGGAATTCCTCTCTTCCTATGGGTTGATATACACCTGCATTAACGAATACCCAACCGAATTGTCGCCGGGGACCTATGCTGAGTAGTAATGTTCTTTGACCGTAAATTTTAATACTGGTCCCATTAGCTGCTGTTAAGCACAACGTAGATGGAGTAAATTTAACAAAATAGCCGGTTGGAGTTATGAGGCTGATGATAGCACCAGTATCGACAAGTTAACGGAAACCGGTCGTCTGATCTAGAACAATGAATCAGCGAGAGTTGGATTGCTGTTGGCCAAGTACGGTGCTCGCCTCTATCGTTTGGCCTGTTCGTTTACCGACGACGGGAACTCTGGCAGATGCATTTGACGGAAGGAGCAGGGTAGAGTGCACTTACGAACTGAGTGTCCAAACGACTATGACACCGACAATTAGTTTAAGTACGTGATGAAGAAAGGCTTTTTGTTCGAATACATGAACTAGTACTAGGAGTACGGTGTCGTACAGATTGATTAATCCAAGTTCGGCTATCTGCTTAGCCAACTCGTTCAGATGGTTGTTGATCGAGCTTGGTAAACTGTGCGCTTCAACGGTGTGGATGTTAGATGTGCAAAACTGCATTTCTAGGATCCTGCCAGTGAAACTAGCCAGTTGCTTCAGGGGAATCTTGTCATCTTTGTTGGTTAGTATAGCCTGCACCTGAATAGGTGAACGGTCTAGGAATACCTGCTTGAAGAACGCTTCATCCAGTTTGTAATCGCCTAATAGTGATGATATCTGAGGAACTGGGAAGAAGTTTATTTGTCAAAAGATTCGACGCTAGCCAACTGTACCAGACGCTTGTGCTCAGAAATGGTAGTTCGTTGCATGATTGCATGCTTAAGCTGAGAATCCGGTGCCGGCATATATTTTATATATCAGCAAGTATCTCGTGCTAATATGGCTAGCGCATGGTAAAACATTGCATTTCATACAAGATTTTCCGTTCACAAACTTCAAAATAGCACGCAAATGCAACATTTCAATAGAATCATTTGAATTCAGATATTTCGCGTTTTCTCAGCAGCTGTGTACAGACAATTTCTGGAATCAGTATGCCACACACACAACAATAAGACAATGCGTGAAATTATTCTGTTTAAATAAAACTGATCGGTAACCTTACCAGGGCAAGTCGAAGTTAGTCATAAACTCCGTCTGCCAACACCCGCTATAATCGTTCAGCATACTTAATCAACAGAACACGACTCGCCTGCTCCAATTTATAGAGGCTTCAGCGATTCGTCGACTGAAACCAAACTTATGCAAAGAGACGGATTTTGTGATTATCTTCGACTTGCCATGGCCTGGGTATCGATTAGCTTTATTTAGACAGGACTATTTCACGCATTGTCTAACCGTTGTGTATGCGGCATACTGATTCCACAGATTGTCCGTACACAGCTGATGAGGAGACGCGAAATATTTGAATTCAAATTATTCTGTTTAAACATTGTTTTTGCTTGCTGTTTTGAAGAAAACATTGTATGTTCATTTGTTATTTTGCGGACAGCAAACTTTGCATAAACCTGAGTAAAATATCTATGTTGGTTATGGTGCCAAAACGCGGGAGATTCATATAAACTAAGTTAATATTTGGTAATGATGTGTGTGAAACCAGTCTGGTGTAATGGAACAGCTGAACAATAGGCGAGAAACGATAGACAGTTAAAAATAAAGATAGTACAATGTGTCCCAGGTGGGGTCACTTATTATTAGTGCCGCTACAATCGAGATTGGTTACAAAATCAGGGTATACAATAATATAACTGATAAGCTTGCACAGATAATAATAATAAACGCAACGTTTGTCACGTTATTTCCAATTTATTTTGTAGATGACATCGTTATGACTGTTCAGTTGTCTGTCTTTCGGTCTTAAGAACAATCCACTCAAAGTACCATTTGTTTTGGGAGCTACTAAGATTCTATGTATTCTACAATCTCGCTGTTATTTCAGACATATTCTTAATGAAAAGGAAAAGCATTTGTTTACCTACTTATTCCCTCTGTTGTGAACACTTTAATTCAGGCTTCTTCTGATGAAGATTAAGATACAGGTTATTTTTCAATATTCGGTATGGATGTTACTCTTCTTCCTTCGTCAAGCCCGCCTTGCTAAAATGTGTATCGGTTCTTCTGAAAAGGGTATGAATGCAGCTGGTTTTAGGTTCAATAGATGGTTGCCGTGGTAACTTGACAATCGGTCGGTGATTGTCTTCATCTGCCATACACAAGTTTGAACTTCTATGTTTGTATTTCTGTGCACCAATAAATCAAAAATTCACAATTTGTTGCCTTTCTCTATAACCAAGGAGAGTTTCAAGGACGCCAAAGCAGCGTTCTTAGCCTCGCTAACTTGAAAGTACTGCACGCGATTTCGAAAATGCACCACGCTAAAAGCTAGGTACAATACGCTAACATGCGTGTAAAATGGTATAGTTCGATTATAAACTTGATATTTTCGAATATGCTGCTGCTTAGCTTATGAGTATGGTCCCACCATGTACTATTTTGGTGATACGAGGCAACAGTTTTGCACTCAGTTGTCCTCCGTGATACCGCCTGTGACAAGGAGCGACCGGCTATTCCTACCGGGCAATTTCAACACGCTCGCTGGGCCTGGTGCCGCAGTGCGGACAGACATCATCCAGCCTTATGGTATTGACAAGCCAAGGGGAACGGTGACAGGCTGCTCTGGCTGTGCGCTGCTCATGGCCTGACGATCACGAACACCTGAGTTTGCCCTGGGCGAGAGCGATATAGATACTTGGCGCATCCACTTAATGGTCACGCTCACCTGCTCGACCATGTCATCATACTTTAGTGTGACACGCGTACTGCATGGAGCTGAGTGTGGGACTGATCACAAATTGGTGCGTACCAAATGACACATATATTTTGGCAAATCTATGTATTGCACTCCAACCGTGAACCGGGACAAAGTTAACTTTGTTTCCCTTTGTTCCGCTGCCAAGAGGATGGAGATGGAGAACGCGATGGCTACCCGCCATAGCGACGTTGAATGTACCGATTTAGTCAATTACCTGTGTCCCCACATCTAGGAAAAAATCTCAGTTGCAACCGAGGAAACCATAGAGCGCGTCAGAGGTAAGCGTCCCGATTGGTTTGATGACAACTTTACAAATGGCGCATTGGTATCGGAGAAAGACGCAGCATTCTTTGCACGTATGGACGGCTTCGCCGACTCCGAGAAGGAGGGGCAATTCTGCATATTTCCTCGGGGGTTGAATCGTGAGCTGTGTCGCATCAAGAACGCTCGGTGGAAGGAGTAGGCAAGCCGGTTGGAATGCTACACCCAACGCCACCAAGCTAAGAAATTGTTACTACTTTGGGGCGGCATATGGACCCATCTTACGGCCGCTGAGGACGTTGATGAATGCTACTTCAGGCGTTGCATACACGCAGACTGCAGACGTAATGCAGATCTGGTGAAAGTACTTCGACTGTCTCTTGAACTAACGTTCAGGGTTCGACTAGCCTACGTTGCACTGGCTACAACAACAAAGGGTGAGATGCGTCTTAGACACATCAATACGGCATGAGACGCAGAGAGCACATACTCAGCTGCAAAACGGCAAATACGCCGCAGCCGACCAGATAACACCAGAAGTGTTGAGACAAGGCGGACATGCGTTGATACACACGCCGCACCACCTGGTAAAACATGTGTCTTGAAGAGGAAGTGTCCAGAGCAAGCGTTTCGCCACGAATTATGGTGGCATCCAATTGCTGAGTTGTGTCGAAAAGGTTTTGTACGAATCCTGCTCGTAACTCAGATCGTTGAATCGCGCTTGGCGGAACAGCAATACGGATTCCGTTCAGGCCACAGCATCATCGATATGGTGTTTGTGGTTCGTCAGTCGCAGGAGCGTCACCATCCATTTCACTCTCCGTTTGTCGACTTCACCAAGGTATTTGACACAGTAAACCACGAGATGTGGCTGGTGTTGGATACGTTTGGTTGTCTAAGTACCTTGATGAGTTTAATTGTATGTCTGCACAGTGTATGCGGTTGAGTGTGTAGCTGAGTGGACAAACCTCGGGTGACCTTGTTGTTGTCTCTGGTGTGAAGCAAGGATGTGTCTTAGTCCCTGCGCGGTTTAATATTCACTTAAGTGTGATGATGTCCTGTGCACCTATTGATTGTGATTACAGTGTCCGTTTGGAGCGTCCTATTGATAGTGCGTTGCTGAACGTCCGTCGTTTCAGGGCGAGAACCGTAGTCTGTGAGACAGCCATCAGTATGTCGCTGTTCGCTGACGACTGTGCATTGTTTGCGCACAGCGCGGATGAGTTACAGAACATGGTTTCGGCCATGGCTTCGACAGCGGCCAAATTCGGGCTGACCATCAATACAAGGATGACTGCTTGTCTCTTGCAGCCTTCACAGGGAATGGAGTTCATGGGCTTGTCGTAACTCCAGCTTGGTATCGAAGTTTTGGAAACCACCTACTACCTACTGTCCCGAAGATAAACAGCGAGCTGCACTTGCGCCAATCAAAACCTGTTGTATCAGGAAAAGTGAAAATTCGTGTTTTGGGAAATCGCCAGCTTACTGTTAGGGCGAATCTGATGATGTACCGGCCGATGGTGCTATCTGTTTTTCGGCACGATAACTGAGCTATTTTCTACATGCTGTTAACGTGTAAAAAATATGAGTAATATTGCTAATCTGTTCTTCTGCACGGCAACGAAACGTAGACACTGCACCGGAAGGACATCACCTATCTGGAGTGCTTCCACCAACAATGCCTGGGTCGGATTCTGCGCACCGACTGGGGTGACCAAGTCGCAGACACGGAAGTGTTGCACCGCAATGGCATGTATACTGCAGACTAGCTATTTCTGCTGCGGCACCTGCGATGGCTGAGACATATATGCTGCATGTATTCGACGCAGATACTCAGGCATCTGCTATACGACCAACTTAGTGCGGGGAAGCGATATGTGGGAAACTCGAAGCTACCTTAGCAGGAGATGATCAAAATGAGTCTGACCCCAACAAATGTTTACTTTAGGTTTTGGGAGGCAATATCCGTGGATCGTAGCCATTGGTACGCCCACACCAAGCATGCGGTTGCGCTGGTGCAGGAGGAAATATAGCAGCACAGGGAAGAGAGACGTTGTTTGCGTAAGCGGCAGCCGCTGATGGAGTCTAACCCACTGACGCCTATTGCATGGGACTGTAGTACATGCGTTCGCAAGTGCCTCATGCAAGCTGGTTAGGTACGCCTGCAGTGTGAGTACATGGGGTTACTATCAAATTGGCAACGAGTCAGGTGATTGGGGAACCCTCATCAGCGCAGAGCCTGGTAAGTATGCTGCTAACAATTCATTACTTTTTACCAACCCAGGCCAGTAATGTGCTCAATGTGGCACGTGTGCTACATCATAGCTGCAGTTGGTCTGTATGCATGCGCGTAGATTTCCTTGCATTATAAGTGTTGGTTTATGATTGATATCCCCTATGTGGCTGCACTTGATGTGAATTTTGCCAAAGTATCTGTCTCTCTAACGTCCTCCACCCGAATTACTGGTCTCAGGAAATCTTGAGTCATTGCTGCATGGTGTTGGTGAAGGTGCTAGACACAAATAGTGATTTTATGCATCCAGTGTGAAGCCTGCTAGGGTGCAGCTGTTGCCTGTGTCCCGTTAGTGCGCATGATTCTCAAATTAGATAGACAGGAATGATGCTGCTCTGCATGTTGAAGGGATGTGAGTGTGCTCCGTTGAAGAGAGACGGCTCTCATCCATATACCTCCCGGCCGTATTCCTTCAGGATTACACTGAATATGGGGTGTGTGGATGGAGCTGTGGGTGGTGCAGCGCAAGCCACCCATGGTCCCCTGTTTAGGAGAAGGCGACCTGTGACTGCCCTATTGGAAGCTACAGTGACAGCAAATCAGAAATCGGATGTTGCCATCCATACGTTTTATAGAATCTCGTTTGCTGATGTCAAACGGTTCATCCAAGTACCGTATTCATGACTTACCTTTGATCAACGGTATGGGGATTTGTTCCAGTTTCTGCACCATGGCTTACTTAATAAGTCCTGATATTGGCACTCCTATAGGTGGTATACTTGCTCATCAAATTAGGAGTAAGTGGTTACACGGAATTCCAGAATTCCCCAAGCACACTTTGCTTGAGGTTTCCCATTGTATTGGGTAGATATTGAAGTAATTACATCAGTGTTTCTTTTGCAAGTTAATGATACATAGATGTGAAGAGTGAAGTGACGTAGAATAATAGCATGATTTCATTTCCTTCTATCTAGACACCCTTTAGGTTGTTGATGAATAATTAATGTATTCATCCCAACGGCTCATAAACTACATAGCTCGACCAAAATCCGGAAAAGCATCAGAAGCGTTTCGTCCTATTGTGGCTCATCAGTTGCACACATTCCCTTGGTCCCCTACTGGAGATCGAACCCATGACCGCTAGAGGTTGAAGCCAAGTAGCCAGTAGCTTTAGCCACTGAGAGACGGCAGCTGGGCTACACAATTCGCAGGCTAACTAGGATTTAGGACGAATTGTTCAGCATTGCCGACACTTTGTTCAGGTCAGACAATTAAGGGATTTAATTTCTTTCTCAGACAATTTCCTAATTGTACGATGGGATTCTTGGCAGCGTGATGATTGGACCCAGTGTTACTCCGTCTATGTGTACTGCTGATTGTCCATAGAGCCTTTCGACCTTTGCACCTCAGCTTTCAACTTCAATCGTCCTTTTTTAGTAATATTGCTCGTTGCTTGAAGTTTTTGGGTTGATTTTAGCACCCCTTTTCGAACTAGGGTTTTGATCAATGGGGCGATATTTGGTCGTATTGGAGCTGAGTTGTTTGGTATTTGCAATGTAATACGGTTTATCCATTATTACTGAAATGCGCTTTCCTTTTCTAGTTTTCTAAGTGTTTCTCGTTCTTCCTTGGAAAGCAGACGTGTGACCTTTTTTACTGGTCATAACAGGGACAACTGTTGGTCTAATTTATTGTTTTGATTCTCCTGACAGTCTGTTTGTGTTCAAAACCTATTCAAGACTGACCCAGTAATCAGTAGCTGAAGCCTCTATGAAGTCGAAATTTATTCCATCGATTAGTTTATAATCTTCGGTTGTGCAGAGTTGATATCTGTCCAAGATTTCGACGCACCTCTCTCTCAGGCTTCTTCGTGAAATTATTTAACTGCATATTCAGTGCTAAGTTGCGCAGGTTCCTTGGGTTGTTTACCCGATGTCCAATAGTGGATTCAACTTCTGCGTGTTTTTTGGGCCATCGCAACGTGGCGGTCTGTTCTGTTGTACTTTCTGCACTTTCCATACTGTTGTGGGCGGTTATGAGCATGTGTGTTCATCTGTTTGACCATAACGCGGCCCATATCATCTTGCTAAATCCCACGCTTCCGGATGATCTAACACCGGTCTGTGGTTCATACCAAGTGGCAGAACGAAGTCAAACAGGCAAGTCAGAACGATGTCATGTACAAGAATACCTGCGAAGAATGTGATCAACATTGTATCGGACAAACTGTAAGGAAACTTTCAACATGGTTCACGGAACTCAAAATGATCTTATGAAGACATGACCCGTATTTATCGATTTCCATGCATGAAGGCCAAGAAGACCAACACCTCGATTTACAGAACTTAAAATTTTATCCAGTGGGAATTCAAGGCTGGCTGTATAATTATTGGAAGCATGGTATTCTACAGACATTTTTATCAAGCTACATGCTGAACTAGAAGTCATATACACCACACCACGGGTGATGGATCACCAACTTATTCCATGAAATAGAAGGCCGGACAGGCACTGTAAACGACGACGTCAACCGCAGAGGGACGTGTTCCAAACTTATGAGGCACGTACCAGAGAGACCAATTTCGGTGGTCTTTTGCCCGTCAAATGATCTGAAGTCAGCCTGACACCCAGACGATTGTTCACGCACACGACTAGACGACACGAACACAGTAACGCTCCGCATTTCACTGCTCCGCCACATGATAGCGCATTGATGATGATTTCATCTTGGATGGTGAGGAAAGTTTTATCGCAAAACTGCCGAGTTCAGCGTACACATCGACAACCAGAACGGCAAATGCTTGAAGGTTATTTCGTCCCTTAAATTTTCAATTAAATTCCTGCCACCCACATTAGTTCGTTTTACTTATGGTGACTGCATCTACAGTTACTGTGCTACAGCTGATCGCTTGTCTTACGAAAATATGAACACGCGGAAAGTATGTTGTCTTCCGCCTTAGCAGATATTTCATCCCTCCTATGGTTGCGCTGTTGCACCATTAAGCCATATTCAGAGAACCGACTGCTCTCACTGTCCCATTCTTTAAGACCGCCTACCCTTCAGTCATCCATGCATTTTGGTACAGCTTCTTAGTTCCTAAGAGTCCGTCTGCGAAATTGCTTTTTATTCCTAACAGCTCATAAGGTGAAGTACAGGGTTACGTGAGTGTATGCGGGACACATGTGTATTAAGTCCACCGCCACTCGCACAGTGCATCAGTACTCTCTCTCTCATCTCTCCTTCACACTTTTGTTTTTTATTCAGTAGTCCTGAATGGCCAATTGTTCTATTCGCACCGGAGTAGAGTTTGTGCCAGGCGACCAAATGGCCTATTGAGTAGGTACGGGCCATTTGGTTCATGCAGTCCCACCAAGGAAAGCTGTGTTGACTTCGGCAACTGCTTCGCACATGGGTACGCACGAGGCGAGATTTGGGTCAAGTACGCTACTTAGCTTTCAGAATTTTACGTAGGCGGCGTACTACGGATAATTAAAAGAGAATATATGATTAACCGCCCCGTGACGAATACACGAATGCTGTGTCTCATTGTATGCTGTGGGTGCTACTGAGCTGGTCGAGGCAGCACGAAGTCTGGAAATGGACTAACGCTGTTAGTTTTGAGTGAGCTCGTGTCTGTTACGACATCGATTGCTCATGGAACTTTGAGCGCTCGAATGGTTCTGAACTAGTACCATTACAAAATCCATGCTAGTTCACAACAAGTCCAGGACATAGCAGCAGGTTTCAATGACGACATTCCGGTTTCTAGTCCACTCACGTAGCATGCGCCTATGACACCTCCAAGACGTCATCAGGCATGGCGATGTTGATAATATAATCTGTAACAATTATCTTAGGAGCACATCAATCATCCAAGGCATCCTGTGACACTACTTTGCCATTCTCATCGCATTTGCTGTGACCTATCGACATCCTCACACTCGTCCTCCACCTCATAATCATCATCAGCATCAGCAGCAGCTTTACATCAGTCGACCGGCCTGACGCTTCTCTCCTTTACAACCATAGCGATCTACGGAAGGACGAATAAGAAGAAAAATAGAGAAAAAAGGGACATAACGTAAAGCATTACTACCCTAAACACACATTCAAGGTCAAGTCGCCTACACCTTTTCAATAATAAACTGTCACAAACACCTGAAGGTTGAATGATAAGTTCGTCACTGTACAAACGGCTGTCTATGTGGGTTCCGGACTTCAATAAACAAGCTTAGAAGATGCACTTGCGAGTCACAATGAAACCCAAGATGATCCCGTAGGTCATCGTGGCAGGAAACTATCTGCGTATGTTTCTTTATCCACCCTACTTGAATTATCTACTGCAGAAAGAGGAGAGACCGTCTTCTGCCGGTTCTGTTTGGACCAACCATACCGGATTCTGTATGCTTGATAAAAGGATCGCCGTATATATCAGGTTGGTCATAAAGTTATTGCAGTTTTAAGGCTTAAAATTTAAATGCGCCTGTATTGACTCAAACGTAACATCTTTCTTAGAAATAAAAACCATTTAAATTGGCACACTTTTATCAACGGGAACCAAGTTTATTTAACTCGAATGAATAAAGTTCCGGAGTTCTGTTGGCAGTAACATCGTTGTAGACCATTTCAGCTTCTTGAGTTTTAAAACATTTCTCTCGGAGGAAGTTATCCAGGTACTTTAAAAAGTGGTATTTGGTAGGCGAGAGATAAAGTGAGTATGGTGGGGGAGGCAGTTTCGCAGCATAGCTCCTGGAGCTTCCGCAGGGCTTTTGATGTGACCTGCGGCCGAGCGGTAGTATGGAGCAATATCTGTCCCTTTCTGTTGACCAGTGTCGGGTAGCAGTATTGAAGTTTTCGGTGCATTTTGACATCTTGTTGATAATACATTCCCTCCTAATGCTTTTCCCTGCATTCAGAAAGCTGTGATGGATCAGACCATCCGAAAATCAACAAACAGCCACCATAATACTTTTGGGCGTGATTTCCGCTTTGTGTACTGTTGTATAGCTTGGTAGTGGTCCAACCATTGAGAAGTTTGCCACCGATTGTCCTAAAGGATTCATTTTTAAGCATAAGTAGCAATCCGGTCGAGGAACGGGTAGTTTTTATTACGTAGAAGAATGGCAAACTACACAGCAAAACGGCGACTTTTTTGATTTTCATTCAATTCGTACATCACCCACTTATCAAGCCTTTTCGACATTCCAATCTCCAGTAGATTTTTTAATCTGTCACATGGGATACTGCTAAGTCAGCAGCAAGATGTTGAATAGTTTTACGTGGATCTGCCTTAACTAAGCTTCTGAACTGACCGTTGTTCCCTCCCAATGGCCGTCCATGATGTTCTTCATCTTCAAGCTTCACGTAATCTGTACGAACTTTTAAAATTATTATTGTACAGTGTGGTTACTAGTGGTTCAGTACCAAATGCACTGGCAATGTCATAGACCATTTCCGCTGCATTTCGCCCAAGTTTAACTTGGTTCAAGCAAATTGTATGAATCCGTCTTCTGTCCAGTTTGCATGTTATAAAGATGTAAAACGTGTTTATGAGCTAAACTATCACTATTACTAGATAGAGCGCAAAACAGGCTTCATAATGATATACAATGTCCACACAACTTATGAACTAATGTTCAAAAATACGGCTATTAACTTCAAAATATCAAAAAACCGTAGTAATTTCATTTCCAACCCAATACATCCAAACCGCTAGTTTGCGGATATCAAGTTCGTTATTAGTATCTAAATTCGTTTTCCCTGCCTGTTATCTTCTCGAAGTATTTTTCCACTTCATAAGGGCCTGTACGAAATTTGGAGGGCACAACGAAAGGAACCGGCACATATCTATCTCTCAGTTGCTCCAGATGGCATGCAAAGACTTCAGAAAATCTTACAAAAGTACAATGTTCCAAGTGAAGTTCAGATCGCTGACATCAATGAGTAAGCCTATTATTCGTTTGCTATTTCAATAGACTTCTGAGCCATAAATACTCGACGAGGTACTT
Organism: Dicrocoelium dendriticum; assembly: GCA_944474145.2. Lineage (NCBI taxonomy): Eukaryota > Metazoa > Platyhelminthes > Trematoda > Plagiorchiida > Dicrocoeliidae > Dicrocoelium > Dicrocoelium dendriticum. The sequence continues at coordinate 74,345,678 of OX104064.1, read as the reverse complement.
AATTGTCCCAATTGACACGTTTGAAAAGTTTAAGTGTGTACTTAGTTCTGACAATCTAATCAGATAACAAGATTGTTGCCAAACCAAAATCCGGAAAATACCAATCCGAGTGCGGCTTGATGTCGGGTGGCGCACTTCGTAAAACCAAACACGGAGCAAAACGAAATGCCTTTCCTGAGCCGGTAAGCCGTAAGTAAGCTAATGCCGCTCACTGCTGCTCAGTGGCAAGCTTGTTTCTTAACCTTGAAATCTTGGGAAGAATAGACGGATACTTCAAATGCAACTTAGACGCGTGTTTGGTTGCCAACGAAGGGACTGTGGAAATCAATGAGCTCCCCAGTGCTGTGCGATCCAGACATATAGTTTGAAAGAACTGGCTGGTGATTGTCATCAGATTACCTACGTCTCCTCTGACGCAGAAGATACACGTTTGGATTGACCTAGGTATTTACCGGTAAGTACTTAAATTTAGACATTTTATCCTGGTTTTCGCTCTATGTCCGCCGCAGCGACCAACTTGCTTCACTACGAAGTAGAATGAGCCTGGCAATTCAATTGTGAACATTGTGATCGAATTGGTCATCGTTTCTTTCTTTACGATTCCCACGTGTATTTAGCGGTGTGTTTTACAGTGTTACATGCTGTCGAGATGAAGTCACACCACTCTAATATTGAAGTCGGGATTCATCATCAGATTCTTGGCACGCAGATGTAAGTCCTGTGTGAGATGGTAGCTTCAACTTCATGCAGTCGTTTCACTATAAGTAGTCCAACACGAAAGTGCTAAAGCGGCTAGCAGTGCTTCCCAGTTCTACAGGTGTAATTATTTTTAGAAACAGCAAAGTATGGAACATTGGTGGTGGAATGTTGGATGAGGTAACAGCATGAATGAATTTTCTTTTCCTGCCACTAGTCATCACACAGTTCGACGAGAGATCCGAACCAAACTGGACCGATCACATTTGTTTCTCGGATTGTTTAAATTGTCAGGTTCATTGCTGCAACGGAGCAACAGCACACTCGAAAAAGGATACCTAGGTCCCCGAGGATCATGTGGCGAAAGGAACACGACAACTACAGAACAGTACGGGAAGTGAGTTAAAAATTAAGTCTTGTACTAGATAGGAATTACAGTCATTAGCATGAACAGCATTCCGAAGAAGTATACTTAAGTATCAAATTTTTTTGTCTGGCATGCTGGCTGGGGTATATCAGGGCGCTGACAATCATGAAACCCTCTGGTGCACGTGAACGAAAGTTGAACACTTGCAATTAGCTCTTAACTTGTGATCGACCGGTGTCGATGAGCACTATACGCCGTCATCCGGATCCAAGGACTTATAAAGCAGTCCACCACTGCACACTGACACAGCATTTATCGTTAGTGAACGGTGTGCACAACTTAGTTCCCATTCATTGCGCAGCCAACTCCTTCGTACATCATGACCGCGAAGGTGAAGTTCAAGATAAAAAGTGTTCTCAATGGGAGAAAATTCAAGAATTTGACACCGTCTTCGATAAATCGAGACTATAAGCCATAGTCATTTTTGTTCTTTTTAGTCCCCTAGAACACTCATCAGCGTCATATCGGGGTGACGGTTGCGCCCAAGTCCCTGGAAAGTCTCGTATTACTGTGAGTTTTACATAAGTGCTTGGGTGTGAAATGTTGGAGAGAAGGCCAAGAACTATTAATGACTGGGGTTTTGAACGACACATAACACCTCTAGCTAACATTTATTGGCAATGGTATGGTGGAATTGATAAAAAATTTTACGGGTTGGGTTTTTCTAAATCGCGTGCTATTCACTAATGACGAGAGTAATGGGCGAATGTGAGCCAGTCATGAACTGGTTAGCGGTATTTTGCTGTCTTGTCCGTTCGCCTACAGGACATCGCTGTACTTGCACCCTTAGTAATTCGAACGATTTCAGAAGTTCCGAATGTACCCACTAATTAAATCATCTTTTGAATCCTAGATTGAGGCCACGTTGGAAGAACTGACTTCCAAATATCCTTTCGTACAATTGGAAACCATCGGCCAAACCTTTGAAAATCGCTCTATAAAGGCTTTAAAGGTAACTACTCCACCAACACATTTTCGTGAACGTACTATTGTCTCGTCATGAAACCATTGTTACCCAACGCGACTTCGTACATTTTTGGCTTAAGCTTTTTTAAATGGCTTACTCACATTTTTAAAGTAGTGCACCTTAATACCAATAATATTGCTTCGGAAGACGCATTTAACGTGGCGACCGACATGTCCACCATCATGCACGAATTCCATGGGCTCGACAGCAGTTAGCAGGTGTCTGAGAAGGTCTCAGTTGCAGTGTAGGAGACTCTGGTGTCCCGCACACACAGTGGTACATACTTGAGATAAATATGCAGAACTTGTGAAAGTAACCGCAATCGGTTTAACAGATCTGTAGTGTGTTGGGCGGATACTGGGATACTAGTCGGTAAGCAATGACACGTAAGACATGTCAAATACGAAAGTATAGAAGTCGGAGGTGACTGAACCCAACGTATATTGTGCAGGCTACAAGAATAGGAAGCGAATCAGACAGAGCGAGAAACGTGCAGTGAGGTACTCACCAAAACGGTTTGTGTCCACGGATGTGCAGTCAGTAAAACAAGTGGACGTTTCGAAGGTTCAACCAACCGTAAAATCCAATGTTACAAAATACTGAAAGAGCTTGTTTTCCGGTACACTACGAGGGCCTCCCCCTAGAAGGCTGAAGAATGGAAGCCTTCGATGGAGCTGTTAGTGGGGGAAACGGAAGGTGAGGGTAGGTGCGAATATTTGCATGAGCTTGAGTAAGGGCTTTCAAGGTGGGATGTGCAGCAGAGTTCGCTGGGTCCAGGCTTTGGTTAGTTATTATTTATGACGATCGTGTGGATCAGAGTGCATCATCGGTGGGCCGTCGGGGTGGGTTGGTCGGAATGCAAAAATACTGGCTAGTCCGGAATAAAGGCCGACAGGACCTTTCCTTTGCTGCAGACCCGACGGTGCGCTTGGGAGGTGTCACACCCCATCGCACTTTAGTCCACGGTTCTCGTCCCACGAAGAAATCCAGGCGTCCTCGTCTCACGAAGAAATCCGGCTTCCTTGTCGACAATGCCTAGGCGGCGTTTGGGGACCAAACCGTTCCTGGGTGTCTTCGGCCGAGGGCGACTGTCTGTTCCTTGGGTGAGGAAGGGGGCCTTGGGTCGGCTGGCGAGTTACTCCGGGGTTGCGTTAAGCCGGTTGGCGAGTCACCCTACGGTTGCCTGGGCAGTTCCGGTGGTTGTGTTTCTGGAAGGTAGAACTCATAGAAGGTGGGCAAGCGTCGGAGAAGTGGCTTTACGCCGGAGAGGGAACATGGCATGCATGATAAAAGCAAATACGCTTTTTAGGTTTTCAAAATGTTTTGGTTTTTGCGATTTTGCAAAACGTTTGTGGATGAGACGCAGGATAACCATTAAGGACAAAAAAGGCGTGTTAATGGAAACAGAAAACGTTTACCGATTCTGCAAAATGGACCGGACGTTTGACCTGTCTACCGCGTCGGTCGGTTGCCTGGGGTTGAGGCGGGATAAGTTGCGTGCCAAGGGGTACGGAGGATACTGGGCTATTCAGTGCTCGGGAAGTCACCACAGATGCGGGTGTTTGTGCGAGAGCATCACGGTGGGTTGTAAGTGACTCGTCAAAGAAAGCCACTTTGAAGCGTTCGATGGCCACCGTTGTTCGGTGACCATGCTGGTCTAAAGTGAAATGTTTCGGAGTCCGTTGCTGAATTCTGGAAGGACCAGTGTAGGGAGGCTGGAGAGGGCGCCGCATGGCTTCGGTGCAGAGGAAGACGTGAGTGCAGGTAGTGAGTCCGCTGGGTATTTGCACATCTCTAGTCTGTTCACGGGGCGGAGTCGGGCGTAGTGAACGCATACGTTGAGCTAGGGAGGACGCAAAGTTAAACGGAGGCATACCCGACGATGCGGGAGGTGAAATAAATTCTCCTGGCAACTTTAGCGTTGTGCTGTAAACCAGCTCTGGTGGTGCATATTGCAAGTCAGCTTTGATGCTGCTGCGAATACCTAAGATTACGAACAAAACGTTTTCGCTCTAGTTAGGGTCGGAGGAGCCACAGAGCGAGGCAACAAGCTGTCTATGGAAGTGTTCAACTAAACCATTGGCTGCTGGGTAATACACTGTAGTATGAATGAGGCGGCAGCATAAATATTTGCAGAACTTATCGAATTGAGACGATTTGAAAGGCGTTCCTCGGTCAGTTGTGACGGTGGATGGGCATCCGTAGTGAGAAACCCACCGGTCCAATAAGGCCCGGATAACAGTCTCAGCTGTGCAATCTGTTCCAGGAATGGCTTCTGGTCATCTGATGAAACAGTCGACACATGTAAGAATGTATACGAATCCGCGTGGAGGAGGCAAAGGACCTACTAGGTCTAAGTGTACATGCGAGAACCGAGAGTCCGGGGCAGGAACTGAACCAGGAGGACTGCAGGTGTGACAATGTATTTTGAGCGCTGGCATTGAATGCAGGCGCGAGCCCAGTTACGAACATCTTTGATTATGCGTGGCCAAACCAAACGTTCAGTGACCAGTTTCAAAGATGCATGGATACCAGGATGTGATAATGAGTGCAGTGCGTCAATGGCTGTGCGTCTGGAGGAGACGGGCACGAGGGGTCTAGAACAACCTGTGGAAGTGTCACAGAGAATGGTTCCTTCCGTGTTTTGGAGAGGAACAGGTTGCACATGCAGCGAAGTGGACTGCAGAGTGCGTTGTATAACTGCAGTACTACTAACGACACACTGGTAAATCCTGAACACCGTCTTTGACAGTTCATTCGGTAAGACCTGCGTGTGTAACTGCGTTGTTTTTTATTTTTCACACTACATTGGGATACCATTCGACGGAGCTTTTCTAAGGCTACTAGACAACACATTACTTATTGCAGTGCACCTCTAGATACCACAAATAACGGCTATTTTTTGAGCACGCAATTACCGCTGTAACTCCCTTAGCGCGTTTTGCCACGCAAAGCCTTTGTGATATTTCACTGCCCACGGTTCACCGTGCACACATGATGGGCCGACACAGTGTCTCAGCTACGCAAATGAACAACAAATCCAAGGTCAATAGTGGTCCAGGCACGTCGGTCACCACATGCTCGCTTTGTTCCAATTTCCCCGATGGGGCTACAAAACACTATATGTCGATCGACGGCTTGTGTGTGTGTGTGACGCATGTTCAACCAAACCGTTGGCTAGGATCATTCAAGCGCTTATGGCGAAATGTGAAAGTTTAGCCCTAACGGTCACAGTACAAAAGGAATTGACCGCTAGCTTGGTAAGAAAAACCACTGAACTTGAGTCGCAGATTAGTGTATTTAGTTGCCCGAATCCTAGACCTGTCAAAAGGCGAGAGCCATTTAGTAAAGAAGCCACACAGTACGGTGAAAATAGCACACCATTGTTGATGGACGCCAGCGAAGACAGGCCTGTCGATTGACCTCCCAAGTTTTGTGAAGTGTCTCAAGGCTTAAACAGCTATGCACAAACTGCACGCTCAACCCTGTCACGGGTTGGACAGCAACATTTGACCCCCACAAACAGCACAACAAACGGCGTTCCGCGTATGCAGTCATGTAGCAGCGCAGGCTCTCCCTGCACAAGGGACAAGAGGAGTACTCAAACTAGACAAATGTCTACCAGTAACAACTCTTAGGATAAGCAGTTAGTGTACAACAAAAAAGCTCTGACAATTATGTGTTCAAATGTACCAGAGCCCAAGAGCGAATAGTTCAAAGGTAGGCAAATGGAAGAACAAAGCCGCTGAGGAGAGATTTGTTGGGCTCTCGAAATTAACGTTCCTCCAACTAATCTTACGCGCATTTCCAGCAATTCATCCTCGCCGCATTTAGGACAACCTTGGTTATTACGAGTAACATTTGGTAACATACGCGACCTGGAGGATGTGCTCCTGACAGGCCACAAGCTAACGAATTCCTCTCTCAGCGCCCGCATTTTTCCTGATAAACCATGGATAGAAAGGCAAAAATGGAAATCCTACCCAGTCGCGTCACGACATGATGCAACGAGAATGTAGTGCTGGTCCACGGTGTTCCAGTACTTAACCATGGCGATATAAATGAACATCAGAAGCACGATATGGAAGAGTGGAGGTACATAACGGAGCTCTACAACATACAAAATATCGTGACTTTCCATGTCACCCGTCTAGCGGCCTCCTTAAACTATCAGGGTAAAGGGCCAAAAAATTTGGAGGTCACCGTGGCTACACCTGAGATGGTATCAACGGTCGTCCAAGCGTGGCACGACAACAGAAAACGTGGGCCACCTGAAGTACGTCTAAGACCGTTCCTAAACAAAGTACCGGCCGCAGATTCAGACGAACCGGACTCGGTTGTTCCTAAATCAGGTCAGACAAATGTGCAAACGCCTGTGACAAAAAACGTACACAGACCGGCATAATCCGTGCAGGTCAACCACAACGAACCGAGCTCCTAATGTGTCAACAGATAAAGTGCTGCTACACAAACGCTCAGGGGCTCAACTCTAAGCTACCTGAATTGCGCCATCGACATAACACAATCAATTGGGATATCATAGCTGTAACTGAAACCTGGCTCTCCAGTGACATGCTCGACACGGAAATCGAAATCAGTGATATGTCAGTTATTCACAATGATCGTCCATCTCGCGGTGGCGGCGTTGCTCTGCACTATCGGAATTGTCTGAGATGTGAGGCTATTAACGAACGTCACCTTGCTGTCTCCGACGCTTTGTTTTGCCAAATGCAGCTAAATGGACGAAGTGGTGAACCTTCGAAGAATACGTGGGATGCGTGTCTGTTGGCAGTTGTCTACAAGCCACCGAACTCCACCGCAGACCGAGATGACATTCTGTTAAACGCGCTTCATTATGCAGTTTCTCAAAAGTACTCACATTGTCTAATCATGGGCGATTTTAATGTACCCTCAATTGTCTCAGCGACTTCTAGTGGTCCTTACTTCAAATCAAAGATTCTCGAGTTTATGGATACTGCAGCTCTGTACAACCACGTGCACCGACCAACTAGACACCGCGGTTCAAATAAGCCATCACTTTTGAATTTAATCCTAACCAACGAAGAGTTGATGAGTGAGACAATTTCATACGATCCACCATTAGGCAACAGTGACCACACAGTGTTAAAATTTTGTCTATGTATGTTACGCCAATACTACTGAAATTAGACATGAAAACCGACGAACTATGACCAACTATTCCGTGCTTCACAGCCTAGCGACAACCGTCAACTGGGACCTCAATCTATAGAGCACGGCAGACGACGCGTGGAACGAACTAAGAGACAAACTTAGCTGTGTCACGCAAGCAGCCTCTAAAGTCATACTATTACGAGTGCCGCGTCGGACCAACAACTGGATCCGAAGTAGAACGCGTAAATGGATTAGCACCAGAGACAAGATCTAGAGACAACACGCCCTGAACAATGGTGACGCCACCTGGGAGAATTACAAAATAGTGAGGAACTATTGCACATCACTGATTAGAGCCGATAAGCACGAATGGCAAAAATCATGGTACTTAAATTCACGAACAATAAAAAACTGCTGTACAGGTACGTGAACAGCAGAAGGAAAGTTAAAACAGGAATACCACCACTCAAGACGGATGGTGGTCTAACGACTACTGCTGTGGATGCTACGAACGCATTACTTCTGCAGTTTGGCACAGTGACTGCAAACGCCATAGAACCTTTGTCAAACCAGCATTCACCCATTCGGCATATCAACTGTCACTTTTACCTCAGCAGCTGTCGCTGGCAAATTACGGTCTCTAAGAGAAAATAGCGCTCCGAGAGTCGACAAGATCAGACCCAAAGTTCTTAAAACTCTTGCTCCCACTATAGCAGCACACCTCGCAAGCTTTTTCCAAAGTCTACTCAATTCCCCAACACTTCCGTCTGAGTGGAAAAGCGGGATAGTCACTCCGATATACAAAGGAGGTAAGCGATCGGATCTTGCCAACTACCGACCCATTACTCTCCTCCCTGTTTTATCAAAAGTAATGGAATCGTTATTTACAGATGAAATTACACGATATTTTGAGAGTCTGAAGCTAATTTCTCACCTCCAACACGGTTTTAGGCGCAAACGCTCTTGCCTCACAAATCTGCTTTTTGCTCGGGATTCATGGACCAAAGCGCTTGATGAAGGATCCCCTCTTGATGTGATTTACCTAGACTTTTCGAAGGCATTCGACAGGGTCAATCACTTAGCTCTGCTTCATAAGCTTCGTGCCTAAGGTATCCATGGTTCCCTACTCACCTGGCTAGCAGCATATTTGCATGACAGAACGATCAATGTCAGAGTCGCCGATGCCCTCTCGGAAACCCTCTGCATCTCCAGCGGTGTTCCTCAAGGATCCGTCCTTGGTCCCCTCCTCTTTCTGGTCTACATTAACGACCTCCCGAATAATATTCAATCTTCGATGCAAATTTTTGCAGATGACGCAAAAAGCTGGAGAGTTATTCGCTCAACATCAGACTGCGCCCTCCTCCAGAATGATTTGGATCGAATCAACAAATGGACAGATATAAACCACCTCCCCTTGAATCCTGCCAAGTGTCACCTATTGTCATTGCGCAGCAATCTTACCAACACGTACCTCTTGGGGCAGTACGTTTTACGACGCATGACCACAGAAAAAGGCATAGGTATCATTGTGCAAGAAAGTCTGGGGAATTCGCTCCAATGTTAGAAAGCAGCAAACGTGGCGAACATGAATCTGAGACTTTTGAGTCGAGCTTTTGGTGTTTTTGAACGACGGTTGGTACCCATGCTTGTCAACTTCTATATCCGTCCCCACGTCGAATATGCCGTCCAGGCTTGGTGCCCATGGTTAAAACGGGACATTCATCTCTTAGAGCATCCCCAACGAAGAGCTACCAAGGCAACATGCGGATTATCTGGTCTCAATTATGAAGTGCGTCTCAGTTTAATCGGAATGTTTTCCTCCGAATACCGACGACTACGCGGAGATCTCATTCTCGCATACCGGATATTAACGGAAAGCGATCACCCGTGCAAATCGCTGCTCACCCTAGCCTCATATAAGCGATCGAGAGGTCATAACCTCAAGCTGATAATCCAACACTCCCGATTAGACTGTAGAAAATATTTTTACTCTCTTAGAATCTGTCCACAATGGAATGACTTGCCAACGCCTGTGGTAAACGCTCCGAACATTACAGCCTTCAAACAATTGTTAGACATTCATCTGAGTGACAAACAACACATTGTGGTGTGATGTACTAGGTTTAGACTATTGGCATTTCAGTTCCATGTCGGAATCTAATGATTTTTATTTATTTTGCATATACCATCCTATGGGTCTTGTAAAGCCAATGCTTTTTATCCCATCATACACTATTGAACACTATTGAACTATCATCTTGAGCCTGAGCCGATGCCATGGCGGCAAGATCGACGGTAGGCGAAGACTGGAGAGTGAGGTTGACGCGTGAGGGGGCGTCAGCGACGGGATTTCGACACCTGAGACATGGCTTATGTCAGCAGTAAACTGCGTGACAAAGTCTAGGTGTCTTATTGAAGGGTTAAGTTTGGACCACACGTTGTGTGATTGTATTGCGACACGCAATCTCAATGTAATGGACTGTGATTCACATTGAAATGAACCTTAGTCACTGCGATCACGGGGACCGTATTCAAAGTAGATGGAAATTGCGTGTTGCCCACCCGAAAACAATACACAGTGTTTTCGGGGCTGGTGACCAGCGTAGATCGTGAAAGCGGGGCCTTCGAGTGCGTGCCGGAAGTGACATATCTCTAGGTAAATGGCGAGCAGTTCTCTGCCAAATGTGCTGTAGCGGGATTCCGCTGGCTGCAGGCGCTTGAAGAAGAACCCAAGGGGTTGCCATTGCCCACTAACGTGTTGTTGGAGGACGGCTCCTACCACCACGTCTGAGGCATCAGCCGTAATAGAAAGGGGTGCAGTCGATTCGGAATGAGCGAAGAGGGTTATGTTGGAGATAGTCTCCTTGAGCTCAGCGAAGGCTGCCTGTGCTGTGTCAGGGAAAGCGAACTTACGTTCCTTTCCTCTGAGTAAGTCAGTCAGTGGCTGCATGAGCTGTGCGCAGCGCGGAATGAAGGGTTGATAGTAGTTGACCAAACCAAAAAATTGACGGAGGTGCTTGAACGAAGTCAGAGCTGGGAAGTCTTTGATTGCCTGGATCTTATCAGGAAGGACTTCGATACTAGACGATGAAGCGAGGTGGCCTAGAAATTCTACCGCCGATTTGCCGAGTTCGCACTTAGTCGGGTTGACTGGGACACCGTGTTGGGTCAAGTGCTGGCAGAGAGTTCGAAGATGCGCGAGGTATTGTTGTTCCGATGAACTGGCGACTAGAATATCATCGAGGTAGGAATAGGTGAAGTCTAGGCCACGAGTAACATCGTGGGTGAAGCGTTGGAAAGTTTGTACAGCTTTGCACAGTCCAACCGGCGTTCTTAAAAAGTCGAACAAACCGACAGGAGTGATGACGGCTGTTTTAGGAAGGTCATTGTCTTCCACAGGTATCTGGTGATAGGCGCGAACCAGACCGATCTTGCTGAAGATCGTCTTACCTGTGTGGCTTGCGGTAAGTTCCTGCATGTGTGGATGGGATGCCTATGTGGGACGGTTAGCCGATTGAGTGCGCGATGACCTCCGCAAGGACTCCAGTCACCAGATTTCTTGGGGAGCATTTGCAGGGACGAGGACCAAGGGCCATCGGAAGGGCGGATTATTCCAAGTTCAAGCATGTGCTCACACTCCGCCCTAGCCACCTTTAGTTTCTCGGGCGATAGTCGACGTGGACGGCATGACACAGGTGGGTCGTTCGTCCGTATGTGGTGCGTGACTTGAGCTGCCACGGGCAAAGCTGCGTTCATTGGCTGAACGAGCTAGGGATACTGAGAAAAGAGATTAGCGTAGTCTGGCGAGGTCTGGGGAAATGCATAGACCGGGGATATAGATGTGACATCGGCGGTGACGCGACGTACACTGAGTTTTGTTGCAGCGTCAACCATCATCTGGCGTTTCGCATTGACCAAGAGGTCGAAATGCCTGAGAAAGTCAATGCCGATGATGGCAAAGGTGACTGCAACGACAGTGAATGCCCAGCGGAACGTGCGCCGAAGGCTTAGATCCAGGGTAAGCGACCGATGACCGTAGGTGGCTATTGGCATGCCATTGGCGGCCCTGAGGCTTGTCGACAAAGAAGCGGTAGGCTGACCTGGCACAGGAGGAAGGACAATGACTTCCACCCCGTTATCAACTAAGAACTGGGTATCGAAGTCATCATCCCTAATGTAGATGAGATGACTATGGGCTTTGCCGAAGTTCGTGGCCAATACAGACCGGCGTGGCGGATCATCTATAGGGGAGTAGCTACATGGCTCTACGCACTTACGGGCTTTGTTACCGAAACGCGAATGGTAACAGCAGTAACCTGTGGCATCAGGTTTTGTGCGAAGGGGCGATGATCCAGACCGGTTGCGGTGCTTGCGGTTTAAATTGAGCTCCGCGATCTGGCGCTGAAGCGACGCTATCTGCGATGACAATGCGTCTATAGCCAACGTCTGGCTAGTCGGGGGTGTCGGTGTGGTTGCGCCAGCACAAAGCTGCTTAGGTGCTATGGTTCCAGTCTCTGCCTGGTACTGTTCGATGACGTGGTCTGCCAGATCTGCAATTGCTGTGATTGGCAAGTCAATTGCTACTGCAAGAATAGCCTAAGTGCTTTCAGGAAAGCGTTGCATCCACAGCTCGCGGAGAATCCCTACGTCCATGTTGGACGAGTCGATGAACTGTTGCATTTCGCGCAACAAGGCTGAGGGCATTCTATCTCTTAGTTGCAGATCACTAAATAGTTGCTGCTTTCGGACCCTGTCAGAAGGCGTGATTCGCTGAATAATAGCCTGTTTAAGAGTCTCGTATTTCATTACTAGAGGCGGGCAAAATATACTGTCTCTCAACTGCGAGGATATACTCTGAGGAATGCGAGATATCAGCTGATTATTATACATAGCAAAATCAGAAGAAATCCTACGAATATAAAATACGGATTCTAGGTGCAAAAACCACAATAAAGGATCATTCTCACATAAAGTTGGGGGCTAACGCAACAGAATTGACCATGACAGGCTGAACGGCGTTAACCGCGCATGAAGACGGCTTATCCTCTAGATAATCCATTGCAAAAAGCAGATAAAAAGGTGGTAGGTGAGAAAACAATATGATCACATGTAATAAATCACGAAATCACTGGAACGAGCGTACCAGAATGAAAAGGCAAAATGGCGGGCGACATGTTCCTGACAGGGGGCCACCAATTGTTGGGCGGAGCCTGGGATACTAGTCGGTAAGCAATGACACGTAAGACGTGTCAAATACGACAGTATAGAAGTCGGAGGTGACTGAACCCAACATATATTGTGCAGGCTACAAGAATAGGAAGCGAATCAGGCAGAGCGAGAAACGTGCAGTGAGGTACTCACCAAAACGGTTTGTGTCCACGGATGTGCAGTCAGTAAAACAAGTGGACGTTTCGAAGGTTCAACCAACCGTAAAATCCAATGTTGCAAAATACTGAAAGAGCTTGTTTTCCGATACACTACAAGTTCAACATAGTCTTGCGGTCATACAAGAATATGCGCCATTATGCCAGAGGCGAGACGGTCAAGTTCTTCGCAACGTCAACCAGGCAACCTTTAACAGTACTAAAGTTGGTTGGAACGGCTCAATCTGCGCGCCTCAGGTAAAGTCGCACTGACATTAACAGTGACGGTTTGGCTAAGCTAGATGTAGCCTGTAACATGGACGGACTCTAAAGAAAGCAATACTAAACCACACGAAGGTCTACATTGCTGCACCATCCTTTCAACAACGTATTACTTGTAGAAAGGGATAGTGCTCGCAGGATCGCCACTCCACTGTAAGCTACCATATTGTCCGCAAAAACGCGAAAGATCGGTAGAAATACGAGAAACTCAACAGCTCGAGGTTGTTTGTTTGACTTCCGTACGGCCGCACTTTATCTCGGCTCTCACTTCACTCGCTGTGGTCATTCCACTTATCCACTCTTATTCATGTGCGGGTGCTCTTTCGAACCAGTTCGACGAGCGTTACTTAATGCTTTCCATCTCTTGGATCTAATTTGTGTGAGTCATACTGCTACTCTCATTCTAGCTTTTGGCACATTTTTCGTCTGGTTCTGCTTAGAAAATCACATCACTCCCGAGCTTTTCGAGAATTATTTCGGTCTCATTCGATAAAAGAAGCTGAGGACTCTCAAACTAATTTGTAACCATCCCTACATATGACAGCATAACAAAGTTGCCAGACATTTTGAGCCGTTCATCTACTAAATGGCGTCCGAGACACTTATGGTAGTTTGCCAACGTTCCGCGTGCTTCGTCGTGTAACGCGACACTATCAATACACGCCGCGTCTTCGTGTGTTTGCTATCTACGCGCGACCGCAAGCGAGAGTGGGATAGTGAGACGGCCACCTGTCTCGGCGGGCTGACCGTGACACCGAATCAATCAATCCAGGGTCCTGGGTAGAACTTAACATCACACGTTCACGTGCCCGGATGAGTGCTGATAAGCGAGCGGCTGTGCCTAAAGGCGCTTGTGGAACATGCAATAAGATGGTCAAACTAGATGTTTTCTGTGGAAATTGCGTAACCTATTTCCATGCGAAATGAGGGAAAGTCGCACCAAGCGAGTGCAGGCTGATCAGCAGCACGCCTGACTCATTTTGGTTCTGTGCAATGTGTAACACTTTCACAGTTATCAAAATCGTAATTACACTATCCCAAAAGTATGAAAGGCTTACAGACGTAATTGAGAGGATACTGTACATCAAAATAGCTTCGGTAGGAACAAACATGACAGAATGTCTGACATAGGCCCACCACCGAACTCCACCGCATGCCGACTCAACAACGCCGACTGCTCCTGCAAACACTGCCAATAATTCAAATCGTCCAAGAGTTCCAGAACATTTCACTCCCAGCCCATTAGTAGCAATTTTCCCCTAACCTAACGCCCAGGAAACATGCAAATACCAGTGGCAGCTGAGTCGTTGTTGCATCAAAGTGCACTCCAAAATCAGACGCTGCCGTTTTTATTTCCCCACCCAAAACTAACGTGAAAAGGAACACTGAACGAATGCATAGCAAATCCCTGGGTCTCGCAACTGCCGTCCGTACTCCCAGGAAAGAGACGCAGAAACAATTGGATGCCTTATCTATAATATGTACTAACCTTCCTGAGTGAACATCGAATTTGAAAAGCACGGAAAGAAGACGAAGGCTGGTAGATGCATGCATTTCTTATTGTCTCCTCAGTACCATTAACAATAAACGATAAGCATGGATATAGCTAACAGTGGGTGCAACCAGATAAGCTTAAGGTGCAAAACGAATGACGGAAGTTCACACCTACGTCCAAGACAGCTTTAGGCTGACAAATAATTGTTTCTGAACACACAAGGTTGGCTTAATCCGGCTAATTGCGACAGCCTCAGCAAACCGAATGAAGCGGGGATTAGTGTGACGTAACACAACTTTAAACGCTGAGCCCAGCTCTAATTGGTGACTCGAGTCTAATAGGTGTTTGCCTATCGAGGAAGCCGGCGGTCTGCGCGAACATGGAATCTGACGAGGGTAGGCAATCTGAGCAACTTCACGTTGAACCCATCTTGGCACATGTTCCTTCATTCGGGAAGTCAGCATTCTATTGGTTCTGCCTATGTAACTTTTTCCGCAGTCACGTACCAATTGGTATGCACAGTGTGAGTTGGCCCCAATAGGCTGAGCTTCCTTCGTTGGAGGTATGGGCAAATTTCGGGTTCGGTTGATAACGACAACTTGTGCAGCATAGTAACTTCCTTGAGTAGGCGAAATTATACGCTTAGTTGTCTTTAGCGTGGCTAAGTCACCTTTGAAAGGTAACTCGATATACACTTTCTTCTTGGCTGCCGTGTGCACCAAGTCCTTTGGTCCTGGCGGTTGGCTGTGTTTCTCGAAAAAAATCTTCGAGGGTAGCCATTCGCCATTAGTGTTGCTGTAATTAACACTAGCTCATCGTCCAGACAGTCGGCCTAACAAATTCGTCTGGCACGACTAACTAGAGTCTTCACAAGTGTCCGTTTGTAACGCACTGGTGTGAAGTTGGTGAAGTGCAGGTACTGACCGGACCAAGTCGATTTTCGGTAAATGTACCTCTTAATCAGTCCATCCTCCCTACGAGTTATGAGCATGTCCAGGTATGGTAGAAAATTGTTTTGCTCTATTTCACGTGTAATCCGTAAGTTAACATGAGCACCATTGAGCTGTTCTATCAAATGTGTGAGCTGCTGCTCCGACGAACAGAAAGCCAAAATATCATCGACATATCTTTTGTAGTATGGCACCTGGGCTATTTCTGTAGAAATGCTTCCTTCTACCATTAACATGAAGAAATCAGCGAGCACAGGACCTAATGGGCTACCCATTGCTACCCCGTCAATCTGACGGTATGGTGTATTCCGGAAGTGAAAATCCACATTCTCCGTGCACAATAGTAGAGATTCTCTTAACAATTCAGTCGGAATTGGTAGCGAACAGCCATCGTTTTCAGCTAATTAGCACACGTAATCAACCGTCTGATGTAGCGGCACGTTGGCAAATAAGGATTCTACATCCAAAGAACATATAACTTTGTCTGACAGGTTGAGTTCATCCAGATCATCAATGAGTTGAAACGAGTCTTTAAGACTGTACGGATTGAACTGTTGTTTCAGCGGAGCGAGCAACTTCACTAACCAACGAGCGAGTTTGTGCTGGGGCGCGTTCATCATTGAAAGGATTGGCCTGAGTGGCACTTCACTCTTATGTGTCTTTGGCGACCCATACAACTGTGGAATAGTGCTACCACTCGGCTTCAGACTATTAAATGTATCAAAGTCTATCAAGCGGTGGAGGAGAAGTAATTCCAGGTGACGAATTATGCGCATTTCGACATTGGTTATGTCCTCCACTTTCGTGAGCCGTTCTAGTTTACTCGCATCGTTGAGGATGGCGCACATCTTCTCGTTGTATTCGGTTTTATTCATGATTACCACTCCTGAATCTTTATCTGGTTTCCTTATGACTACGTCCTTAGCTCGTAGTTCACGTAAAGCCTGAAAATGTCGAGCTGTGATGGCACATTTTTCATTAACTGGCATAGTTTTCACCTCATGGGCGATTTCAGTTAACTTGTTTCTGAAACAAATATGCTTATCAGGGCTGGTTGGTTGGAGCTCCTTAAACTGGTCAAAAATGTTCTCAGATTGGGCTTCTATAAACAAGCAGTTCAACTTCCTAGGGGGGACTTTGTAATCAAGCCCAAGTGATAATGCTTCTAATTGCAACGCATCAAGTTGTACGTTCGATAAATTCATCACGTACTTACTGGGATCACGAGCAATTAAGTCCTCCTCCTGGTTGTTCGTCAGCGAATTTTCTAAACGTGCGGAGCGATTTCCTCTCGTACCATCAAGCGTTGATTTACAAAGTTAGTGAAAACAATCCGGCAACACAGAGGCAGATCCTCGACCAGTGCGTTACAAACGGACACTTGTGAAGACTCTAGTTAGTCGTGCCAGACGAATTTGTTAGGCCGACTGTCTGGACGATGAGCTAGTGTTAATTACAGCAACACTAATGGCGAATGGCTACCCTCGAAGATTTTTTTCGAGAAACACAGCCAACCGCCAGGACCAAAGGACTTGGTGCACACGGCAGCCAAGAAGAAAGTGTATATCGAGTTACCTTTCAAAGGTGACTTAGCCACGCTAAAGACAACTAAGCGTATAATTTCGCCTACTCAAGGAAGTTACTATGCTGCACAAGTTGTCGTTATCAACCGAACCCGAAATTTGCCCATACCTCCAACGAAGGAAGCTCAGCCTATTGGGGCCAACTCACACTGTGCATACCAATTGGTACGTGACTGCGGAAAAAGTTACATAGGCAGAACCAATAGAATGCTGACTTCCCGAATGAAGGAACATGTGCCAAGATGGGTTCAACGTGAAGTTGCTCAGATTGCCTACCCTCGTCAGATTCCATGTTCGCGCAGACCGCCGGCTTCCTCGATAGGCAAACACCTATTAGACTCGAGTCACCAATTAGAGCTGGGCTCAGCGTTTAAAGTTGTGTTACGTCACACTAATCCCCGCTTCATTCGGTTTGCTGAGGCTGTCGCAATTAGCCGGATTAAGCCAACCTTGTGTGTTCAGAAACAATTATTTGTCAGCCTAAAGCTGTCTTGGACGTAGGTGTGAACTTCCGTCATTCGTTTTGCACCTTAAGCTTATCTGGTTGCACCCACTGTTAGCTATATCTATGCTTATCGTTTATTGTTAATGGTACTGAGGAGACAATAAGAAATGCATGCATCTACCAGCCTTCGTCTTCTTTCCGTGCTTTTCAAATTGTTGAATGGAACTAACTGCTTTGAACATCTTATTTTTTGTAGAAAAAACAGGTGGGTGACCTAAACCAATATTGTGCCATAAGTAACGTTCTCGGTATCCTGAATAAAACCTCTGACTTGGCGAGGACCACCCACCACTCGAATGCAAAGGATTATGGCGAAGCCAGGTCTCTTCGGCTTGTGCTAATCTCTGTCCATGATGTGGAAGCAGCGTTGTTTTCGACTGCTGGTCACCAGAACGAAATCGGCTTCGTCCATGTCTTACCAGACTTTCCCTGGAGTGAGCGCAAGCGAGCAATGCAGAGCTTAATTGTGTTTCGGTTAAACACCGCAGTCAGAACCGTTTTCGTCTATCGTGTCTCCCTGTCTCACGCGAACGAAGAATGCGCAACAAAGGCACACGATCAGGAGCAGTGGAGCTATATTTGTGTGACACTGCTCTTGAAGGACGTTGTTGCGACTTCTCTGTCAAAGCTGTCAAAATCAGAGTGCTTCAAAGAGTGCAGCCCGAGGATACATAATATTGTGATACAAACTAGGCAGATGGCACTTACGCTACTGGAACGCTGGCATTCACTTCGGAATAGGCCGTTAAGCGAGCGCCGGTTCAAAGCGGCGAGTGAAACTGTCCGACTTAAAACACCACCACAGCAAGCGAACGAAGTAGTGAACTTATCCTTAATTCACACCGGAAGCAGGTCTGAAGGAAGTAAGGAGCTTCTTGTGCAATCCTGTGACCACTTTCCCATACATGATGCAAATTGAGTTGTCAGAGGGGATAATCAAGATGCCACTGAAGCCAACTCCAAGCGACTTGCCGAAAATACCACAAAAAGCGAATAGCGACCGAGCACACAACGGTCCGCACCACCTTACATCCTAGCCACAAGAGTCTGGGATCGCTACTGAGAAGAGAAACACCTTCCTGCCTGTACACGAATGCCCGAGGCATCCTCAGCAAACGCGCCGAACTTCGGTTGCGCCAAGCAACAAACACTTGTGATCTTATCTTTTACTCGCTCTTTTTTACTCTCTTCGTGTGTGCCAACCATGGAACGCCATCCCAAATTACGTTGGTTCCGCCCCCACTTCACTTGTGTTTATAAAACTTCTTGAGGTTTCCCTAACCCACCTACACTACGAGATATAGCCGGTGTCTCGACAGACGATCTAATGCGACGAAGGTTGCACAACCAGAATTAACCTACACAACTGAGTTTGTCCCTTTCTGCATGCCTATGTGTTAACACTGTGGTGAGTCAACCAACTCGATTTTCATTTTATCCCTTTGTTTTCTATTCAACATGTTATGGTTCGCTTTTTGGCCATCCTACAGCACTTGCTAAGCATCTGCTTTTGTGCCCGTAATATTCCATTGTTTCGTTGTACCTCGTCCCTACTGCGTTCCCGTGCTTCTGATGTAATTTGGTTATTATTGTCGCAATACTTCCTCTTAATCTTCACCCACTACCATTCGAAATACCAGTACAGTTGAAGTAACTTAAATTCTCCAATCCACAGGCTTCTCTTGCTTATTCAAGCGCACAGCCTCTACTCGTATGTCGTGCGTGCCCCGCTGACCATGGATAGTTTATCTTGATGCACTTTCTTTACGAAATGACTACGTCCTCACACCCGTTAGAGATTAGTGCTGCTACAAATTTATATGGCCTTCAAGTGGTTTCAAACAACACTCGTTCCAAGACCACCATTAGCTGACCGTTATGAATGTGTTCGATGGGTTTTACATACAATCTATTTACATCGGATTTGTCTCAGATTTCTACTGACCACTCAAAGCCCATAATCTGGATCGATGCCGGGATGCATGCTCGTGAGTGGATTGCCCCGGCCGCCGCCATGTATTTCGTTGATAAAGTGAGTTTCTGCATTTCGTGCGGTATCACAAAAGTTGGCTACTGACTCTGTAATAGCTTATTGGAAGGTATTAAAGCATCCGTATCCTTACCATATGGTCGATTTTTGGACCGCCATGCAATCAGGGATTATGGTGCCATCGGTATACTGTTATTGCATCTGAGCCCTGGCTTCTTATGGCCAGCACAGCTGATGCTTATAGTTCAAATTGTCATAAGCGACAGACTCGTTTGTAAGCTTTGAGCAATGGGCTTCCACTGGGATCAAACAAACAATTATGTCGGAACCGGATAACTGTATTACTCGCGAACATATGAGTAGGCACTGTCGACGGGCATCACGCCTAACCAATGGATTTATGGATTTATACGTTTAATATGCAAACATCTCCGCTATTCCACATAAGTCTATGGTGAATCCACCACAACGCTTTTCACTTTATTATGCAATTGATTTTCGCAATAATTTCCATCTCACGGGACTTGTTAAGCGATGCTTTTTTATCTGTAATAAACCATTGTCCATTGTCCATTGTCCACGGCAACAAGTTTTCATCTCAAAGCAGCTGCATCGCAAGCAATTCGGTCCAAAATCCAGTAAACTAGTCTTCAGAATGACAAGGTACGCGTTAACTGCACCACAGTGCACAGTGTGCTTATAGGACAAGCGAAATGATGGGATCAGCTATTCGCACAATAGAAAGATGGCTGGCTGAGCTTTGAAGGGCACTGAGGTCGATATGTTTGTAGATGCACTTGTAAACATAAAGTGATAGGTGTGGTGCTGGAGGTAGAGGCGTACGGTGAGGTCATGCAGAGTTGCGCTGAACTGTGTATACAGAAAATCTTAGCCTTTACCGGATGTCGGGAGAGATAACAACTTATCGAAGAATACGGCTAGGGTAGCAAAAGAAAGGGGGAATAAACGTACAGTACACGAAGAAACGAAAGTACAGTTTGGGAATAGGGTTCAAAGAGTTACATGGATGGGAAGACAGTATATGCTGTGATTGGAAACTTTAGGAGGTAAAAACTAAACTCACATGTTCACGTATAACTGAATTAATATTTACTCTGCTGGGATCACCTGATGTTGAATGTAATTAGGTATAGATGAGACTGCCTGCGGTTCTGGAGAAAGGTTGACTAACATACCGTTTGCTCCCGCTCTGGCCGTCCAATGAACTGGGTGAAAACAGGGTGGATGGACCAGCAAGTCGTCAATTCGTTTGTGGAAAGCAAATGATAAAAGTTTAAAAACAGAGTGTAACGTGTACAGCTGCCTGCATAATGGAACAAGGAAACAACTACGGTGACACTCCAGCGGACTATGATTCCCGATCGAATTTGGACAATATTTCATTACATCGATCTGCGAATAATATTCAAGTGATGATAGTAAACGAATCTGAGGCGTTATTACGCCGTTACACCTGTGTTCCTTAAGTAGTACCACAGTCCACTAGGTGCTACCATGGATTCCATTCTAAGTTGAGGTGAAGCATCAAAAGGGCACGTAGGCCGAACTGGGTTTTTAGTAAGAGCACTGCGTCAGAACGGCGCCTTCCACCTAGTTCTCTGGTCTTTACTGAACAAGTACCTGGATATTAGAAAAGTCCACCTGCCCGAACACGCCCCACAATAGAGGACTTGTTGGCTTCCGGATTAGAAAATTGTGATTACAGCAGGCAAGACCATTCCGAACAGGCGGCCCAAGGTAGCGCGCCTGAGAGGTGCTATGCATGGTGTGTTCCCCAACTATCTTACGTCCTAGGTAGTCATGTAATAATGAGAGTAGTTTAGACTGTCGCAAATAATGATATAACTTGCATCTTACCATGGCACGGGGATCACGTCTAGGTGGGCAATTGTTTTCATACATTTGGCCACACCATCTGAATGGCCGGAGCCTCACTGAATAGTCGAACGTTTGGATAGCTTCCCTACTCATGTGGTGTTTGTAAATCGTGCATTTGAACACGCGTGTGACTGTAAAACTAGCGGGTAACTGAAGTCCATTTAATGTTAACCTCCGTAGAATGTGCCCGATACACCTATTCGGCAGTCGTCTTTCAGTCCGGTCTAAGTGTTTGCTATCACAGGAACAAGGAAACCGGTAAACGTCTCTTGCTGATTCCATTGTAACTACTTGCATCAAAATGGGGATTAGTTCTTTGGTTACTGCTTCTACTGCTCTCGGGAGAAGGTTAGAGTCTCCAAAAAAACGCGTTGGATACAGCGAAAGCAAGTTCCTGAGTACAGCAGCTGACTAACTTCTGCTGTGAGCGAAGTATGCATGAAGGCTTAGTTGCATGGTGCGGATACATAACACGTCGGAGCGTTTGGGTGTAGAGCCATCGGATTTCGGCAAATATCCAATTGGTTTGCTGCCGTCATTCTGCTGTGATGTCTTATGTATCAGTATACCAAGGTCAATGACGTTTTCTCACAGTAACAAAACATTGGCGCATCACGGTTCCATTGAACCCAGTAAGGGGGTTATTTTTGCTCTCAATACAAGTTGAGCACACCAGTTACGCCTGAATACATAATTACTGTAAGTTTCAGATCCGCGAAATACATTACGGGGAAGTTCACTGGAGTCGCCTTTGACGTGGTACTTCTAGTCTTACCATGGTTACGCGATGGAACGTTACAAAAATAGAATGCGTTTTCCGGTGTGTTTGCGATTAGACTGACGCAGTTATTATATCTAGATACTATCAGAAAAGTATTTAGTTAATCCTCCACCTGAAGGAGCTTGATTTTGAGGTAGATGCGTGCGATTAAACCCATCGATACCAGGTATTTCTTCGGACACTTGCAATAACAAATTTAGTTAAGCATTATCATTACATGTTCGCTGAAGCTTAAAAGACTGGCTATTGCGCACGCATTAATTATGAGGTACACTTTCTTAACACAAAGTGCGGTATGACGAATCGTCTGTCTCTGCGTGGGTAATAGAGGGCTAGGAGTGCAATGCGGAATGCTTACTACGAGTGGCTGCAGTTTGACCGTGAATTGTCTACTCAATAGGGTGCAGATCTCCTGACCTTGTAAACTGTAGTTATGGACGATGACAAGCTGGCTCTTTGTTTAACCTTTGTTAGTAGCAGGACAAACAACAAGCGAGACCTTATCTCTGAGGCAGATATTGAGGGTCGAAAATGGACTTCCGCGTGAAATAGATCATCAAGATCTTATCGTAGACGTCATCAGAGATAATAAGCGACCTATATCACTTGATAATCTACAAGTACGTGTTATGGTACAGTCACTGCAGCCTTTGCTTGGGCGATCGTTACGGACTAGCTCCGTCCTGCAGCCTCGAATTCCAACCTATCTGAAATGAACCTAATTATAGTTAAAGCAGTGTGGTCCTAGTCGCTATGGCCTGATCTATCCATATCCCGACCCTATTGTTGTCACGATGTTTGGCATCAATTTACGCATGGGAAGATTTTGGGATTTCATAATGAGTCGTACGTGTTGTAAAGACTAATAAAGAATAGGATAATAATCGAGTTTTACTGGGATGTGCACAACTGACTTGGGATCAGGCTAAGCGACGTTGCAATTACTCCATCAGTCAAATCCCTGTGCACATGGCTTTGGAGGTAGGCAGGAGTTTAAATGGTAAGTCTGCAGTTTTGTCAAGCTTGTCACCGTTGCGCAGATCGAATAGAGCTGTAGTTTATTCATTTCCTTGGATGAGATTCTGTCCGACGCAAATGTGTTACTCACGGGTGTAATCGGATTTCGCAAGGTAAACTGCGACGAATCGTATCCGTTTTCCGACACTCAGAAGAAAATCGACCTCAACGGAGGCCCACCTTCATTAAATCTGGAGAGCTACATTTGGCATCTTCAGTAGCTTTCATGCTGATTTCGCGGTATACTTTACGAATACAATCCTGCTCTAGCTGTTTTTAAGATAGTGAACCCCACCCATTATATACTTGTGCTTGAGAGCGACAGATGGTCCTTGTTACACTTACCATAGGTGGCATTCAAGGCGACACCTCGCCATTCCGAGTTCGAACATCAAAATTCATATAAGTACGTAGACTAAAGAGGGCCAGTTCGTGCAATGTAGTTATGAGAGTTCAATGCAGCACACAGTAATCAAAACCCAAGTTACTGCTGAATAGTATCAGCAAATGGGTTCACACAGCGCACCTAGTGGAACACAGCTGCAACTTCGTTGCGTTAACTTATCCATATTTAATCATTTTGGGCGCTTCAGTGTTCATTCAGAAGGCTCCAAATGGATTTTTTAACACTTGGAAGCTGAGTTACCTACCATCTTTGTCTCAGACACACGGGGCAGTTTAGGAAAAAACTTTTCATGGAAATGACAAGAGTAACTTCGACAGCACTGGTGGTTCTAATTCATAAACGTTGTGGTGTAGTTAGCAAACAGTAATAGTTCACTTTAATGCCTACTTATCCACCAGTGACTAAATAAAGGATTCGGCCGGTGGCCGAGTGGTCTACACGTTTGCTTTGCAACCATAAGGTCACCGTTGCGAATCCGCGTAGGGGTGGGCGTCCTCGCGGTATACTCAGCCCGCGCGCGACTGGTGGTGGTCGCGCGGCAGCGAAGCGCCGTTACGACGTACAGCTGACGCATGTGTGAAACGCATCACGCCTAATGAAGTAGGATCCAGCCTGTAACTGTTGCTGCTAACGGCAAGGCAGGGTTTCGCTCACAGTGCTAGGTGGCTTTGTGAATTAGCGAAATGAAGTTGCAGGCATGACCTCCACATTTAATACTTTGGTCCTCTAGCGCGGTGACAGTTGTTACTCTGTGATCTAAAACTCCCTAGCTCTGATTCATCCATGGCAAAATGTGTCAAGATCTTCACATTAGAAGTAGCTGACAGAGGTTACTCATTTTCTTTCTCACATCATGCGACCATTTAGATTGCGAGACAGCATACTGTTCCCGATACACTGTTACATGTCCCATTTTGTAGCTTTTAACTCCTGGGGGACAGTCATTGTTGAATGACTACCAGTTCATTGTCGTCCCCTTGGTGAATCCGGACGGCTACGCTTACACCCACACGACGGTAAGTGAGCAACGTTACCAGTAATCACTTGATGCCTGGATGTATCAACCCTGCAGATGGGATTGTATAACACTACCATTTAACTGTTTGTCTATAACCAGCTCAGTTGCTCCTCGGAGTTCGTGGAGTTCGTGATCAGGCGTTTACTTGTCACAACACCTAATCGTTGGCACACCTTCTTTCCGTAACACCGTGACAATCGAAGAGAACTACTACGTTCCCTACTTTGCCCTATTATAACTACCCATAGCTACTAAAATACAGGAAATTTATCCAAAAAGGAATAGTGCTGAACGATACGTAAAAGGACGGCTGTAACGTGCACGCTGGACCAATTTAAGTCTTCTTGATGACACTTTTATCCACCTTCGACGGACAGTGGCTCATGATAGCCAATCATAACAGTCCTTTGCTGCAAGATTAAATTGCTCCTGTTTAATAAAGTCCTATTCCTTGCCTCTCAAAAACTAACTACCATGGTCATATAGGTATCGAATAGTCGTCTCCATATGGCAATGCTTTTGGTGAGGCTCTTAAGGGTCCAGGCCATAGTGATCTGCATGCACATCTTCTGGTCTCAGAGGCTACCCCGGGCCGTGGTCCAATTAACAGTGAAGTATGCGCCCGTCCTCCATTTCGGTCTCCGCTGCACTATCACTTTTTGTTCTCGTAAATTATCGGATCTACGTTTTGTCCGTTGTCCTCAGTTTACGATATACCCTGTCGCCTGTCATAACCTCAAAAAACCTTCGTTCTCCTATCAAACGTTGCTCCGTTGAAGACTGGCGATTAACGACCATTCCATGCAGGTCCGGTTTGACTATATCCAACCGAGTGCACAGCAAATTCCTAAAACTAGTTCACATGGTGGATGATGCGCGGTACTATATGGTGAGTTGTGGTACTGCAGTAGGAATTTGCACAGGCGGGTTTGTAAAGTTCCATACTTCTGTCTGTCAACATCCTGTTTGATTGCCACAAACTTTATCTCGGCAATACCATTGAACGAAAAGTGGTATGGTACCGACAGAATGTGCCCCAAAGAATTGTCCGATCTAGTCGCTGATAAAAGCGGAGCCACTATCTGAGACAACTGCACACGGTACACCATGCGTAACCCGGATGATCTTAGCTATATGCGCAGTGGTCAACCCAGCCATGGATGTAGATGCCGGGCTTCGATCCAGCTGGAATGTACGTCCACTACAACCAGCGCCATGGAGCAGTTGATGGCGCATATAAATCAGTGTGTATTCGGCTCCACGGTATAGAAAGACATTGCTAAGTGACATTGGCGCAATGTGTGAGAATGATATTTTTCTCTCGACTGATAGCGTGCAACTGCACTATTTGTTCTGTCTCCTGCTTTCCTGTCGGTCACCGGACACAATTGTGATCTGGACTCTTCATTCGGCGCCATTCAAAGTTTCCTGAAGATGTAGTTTGGGGACGGGCACAAGGAGCCCGAACCATTCTCGAGGCTTAGTTCCGCTCTAGATTTGTGAAATAACCTTATACTCTCACCTACCCTATCTGGTGAAACCATTCTCAGATAAGGACGAGCATTCAACAGTTCATGGTCACTCCGCGTTTCCAAGTTTACCAGCGTTGCTGTTATTGGTGAGACATCCAACCAAGATATCACTAGCACCTGGCTCTCGAAGCTGGTGGGTGTCCTGTAACTTTCCGTAACAGAATTCGGCTGACAGTATCGACCTACTGATTATCTTTACCGGGAAGATATTTCCTTTGATACTCTTAGCTCGGGAGTAGTAGGATCCAGTGAAGAATTTGGGACGATATCATTTAGGATATTGCTTGTAATTCTCCTACAGTGCCTCACAGTGGCATGTGGTTTAATGGTATTGTAAACTTCCGTTTAAAAAGGCTCTGATGGAAACGAGTAATCTCCAACACGACGGTCAAAGCCTCCTTGTCAATTTGAGTGTAATTTCGTTGACCGATTGTTCCCAAATCTCTCTGAAGTAAGACAATAGTTTTGTTTATTGTTCTCGCATCCGATTATAACGGGGCATCCCAGATTCCGTAAGGTGATGCATCATATCTCATCGTCAAAGTGAGCCAAAGCCGGTGGATTGGCCAACGCACATTTAGCCTAGCTGAAAGCCGACTCCTCCGTTTCAGGCCATATCCGCTGAGTACCGTTGTATTACAGACCATGCAAATGGTGTGACACAATGGTTAATCGCAAAGCAAGACTCGGGTAGTGCTTGTAAATATTCAGGACTTGCAGCGATTTGGCTGAACTCCGAAGTCATACCCCCAAAAATCGCGTTGTCGGGATACTCTAGTTTTCGATTTGCCCCTAAAATCAAAGGTTCACGGTGGAGTTATGTTGTACATCAAATCTTCACTAGCTGGCAAACTTACCAGCACCTATCGAATCGAGGAGGACTTACGCGAGCAATTGTGGTGCACAATCCGTTTCAGACGCATAAAACTAATGATGGGTGTTATCTACCGTAGATCATTAAACCGTTGTTGCGATTGGCTAAAATATATACAGAAGCACATGACTCATCCGCAAATCCTACGGAAGGGGATATAAATTTTCCCAAGATATTCTGGCCAAACGTTCGGATTCTTCCCGGTCATGGCGAGGCTGAGGCTCAATCAGCTGAAAAGGCTATTGAAATCGGGGCAACATGTCATTCAACCGACATGCATAACTTCGCACTCCGCCTCTTGTCTGGACCTAACTTTTAGGAGCTGCGGGCAGAAGCTGAAAGAGATCAGAGTCCTCGAACATCTGGCCAACAATGACCAGTGCTCCATTGTGGCAGGCATAGAACGGTCATTACCGTATTACAACCAAGAGAAGCTGACATTTTACAATTGGAAGACGGACTTCAACGGGCTCCTCCAAGCCACAATTCAGACCGATTGCACACTACTACAGAATGCGTCGCTTGAGGCTTGTCGGTCATTAATGAAGGGGAAGTCTAACTCGCTGTGTACTTGGTTCGTTCTCCTGAAGTAGTTGAAATCGGACCTGTCAACCCGCATTGTTTTGATACGGAATGTAAGCAATCAGCGCAACAGCGTCGCAAACTTTGGGATAGCTACATCAGCTCGGGTTGTGATGAAGTTTACAGTGTAAAAGAAACAGCGTAACACATGTAACGCCACAAACCTCAAAAAACGCAAACAGTCCGAAGGGTAGCTGGCAGTTCCGGGCACAATGGCCACCAAGAAAATATTTTCCTACTTGAAACGTCGAGTGAAACCCGTGCGCGATCTATCCGTCTTAGAAAGCTTGAACGGACAAACGCTCATTTTAAGCGCGGAGCGCACGGGCGCTATGGATAGGCACTTCCTCACCGTATTTTCCAGTAAAGCGGTGACTGTTCCAGTACCGGCACAGGTTGTGCCAGTCTTGTTCGACATGCTACAATGTGATGCAGTCGAAGTGTATCAGCTGCCCATCAACCTTTATATTGCAAAGCCCCCCGGACCAGACGGACTTCACCCACTAATACGTATGTCCCAATCGAATGCCATCTCACCAGCTGTGACAAAACTATACAATAAATCACTCTCTGAATGATCTGTCCCCAACGACTGTAAACGCCGATGGCGACATCGCTTCCCAAGGATAGTGCTCCGATTAAAGTAAGGAATTATAGACCGAGAAGGTTGGGAAAAAGTATCTGCTGTCGACCTTTGCATCGATATACGCATTGACGCCAGCACAACACGGCTTGACGAAAGGTCCATCCTTCATCACCAACTTGGTGTACGCAAACACACTAGTGGGTAGGAGCTCTCAACGAACGGAAAGATGTTAAAATGGAGTATATCGGCTTTAGTCAGGCGTTTGACAGAGTGAACCACCCTTTGTAAACTGAGGACTTACGGAATAGGTGGCACGCTACCTCAGTAGTTACACGAATATATTGTGCCCCATGCTGAGGCTGATGTTGCAATCTTGATGCTTCTACACCGCAGTTGGGCTAAACCAATTTACACTTAAACTAGGTATTTTAAAGCTGGATAAATTTCATTCCACTTTATTCGGTTTGTTCTGCCTACCTGAATAATGTTCTATTAACTGGCCACGTTGCTTACGCTAATTGCACTTATCTTCGGTACTTTTGTTGCGTTTGTAGCATTTTTAAGTAACTTGTGGACATTTCTTACTTATCGCGGATTCGTTGCTAACCATCTTACTTCATATGCTAATTTAGGGAAGAGTTATGCCACCGTATCTGTATGCATTATTGGATTTATTTTATTTCAGCTTGTCGTTTAAAGTGGATGGCAGTTGCTTGATATCCCCGGTGTGTCCGCGCTTGATATGCATGTTGACAAGGTGCCTACCTGCCTATTACCCACTACCTCGTTCATACTGGCTCTAGGAGACAGTTGGTCGTTGCTGGAGGGGACAGGGTGCACGGTCCTTGTGGCCGTGTTAGGCTCAAAGGGCGGTTCCATGCTGTCAGTGTGGAGCGGACTACGGTCCAGCCACCGCCTTGTGTGCGCTTGATTCCCCACATACAGTGTGCTTGTGTTTGCCTGTGCAGGAGTGTGGGCCGGCTCCGTTGATGAAACGTGGCTCCCATCCACATGCCTCCCGGTCTTATTCCTTCGGGTTTACACTGGATATGGGGTGTGTGGTTGGAGCTGTGGGTGGTGCAGCGCAAGCTGCCCATGGTCCTTCTGTAGGCGCAAAGCTCCTGTGGCTGGCCACAATGACAGGCAAATCCGAAACCGGATGCCGCCAACCATATTGTTTGGCAGTAGTGGAGCGTACAGGTCAATGACTACCTGACAGGCTTCATCATCATCATCATTGTTATACACGCTAGTTGCAGGTAGATAACACCTCAGCTGTTCTGCCACAATACAAAAAACAAGAAGAAAAATCAACAGTGGAACGCCGGCTGTCCCCAGTGACGGATAGACATTGTTCCGGAGAGCTAACAGTCGACTATCGTGCCACAAAATAGAGTTTTATTATGCATAACGAATGATATCGTGACTGGAGGGGAAGGCTAAGCAGGGGCGGGGTGGACAAAGAAAACTCAAAACTGAAACGCCATTGGGTACGGCTCCAAGCCATATCAGTAATTGTGTCCAACGAAACGTTTTCATCGTCCTTAGGACCCCAGCCATGCAGTCGGGATGCACCAACCGACGCCAGCTTCGAGGTGTGAGTTTTTAGTCCTCTAATCCAAGTCATCGCTTGGCTTCCTCTCCTCATCTTCCAACCTCACCCGTGGTGCGTAAACAACCTACGTCGCGGGAGTCGGTGGGCTAGCATGCGCAATACGCGGCCCAGCCATCAGAGCCTGGTGCGTGATATAATGGTGCTGAGCGGTTCACTAGCTCTTCCTGCACCAAATGCGCGACGCCGAACACTCACATGGCACACGCGGTTCTCCCACAAGACATGAGCTAAACTGCGAAGCCAGCGATGATCGAAAGTGACGAGCTTCTATATGTCAGCCGAAGTGATGGACCAGATTTCACAACCATATAGAAGGGCTGAACGGACCGCTACATAACAAACTCTGCTCTTCAGGGCGTGGGTGATGTCGCGTCTGCGCCACAGATAGCGGAAACTGGTAAAGGCACCTCGAACATTCATAGTTGGACTTGGCGAATCCGCTGTGTGGTTGGGTTGATACAAGCAGCCTCTATTGAAACATCGGTTCACTTGAGGTGGAACTCGGTCTTTTCGATCTCAATGACCGTTAATGAAATGGAAATCTTTTGGCCGGTGTAGCCAGTGTAGGGATGAGCAACACCAACATATTTCCACCTCATGCATTGGTTATACATTTCGTTATCTCAGCTTTGATCCCACGGGTGTTAATATAGTTGCCAAAGTACTTGAATTCCTGAACGACTTCTAGCAGATCACCATCAACAGTCAGCGCAGGGCGGAGAAGAACGTTGCGTTTCGATGGAGCACAGCCCAGCGCAAAACAACTGGCTTCCAGTGCTAATCGCTCCAGTGCAGCCTGGCACGTTTGGGCGCTGTCACCTAGGGGGGCAATGTCATCCACATGAGCCGTCATGGACTCGCTCACCAGGAATGGTCTCCACACCATCTAGCTCGTGTCAAGGGAACGTTGTTTCCATGACTTCTTCAATAGCGAAGTTAAAGAGGAAAGGTGGCCGCGGGCAAGCTTGTCTCACACCGCTGGAGATATTGAAGCGCGGCGACAGTTTACCATAAACCCGCAGTCTGTCCCAAGTATGCGCGTACAGCGTTTCGATAATGTTTCCATATTTATCGGGCACACCTATTCTCAGTAAACAGTCCCAAAGGACCCATCAATTCACTGAATCGAAGACATCTTTGATGTCGAGAAACACGACAACGGTGGTTCGCCCCTAAACATAGCAGTGCTCCAAAAATTGACGCAAATTGAAGATGTGGTCCATGCAGTCTCGATTTCGACGAAATCTTACTTGCTATTCGCGGATCTGGCCTACATGAGCGCCAGCCAGTCTATGGAGAACGACAGATGCAAGCAATTTGGAGGCAATTGTGATCAGACTGATCCCTTTTTGATTGCCGCATTTCGAAGAGGAGCCACCCTTGAAAATTCGGTTAATGTCAAAGCGGCTCCAGTCTGTCGGGACAGTCTCCTGCTCCCAAAGTTTCATTAGCAACTCGTGTAAATCATCTACT
Organism: Dicrocoelium dendriticum; assembly: GCA_944474145.2. Lineage (NCBI taxonomy): Eukaryota > Metazoa > Platyhelminthes > Trematoda > Plagiorchiida > Dicrocoeliidae > Dicrocoelium > Dicrocoelium dendriticum. The sequence continues at coordinate 74,314,504 of OX104064.1, read as the reverse complement.
GGAACAGGTCCTCCGAATTTGTAGAGAGCTGGAGGAATTTTATCTTCACCAGCGGCCTTTGCAATTTCGACAGCCTGATCTCACGTTCGACTTCTGCGCGTGAGGGCAGATCCAAGAAGACGGCCAAGAGAGAAGGACCCTCAATTCCCGAAAGAGAAAGTGATAACTCATATTGGTTAAATTACCTTGCAGTGTTCGGCCTAACGCTCCAAGCGCTTTGACAAGCTGTGGATAGACTGTCCACTGTCGTCGCATATTGTCTCACTAACACCTGGTCTCCTGCTGCCTGTTTCCCGTATCAGACGGAATAAATTGCAATGATTATCAACGGCAGTGGCTGTTTCCTTTTCCGATGCACGAGGTGACCACCAGGCTTCGCGGTCTCCAACTGGCAGACTGGTTCCCATCGACCAATGGCGTGCCTTGATGAACTGTATTGGGCTACTATTACTTCTGATTCATACCAACGATCTTCCGCTGCCGCTCCAGTCACCATGTGCCCTGTTTGCAGCTGAGTTGAAAATCTGATGAATCATTGGGAACCTGGACGACTGCGCTCGTCTGCAGCGTGGTCCGCCAAAAAGCCACTCCCTCTTAACGTAGCCAAGTCGGAGTTCATCAGTATCACCAGACGTGCATGCACTCGATCATACATCTTGGACAGCCAGTTGCTCCACCCTAACACATCTGTCGCAGACTTATGTATGCTGTCGCGATATTATTTGAGATCACTATAAAATTCAGAGAAATTGTGACGTGCGGGACTTCGTATGCTCTGGGCATTACGACGCAGTTTCTCCACGTGATCTGAAGAAACCGTCCGTCGCCTATTCACCTCGCTCATTAGACCAATCCTTAAATACGGTGCCCCAGCTTACCATTTGATGACCCAGGGGAAATTAAATGCCGGTGAAAATACGGTGCATTGCAGCTAGGATGATTCCCAGTCTAGGAAAGCTTCCGAATGAAAATCGTTATGAAGGGCTCGAACTCTACACACTATCCTACCGCCGAGTAAGAAATGACCTTATTATGACCCATGGAATATTACACTTGGATCACTTCCCCATACTGTGGCTAATATTTCTCCTGCTGGAACCCTCTAACACTCGAGGACACCGTTACAAACAAAGGGTCCCCTGCATGAACAAGGTATCGCATCAGCTTTGTATAGAAGGAAGAATCATAAACCTATGGAATACACTACTAGACGGACTAATAGAGGCCGATTCTGTGAAGTGATACAAGACACATATTGCCGATTATTTCGGAAACCTGTTTTTGTGAAACGATGCATATCCATTACAAAACATAATTTGGAAATAATAACACCAATACGAATTGCTAACCGAACAATGATAAACGAGTAAGTGACTAAACGCTACCGCGAACGATTCACAAATAAATTTTCCTGATTTTTCATAATTCGACAGTTGTACAGATGCCTTTTTACTCTGTTTTAAATGCAGTCTCAGTCTCAGTTGCAGAGGGACTTCGACGCCCATTAGTTCGTTGGTTATGGTGCCTTAATAATAGATCGAATTTACCATTTAATCATCTTCAGATTCTCCGAACTGATACGAAAACCCAGCTAATCTAAAAGGGGGCCAAGAATACACATTTTTCACGTTTCGACCTCAGAGAAACACGTAATGTTTGTGATGTTTGTCGAACGTTGTACCGACAATAGGGATATCGTCCGGGTACACAAAAAGATTGAGTAGACCTGCTGTGATTTTCCCACTCGTTCGATGGACGATAGCCGGAGCTGAGTGAATACCGAGTCCTAGTCTACTGTACCTGAACAAATCCCCTTGGGCACTGATATTCGCTATTGTTTTGGCGCACAGGTGCGGTTCGAGCTGCTAATGGTGATGATGAAACACATCTACTGGTAGGGAATTGAAAGTGAACATCAGTAATTCTTAGAATGGGATATTTTCCAACCGAAATACCGTAATTGACAGTAATTTCGTAATCACCATAGATGCGAATCCATCCACTAAAACTGAGTACTGGAACAACAGGTGTAGCCCAATCAGAAAATGGTTTTAGTACTTTATCAGGGCCGTTCTGCAGGCGATCCATTTCCTCTTCTATCTTCGTTCGTATTATATACGGCACTGACCAATACTTCAAGTATCGTGTTTGCTTGCCTGATAGTAGGTAGACATAATCTTGTCTAGTAGTGACTCTTTCTTCCGGTATCCCAAAAACTGGTGCAGCGTTTCTATCTGGTAATCTGCTCGCAGCCTAACCGATTTATACCATCTGCTTTTGCGATATTCATTTTACCCCAGGTTGTTAACCCTTAGTATAACGCCTCAAAGTCCTGCACCCCAGCAGTTTCACTTCACCACCAGTGTACGTACGTAATCGCGAGGGTACCCGACACAACTGGGTGTTGCTACACTCAACCGAAATCAGAACAATAGTATTGCAAATAAAAGTTTAGTAGAAGCAATGGCAATAGTACATCGGCAGTCCACACTGGGTACAAGGTCAACTGTTTAGTTTTACGCAGTTCACATGTTTTAGCTAAGCACTCGCTTTTGAACCAATCAATAAGCATCGCTGGTTAGTCGGGAGATGGGCACTGACGCACTAGCGCGCACAATGCAGCTTCACAGGCTAGGTAGTGTAGCATGACCTTGACGCGCTGAACGACTGTATCAGGTGGGTCACGTTAGGGCCAAACTTTATGACCGAGTTCATTTGTCGCACAACTTTACTGCACTGCCCGTGACAATTACGAAAATCATTGGCATCCGTTTAACACAAAGCTGTTTACAGAATGGCGATGGTACTTCTGGTGTAGTTCTTTATAGTAGATACTCCTGTGGCTAAATGAAAACAACTTGATTGACTACATTCTGGGAATATGCGTTGGTACATACGGGTCAAAAACCCACGTTTTTGGCACTTGTTATAGATGGTCTACACATGAGTACACTCTCTGGGATCACTGTACCATAAGCCACCGTGATAGCAAGTGAACGAACAAACGGTGTTTTTATCAACTCTGTTGACTTCGACCAGGAAATCTTCCGTAAATTAATTGGCATACAGCTGGAAATTTGGCAAAAGTTGAGCTTGACTTTCGACAGCCTGAATGCCGGTAGCAATATTAAAGGTGCTCTCCAATGTCAATGCGTTGTCACCTAGCACGCAATGCTGAATGCGAACTATTTTCACTCCAAACACCAGACAACCCCGAACCAAGTCGATTAAGCAATTGCCTAAATCACACCTTTCCGTCAAGTTTCTAAGTCTGACAAGGAAGAAAGCAAGTGACTATTGCTTATCCTGAACGCAGATGTCAAACTTAACCGACTTAAACAACTGCGCAAGCACTGATGGTTTTGGGTTGTAGTGATTAGAGATCAAGGTAAACAGTTCAGAAAATTGCTTAGTACACGGTAGATCCGGAGTAACCATGCTGCGAATTAGCTTGTATGTTTGCGAGCCACAACTACCCAGTAGGAAGTTTATATTGCATTTGTCACTGATAATTTCATTAGCCGAGAAAAACAGCTCAAATGCTCAATGTTTCCAAGAGCGTGCAAGTGGGCACTGCTGTAATATGTACAGACGACCAATTTATGGTTCGCTTGAGGACACACTTTTATCCATATTCCGAGTCATTCAAGTCGCCCGAAGGGTAGCGGCTCGTGATAACCATTTAAACCGACGTGTAGCAATCCAGATACGCTAAGGACACTCCAAAATCCAACTACAAATTTCATACCGAAGTCTCAAACTTTGCTGGCAGATGTCTGATCCAGAGATGAAGGAGTAAACCGCCAACCACAATGCATGGGGTTCCACTCGAAGTTTGGGCTATCTCTTCCTGAGGCGTCCATAGCAGGGGTAGCGCTGTGGCTAGTACTGTTATTTTTACTCTTTTACAAAGGAAATGCTGTATGCTGATCCACAAGTTGGTCAACCAGAAACCGAGTTCAGCCACTGGTCTTGATGGACCTATATATTAACGTGGAATTGTAAGCAGGTGGGATGTTGGCGTTATGGTTCATGGAGTACCAAAATATCGCATAGAGCAGTGTACCGTGTTTTGATTTCTGTGCTTCATGTTTGCCACGGGTTTCCAGCTGCACCTCTACATATTACCGCCAGTCGTCAATGTATCAAAAAAAGAACTCTTTTAGAGTGCTTGGTAGCTGTTTGGTTGTGTTTTCTTGTAACATCCATTTGAAAAAAAGCACACTGCTTCCATAATGTAAATCCAGGAACGCTGTTTGAGTGCCTCTACAAACATCGGTTGAATGCGCTAGGGAAATGAGTGCAAATTGGGGGCCGAGAAGTGCCAAGTGCTTCTCTCGTACTCACTCCGTATAAACAGCAACACTTTGGGACGTTAAGAAAAGCTGTTATCCCAAGCTTTGAGGTCGGGAACCATCGGACCACTTTATGGAAGGTGTATTTCTATCGGAAAAAGTCAGAATTTGAGATCAACAGTTTATTGTTATCCTTCAACAGAATTATTAACAGTTTGGAACAGTGCAGCAGCGGAGTTACCGAGGATAAATGCCAACACATGACAGTTTCCATGGGTAAAAAGTGAAGTCAGATTTACACGTATCAAGAGAAGTTAACGCATACCGGTGGACTCCCCGCTGTTTCCCATTGCACACACATGTTTCACTGGTTCATTGGTTTGTAGGGAACATAAAGCAAATCCCTTATCAGCCCCATCACTACCCGTTCACTGCTGCGAGCATGTGAGTTGACGCAGCACAGTGTTCCAGAAGGGGGCATTGCCGTCACAGTCAACACAGCAAGATTCATATTTGTGCAACAGATAGATGTTTGACAAATCACTTGAAACAATCCACTGTTTGCGCACTGACGATTAGCTCAGGTAAACTATTTCAGTCGTTCATCACACGAACTGACACAGAGAGATCAAAGCCAAGTCGATTCACAAAACAGCGCACCTCTACGACGCGTTTCGATATTATTTCATCTCAGCGGGTAAAGATAGCAGGCTTCAAACCCGGGATCATTGGGATAGTAGATGTGATCGCTACCGCGTGTCCCACTAACTCGGGTTAAATCATGGGATGTAGGTGGCATAATGAGTCAACAAGTCGAAGTCTGAAATCGGCCAACGTGGAACCGGAGATAAGAGAATGTTGTCTGCTTGTCACACACGCGTGATGTGCGTGCTCGCGGGTCATTTGGATTATTCCCGTCTATCCTCTCTCCATCTGCTCGCAGCGTTGTCACTGTACGCTCACTCGATCCGGCTCGACTTGCTCTTTCCAACGCGCAGTGTATTTCGAATACACGCATTACAGACGACTATAGTTCCCGTCGATTTTTACATTTTCCGTTTTCTCTGTGAAGCTTTACGCGAGGAATTTCTTTCGGTTTGCATCCTACACCACAAATTGTGACCTTTTTTGGAAGCCCAACCTAAGGCCTCTTTAACAACTACACGACTGGTTTTATCGATAGCTGCGTAAGGCAGATACAAGCAGCAATTTAAGGGATCTACCGCTAATCTTTCGGCGGTGTCGCAGTCATTGAGGCTGCCACTTTAAATCAACCCACCGGCCACACACCACTAGTGCCACACCAAGAAGCGCTCTGACCAGATCGATAGCCTGTGCTTCGTTCCGATATCTGTCTGGATTCAACAACCGTTTGTGACCTGTCACGAGGAACGCCTGACCCGACTGCTAACCGTTAGGTCATTGGAATGGTGAGACAACAACAACACGTTTAGAATTAGTGGAGAGATCGCGTTTCCAAAGCGACAGCGTGTGCAACTCGGAGGCGGAGAGTCAACTATGTATCTTTTCAATATATTGTACGATCAACATATGCAGAAACAAACGGGGGTAGGTTAAATGTCTCGGTTTGCCGTGCAAAAAATCTGGAAGCGTCTCGGTTTGGCTCATCAATAATCTGGCCACCTTACATGCACCGTACCTAACAGGTGCGTCACCACCGCTGAATCTCACAGTAGAGCATTAGACGTCATCGTAAAATGCGCCTCAGGTGTTCCAGCAGCGTTGTGTGCAGTTCGTTCGCGGTATCTCATATACACACATATTCACAGTTATTGTGAATACATTTGTGAACACCGTTAGTCATCTTATCTACGAAAAGTGTGTATTTCAGGTACACCATTGTTGAACAGATCCCGAGTTTTATTCCTTGGTTAGTGCCGTCGGAAAGGGAAAGGCAGTTCCTTCTACCTATAATATTCTTATCGTCCCAATCCGTTCCGCTGTATATCTTCAATGTGATTTCAGCAGATTGTGAAACGTGGCTTTCACTACCGGTTTCGGGTGTCCACTATCCAGGAATTATCTTACTGTCTACTTCCTTCTCTGTGCACATGGCCTAATCTGTGAAACACAGAGATCGGAATTGTAGTACTGTGTCCCATCTGTGTCCGTCGGTTGACGATATATCGGTTCGGAAGCTATTCATTCTTGCAAACTGAACAGTCAAGGAATGGCGATGTGCTACTCTATGGTGGCCGATTTCCGATTCCTCACAAACTAGCTTTGCTTATCCAATTTTATGTTCAAAATGTGCCATCCACTTGACACCAACAACTTTTGGCCATTTACTGGAGTTTGCCAGTACTATGTACAACATAGTGGACATTGGCGATCTAATGATACCATCATGTTCTCCAGTGCCTACTTCCGACTGAAACCCGAGCTAGAACGACATAGCGCGCAATGTCACTGTCGGTTGTCTCAACCAACTTAATTTTCGGTCACTCCCTAGGTTAATCTCTTCAGTCAAACGGTGTTTCACCCAACCCAGTGCAATCGATACTGTCTCGAGTTGATTTCATGTCTGGTTGTCTGCGCGTAACAGTGAGCACGCGGATGGCCGCCCACTTCTGCGTTGTGTGTCTTGATGCCGCGTAAGTGAGTGGGTGGAAGTTACAGTACTTCCTCAACCGCCCATAGATGCCGCGTGCTAGTCCGCACCCATCCTACAGTGAATGAGCTCACGAGTTGTTTTCGCGTCCACTGCATCACGTGATTTCTTGGCTGAGCGCTGCACCAACCGATGCAGACGTTCTGAGTACACTTGTACTGATTTGCAATTGGTCAAGACGATGGATTCAGCTTGATGTGGTTAGAAATTCGATTGAATATTCTTAAGGAGGAGTTTGATTCCGTAAAGGACTGGCTTGCTTCGGAAAAGGTATAGTTCACTGCGGTGCGTTCTTTTTGTCACTAATTAAATCGCACAGTTTCCGGGCTTTGCCATTTTTACCAGCATTATATTAGACGTGGATTTTCAGTTAATGATCAAAAATTAGCACCCACTGTCTAAGCTCCTCTGATTTCCTTCAGTGTATTTTACTTCGGTTTCATTATCATGTCTACAGTAAGGACACGCTCGATGAGGAAAAAAAGTATTATGGGCCAGAATTCTTCCATTTTAGTTCAAAATCTGAGACAACGAACTAAGGTACTTCGCACAAAGACTGGAAGCAGTAGTAAAGAAAATACCCAAAGCAGTGTAGGCGTTGTAGGAAATTCCCTTGGACTACATGCTGACCTGAGAAAGACGCCTGAAAAATGTCCATCAGTAGCTGAAACTGCATACGCTGAACTTGCATCTAAAGTCGACATGCTCACATCGATATTTCAACCTTTGCAAAGTCTAGCTGTCTTATCTGAATCGCCCCGAATATTGATAGAATGAACCTCATGAAGAGCAGTGTTCAGACGCCATTTCGACCGAAGTACACAATCGAGTACGCTGTTCTCGCAATGCTATGGTATTTAATGTGCCAGGCAAATTACCACTACAAACTGTTCAGAAATTGCTTCTTACTGCATGCGGTATGCAATCTTGTTGGTCCAGCTGCATCAGACTATGTAAAAATATAATGCGTTACGCGTGTCCCATACTTTCCAGTTTCAAAATGAACTTGTTGCTAAACAATTCATTCAAAAGCGTAATCTCATTGTGCTTAATACAACTTTCAAAAGCATGAAAATTGTGGAGGACAGAACCCCGCTATAACGAGAGATAAGGAGGAGAACATCTGAAGTAAATAGAATACCCAACAGCCATATGGCGCTCCGCATCCAGTTGATATTGCTCAACTTAGTGGCCAACACAAATGGGAGGATAATACTCCGCTTGCTGCAAATAGAGACGAAGCGGTGAATGATAAAGTGATTTTTGTAACTTAAGAGGAATCACATGAATATGCTGGCCACTCTATTGCATTAGATACTGTGGCGGGTAAAACACCTACTTCTCTCACTTCGGAGATAAGATCAAGGTCAGATGCAAAATTGGTTACTGGAGGACCTCCACTAGGCCGCAGTTTCACGGCTAAGTGTGATAAGCCGACCAAGATCAAAACCACTACAATCCACAAAACTAGTGATGTGCATGGTGCTTCCTCTTGGATAATCAGTTCTGGCAGTCATATAGGTTTCCCTAATACTCTTTCCTGTATGCAAAGTGACAACAATGGGGATCAGCGAATAACAACTGCATTACCTGCTGAATCCCAGTTGCATGCAAAACCGCTACCTCAAGCCTCGAACTGTCATGCCCCTCCTAAAGGCTGCTCTGGCCATTGTCCAAGCTCATCGAGAATATCGATGGATCCGGTCAAATTGATCGATAGGAGAATGACGATTGACCTAGATTTATCGCAAGCGTGATTGCTCGACTCTCTACCGTCATCTTGTTTGGATAGACGTACATCCATTGGTCACAAAGTTATAGAAGACTTGCCGCCATCTTTGCAGCTTACACACGGTGTAATTGGGTATCATGACTTTCCGATTCCATCAACGAACCACATGGATTATGCTGATGTCGGTGTATGAATTGACACCAGTGTGCCTGCAACGCTATAGTGAAGCCTTGTATATCGAGCGCACTTAATCGGATTTTACCCATAGATGGAAATAACAGCAAGCCACTGATTCCTATCAATGCGTTACGTAATCAACAGCCTATTAGCGACATGACGCAGAGGACAACCTAACTCTCCAGCTCCCACAGGCTATTGCAGAAATCATGGACTCTTTCCCTCGAACCATTTTCCAGAGGGCCGTACTCAGTCTCAACCCCCTCCGCTGTGGCCACCTCCAAACCATTTTCCACCGTTGGAAATACGCGCACTTTTTCAACAATTTCTAACCTGGGTCCAGACACACGGCATGAAACCCCAGTGTTTAGAACACTACCTAGTGAATTTTCCTCATATCTCTCAACTATCTTAGTATTTTTAATAAACATTCGCTCTTTTTACTCTAAGATCCACACACTACGCTCATTTGTTTTGGTGAATAATCCTGATATAATATTTATAACTGAATCTTGGTGCCGTGATGACATGTCTGAAACTCAGTTAACTATTTTCGGATATAACAAGTTTGTGAGAAATCGACCTGGTCGTCGAGGTGGTGGCTGTGTAAGTTATCTGAAAAAAATCGCTCGCAGCGGCAACATTCGATAACCCAGTGTTGATCAATGTTCAGGAATCACTTTGGCTTACGATATCTGTTAATCAGTAGCAGCTGCTTATGGGATGTATATACAGCGCGCCAAACTGCAGCCAAGAAGACCTAAAACTTTTGACGGTTGCATTTGAACGCGCCGCTAGCCTACCATTTATACATAAAATTATTGGACGTGATTTCAATCTGCCTTCGATTATTTGGCCCATGGGAACCGCTCCTTTGAAATGCCAAAATCTTATCTCTTGTATCCAAATGAATGGCTGGCAGCAACACGTCTCCCAACATACCAGAGGTGAAAGTACTCTGGATGTCATTTTTCATTGGGCATACCTGCAATCAGTGTTAACGTTCTTGATGAATTTCTGGGGAGCGATCATCGCGTGATCAAATGCCGCCAAGACCACGCATGGCCGATGCACAGGACACAATGCATTATAGTCTGTTTAGTTCTGTCAACTGGGACTCTTTCATGGACCTGGTTCGTTCGATGAAATGGGATAAATTCTTTCTTTATGTCCTCAACATGCGACGGACCTGTTTTATAGTATAATTGGCTTCTGCATCGATTTAGCAGTACCACTAAAATGTGCTTACCAAACCAAACCTAAATCCGATCACAAGGCATTGAAGGCAGCGCGAAAGCTTCATAAGATTCGTCAGAAATTCAAGCTAACTGCTGACTTTGAGCTATTATTACAGCAGTCGAAGCTCGTCGAAGAACAGAGGCATCAACGTGACAAAACGCTCATTCTAGAAGAGTAAAAAGCTCTGGACGGCCCTAGCAAAACAGCTGAGCTGGCCAAACTATTCCGTGCCCCTGGTTCGCGTTGCATCATCATCACACCTGATGGAACATACTATGACGCACCAGGTGATATCTGCGAAGCTTTCAGCGCTTATTTTGCCGAATCAATGGTCAATGAATCATCAGACACACCAGCACTTATCATGCCGCACAACAAGGAAGGTCCATGCACAGTGGAATTCACTATAGTGAGAAGTACTGTTCACGTCTCTCGCTTATACTCCTCAACGTGCGCAGGCCCTGATGGGATCCCCCTTGTTTAATAAAAAGCAGTGGTAGTGACTTCCTTCTGCTTTTGCTCAACCTCTTTACACTCTCTTTTAACAACGGAGTATACCCTACTCAGTGGAAGACTTCTGTTGTTATCCCGCGACATAAAAATGGCGCTGCCCACGAGGATAAAATCTTTCGTCCCATCAATTACACGCCCATCGTATCTAGAATAATGGAAAGGATAGTGAAAGATGAACTATTTATATTCTTGAACCACGCTAACATTATCAGTAATTCGCAACACGGCTTCATGCAAGGTCGATCCTGCGCAAAATGTCAGACTGACTTTTTAAACCACACAACGGCTGCCATTGACAACGGAAACAGTGTCGTAATCCTGTTCCTGGATATGCAAAATGCCTTTGATAGAGTGCCTCACAGAAGGTTACTAAACAAACTAAAGGCTATAGGCATTGGAGAACCGATGTTCTCTTGGCTGTCTTCATGTCTAATTGGTAGACAGCAGGTTGTGCGCATAGGCGACCATTTCTCTAAACCGAAAGCAATCACTAGTGGAGTGATTCGACGGAGTGTTCTTGGTCCTTTTCGTTTTCTAATTTATTTTAACGATATATTCCAGAGAATAAGAAATGGTGTTGCATTTATCTTTGCTGATGACATTAAAGCTGTCTACTCACAACCACGTGCAAATACTCAGGAAGCCGTACGTCTCATTCAGGATGACCTATCTGCCCTTGACTCCTGGTGTCAACTGTGGCAGATGTCATTTGCCGTGGACAATGTAATATTTCGTCGTACAAATGCCAAGTACCGCCAGACAGTTTATTACTACAAAGCGCATATATCTCGCAATGCAGGGCAGTGCGTGATTTGGGCGTGCGATATTAAGTCACGTTTAATTTTTCTGAACACTGTGACTTTCAAGTTTCAAAGCCATGAATACCATCGGGTATATCTGCCATCATTTTTACCTCACGGAATCGCGCATATCGCTTTACAAAACATATGTATTGCCGTGTATGGAATACTGTTCAATGGTACAGTCTAATCTACGGAAGTCTGATCAGCACGCTCTTGAGAGGGTCCAGAGACGCTTCACGAAAAAGCTATGTGGATATTCCACAAGACGGACACACAGAGAGCGATGTGATAAACTTGGATTTGACCCAGTTTGGCTTCGGACAATGAAGCTGAACCTATGTTTTCTTTACAGAATCATAAATTGTCAAATTCGCAGTCACGAAAACGGTGTTCACATAACTTTAAACAGCAGATATCTAATACGTAACAAAGAGGTAAAGGTCATGGTTCCAAAATTTACTACAAGAATCAGAGAAGGTTTCTTTCTAACCCATTACTCAAAGATTTGGAACAAACTTCCAAGTGATATCAGAACATGCTATACAATTTGCAAGTTTAAGCTTGCGATTAGTAAGCATTTAACCGCCCAAAAAGTGATTAAGATGTTTGGGACATCACAGTCCCTAGAGAAGGCATTCGAAAACGGTCTCCATGGTGCCTGAATAAATTTCCGAAACACATACACATAACATTTCGGACAACAGCCCCTTTCATTACCTTTTTTCTCTGCCCAAACATCTGTCATGTGATTGTGCAGAATCCTGATTCAAAGGCAGGAAAAATAGAAGAACGAATCTGACTACTCTGTTACCTAATTTGCAATTGCGCTCATGTTTTTCTCTGAAAAGGTATTAATGAAATGCCACAAAAAACTTGTACCATTATTTGATCTGTTCCTTATAGAGAACAGCTGCTCGCATCGTCGAGGAATATACAATTTATTTATTTATTTATTTATTCAAGATTCACGGCTGGAATACCCGGATGAAGAAAACGTTTCGTCGGTATTCCAACCAGCTATAATGTGTCGCCGACTTAAAATTGTGGCCTATCAGTGATGTGCTTTAATACATATCGGAATGGGTGGTTGAGGTCGTGCGGGGCTTTGATACACTAATATGAGATCACCTCGCAGACGACGATGTTGTCCACTGAAAAGTAAACTGATTAGAAAGATGCTTCAAGCCCATAACATGTTTAATCGCTCTCTGTCATAGATTCTCAGGAGCAGCGGGATCACACTTTTATCACGGGTGCCACACCTAGATGACGTGTTCCATATATGTTCTTATGTAAGCGTATAGCATTTGCGAATAAAGGAGGGATCAAACTGGCCAAACGCCCTCCGCAGTGGTCCGAGTTTTGGCTGACTTGTTCACTGCTTTCTCATCCTGTCCTGAATTTTCGAGATCGTCGTTCATGAGTACCCCAAGACCAGTCTAATGGAAAGTGCGCTGCAAAGCGTGATGTCCCAGTTGATATTCATAGATGCCGTGGTGGCGTATGCATATCATTTTACACCGGTAATGTTAAACTCACGCATGTTCTGAGCTATGCACTGGTGAGCCCTGTTGAGTTCGCTGGCCTTGAAGTATTATACGGGTCGTCTACTGTCAGGATTATCGGCCAGCTTTAAGGTCTTCTGCATCGTCAGCATCGACTTTAGGAATTTGCTTGTGAGAGAACCTGTAGGGAAACAGGATGACGATGTGAGTCTTATCGTCAAAGCTTTTCTATAAGCCAACCAGCCGGCTACCATCCCAATAACGTACACGTCCATCGCTGTAGGTGTGGGCGTCTATAACAACGACTGGCACGACGTGACAGCCGCGATGAAACGCGTTTCGGTTCCTTCGGTCTAAAGTTTATTAAAGTCATATAAATGGCGCATTGTTTGTTGTCTCGGGTTAGAATAACTCTCATTACCGTGCGGGCGGCATGGTTGGCTTACACGCAGCTTCTTACAGCAGTAAGGTACCAGCCAACGCGCAATAATTTAAATGTGGGTGAGAAGGCTATGGTGATCAAATGAACATTGGCGTGTGTTTCATGTCAGGATAGGCAGGAAACTATTCCTGGTAACTCATAACGTCGATCACATTTCGGCAGTTTTGCCTCATTCTGACAAGTGGGAAATCGCTGATTTGGTATCTCACTAGGCAAAGGCATGAGTCTAGCTAATCGGGTGGAAAGGGCAAGGATAAATGCTGGAGGCGTTCTAGGGGTCTGGTAGTATACGATGTATGTCATCTTGATGAAAGCTACTCACGCAACGCTGCAGTAACACAGACTTGAGATGTCACCTTTGAAACTAAAAGAACAGTACAGCCACCTGGATTGCCGCAAAAATTTCTTTTTTATTCACGTGTATCACCCATAGAACGCTCTTCCTGAATCGGTCGCTACTACAACTACACCAACCATATTTAAAAATCGGTTGGACAACACACTTACGCAAATGCATTTGGTTATTAAACACTATACTCGCCTTCCTACTTCCTGAAAATACCTTTTTCTCCTATTGGAGCTACGGAAACACTCGGACTGCAGGCCTACTGTATTACCTACGATAAATTCAGTCTTTTGGCAATAAAAGTACTAACTGCATCTTTTCATTAACGTTTTTCGATAATCCACCAGACTACCCAACGGGAGTTGTGAAGCATCTATTCTTAACCCGTATAAAATGATTGTTCATTATTCAGTGTACATCGTTCCTAATTGCATTCTGACACTCATGTTCTGTTGTAAAGCCGAGGTTAACCAGCGGCAACCAGCTTTCAGCTGAGTTCCACTTTTGCACTTTCGGATAGGATAGCCTTCGGGCAGTTTTGAAACATCTGTAGCTCAACAGAGCAAAAGATTGAAAACTGAGCTAACCACAAAATGGTTTAGTGCAACTTCTAATACCTTATCTCCGGAACAGGAAATGTTTTTCATCCACTGGTCCACTCCACACTAACGTGTCAGTGCACAGATCAAGAGATTGTCGTACTTGACTGATTTATTAGCCACCCACATCGGGTTGACACATACTTATGTTGTGCCATGTTGAAATTGCTATCAGCGCTGAGATCCAATTGCATCTAATTCCGATCAGTCATCTGCCTATCATCCAAGGTCGAAAATTTTAGAAAGGTATGTTTCGTCCAAGTAAACAATCAAACATTCCAGATTTTAGTGAAACTGCTGACAGTCTGTTGTTGTATCTACGTCAGCCACGGCATTCTAGTATATTGTTGACACCCACCCACTCTCAGCTAGGTTGACGTATTTCAAAACAGCGTGAGTTGTTAGATTTGGCTTTTGTTATTCACAGTAAGGTATCTTTGTCACATTATAGTGAATGAAGCAGTCGTGGTAAAGCGAGTTGTTCTCTTCCTTCATTTTTACAGGACCGACTCTGGCGCAAGAACAGGTCACGGAGACATGGGGAAAGTTGTGTCGGAGTCGATTTAAACAGAAATTTTCCTTTAAATTGGGGAGGTTAGTGCTCACCTTTAGTCCACCGGCTGACTGAACCAGATGTTTAGTGTCATTTTTCCTTGTCTACCGGATGTCGCCACCACAACTAGCTCACTAATCAAGCGGACGGAGTGGTAGAAGAGGGGACTCCCATCACGACTGAAAAAGGTTTTAACTGCTTCATTGCAAACGTGCGACCTGATCCGTTTGGCACTCATTTTGTAAATGCTTTATCACTGATCCCGCTAATGAATGACCAACGGGGTAGCAATTAAGTGGACGGCCTCCAAGTTTCCACTTAGTTATTTGCGGATGAGTGACCCACCATAGTCACTAGAATTCAGTCCCTGGATGCGTTTTATAAGAATTCCCTTTAAGGTGAACAGTAGACTTATTACACTTTCTGAAGCGCAATAGCCACCAAACGAGTGAGTGATGGTGCCTCTCGTCCGCGCTTTCTCCTGAGTTCGCATTCATCTGATGAATGTAACTGCCATCTTTGCGAACAGGTAGTCTACCTCTTCAAATTTGCGGTTCTTTCTTAAACCTCCTCCTTATAAGAATTACCTTTGTGGAATACATAAGTTCGGCTCATCCATAGGCGCTGAACGACTTCTTCACTCTAATTTCAGTGGGAGACGGAAGTTCCATATGGGCCTGTGACAGCACGTATATGGGTAAAGAACCAGCTTCAGAACTGGAGTCCAAAGCAGTCATTAAGCACTTGACGGAGCGAAAGGATCAGCTGGTGTTGTACCTTAATCTGCACTCCTATGGTCAGTACATTCTAACCCCTTTCGGGTACTCCAGATTTCGATATCCATCGAATTATGAAAATATGGTAAGCAACACGTCTTAACTTGGTATCAGCTCCTGTGCCCACTGTCGGACCATTTCGGCTAGAAAATTTCTGTCGGTCAACATTTTACTCGCAAGGTCATTGCAGTAATGAAGCAATGGTTTATGACGGGTGGAAAAGCGAATGCTTAACATGTCCCATAGGGTTCCAGTTTATAAACTTTATAAACTTCTTAAAATGTTCAGCTTGTTTCTGTCACACCCTGAGCATACTCTATCGGACAAGTTGGGCTGTGCACTTTCTAGCGGTTACTACAAGCTTTAGCATCGTTGCCGATTTGCAGTATTCGCTCAGGCGGTTGTGTATGACCATGCTTCAGTGAAGTATGCATTCTCCACGGACCGACACTGATATATTTTTATAAATTCCAATCTTAGCACACACTTTCATTTCTGGCACTTTTCATGTAAGTTGATGCTCCAAGGCATATAGAAGTTCAATCCATATAGTTGCTTTCGAGTATTGGACCGAATAAAGCACAGCACCACCTCGCACACCTTTCCGACACCGTCGTTTGGCCCTGTCTAGGTAGCAGTAAGTTACCTGAGCCTGGGTGACTACTCCCAAATCAGTAAGAAAATGCCACTGAAAATCGTATATAACTCAATTTAAAATCCCAAACGGTCGCTACCACTAAGAGTTGTTTCATGATACTGTCTGGCACCAAATCATCTTGCCGACCACTCCAATGGCATGGCTCTGTCCGCAGTCTGAGGCACATTTTTCGTTATATGTTGTCAGCTCATTGAATTTTCGGTCACCCAGCTACATGCGGTGGTTTAAAAGTGCCTATCAGACGATTAGTTTACACACCATAAAAGGTTAGTGGGACTTGCTTTGGGCATCATTATTTCTTGGAAATTGATGATCTTCGAACTCAGGGTTCATGGATAAGAAATATTTCTTCTAGTGACATAACACTTGCGGACCAACTTTTATAAGATTGGATGCACAAGAACAGATCCCCTGACTGAACAGTGAGCTTAACGATTAGTACGCTGGGCCGTGTTTGCTGGGTTTTATCACCCCCCCCATCTTAACTGAGTACAACATGCAACATGAAGCCAACTGACTAGATAAATTGTGGTTGACCTTTACGGTTTTCATCACTGCCATGCTCCAGCTAGTTCCAAACACACGACCATATTCAGTTTAGATACGAAAGAGTGAAAATGAGTATCGGAATTAAAGCTGCGATTGACATGGGGCCGATAGTCACACGTTCGACCTATATATCACTAATGAAATTTTCGAGGAGGCAAGCTTGGGTGCTATGCTCATGGTGATGGTTGCGCCATAGCAAATTCCATAAACTAAATTTTTGAGCAGTACCCCTACAAAGAGACACACTATGCCTACTCCTTCTACCATTGGTGGTCAGAGTTATGGCATTGGACGAATGGATCGGGTGTCTGTACATGCAATGTTCTCAAGCAAACTAGGCGGAACATTCCAGGACACAGTTCCGCTATGCGACGAGGAATATTCCTCTGTACAAATATGACCCAGTTACAGCGATGATACACGTGCCATACCAGATGTAACAGCTGTGTGGGTTAGTAAATGAGTTGAAATTTAAGCCATTTATCTGTCTTGTATTTAACTTACCGTTTGCCATATGGATGCAAACAAGTTGAGACCTCGTCGGCGACTTGATAGGCCAAGTACGCCGAAACACACTCAGCTGTGCACACATTCTATCTGTACTCTATGCTTATATTTTGTTACCACTGTTCTCCAGCTGGCTTTAGGTCGAATGGTACAGGAGGAAATCAGAAAGCGACACAACTACCACTATCGAGTGGGTTCCGCAGCGGATCTCTTGTGTGAGTATTGTTGCCGGCAGATTTTATTCCTGTCCCAGTTCACCTTGCTGCTCCAGTGGCTTCCACTTCACCAGTTAACGACGTTCTAGTGCATCAACGTTGGGAGCGACTCAATATTACACTTGTTCATGGACAATTCACAGTTTTGCCATTCTACGCACAAATCCGTCCTTACCCCGATTAATAACTCTTAGCATGCGTGTATCAATGAGTGTCCAAAGTACATCACAGAGTGAAAGGATCTGCTCTTTGGTGGGGCCCATGATGGTTACAACACCGTAGGCCGTTTACTTAGTCATTACGTAAGCTAATCATACCTACTGTCACCAAGCGAGATTTACGGCATTATAAAATAAGATTCACTTCGTCTCGCCTTCTGCATAGTCGTGATTTAGGCTTAAGCTAATGGTGGTTGTGTTACGTCGGCTATTTACACCTAAGAATTACTCGATACTGGTGTCATATTTTGATCGAAGTTGACCACTTGCCGCTGTCACATATGGTGGTTATTGATTTAAACCCGTATTTCCTCAAAACGGAGCGAAGCAAATACTCTCCCTTACCTTGTTCTTTCCTCTTTCGGAAGTCACCGTTTGGGCACATAGTACAAGTTAGACCCTATGCATCCCAGCCTAGCGGTGCACTGACGATCACTTTCGGCTTATCATGGGACACGCGCTCGATGAAAATGTGTTCAAAATCCGTCTTTCCACCCCATTGAAAGAATCGGAAGAAGCGTCTGCCAATTTATGATTTATTAAACATCAAATAACACAAGGGATTCACCCATACAACGGCTGATAGGCTTGAATGTCCAATGCAGGAATATGGCCAGTCGTATACTGTCCTTAGTTCTCCACCAGATTCCAAGTGGAGGAAAAGTCCTAACCTATTAGTGCGATTGTGACCTAAGCTGGAATTGAATTGTGTGTACTGTGCCTCACTCCACCGCATGAGTCTTCCGTGTATTCCTCCAAAGAGTAAATCATTCAGGACACTTTGTTCGACGAAAATCATAACAACGAACTATTGTCAACAGGACAAGTAAACGAGAGTTGCACTTAACATATATGAATTGAGTACAGTAAACGCCTCAAAGTTTGCAACTTCGAGAGTCATATCAGGCACATAATCACTTGATGGAGCATCGAGATGAGGACCACCACCGCATTCAGACATTTTGCAACGATGGGTAGCTTGCGTTTTATAGTTGGTGTAGTGTCACCATAGATAATATCAATAGCCTGTTGCAAGTATATTTGAATTCTGAAAAGAAAGCATCCCAGCCGCTTAGTGTGAATTGTCAACGCATCTGAACGGCCGATATAGCACATTAAATTGCCAAACATTTACGTTTCTCAACATGGGTTTCGAGAAATAACAAATATTACGACAACTGACATGTATTGCTCAAGTATTCCTAGTTCGTAGTTGGACACGTAGTCCCGAACTCGGAGATGAGAAGGCGCAGCCGGATGACACACGTGGATTTGTATTCTGACACATCAATCGAAGCGGAAGACATAAACGATAAATCGAGTTAATCAGAACCAGAATAATAGGCCAACTAGTACCGAGCAATGTGACAAGGCTATTCGATCAAATCGCGTGATGCTTTGGGTGGTTGAGTAAGCTTATCACGTGCGCATGTAACAACAACCCATCGAACAGATTGCTTGCAGCGTCCGAAAGCTTCCATTACACTACCACTTCCTAATTTTAAAACTCAGTGGCAATTTACCTAGCTTATTCTCAGTGTTCACGAATATAAAGATGTAAACATGGGTATACCTATTTGTTTGTTCCGTAGATGAAGCATCTGGTGGCATCGACGACTACGTTGCAGGTGTCTTGGGCGTTCCCTACACATACACCATGGAGCTGAGTGACGAAGGGCGCTACGGATTTCTGCTACCGCCATCGTACATACGCACAGTGGGCAAACAACTGTGGACAGCAGTCAAGGTATTCGCTCAGCATATGTAGATGCTGGTGGCAGTTCGTCTGATGAACGAACGAAAGTGTTACCCTCCCCATTCGAATCTACAGGAGAGATTGTAAAGTGGAATTGATTTCACAAATTTTTGAAATATTTTTTGACGACCTTCACTTAGCATCCCAACGCTTGTTAATACTAATGCTTACTAGGGACCCATCTCATAAAACTTGGAAATGTTTAGCAGTTAACAGAGTTCATTTATTATTGGTACTCGACAATTATCAGAAGTCCGGTCAGTTCCTTCTTCGTCTTCCTCACCAATGCGTACCTGTTTGTGTGATCCACAATGATACTACCTCAATCTGTCCAACATATCGATGATCTACGGTTTGTAATCTTTATTACTGTGGAATTCGTGCAGCTGATTTTGAGTGGACCAGCTATGAGACGCATCGTAAGCCATAAAATGATTGCTGTCCTAACTTGAACATCTTCAACTTCAATGGGTACATAACAGGTGGGGAATGAATTGGACGAAGAAGAACTGTTAGTCGCAATACGGACTTCCAGTTCATTCATTCAGTAATAGACGAGATAACCCGTTCAACCATATGAACTACAAAGTTGAAACCCCTACTGGAGCAAAGTGCGCATCTTACGAGATGTCGGTGATTCGAAGCACTAAAGGCATCTGTTGTGAAATATGCGCTACTTTGGGGAAGAAGGAAAATTAATCCACAGAATGAAGTGAAAAACACGCAGGCATCGTTAATTCCACAGCATATGGTAAACCACTTTCCGTAGATCACGGATTTGTTAGATAAAAATAAGATGGAGGACAAAAGGGGGCTTGCACCCTCGGAAACTCGAATTAACGTTAAGATGCTCAGATAAAACGAAAGGGATAAAAACATGAGATGAAACTCACGACAGAGAGTTGATAACTAGGTAGCATTTGTATTCTACTTTACTAACACTGTCCACTTCTCTGCATCTGAAGTAAATTTGAAAAGCAATGGGAGTAAGACGAGAAACCATTGAAAGACGGAAATTTTTACCATACCACTATAATTGGCCATCATGCTTGTCTCATTTCGGACAACCGAATTCTCACCAGCATATTACCCTCGTATAGGCGATGTTTTCACATGCATACTTCTCGAGCCTTGATGGTAATCCACCAGCACCAGCACCCTCAGCCATGTGGTCGATAGCCTGTGACGGCATATGAGCCTGGATTACTATCGGAATATAAATAATACATTAATAGAACGCGCCTTAACACAACCTGGCACTTAGTTGGGTCGGACGTATGAAAATTTTATCCACCAGGTGAGTATAAGGCTGCGGGTATTCGTCGAAGATTTTGCCGCATGATAGCTAAAAGCTTGACCAATGCGACAATCATAATGATCAGCTATGGTGTAAGAAATAGGTCCAAAATTTTGCACCAAAACCCAACGACTGCTTTTGCTAGACACGATGGACTGCCAGAGGAAGTGGTCCATTGGGAGAGTTCTCGTATGCAGGAAAAGTCTGCTTTTGAGCAGGTTTGTTGGTCATATACGGTAAAAAGTAGTTGAGCATTCGGTGCACTCCCAAGAGAATACAATGGAACATAGCGGCCAGTGGATGAGCTCGAGTAACACCATCCTGCGTTTCCCTATTTGCAACGAGACCGGACCTTAGCATGGTGCGACGCTACTTGTTCCTCAATGATCTATTAAGCTATGCATCTTCAAAGCCACTCATACCAGATTGGTCAAGGCTTAGTAGCCAGACAAACTCAGCCTCCTGGTCCTGCAGGATGAGTTAGGGTGAGGTTGACTACTTACTCCATAAAACGGTTTCTCTGTAGCAAGTGCCAAAACCTGCTGCGTTGCCAACAGGTTTTTAACCAAAAGCTTTGGTTGAGCACCCTAATCCTTCTCTTCTCTCAAGGCCTGCGCAACCTGACAATATACTGCCCACACCATACAACAACATGACTTTTCCTTCTAACAATTCCTTGATGCTCTGGCCGTCTCAGAGGGTAATCAACGTGCCCTATCTGCTGTATCGAACAGGGTGGATAGGGGTTTTGGATGCCACTGCTCAGACCTTCTCGCATTCTTATTCCCCTCTGGCGCTTTTTCATCGTTAGCGTCCCGCTCCAAATTCATTGTTATCCCCCTATTTTAAATCAGTTCTTGGCCCTCCTCTAACGCTTCAATAGTCGTTTGTCTTCTAGTTTCAACTCACATGCAAAAGCAGGGCGCCGCTCTTGTCCAGTCGGCAAGTATATGTTCAACCAAGCGGACAATATCATTTCACCCGTTTTTCTTTGGAGTCCACGATCGTCGCTAAGACTGGCATGCCACTTTAGTGCATATTAGCTAACAGGCAGCTCTTGCCCGAACACTAGAGAACATACCGATGGATATTTACGACTTCTCGGAAACGCTCCTTCAAGTTTCGAGCTCTGTGCTTACCCAGCAATCCTCCAAAAACCACACTGGCGGCACTTTCTCATTGCGTTTGTCTGGAGATGACGCATCTTCAAATGTCGGTCGAGCCGGTGTGGACATTGTTTTGTGTCCCCGGGTTGAAGCTACCCTGATCGATTGGTTCCCAGTCAGAAGTTGGATGTGCGCCGGCCGAGTAGCTAGCTCGTTCCAGTCTAGGAAACCGCGCGGGTACAACCGGCACCTGTTTGTCATTGCGGCGTACGCCCCCATAAAATGGGACACTGATTCCGTGATACATGAATTCTATCACCAACTGAACCTGCTTCTTCGTTCCAGAGAAAGGACGGATGCCGTGGTGCTTGCTGGTAATCTGAACGCCCAAGTCGGAAAATTCTCCTCTGATGAACTGCATATGGGTGGCTAACACCCGTAGACTCCCGTGATGATGACAGGGAGCGGTTGCTACACATGTGTGAAGACGCTCTTCTATTTGTTGCCAGCACTAACTTTCGGCGCAGCACCTGCCGGAAGGGGACATAGCGCCAACCAGCCTTGGACCAGCCGTGGACCAAAATCGATCGCATCGCGATCGCTTATCGCTGGAGAGCCTGTGTCCAAAACTGTTGTTCGATTTTGAGCACGAGGGTGGACTCCGATCACGCTCTTGTGTACCGACCTTAGGGTGCATTTGTGCGGACATTCGTAACTGCGATGTAAACACATAGACACCAGCCAATTGGCGAAACCAGGTGTTCTGAATGCCTACCCAAATAGGCTGGCATCTGGGCTGAGTAAGCTACCACTGAACACCGTCGAAGATCACTGGTCTCATATTCGCCAGACATTACCATCAGTAAGCTTGTCTTAATGTGGCAAATCAAGTTGTCAACCTAGACATTGGATCACTACACAGCTCCTGGAAATTATACATGCTCGTCGACGTATTTCGAATGGAAGCGAACATGGTGGAACTCGCAAACATCTCAATGGAAAACTGCGTGCTAACCTAATTAAAAACCGCGAAGCCTGGTGGTCTCATCATGCGTCGGAAATGGAAACAGCCGCTGCCTTTAGTAACCATTGTTGGTCATTTCGTCCGATACGGGAAACGGGCAGCAGGAGACCTGGTGTCAGCGAGATCATAGGCGAGGAGGGTGGATAGCCGATCCACAATTTTCAAAAGGCTTGTAGCGTTGGCCCGAACACTTTGAGAAGCAGCTCAATCAGTCAGAGTTGTCAGCCTCTCCACTGGCCAGTGATAGCCCGACTCCCTGGGCCGCCTCACGGGATCCGCCCACACGCACTAAAGTCGAACGTGATATCATACTGTAGAAACTGTTTAAGGACGCAGGAGCAGATAAAATTCGTCCAGCCCTACTTAACTTCGACGGACCTGCTGTTGTAGAGGATTTACACTAGTTACTAGCGAAACTGTGGGAGCAGGAAAGTGTCCTAACAGACTGGAGCGCTCCGCCATACTCCCAATTTTTAAGGGTGACTTTCCTTCGGAATGCGGTAATCATAGATGGATCGCTCTGAGCTCAAAGGCCCCTAAATTGCTTGTGTTTGTCATGCTGTACAGACTGACTGACACTAGTGACGTCAGATTCGCAAGGAGCAAGCCGAGTTTCGTTGAAACGGAGGCTGCATCGATCACATCTTTACTTTACGTCAATCGTTGTAGCATCGCCATATATATTGGCGACCCATCGTAGTCGTGTTTCTCCACATAAAACCTGCCTTCAATTCTCTTGAGCGACGTGCCCTTTGGGACTGTCTGCTCAGGAAAGGTGTTCCTGAAAATACGTAAACATTATCCGAGCGCTATACGCGTGTAGCTCGTGCAGAGTGAGGGTTTACGGCAAGCTGTCACCACCCTTCAATGTATGCAGCGATGATAGACAAGGTCGCCCGCTGTCACGTTTCCTCTGCAACTTCGTCACTGACAAAGTCATGAAAACAGCGCTCGCTGGACATGACCTAAAAAGTATGGAATTGCTTTCTGGAGATCAAGTTCATGATTGTGAGTATGCTAACGATGTTGCCCTCATATGTGATGTCGTCCAAAGGTGCCAGGCTGCATTGGACCGACTGGCACTGGAAGTCAATTGTTTTGGGCTATGCTTGGCTCAATCGAAATGCAAAGTCCTTCTCCAAGATAGCCAGGAGCCCAGCCCTACGTTGACTCTTGGCAGTGATCAGCTAGAGATCGTTCAGGAAATCAAGTACCTGGGCAGCTATATTAGCGCTCCTGGGAGTGAAATTGAGGTTACAAATCGTATAGCAAATGCCCGAGGTGCCTTTACCAATATACGCCATCTGTGACGCCGGCGTGTCCTCACTCTCTCCCTGAAGAGCAGAGTTTGTAATGCAGCCGTTCGTTCAACCCTTCTATACGGTTGTGAAACCTGACCCATCAGGTCGACAGACATAAAGAGGCTAGTCAAATTGGGTCATCGCTGACTTCGCAGCTTAGCTCATGTCTGGTGGGAACACCGTGTGACCATTGTATGCGTTCGGCGTCGCGTATTTGGTGCAGGAAGAGCTAGTGAACCGCTCAGCACCATTATATCATGCACCAGGCTCCGATGGCTGGGCCGCGTATTGCGTATGCCAGCCCACTGACTCCCGCGACATACATTGTTTACGCGACCGGGGTGTAGATGGAAGAGGAGGAGAGGAGGCCAAGCGATGACTTGGACGAGAGGAATGAAAACCCACACTTCGAAGTCGGCGTCGGTTGGTGAATTCCAACTGCTGGACTGAGGTTTATAGGATGATGAGCACCTTTGGTTGGATACACTTGCTGATATGACAAAGCCGGCTCCAGTGGAGTTTGTGTTGTGAGCTTCTTTCTCCATGCCCCTCACCTTTGCATTCACCCTCCAAGTATGGTCTCATGCCAGATGAATAATATGTTAGTTGACATTAGATTACTGACTTTTTGTATTATTTGTGGTGTAATTTTTTAGTATCTTATCTTTTTCGTATTGTGGCACATTAGATGAGATGTGTTTCTCATCCTCATCTAACGTGTATTGATGATGGTATTCGCAGCGACTTAAGTAAAGTTTTCTGGCCACTGATGTCAAAAGAATGTAAGTCAGAAAATATACATTCAACTCCGTGTGCATTGAGACCCCTGCAAACTGCTTGAGTAGTTGAACTCTTTCTAGCAGGACCCGGATAGTGCTTCCCTCATCCGCCATCTTTTCTATGTGGTTCCGTAGTTTTTATACAGTGATGGGAGCGGGACCTGAGGGTGAATGCATAAGTGTGCACATGTTTGAATGCAGATTTCGCCACGCTGTGAAACTTGTAATCTAACCCACTCCCAAAGTCGCGGTCTATCACAGGAATAATTTTTATAGACTGTCCAGGCAATGATATCCGTGAAAGTGAACCGAGTTCTGACGTCTTGGTTCCCAAGTGGCTCCTTTGACAGGAAACCATCAGAGTCACAAGCAACGATATCCACAATGTTTGGCAGCTCAACCTGGACTACACGACTGCCTCACAATTCAACCATAGGACACTCACTCCAAAGAATGAAAGGAATAATTGCTGCGACTTGTGATGTAGCTACCCTCTTTGAATGGATGTTCGATGATGATTGGAGCTAAATAGGCTTTTTATGCTGCAGTTGTAATCATCGTATGGCGTCTGAGTTCGTCATGAGACGAGAGTTGCACGTTTGACCTGGCTATCGTATGTAATTCCGGCATTGTTGTTGTGGAATTTGCTTAAACGGAGTGGACATAATGCAGAAGTATTTACTTGAGAGTTCGTCGTACCAGCTTCCAAATCAGATTGTCCTCCACATGTCCGGAAATCACTAGAATGCAACTTCCAGCTGTTGAGCATCATCGGTAGTGTGCACGTACCGCATCCATCAGGATTTCAATCCATGATTATCAGCGGTTTGCACCACCCATCAGCAGCTTATGCCACTAGGACACTGGGAACAGCTTCAGACCGTCATGATTTATAAACTAACTGCGATATAGCGCGTTTTCATTTCCACTGCCATGCAACTTACAAACGTTGCAGAGGATAGGGTTGGTCCGGAAGGGCACAGCATCCACTGACATCAGCTATTGATGACGTAGCATTTAGAAGCTGTTAGGTCGGTGATTTTGATGTACTGATGAGTAGGGGATGGATGCGCACTACTGATGATGCTCAACGGGTTGAAACTGCGGTCTAGTGCTTTTCTGGACATGTAGAATACTATCTGATTTAGAAGCTTGCGTGACGAACTCTCAAATAATGCCGACCTGTTTAATTCTCCTGGCCTCAGTACTCTGATGCTCGCTGGTAAGTTTATGGAAGACTTGGTGGTTTAACCCCAAGTCCACTGTTGTTATCGCCACAGGAATAAGCTTGCAGGTATGAAGCGAACATCGTTTTGACGTTGGCCACCGCATGCTTTACTCAAACTACACGTTCTGCTTAACCACTCACAAGCGGTTGTTACAAATGTTGGAGGCCTTTGAGTTCAGGGGACCCAGTACTAGGTTGTCTATCGTCACACCTGAGTGGCCGTCATCAGGTAGTCACTCTAGGTGACCATCGCTCTTCTCCATGCCTCATCGCCAGTGGAGTCATCCAAAGGAGCGTGCTCTGTCCTTCAATGTTTCTGTCCTACATCATTGGCAGCGCAGTAGTTGAAAAAGGTGGTCGGCTACTTTTATTTGCCAGCGATATCAGAATCGTCGATACGCTTCGGCGTGACCAGCTTCAAAGAACGCTGCTACTCATCAAGATGACTTATGTTCCCTTGAGTCATGGTGAGTGATGAACCACAGGTTAAGAAATTAAGCCTTATGTCTTACGGCTGCAGCATCCCCGGAGGATCTATCACACTAAACAATGAACACGTCCCTACACAGTTGTCCACGCGTAATCTTGGGGCTAGGTACTCGTCTACTTTCATTTCTCCGAACAGGCCCAGTACCAAGGGGTACGTGCCAAACAATCTATGTTCAATCTATCCAACAAATGTCACATGTTGAGATGTTTAAACCTACCTAACCATCTCATCCTCGGATACTACAGCGTAATATACGGCAATATGAGAAAGAGTGAGAGAACTGCTTTAGAGCGCCTGCAGAGGTCATTTACTAAGCATCTGATTGGTAAGCACTTTGCCATGAATTATCGAAAGCGTTGCAACGAACTTCAACTCGAATCACTTTGAATTCGCAATTGAAGCACAACTTGTTGCTGCTTTTCAACCTGATACATTAAATGACCTATTTCGATCTGCCACTATAGCTCAACTCGAGAGTTTCGCAATAACTATTTTACACTGAATATACCAAAGGCTGGAATGAACATTGGTTCTAATTTCTTCCTGGTCAGATATAGCTATCTGCGCAGTAAACTATCAATCACATTCGGGACATGTGCTAAGGTGGTAATACTCTCCAGTTACCTTGGTCTAAATTCTATAATCCCTATATTCACATGGGAAGCATCCTTCGCTGAGCTTTTCTACAAGGGAAGAAAAACATCTAAACATCAATGGTTCCAAAACTATGATTTCACTTCAACCATGCACTAGTACGTAACCACATGAAACGCATATCACAACATTCCACCTATCCATATCGCCTATGCGAAAGCATAGATACTTTGTACACCTTGATCTGTGTCGCTACAGATACAGTTTATTGCATCAGTAGAACTATACGCATTATTATTATTACTATTATTATTATTATCTGACGCTAGGAAGGAACAGCGACCGGTTACAGCGTGTCTTGTCACCTAGAACACTACAAGCTGTATCATGTAATAAAATTAGTTAAACCCAGTTCGAAGTGAGTTGGATCGAAATGATGCTCGGTTGTCTTTTTAATGAGTGACTTTCGCTGGATCAGCTGAGGGCTGTTTTTATCCAAGGAGCTATAGTTGCACTGCAGAATATATCTGTTAACCGATGAGCAAAGATTTTGTCTCAACAGTTTCTCGTGCTATTGCTGGGGGCGCCTTCCCAGGTAGACGACCTCTTATCATTAGTTAGGGATTTAAGTGTTTCAGAGAGAGGTAGCGAGGTGTTATGCCGATTCAACGATATTCAACCTAGTTGCTACCGCAAATGCTTGAAGGTGGTGAACTACGAGAAATAGCTTCTACATCAATACCGCAATCTCTGTTCAGGGGATTTACGTCCTTCTGTCTGATGGCTCTGTTTACCGTGGAACTTTACAGCTGGCAGTACACTGGGGAACTGCAATTATTCGACTGTTTCCTACCTTGCACCAAGCCGAGAAGTGCCAGCCAGTTCACCTACTAGTTGTAACTTTTCTGTCTGTTCAAACGAAAAACCCTAATTAACGCGGCGGCGCATGAGCAGACACTGGATGATGAAAGTCCTACAATATAGGGGATTGTTACTCCCCTGCTTGAGGCGTACAGGTAAAGCAAGCGAAGTTGAATGAACTTCCTAAAAAGATTACATAATATAGTACCAAAAACCACTTCAACCGCGCAACCCACCATGTCACGAAAATCAGTCGACCAGTTCGGGGTGATCAGGAAAGTGGTTACATTGTGCACCACGTAAAGAATGCGGTAGACTACTTCTACTTTTGAACACAGTCACCAATGAGCACCATGTCTCAATTTGTGGAGAATAAATAGAATTCCCTGATCCATAAAATTGTAACACCGGGTCTGCTCATTGGAGTAGGTACCTGAGAGATAACTATCCCTATATTCGTTATTCATTTTACTGAAAATCTGCTTCACTAGAAAAATCTTTGTTTGCTTATGCAAAGTGCGAATTGCAACATTTATACAAATTGGTTAGTAGATTGCTTTGAGACCAGAGCAAGTTACATATCTGTGACCCCAAGCTCTGCTGCACAAGTTTATTCGAAATGAGAAGTGACTTCGCGACTCAGTCAGATAAGTTGGTAGCTGCAAATTTCAGTAAATTAGGTATCTAACACGCTGGTGCCTTACAAATGTGCAAGGAGCACAATATAAATTTGACCCAAACATTTTGATCTTTAAGGCCTCTTCTTTCGACAAGTGTAAAATTTGATCATTTGAACCCCTTGAAATATTCGAGTTCATCTTGTTTTCAGGCGAGACGAGGTTGTAAAGGTGCATCGCAACCACCATAACTTGCTGGTCATCTAGACCTTCGGCAGACTCATTGATTTCGATTGCCGCATAATTACACTGCCGTCATCGTACATTCACCTGCCGCCCCATTGAGTTCCCTCGCTGGGATGGCTTGCACGAAGAGGTTATGGAACTGGAGGTATTTTACAGCCGTCGTACTAATAACTGTTGGCATCTGCACTAAATGTTATTCTTCATCCAAGTTCCTATTCTGTATTCTGATGACTTCATTTTTCGCCAAGTTTGCATTTTTTCGAAATCTGGTGGTAACAGTAGCTGCTTGTAGGTTGTTTTGACGGTGCGACTGTCTTGATTGACTGTCACGTCTAGACATCTGTGTGCTGTGTTAGCAACCGGTACAGAAAAGAACGCTAGTGTTTTTGTTTTGTGAACTGCGCTGTAGAACAGTCGTCTCACAGTTGATTGGCTTCAATATTTTGGTAACTACAAAAGGGTAGCACTCGTGGAATTCTCTTGTATCCTTTGCACTCGTCGGTAGAATGACAGCTTGCACATTTTTAACGTAGCATCACGGCGCAGATTCTAAAGCTCTGTGCATCTTTGATTGTAATTAATGTACTTTCTGCTTTTTATCAAGTTCAGTGAAGCTGTAGTAAAAAGAAAATAAGCACCGACTTCCCTAGGTGCACCTGGTCACTTCGATATGGACAGAGTATCACTTGGCTAACAAGTTTTGAAGCGCTGAGTTGAGTATACGGCAGGTTACCGTCTTTGGACGAGCGTAACTTAAGGTTGTCCTACTTGTTTGGCCATCTGCTATGGTGGCCGGTAGGATATGTCATAGGGGCTAGAAGTGGCAAACTTTATAACGTTCGTTGATTACCCTAGATTTGTTGTACTTCCAATACACCCACATGCTGATGGCAGAGAGGGGGATCAGCCTCCAACGACTGGTACACCCTTATCTGGTTGAGGCGAGATATAATTGACTGCTAGGCCAAGACTGATTAACTGTAGGCTGCTAGTAAGTAAGAGTTATGTTTCACTACGATGCTTATGAGGTGGCCATGAAATGAGGTATGTGCTCTGTTTTGGCGTTTAGACTCACCAGCCTGAGCTATGCGGTTTGAGTTGGCCAAACCAATCGAAGTTCGGATGCCATCTGTCATCACACGGAGAAATGAATGTAACGATGAACCAACAAGCCAAATTGTATGCACTCGATCATGTGTGTTCAAACCGAGCGCATACGCACACATATACACGCGTGTATAAGCTGCGTGCCGGTGTTAAGACACGTCAGTCTGTTTCAACGCCTGTCGAAGTGGTGCTGGACAACCTGACGCTATTTCAGGATGGGCTACCTGCCCAGCGTTTGCTTTTTGCTGATGCTTACTTGCGGAGGGGCGATGATCTATACCGGGTGAGTCTGGAATACCTTTTGTCCCATCGACCGCAGTCGCTGCTACTGATACACGCGTTTGAAATCGGTAAGTTGAATCATAGCTTTTGGTACATTCAATCTACCAAGCATCTTCCGCAAATGAAACTGGTTCTAATGAAACAGACGTCGGTGGGTTTGCTCATTGCACCAAAACCGTTAAGCGTCAGTCGTACTGTTCTACGTATATTCTCCCTGCTTCACTCTGGAGAACACAGTAGCCAAACTTCAAACAAGACCACTCCCAAATATTGAGCTGACACAACGTAAGCTATAATATACATATTCTAGTTTTATGACATTTTATCGGGATTAAATGATTCCCAAATTTTACTACGACTTGCAGATATCGTGTCACACTTCATCGTGGAAAGTTTAAACGCTTTCTATTCTGTTTCTGCATAGTGACGTACATGCGCATAGAGGGGCCAATGTCTGAACTGACGCTGATAGCTGTATCGTGTGATAGCTCTCACACTTAATACGCTACTCCTAATCCGAATTTGATCGGTATTTTAATAGAACGAGCTAAGCTGGTTACTTTGTAGTGACCATATAACTAGCTGCACGCCTAGTTTTTGACATCTAGCCCATTTTAAGGCAGAAGGTAGTAACCACAAGTACCCACTTGGTGCGTTTCAGTTTCGGGGTTAGATTACGCGCCGTGTTTGAAGTACACAGTGCAGTGTCTCCAGTTAGGCGACACCCAATATTTTTCCACGTGTAACGAAATCCCTTATTCACTGAATCAGACAATGATCCACCCCATTTCCGCTTACTCTTCTCGTGTCATCGATTCGGGAGATTACGCTGCACGATCGGTCTTTTCTTCGTTAGCATTCCCTACACAGAGAGAATAGGGACTGATAGTTAATCGGAATCAAAAGAATGTTTCCACTTGATTTCCTTGTCATGGAGCTACCCGAAAACAGACAATGCTGCTCATATAGATTAGAAATGCAGTTTCGCACTTTGGAATGCAACGGGCAATGTAGTTTTTGTTTTTGATTCTTGGAAGGCAGATTTCGCTCACTGCTACTATTGTCAAACTTGTGTACTTCATCTGAAAGGCTAAAAGGTAGCCAACGAGCCCGAACATTTGTACACGAGGATAGAGGACCCACAATCACCAATAATCAGATGTGGATCTTATTCATTTGTGGCAACTGTGTAAAATCTATTGGAAGTCGGTTGGTACGGCGAAATTCATTCTATCCATCAGAGGATTACAAATTGATGCAACTGCTTTCTCACACAAAGCATAGAATTTTAGCTTGAACTGATTGCCCGCGACCCATGAAAACCACGAGAACGCGGTCAGCAAAGTACCTTTATCTTGCTACCGTTTTCGTCGACGAGTATTGATGTACAACGATACGCGTCGTCCTAAGCTTCTACGGGGACGGAAATGAACCTCTCCTTGTGTTTCAGTGAATCATCTTGCATTGGTTTATTTGGAAACCTTAACCATAGAAGGCACAAACAAACTCACTGTTTTGACAAGGCTAACTAAAATCCTGCTACTTATGAGTACTATAAACTCACTCTTTGCTTCTTCCCACTAAAGAGTAACGCGGATCGACCATGGTCGATGGCATTAGAATATCGGCACATGCAATTTCCTAGGTGAAAATGAGTTCTAAGCACAAGTAACTAATTTCTAATGTCAACTACATGATACGCGACCCTAAAGAATGAGATCAATACACTCACATAACAGTCTTCCTACAGCTAATACGCACATTACCATGCGATCTTAAATGGGCTTTTGCGACATTTGCCGATGCGGAAATCACGGTGTTGTATTATGAACAAATGCCTGACCCATTATTCAGTGCATTTGTTCCCAATTTACTACCAGAGTACCGGCAAACAACGTTTTAATGACGGGTTTGCGTGTTTGGGCTTTTCATTCATAAGCTAAAAGTAAATTATCCACTCTAACTTATGCCTATTTCAGTGAGTTGAAATCAATCAATAGCTGTATTCCGGGTTGAGCTAAAAACTGGAATGTGTGTTCTTGATTTCAGTGACAAGGTCTAGACAGAATGTCCTTGTAGTGAGCAAGGTTGATTGTAATGGCCTCACATTTGACTTAGGCTCCTATTGTTCGGAGCAGTATGGCATCCACCTGTCTCGGTCACCATTTATGCATTCTGTGGGAACAAACGTAACGTGAACAGTATAGTGCGAAGGAAAGCGCAATGCAGTCTGTGATGGGGGCTGGAAATGGTGATTGCAAATGCTGTACTGCCGATCGAACGCAACAGGCCAGACCGATAAGATGTGAGCATGTTGCCGGAAGCATATTGGTCAGCCAATCCGAATATAATTGGCCCGTAATCGCCTCCACCATGCAAATATCCACTGAACGTGTAAGTGACCAATCAGGCGCCAGCAGGCGAAGGAGCACATACTTGTGCACCATTGAGCCAGGGCTTGTGGCATTGGACCGAGAGAAGAAGCCCGCGGACCCAGTCCGCCAATCGTGCATCCACTAAGTAATTCAAGGTGATGTTAGACAGCGTGAACGTGGCCGGCAAGCATACACCAATGGAAAGCGGGCCAGCGACACAATGCAAATAACATGGATGAGCCATTAAGACGCACTATTGTAAATAGTGAATATACTCCATAACTATTCGAGCGTAATCTTAATATAGGACTTCGTGATCACGGCCTAGTGTTCTTGCTACTTGGAGGGCTACACGACACAGTGTAGCCTCAAGATTAGCACGAAGTTTACTTAACTGGAGAACTGGTCAAGCACCGGATCGCAATAAAAGTTGTGGCTCTGGAACCTGTGCCAAACTTAGGCAAACTGGAAGATGTTTTGAATGCAGCAAACATTTCGTCAACCGATGTATATTTGTGTACCTATCAATGGCTACGACCAGACAAGCGTGAGGTTAAGGTGAATGACCGAAGCAGACTTAGGCAGAGAAGTAATTGTTTTTGAGTACATAAGGTCGGCTTCATCCGGTTTGTTGCAGCAGCTTCGGCAAACCGAAGGAGGTGACAAGTAGCGTGAAGCAACACAAATTCGCACGCTGAGTTTAACTCAGTCAAGTGACTAGAGACTGGGAATTCTGCTAATATCTAAGAAGCTCGTGACTAACGCCAGCGTGTGTAATTGGCTCCGCAATCCCATACGAATTGGTGTACTCAGTGTGAGTTGCTTCTGACAGATTGAGCTTCGTTCGTTGGAGGTATGGGTAATTTCCGGGTCCGGTTAGTGACCATAGTCAATGCAGCGCAGTAACATTCTTGCTTAACCGATAGTATACCCTTGGTTGACTTCACCTCGATGAAATCACCTTTAAAAATACCTGGATTTAAACTTTCATGGTTGCCACGTACGCTAGATCCTTAAGCCCTCGCAGTTGGGTATGTTACTTGTTATGAGTTATTTGCGATAAACACTAGAACATCGTCCATACAGCTAGCCGAGCAGATTCCTCTGATACGACTGACCAAGCTCTTTACAGTTGTCCGCTTATATTGCACTGAGCGGATCAAGTTGATTAAGTCAGGCGGACCTCTTAAAATGTTCAATCTTCTTGAGACTGAGGATGTCCAGATATAGCAGACAGTTCTGCTTCAATTCCCAGGTAACCCGGAAGTAATCATGTGCGCCAGCACTATTATCTCCTGAGCCGCCTGACAAAAGGCCATAATCCCATCCATATAGCCTCTACGGGGATGGCTGGATTACTTCTATAGAAAGGAATCTATCAGCCGTAAGAAGAAATCCATAGGTATAATGAACAATGAACAATGATTTATCACAGGATAAGAGCAAGTATTTAACACATGCTGAAGGAAGGATGGGGTGAATACGATGAAATCAAAATATATCTGGGTCATCTACTGAACGTCTGTCTAGATGAATAGTTCGATACATTACGTCAGTGTAAAATTTAAAAAATTGAGCGTAAACGTTCAGAAAGACAATGAGGTAAACTGGTCGTCGATATAAGACGTGATAAAGGTAAAATATGGTCGGTCACTTGGGTCTATTTGATACATAACTCCTGTAGAAAATTATGCTTGGCGTAATCCACGAGAGCGAACTTTACATAACAAAGTGTTGGGAGCTAAAAACAACATCCAATCGTTGTATTAAAAAGTCCAACGTAGGTGAGGATACAACTGAGTCTTGGAGTGCATTCCAGGGTTGGTAAACCCGAAGGGAAAATTAATTCCGTCGACACTCTAGACGGCTATATTGTTCCTGCAATCTTTAGCGGTTACCCCTGAGCTGCGTGTTGTGGCGGCAAACGTGGTTGGGGTCACTCAATATCTGATACGCTAATATGAGATCGCCGCGCAGCCTTCGATAGCGTCCGCTGAAAATTCTCAGAAACATCAGTCTTCGGTGGTTAGAGTGATAGCGCAGGCCCTTGACATTCTTTGTTGCTCATCGCTGTGGTACCTCTATCGCTTCTAGGTCGCGCTTCAACCAAGGTTGCCAAGCTTGGATAGCCTACTCAATATGCGGGCGCACGTATGAATTGTGATCAATGGGAAGCTTGATGGGTCAAATATCCCGAATGCACTTCGCAGCATGCCAACGTGCTGATTGCATCTTTTCGCAGCTACCTCAGCCTGCTTTAAAAATTTGAGGTCGCTGTGTACGAGTACAACAAACGTCACGTTCCTGGGAGCTGATATACAATCCGGTTGTCCCAAACAAATAGGTGTAGTTATGTCAATGGTGTAATTGTACAGAGGCTTCAAGTGGAACGGCGACTTAATTCTGCATGAACATCAACAACAGCTATCAGTGATATTTTATATTACTGATAGAATCCGAGTAGCTCGAAAACAACAAACTGTATGACATCACCTTCAGCACAATCCCCCCGGGTTTAATGCGGGTTTCCGTCATTCTTTACCACGCTCCGATGCACTGCTGGAAGCATTCTTCCACGATGCTCCTTAATACCAGCGTTGCTTAGAGCAATATCAATTGAGTATGAGGGCTGTTCTATTATAGTAATCTTTTCTCGGTCAGGAATCTCCGGGTGCCCGGAGCGTTATGAGCAGGAGTATAGTCATGAAGAAGCATCCACGATTTGCTGTCATAGTTATCGTCTGTTAAAGCGCACTCAGCGAAGCAAACGTTTCAATAATAATGCAACAATAATTGGCATAAGTGCGACATAGTCAATAGTCAGGTTTGAAGTGCATGTGACCCAGGTGCAGTAAACGCAAGTTCATAATCTAATACGAAAAAGGAAATAACGCAGTGCCAAACATATCTGGCGACAATTAACATGTGCCCAACATTTACAGATCACGCAGTGAGGCCAGGGAGGGAATATTAACAGTCACTTCACAGTGGGAAATGAAGGGCCAGGTATCAGGGGGAGGAGTCTGCTGCTACAAAATGAACAAATTTGTGGTTTAACCGAGCGATCCATCTGTGCCTTTCACGGATGGGTCTGTAAAGTTTAATGCAATATCAGTAAACAATGCCGACTTTAATCTAATTATCCTTAAGACCGACAACGCGCCCCGGAAAGTTGGCTTGTTACGGTGTTGACGACACCTAAGGAAAATGTATACCTCGACCTCCCATTTAAGGGTAATCCCGCTTCAACGAGAGCAATCAAGCGCTTCCTCTACGTCACTCAGATAATGTAATGTGCCACAGATGCTGTGGTGATAAACAGCATAGGAACTTGAACCTATCAGCGTCAAATCACACAATACTCACTAATCCGATTATCCCTGATGCGTTAGTTAGATAAGCAAGAATGAGGGGGGTTTTGAATTCCAGAGTGAATGAATCCCGGACCAAATGGGTTCAAGGTGAGGTCAGCCATTTCGCGTCCAATATTCCGTGTGCACGCAAACGTGAACATGTTTTATTGACCCCTTATCTGCTTGACACCGGCTCCGCATTTCGGCTGCTATTACGTAATCCTAATCCACGCTTATTACGGTTCGCGTAAGCCGTGACGACAAGCCAGCTAAGACCTGCCCTGTGAGTGTAGAAACAGTCAGTTTTTGACCTACGAATACCCCGGTCTTAGGACGATTGCCGCCGTTCATCTCACAGCATTTCACTGGTTGGGAACACCCTTGGGACTGTATAAGATAATTACTAGTTATTGTATTGGTACTGATGAGACAATACGAGATGCGTGCATTTATCAGTGATCGTCTCCTCATTGTTTTATTCAAACTATTGGAGGGAAATAACTGTTGTAAAAAACACCTTATTTCTCGGCGGTGCGCGAGACTGTGACGGCATAGGGACAAAGCAATGCTGACATGAATTCCCTGAGGTCGGTCACACATGCAATTATAGTGTCCCACTGACGCAAACCGAACTTTGGCGAAGTATGTGAATGGATGGTGTGTATCCGTTCACACGGGAGTTATACTGTGCGGCCAAATTCAGCAACACGTAATGCCCCAGTTAAAACGCTCGCATGTGTTCACCTGTGGCCATGGTACGCTATGCTACGTAAGGACAGGCTGTCAGGGCTTATAGCATGTGTCCATCCAGTTGCACGCGTGGCCACTAGCTCTTTTCGCTACTTAGCTCCTGCTTCAGTCAAGTGGTGGATCAGGTGTCTGTCGCCACCGTGACTGTGCAGTCAACCATTGCTGACCCCGCACGTACGTCCGGTCTGTGGCTGCGGAGTACGAGGCTTGCATGCATTACCTGCCGTCCGGTTAGATCAACCCGCCTCACTTTCGATAGCTACACCTCATCTAGTCTGTTCATATAACCATTGGCTTTTGCGATGCACGCTGGATCAGCGATCAGAACTCCG
The DNA here is from genome assembly GCA_944474145.2 of Dicrocoelium dendriticum. Classification (NCBI taxonomy): domain Eukaryota; kingdom Metazoa; phylum Platyhelminthes; class Trematoda; order Plagiorchiida; family Dicrocoeliidae; genus Dicrocoelium; species Dicrocoelium dendriticum. Next base: position 74,277,247 of record OX104064.1, on the reverse strand, counting down.
AGGATTGACCGTAACTCCCGCCCACTTTCCACGACAATATCCGGGTAAATCACATGCACTCGAGGTAAACCTACATCCCAATTTAGGCGAAATAGCCCCTCATTTAAAGTTGCTGTCCCGCTTTCTTAAAAATGCTGGGCAGGATGTACTAATGTACCGATTTGAGGACGTAAACCTCAGAATATCCTCCTTTGATCATGTATAATGTAGGTGGAATAGCAAGAATCAAACAGTGGCAGTGCAGACACTCCATAAGGTAGGGAGGCAGAAGGCAGTGATTGCCCGGAAGACAAAAAGACCACTAAAAAGGGAGCGGACGGAAACGGGAACTGGCACAATCAGGGAGAGCAAGCGGAGGAACATTGGCTTAACGGAACGAGAGAAGAACGGGGCATGATGGACGTCCGTTATTGTAACATCCCGGACCAACCCCAAGCATTGTGTGTTGCATCCACGTTCACGTAAATTAAGAACTATCGAAAGAAAACCCGGGCCGGTCAGAATGGGACGCGTAGAAGTGGAGATACAGGGGTGTAATGGGCAGGGAATATCCTTTCACGAGGCTCCCAAAGTGCATGGTGTCGCGAGCGGAAACCCGGAGAGATGGTGCGTCGTGGGAAGGAAAGGTGATGTACGTCTGTGTGGGGATTCATTTAGCTTGTGTTGGCCCCAATCAAATTTGTCCTTCATTGCCGCGCCGTTGTTGTTACAATAAGACCGAAATAACTAGGCCGGCATGTTTTGCGGGATAATCGACTGGGTAGGTGGAGAACGCGGCAAGGAAACATTTTACTACAATATGCAATGAGGGAAGAAAAGCGATGGTGAGATTCTCGGAACTTTAGTGGAGAATGCCTGCATATTGTGTAGCTCGGTGGGAAAACCTTATCTAAACAAACGTGTAAGATGACTACTCAATTGGAGAGCGATTTACCATTCATTAAGTAGGCCACGCACGACAACGACTCGCAAGTTGAATTCACTGGACGCTTAAATTGACAATTTACACTTATATTTACTTTCATTTCAACCATCCTACTGGACTTATGAAGCAATCGCTTTTTTACCCGTAATATATCATTGTTCATTGTTCCAGTTCGGATTGACAAATGCAAATCGAAATTTTCTATGGTTCAAGGTGGCAGATAAGATCTCATGAAGCATTTGAAATGGGATAGTTCTTAGGCAACGGTGTCTGCGGCAGCTTCTTCCGCTCCTGAAATAATTATTTGCGATGAACAACGTTGAAACACAGAAACCAATTTAGCAGCCGCAGAAGGTGCCTTCTGTTATGACGCTGCATTTCATAACCATGGTTTCCACTCCAGGAATTGTATCAGAAGTTGGTGGAGAAATTGTTTGAGCGGAACTTTGCATGTGTGCGCACAGAATGTGTGGCGTTGATAATAGTAATTATGATAATAATAAAATGATAATAATAATAATAACTTACGTCCTGTACCTGTTTGCCAGACAAACTTCAAGAGAAACAACCTAGTAAAGTTCGTGTCAATGTTCACAGACGCCTCAAGTCTCAAGGAAGTAATGGTGTTCGCACTCCTTGTGAGATTTTTTGCGGTCATTGAGTATTGAGGTCAAGTTCTTAGACATGCAGTCACTTAGTAATGACACGTCGGACACCATTTGTCAACTTATAAAGAATGTGTTTGCACAAAATACTATGAGCTGAAACTTGTGGGATTTTGTGTTGACGACAAGGACACACAGATCGGCCGCGTTCAGAGAAGAGGACAACATCAGGTATTTGCGAAATGGAAACCTTCTATTAGAGAAACACTTTGCTGCGTGACTCACATTGTCCACAACACACTGCAAACGTCAGGTGACTATCGGCTTATTAACGTTGAAACAGTTGAAGCAAAAATATGTAACTACTTTTACATTTACACTGCTCGTGTTGAAGAACTAAGGGAATACTGTGACTCTACAATGGCGGGATACCAACGCATTTTAGGATACGGGCAAACCAGATGGTTTTCAGTTAGGTCAGCAGCGGAGATAAACCAGAAGGTCTTTTCGGTCTTGAACTCTTATTTATGTATCGACAGAAGTGTCCTACATTATTACAATATGTCTTTGAAAATCTCTACCCTGAGCTGTGACCCTTCTTTCTACACAACATCTGTCATTCTCTACGCTGCTGTACTTTTGAGGGACAAAATATTTCAGCACTGGGAGTGTCGTCTGCAATGCCCTAACTTCTGCAGTATTGCAGGGACAATGGCAGAAACAGGGTTGTTCCAAACGAGGTAAAGATTCGAATTGGCCAACTCGAACAAGCGGGTCTCGTCATCAAAACAGTTTGAGGAATAGTATCACCAGTTTCTATGACAATTGCGTCGATTATCTATAGGAAAGAATGAACCGATTTCAAGAACTGAATGGCTCTAATGATATGACATTTGAACCAACCACCGTGCTGGGAGAAAGTTGAAGCAAGCGTCAGTCTTTTTGGATTTACACACCCAGACCCGGAAATCAAAGACAACGAACTGGTTGATGAAAACATGTGTAGGTTTGCATCGGCGGACAACAGTTTCGATTAGAACTGTGAACAAACATAGGTTGATGTGCTGTAGGTAGAAATTTTTCCCCCATTTCCAGACCAACTCGGTCCCATAGGAAGAAGTACGAAAACTATGTAATTTATTTTCCGCCTCCCTGGGACTAATGCACTTACTGGATGAATCATCTCACAAATTATCCCTGTGTGGCCAATGGAACAATGTTTCTATACGGATAAAAAAAACTGATGGTTAATAGTTCCCGTAGGAAGGTAATGGTGACAATTCGAAACATAAAAAGTGGTTAGCAAAAGGGGGTTTACACATTGAACTCACTGAAGTATACCTAGTATAGACTGTAAATCTAGGGTAAATCCATGCGGAACGACGGCAAATTGGATATTGGTAAACATCGTGTCTCCTTCTGGTGCACACATGCAGGAGGTAAAAAACTTGAAACAAAATCAAGGCTTTGAACGCCAGTGAAAACTGTTACAGACATTTGTGTTTATCCATGGGTAATGGGTCATGTAAGATGGTGCAGTAAAATGACTGCAAGATCAACCCTGGATTTGAACTCTGTCAGCGTGGGAGCACATATGACAGATTCCAGTAGGGCATTCCACGTTCTGCAAACTCGTACGGAAAAGCAATTCCGACGACATTCTAAACGACTTTGCTACTGTGCCAGCTTGATATAGTGGCCTCTCAAATTGCGCTTAGTGAATGAGCTCTAGCAAATGGCGGCACCTGTGGTTGGGATCTCTTAAAATATGGTAAGCCAAAATGAGGTTTCCGCACAATCGCCGTTCTTGTCCATTGAAGACCCCAAGCACTCGAAGCCTTCCTTCATACGGCAAATTATACAGACCCTTGACGTCTCTGGTTGCCTGGCGTTGGGGTATCTCCAAGACGGTGATATCTCTCCTCATCCATGGCTGCCGAACTTGTACTACGTATTCCACATGTGGTGGTATGTATGAGCCGAGAAGTTGTGGAAAAATCGAAGGGTCGATTCGTCCGAGTGCATGGTTCAGGAGGCTCACGTGTTGGACGCCCCTCCTTTAGGCCGCCTCAGTCTGATTCGAACCTGGATAAAACTCCCACATCCTTCTCCCCAGAAGACGTTTAAAGCTTTGGTTGCCGATTTCGTGGGAATGAACTAACTTGTACCTCAGACACCGCACTCTACATTTTCCAAACTGAATCTAAGTAGATTCTGGACAACGGAGTTTAGCGTTTAAACATTGAAAGCAATACGTATTGTGAAATGCAGTTCGGAAGAAAAGAGTGCCGTGTATCCTTGCGAACAACTTCACGACATGCTAATGCAGCGTCCAGATCTACTACGAAAAATACATTCATCTATCTAGGCAAACAACCGCTTCGTGATGCCAGCTGGTCGGTTTGGGTTTACCCACTTCCAGCAAATAGTTCGGCGGCAGTGTTTCAGGACATGGTGGGTTTTCGCCTGGCAAGGGTTCTTTTTCTATACAACGCCACAAATATCCATTTAACAACACTGTGACGTGGCGGACGTGACTCGCCGCTAACGAAACTCACTGTTTCTTACATATCTGATTGATCTAACCCAATCCACGGATGTGGGTCATTCAATACGCAGAGTTCATTTCTCTTCTTCCTACACCTGACTGAGAACAA
>OX104064.1:74256803-74273033 GCA_944474145.2 Dicrocoelium dendriticum | reverse complement strand
GAAGCTCTTAAGTTGCCCTGGCCAGATAAACTGGACGATTCGGAGGCCAGAAGCAATCACTTGACTACATCTTTGTCCTATTTTGCGCTTGTCGTTTACGTTTATTGCTGGTTTATGGCCCCGGTTGTCACGTGATCCAATTTCATTTGAACTGATCAAAACCGCTGTTACTCCCATTGTTCTTTACCTATATGGTTGTAAAGGTCTGACGAGGAATTCATTGAAAACAATTGTTTACCTTCGGTCCCTTGTTCTTGATGATTAAATGGGAATTTTCCGTTTGCTGAAATTATAAATCCGCGACGTGTCTTTTACAGATGGGCTTCATTTCCGGAACTTATTATTTTGGCAACTACAATAGCTCTTTTCACAGATTGTGTCAGCAACGCGCTGGGCGCGTTACACCGCGTCTTATTATGTACATGAACCATACGTTTATTTAAAAACTAACTGCATCAACCCACACCCATTTTTTGAGAAAACCAATGGTGGTGAAATGTAAAGATGCATGAAACTATATGTGCAGTACTCAAACGATCAAACTTTTTCTTGACAGGTCCACTGTTTTCCGGTTCGCTCTTTGTAGTTGTTTTTCCTCTTCTTTCGAAAACTTTCACTTACTAACCTGTGGTATAGGCTGAGCCTAGGATTTCTTATCCGCAATAAACCACTGAGCATTGATGCTAGCGTGTCACAAGATGCTATTTGTGCATTTGAGCTGCTTCTAAATGGACTACACCTTCGTTGTTATTGACAGGGCTGAATAACAGCATATTTACTAGTAAGCTTATGGCTGCCCATCGGTCTCTCTTTTCTCTGGAGATAGGCTTGTAAAATACTTCCAAACTACTTAGTTTCGCCGTGTAACCAGGGAATCCAAGACGTTTGTTTGCGTTCGCCTACAGGCCGTTGTTTAAATGATACTACACACCTTTTCGTCTTCCTCGACTTCTAATCTCACTAGGCTTTCTCTGCGTTGTGGTCAATTCGAATGGAATCCCATAGCTAGCCTGATGTATCGGTGTCGTCCTAGCCTCACCTTAGGCGCCCCGTATATCTAAATAAACCATCTTGGCGCTTACCTTTGGTGTTTCTTATTTATTAAGGAAGTTGTGATTGGTTGCTTTTGCTTCGTGCTATTTAAATAACCCTAATCTTCGTCAATGTAAATTGACGACCCCGCTATTTTCCTACAGTTAACGCCGGCTGATTTTGTAGGTCTGCACAGTTTTCCACTGCGTTCATTTTCCTGCGCTCTCCTGCTTTTTTTGCATCCCAGGCGATGGAGTCAGAGTCAGCTGCATTCAAAATCGTAGTAGGTTCTTCAATAACTGTAGGTTCGCCTTTTCGAGAACGCAATCCGATAGCATGGTTTACACAGATAGAATCCCAGCTGCACATCCACGAGGTCGAATCGGAAATGATGAGGTACCATTTCATGATTACTGCCCTTTCACCGTTTCTCGCCGACATGGTGAGGTTTCACCTGGCACGCGTGCTGCCTATAAAAATCCACATACAATTGCTTAACAACCGTGTGACTTGGCAGATATGAATCGCCACTGAATAAAGTCATTGCCGCTTTTCACACTGGAGGATCTTACCCATTTCGCGAACGTTAGTTAGTCCAAAATTTCATCTGATCCATTTCTATCTTGCACATTTGCCGAACAAATTCACAAAATTCAGTTAAGAGTAACAAATTCACTCAACATGATGACTTACATTCAAATTCAATACATACTACACATACATACGCACATATATCCAATATGTACCGGTTAACTTGCAACAGTTCTGTACCATTACTGATGTTACGCATTTGTATTATCATGATCATGCCTTTTAAGACGTGTCTCGCACTGCCGAGAATAAATCATATACTTATTTATTTGTTTGGACTATAGGTTGGAATTCCCTCATAACCGGAGACCGTACAGCAGTTTTGAGGCGATCCGACATATATTGCACAGGAAACGCATCCTTAACTCCTTGAAGACAAGGAGCTCGACAAGTTGAAGTTACCTTACCTCCAAGAGATACCAAGTTTCGCCAAGTCAGCTGCACCGGATGACAAGTTCACCAAGGAGTATATGCCTGTATCGGCTCCTCAAGGATATTGTCAATGCTTCGTGCGCCACCCCAGACGCTACGCTAGTGCGACTGTCTAACACAGCTGACAGGATTCGGGACAACAACATCCGCGTTTATTACGTCTCGGCATCTCGCAAAAAGCACGTCACTTTATTCGACTAATTCGACCCTACGATCGCTGACGATCAACGCACCAAATCCCGCCAGGAACTTCGTTTGCTCAAAGTCTCAGACACGAACACGCATTCGATCCACTGCAAGCACCAACGAAAGCGGTTGCTGGTACCATCGGTAATGCGGATCGAAAGCCCGATCGTGTCTACCTCCCTGGTCAGTTGCTGACAAGGACAAATGAGCAAGCAAGCTAGCCCTGCAATAACTTTCATCGCGGACCAAAGCAATGGATTATTTTTCGTCACCGAGCACAAGACTGGAGTTCGTTATCTCATCGATAATGGTGCACAAATAAAGGTCATTCTACCCGAACCTAACTACAGAAGGGAAAAGGTGGCTACGAACTTGCATGCTTCCAACGTAACGGTAAATCTAGTTTGCTGCAAACGCTCCAGTACGCTCAACCCTAGTTTGAGGCGGTCATTCCAATGGATTATCCTCATAGCTGACTCCCATAACTCTGTATTTTGGATGGATTTTCTTCAACATCTCGACCAGTTCGTCGACGCTAAGCGCCAGCAGTTTATCGATCAGACGACGATACTCCGTTGCTGTAATATCCAGTGAACTTTCATTGCTCAACATTCTGTACGCTAGTGCTAACTCACTGGTCAGTAAGATGCTAATTGTAAGCTTTCCGGAAATTTTCTTTCCTGTGTCGTCTTTTGCAAGGACAAACGGCGTTACGTCGCATCATACAATTAACGACCGTTTACCGGATTTTGTGAAAGCTCATACACTAACCATGGATGAGCTCAGAATTGCTCACGCGTAATTCGAGCATATGCTAGAGCTCGGAATCGTCCGACCGTCAAACGGACTTTGATCCTCGCCCCTGCACATGCTACCGAAAAAGTCAGGTTACAGGCAAACCTGTGAGGACTATTGGACGTTCGATAATGCCACGCTTGCTGACTGATTTCCAATTCCAACTGTCCGGAATATTAAGGCCAGTCTTCGTGGTTCCATCGCCTTTTCAAAATCGACCTGGTGCGCTTCCCATCAGATCCAGGTCACCGAGGAGAACATTCCGAAGACCACTGTAATCAGGTCTTTTGGATCCTTTGAGTTTCTTCGAATGCCATTCAGTAAGCGCAACGATGCCTAGACATCTGAACGCTTCATTGATTCAGTCATACTTGAACTCAGAATCGCCCATCAGAAGTGGAAAACCGAACGCACGTACGACCCTTTTTCGAACGGTTGAAAATTCATATCACTTTCAATCCCGGCAACTGCATGTATACGCAGCAACTCGGTACACATTCACGCGGATGGTTGACAATTGTTCTACCTTCTGTAGAGATACAAGTAAGTAAAGAAACGAGAATTATTGCATAAAGTGTAAGCTGAGATGCTTTTTGACATATACAAGTGCACATATAATCACGGATCTCACACATTTTTTACAAATCTTATTTTAATCGACGACTTCGGGGTTTCGTATATAAGGGAGATGTGCTACGTAATGGCCGCTATTCCTGTCTATGCTGTTGACGCTTTGAAAGCTCGCACATTTTCTACCGTGATTCCAGTTGAAGTCTTGGACACTTTTAATGCTTAACGAAAAGGCAATATTTGTCGCTGGATGCTTTCCATGAGGAATTCGCATCATTTGAATGTGTCATACAAATTTTTCTACGCTTACAATTCGGAACGTGTAAACGAATGCAGTGAGAACCGCAGAATTGTTTTTCTCAAAGGGATATCCAATTTATGCGTCAAATACTGCTGCGTTCATGGACACCGTAATGTCCGCATTGGTTGTCGGTAAGTTACTAATATTTCACTAGTGACCATCACAATGCAAGTACCAATGTTACGGTTGGGCTGCGTAGATTCCAGTCTAACTATACCAAAATGCGTTTAATATTACTAGTTTTTCCATGGTTCATAGCCACAACATTCATGTTGACGAGCCATGCAGACGCGTCAGGGATTGTAGGTAAGAACACGAGGGCGAGGCGTAATTGTATGGCTACATGAACTGTTTTAAGTATACACCTGAGTTAAGGGAGTTTGCTCTTGCCAGCTGCCACGGAGGTCTCGAATGCACAGCCCTGTGTGCAATCTGTTGTTGTTATGTCCACAAGCAACGTTAAAACGAAGCTGTTGTACTCACCCAATATTGCTACATAATGAAAGATGACGATATCCTGAAGTTGTATTCTGCACACTACGCAGTGTGCTACAGCCATGCCAGAGGTTTTCCAGTGTGCTTTCACTAACCGCAACGTATCGGCACAACCAAGTCGAGCAGGTGCTGTGGCACGCAATGCTCATAGACGGAACGAGTAGTGTGTGACACTACATTTATGCCGTTTTACCCAGCCAGTTACAATGAGACCGCCATACATATCATCATCGAGACCATTTAATTGCAATAAAACTATGCACTACCGACAGGTTAGATGAGATAACCTCGCTCAAGGATACGCTGTTGAAAAATGAATATTCAAGAAGATTCATCGACAAACATAGTCAGGCGAGGGTGCCGGGACAGAAGGCTTCAACAGTGTCTAAAAAGAAGGTCTACATCGAGCTACCATTTAAGGGTGATTTTGCCAATATGAGGACAACGAAACGCATAATTTCCGCAGTCCAGAGGACTTAGCATGCTGCTGAAACTGTTCTTATCAACCGGACTAATCGCATACCTGTTACCCCAATGACGGAAAGACAACCTATTGGTGCCAACTCACATTGTATTTACCAATTTACTTGTAGTTGTGGTATACACTACATCGGCCTTACCAATAGATAGTTGAACTCCTAAATGGCTGCAGCATAAAGTTACCCATTCGGTTGCTCATACCACCTGTTCACGTAATCCACCTGCTTCATCCATAGGTAGGCATTTACTGGCCACCTGTCACCAGTTTGATCCGGCCAAAATGTTTACTATCGTGTGAAGATATGCTAACTCCCGTCTCCTACGTTTTGCAGAGGCAGTCGCAATCAGCCGTATCAAACTCCCACTCTATGCGCAGAAAGTTGTTCGTAAGCCTACGGCTGCCCTGGGCGTAGGGGTGTCAAGCCTGCTCCTACCCTGTTCTAATTTGTTCCGGTCTCGTCTTACCTGTCGTCGTATGTATTTTCATGTTATTTTGTTAGCACTGAAGAGACAGTAGCAACGAGTATTGTGTGAAACTACTTTTATGCCCTTTTACCCAGCCAGTGTAGTGTAAATGACCATGAGGCCACCTTACATATCACCGATACCTTAACAGCACACTTTGCTATCCAGCAGTAATGCTAAACTGTAGGTTACTGCAGATGCAAGCATTCAAACTTCAGCTTCCGCAAGCGGATACAATATTGTGCCGTTTTGCCTTTTGAGGTATATGAGGAAGCGATGTGCGCAGCTTAAACGCCGCCATGAACAAGAAGGATTCGATGCATGGACGAGAAATCAGGTTTGTAAGAAAAAGGAGTCGCAATTTCAGCCCATGCCGACGTCTAATCTGTCGCTAGGTAAGGTGATCTACGCATACCTAACCAGCACTTGGCTTTCGTACACAGGTTTTTAGGCAGCACAACTGGGTGATGTTGGCCATGTGCAGAGAAACACGAGGAACAGAATAGATGTGGAAAACAGATATTCGAAGCAGGGCTTGTTTCGGCGGTGCACTGTGCCTAGTTGCTTATTGCCATCGTACTCATGATTTATTATTTAGGCAATGCTAGGGTGAGTCACTTAGCAAGCGCTCAAGTAGTTGTCATCCAAACGCCTGGGTACGCGTCCTGCTTGTAAGACACTATGTACTTGTTGTCGCTATAAGTGGGTAGCATACAGTCTGAATACCTTTCCGAAAACGATGTAACAAGCTTTCCGCGTACATTGGAATGAACCGTGTGCGTACACTTTGCAGGTATGACGTCCTTACGACGTTTCTAACCTAGTGGTTTTCCATGGATTGCAGCTAGTGACGGCTTGACTACAAACAAACCTTGGTCAGTCTTGCACGAGCATATGTAGCGAAGCAGATAGGCTGTACTCCGTCACACAGTCTCTGATAGGATAACTAGTAGCGCACATGTACGAAACGACATGGCGGTGGCCCTCAGTCCAATCGACATGCCTAACTTGAGTAGTCAAGTTTGTGCACTTAAACAACTGGCAATTTTTATGTACTTGGTTAGCTACACTCTGACAATCTGGTATCAACCCTCCTAGTCGAACGAACGAAACAACGAACGAATGTGTCTTCGAGCTCTTTCACGCAAGGCGCGGTAACCGACAAAGCCGAAGCTCCTTCACAGTGCTCTTTTATGAGGATGTGCCGTGACGTGGAAATACCCCTTCCTGCTGCATATTGGTAACATCACCTGGAAGGCGGTGTAGAACAACCAGAGTTAGCTATTGTCGTGTAGACCAGCTCATTTAGGCTGTGGCTGGCTAACTGCGACCAAAATAATGCATTAAAGTGCTGCGTACTGCTCTGTAGACAAGCTAACACTGTAGTCGCCACATGGACAGCACCCCCTGACCTCTTAGGCACCATGTGGGTAGGCGACATCCACGGGCTCTCCGAAGTTCTAACGACACCTAGTTGCCGCCTTTGCTCGAATGAGGCTCTTACGTTTCGAAGCTTGTTAGACGTAAGCACCCTAGCTGCAAAAAGTGGTGATGCATTCGTAAGTATGTAATGTTTTGCGGCGTCGGTTGCGGAAAGCACCCATGTACATGCACGAAATACCTGTGGGAAGCTAGCTAAAATCATCTACATGATGGGCGAGTTCACCTGAAAGCCGTACAAGGGCCTCTTTGACACGGCGTCGGTCAAACTTTCTATGATCAGGCTGTTGCTCAACCGGTCGCTTACGCGGTGTTGCTTCATATTCAAAACAGTTTGTAATGCTGTATATGGTCAAGTAAGAGAACAACTGTGTAGATAATGGTGACAAGAAAGGACTGTCGCAGGCTGAGCTTGAGTGTGCACGAGCACATCCCATATGCACGAATGGTGGTCCCCGTTAACTGCACGCAGTGAACCAGTCGCCTTTCCAATGCTTTCGTTTGGAGCACATTGGACAACGACGACTTCTGCACTGGGAACAACGTGACAACGCGCTTCCGTTTCCCCAACAGGAACAAAAAGGGCGACTGGGATTATTAGCAAACGCCTGTCGCCTATACGTGCTGGTCGACACGTTTCCATGCGCCAGGCGCTTAAAGGAACAGGGCAGGCGACACCATATGGCCGGTTGGCAAAGTCGCTGGTGGTACCAGCAATGAGATGATCCGCGCAGACCTTTCGAAGAAGAGCACTAAAGAGTTCAATTGCTAAAACGATCTCGGAGGTTGGACGCGGACGGTATAAAGGTCACTTGTCGTGTGGTAAGCGCCACCAGTTGGGCTATTAGTACAGCTAACTCGTTACTATAAGTGAATTGACAGTATGATTCCCAACCTTGGTCAACCGAGTTCCCACGATAAACCGGAGCCCAGCAACGGTGGCTCAGCAAAAAACTGAGCGATAAATACTGGGAACTGATATCGTTACTCAAAATACCACAGGTCGTCTATTCAAGCTAGCCTGCAGAACCTCAGAGATAATTTTCCTAGCTGAAACTGGGGCGGAAGCCAGCGTGATCGCACCAGACCCAAACGGATGGACTAAGCGGCAGGTAACAAACCTATGTGCTGCAAACGGTACCCTCACAGCCAATTTTGGGCAGTGTTCCCTTACTATAGAGTTTGGCCTTCTACGCAAATTCCGTTGGCTTCTTACAGTAGCTGCTGTACCATTTGCCATCCTCGGAAGCGATTTCCTGCATCATTTCGTGCTAATGTTCAATACTTTTCAACGAAAGCTAATTGACAAACAAACATGTCTTTTCTTTTGCAGCATCGAGACGTCAGCCGAAACCATCACACACATTTATCCCCAGCCACAAGTTGACAAAGCCGTTATGGAACGATTCTCGCAGTTCCCACAGTTGGTTGGTCCTACTAAAGCCATTCTTCCCATAGCAACTGGCGTAACGCGCTATGTAAGAACCCAGGGTTCAGCAGTCACCACTGGAGCAAAACACCTTGTAGCTTATAACTTAAAGGTGGCCAAGGCCTAATTCGAGCATACGCTCGAACTTGCTATTATTCGCCCATCCGAAAGACAGTGTACTTCACCTCTTCACATGCTGCCGAAGAACGCTGGTGACTGACTACCTTGTGACGATTATCGGGCACTGAATAGGTCCACTTGCCCCCATAAGTACTGTCTTCGCACGTTCGTGAGCTTAAGCGTAGACAAACGCAACCTCCCCAAGGAAGCTCTCATTACATTGTTGGGTCTATTCGAGTTTCTGCGGATGCTGCGTGGCTTGAGAAATATCGTACAAACCTTCCAGCCGTTCATACATGAAGTTACACGCGGCTTAGGTTCCGTATATCCTTATCCGGACGACATTTTGGTAGCAAGCGCCTCCTGTGCATACCAGCTGCAACACCTATAACTGATGTTTCGTCTGTTATGCGACGGCGGAGTAACCGGTTACCCCGCTAATTTTGTGTTGGGTCCTTGGATCTCTGCATCCGGTATCGAGGTCCTTCCCGAAAACTCGATGCCGTCAAAGATTTCCTGAACTTTCAGCTTTCAAGCAACTCTACTGCTATCTCCGCGGGGTAAACTACTACTGCCATTTCATCCTCAATTGCGCAAAAATAAAGCAGTCTCTACTGGACTTGCTTCATGTCAGTCAGGGTACTTTCGTTTTCACAGATGCTGCTCTATCAACTTTCACAAACTTAATACAGCAGGTGCGAACACTGTTCTTTTGACGCATCTACAACCAGATGCTCCTCTTTCTCTGGTAACAGCTGCTTTGAGCAATGCGTTAAGAGCAATCTGACAGCAGTCTCTCAATGGGTTTGGCAACCATTGCTTTGTTTTTCGAGACGGTTGCCATCAGCCGAAACCAATTACAGCGCGTTTGGAGATAAATCCTCGCAGTTTATTTCGCCATTCGCTACTTTCGGTCTTCCTTTGAAGGTAGAGACTTTGTAGTTTTCACAGACCACAAACCTATACGCGGTAAGCCCATCCTCCGATAACTACGCTCCTAGAGAGATCCGCCACCTGGACTGTGTCGCACCGATTATATCAGACATACGGCACATCGCAGGTGTGCAAAACTTTGTCGCAGCTGCCGTGTCCTACGCCAATTCAAAAACACCCGTTCACAGCATCAACCCAGCAGCAATGGCCAACGTACAACAGGCCAATCCGTAGGTTACTCAACTCAGAAAGTCTAGCTTCATCCGCATCCGACCAGTTCCGAAGCAACTGATTTTTGTGCCGTCTCGCAACCTTATCCGCGTCCTATTGGTTCACGTGCTTTTCGCCGTATCGTGTTCGACGCACTCCACAATGTATCACATTCAGATATTCGCACAATAATAAATCTCAGTACGCAGCGTTTTCTTTAGCGCAAACTAAACAACATGTAGCCGCTTTTATTGGTTGTTTCCAGACAGTCGTCTCTCAACTCGTCCATGTCTACCTGGATATCGTCAGTCTCCTTCCGCCCACTAACGGCATGGCCTGCCTGTTGAGAATCGTCGACCGATTTACCGGGTGGCCAGGAGCTATTCCGCTCCCAAACGTTAGCAAGAAGGAGACCGTTCGAGCCTTCTTGAGTAGCTGGGTCTCTCTATACGGTTGTCCTGCAACCGTAACGACAGCCAGAGGACCACACTTTGAGAATGCACAATTCCATGAGACGCTAAAACCTTTAGGCAGTAAGCATGCCCCGACTACCGCCTATCATCCAAAATTGAATCGTATGATGGAGCGTTTCCATCGTCAACTAAAAGCTAGCCTTACTGCAGTCGACCCTCTTCAATGGACAGAGGCTTTGTCTACTGTCATGTTAGGCCTATGCGCTAATAGGTATGTCGACCTGCATGTATCGAGTGCCGAAATACTTTTCGGTCAAGTACTTCCTCTACCCGGAGGCTATTTTCTCACAGCTTCAGACATGGGCACCTACGACGTTTCTGTTTTGAAACAGCACGCGTAAACCCTGCGTCGTTTCGAGCCTACTCGTACCCGTGTCAAAAACCAGAAAGCCTTTGTACTGCCGGATCCCCAAACTGCTGCGCACATATTCATATTAGCCGACGGAGTCATGCGATCCCTGGCTCCGCCATATGAAGGCCCCTTTAAAGTTTTTCAATGGAACGCCAATGTATAGGTCCTCGATCACTACGAGAAACGTGAGCCAGTAGCTAATACCATCTTAAAAGTCACCCATATGGATAACGACAATGACTCTAAAAATACACCTGGTTTGCCGCCAGCAACATATAGCCCTAGAGGTCCAACAACGTCCGCCGAGATTCTTTCAACATCGTCTTTTGCACCAAAGACGACTAAGGCAGGCCAGCAGGTACCTAGCCCTCGTTGTTTTGTTCAGCTAGTGGATTTTGTGCTTAAATGCTCATTACGACTGTTGAAAATAACAAAAACTATTAAATGATTTAAAACCATCACAAAAAGAATACTTTTTAAAAAAAACTCCAAAAAGCCGGCTAAGCACTGGTTATTGCTATGCACCATTGTCGCCATGATGTTCTGGTTACTTTCTATGTACGCCTCTCAGCACGGTCGCATGTTCACGTTGCAGCAGGCCGCCGCAATTTGTGCACCGAACATTGCCCGTCGAATTGATACCCCTACAAACCGATGTTGTAATCTTTTTCTGTTTTGTCACCGTTAGAGAGGACATGAGTTGTAGCCGTTTAGGATCCGATTTCATGGTTCTACCCCAGCAACTGCTACAGGTTTCACCACCTGGTCTGGCAGAAGGCTGGCCCAAGCCGGATAGTCTTCACGTAGGTTGAAGGACTGTTAACAAAGTTCCTTCTGTGGGCTGGCGGTGTGGCAAGCTGGCGATTTCCCCGGATTGTCGGAGTATGTTGCGTAAAATAATAAAAGAAAGTACTTTCTTATTTACACCTAAAGATTGTTTATAGAAGGCTGATATGTATGTTGCGTTTGCTTTCCTGTTCTAACACACACGCGAGATACATGCGGCGCCACGGTTGTATATGACACGCCGCTCCATTGCGCAGTCCCTTACATCCTTCCCTAGCTAGCTGCGTCAGATCAATGTTTACATTAACCCTACGCTCTTGCGTTGGCGTCCTAACAGTCAGAATATAAGTGCCTGGTTGGCAAGTACGAACGCATAAGTTTTGTTAGATGTACAGCTAAAATGGTGTAGCGCGCACCGTGAAATTTTCTGGCTCTTCAGGGGATATCGACCTCTTTGATTTGGGTTGTTGAGAAAGTTGCACCGAGCCGTAGTTGTGCAGGTTTTCTTTGGAAACAGAAGCCAACCCACCACAACTTCACTATAAAGTCTTTGGAAAAATTCGGTCCGCTGAGTTTAGTGGTTCTCCTGTACCGGGTACCCAAAGATCGATTCCAGAAGACAGATAGAGTTGTAGGAAAACTTTTATTGGTACAGTAAAAGCGTTCCTGTTATCTAGCTATAAAAGAACGACACGTGGACGCTCTAGCTAGGGGAACGGAGCAAGCACAGCACACAGGGCAGTCGCGAGTTGCAACCGCAACGAGCGCCAAGCAAAAATGGCGATGAGAAAGTCAAGCATTCGAACTCAGCAATCAGTTCAACAAACCACACCGGTTGCCTAGGTGTACAAAGAATGAATTTTAGTTAGCATTTTACCCAGGCAAACCGGGGAAGCTCCAGACTGCCACATAGCCCTCTCCCACAAGGGACTGTGTAAGCAGTCCTTCGATCTACATGAGGACTGTCCGTCGCGGGCCAGCCTTCTGCGAGAACAGGTTGTGACACCTGATGCAGCTGCTGGGGAAGAACTATGCAATCAGACCCTAGCGGGCTCCCACCCTTGTCCTCCCTGCGGTGTCGAAACGGTAGAAAAATCTGTTTGTGGGGGGGGACAGTTAGTAAAGTTTAGGTGGGCGGTTGAACAGGAAGTTCGTTCCACTTCCAATTGACGTGCGCGGAACCAGCGAAAGGTGAAACCGTGGGGCAACCAACCGACGGTGTATCTGGAAAGCAAAATGAAACAGCAGCATAAATACATAGCAATACACAAAAGAGTGCAAAGCGAAAAAGTGCAAAGCTGTTTTTGGGTTTTCAAAAGGTTTTGCTCCTTTTTGGTGGTTTCAAAACGTGTTGATCTTTCTTGTGGCTTTTTAAAAAAGGTTGGGTAAGAGCAGAAAATTTCAAAGGCACGTTCTACGCAAAATAGTAGGTGCTAACGAAGTCCGAAAATCGAACTGGAGGTTTGATTTTCTTACCTCGTCGATCGATAGTAGGAAGAGTAGGAGTGCTGTCAGTTGAGGTTGTCGGCTCTGCTGGAGCGGACTGACTCGTCTGAGGTTGCGATGCGAGCTGTGATGGCACAGACTGTGAAGGCGCTTGCTGCACCGAAGAGTCAGACTTGTCGTGGAATGCTGGCTTGAGTCGATCAACGGTGATCGTCTCAGTGGTGTTGCGTCGTAGCTTGCCTATGTCGGGATCAGCTTGTTTGGCAGCAGCCATGGCGGCTAGATCAATGTTGGTGCCAGGCGATAGGCTGATCTGTTGAATGAGTGAAAGCGCATCCGCGACGGGATTAAGAGCACCTGAGACATGTCGTACGTCTGTCGTAAACTGAGAAACATAGTCTAGGTGTCTAGTTTCCCGCGACGAATACTTGTCCCCTGCGCCATTGATTGCGTAGATCAATGGCTTGTGGTCAGTGAATACTGTAAAATGTCGGCCTGCGAGATAGTGACGAAAATGTCTGATACCTAGGTTGATAGCTAACAATTCCCTACCGAAGGTGCTGTAACTCGCTTCGGCAGGCTGCCAACGTTTCGAGAAGAAACCTAGAGGTATCAATCGATGGTCGATGAGTTGTTGAAGAACTGCACCGACGGCAGTGTCGGGTGCGTCAGTCGTCAGGAAAAGAGGTGCAGACGTGTCTGGATGGGGGAGAAGCGCTATGTTGGAGATAGCGTCTTTGAGCCACTCGAAAGACCGTCTAGCGTCGGCTGCAAACTGAAAGGACCGTTGTTTACCGCGGAGCAGGTAGTCATTGGTTGAACAATGTTCGCGCGGTCAGGAATAAAGCGTCGATAATAGTTGACCAGGCCGAGGAATCGGCATAAGTGTTTGAAGGAACTGAGAGCAGGATAGTCCTTCATTGCCTGGATTTTGTCTGGCAGAGCTTCAATACCAGAGGCGGATACGCGGCGGCCAATAAAGTCGATGGAACATGGGCCAAGCTCGCACTTATCGGCGTTGACGGTGACCCATGTTGTGTCAAGCATTTGAAGAAGGCGTCGAGGGGATGAAGGTGTTGTTCATCAGAAGAGCTGGCGATAAGGATGTCATTTAAATAAGGGTAAACGCCTTCGAGTCTTCGCGTTACCTCATGCATTAAACGCTGAAAAGTTTGCGCAGCGTCGCTGAGGCCGAAAGGCATTCTGAGATACTCGAATAGGCCGAATGGCGTGGTGACTGCGGTTTTAGCAATGTCGTCTAGCGCGACATGTATCTGATGGTAGGCGCGAACTAGGTGGACTTTGCTAAAGACAGACTTGTCAGCTAAAGCTGAGGTCAATTCGTGCATGTGCGGATTGGGGTATTTATCCGGGACGGTAACTTTGTTAAGTGCCCTGTAGCCACCACAGGGGCGCCAGTCACCGGATCTCTTCGGTACCATGTGCAATGGTGATGCCTATGGACTTTTGGACGGGCGGATGATTCCCAGTTCGAGCATTTGCTCGAATTCCGCCTTAGCAGCTTTGAGTTTGTCCGGGGCTAATCGGCGAGGGCGGGCCGAAACAGGTGGGCCCTTAGTGCAAATGTGATGCATGACGTTTGGCGCCACAGGAGGCAAGTCGTACAGGACGCAAACGAGTTTAGGAGGCTTGTTAAAATGTTCTAGAAAAGGCTGTGCAGCTTGAGGTAGGACACGAATGGGAGTGATAGCAGCCACATTGGCGCTAGTCCCGGTAACACTGAGCTGCGTCCTAGAGTCGCTAAGCTTCTCCCTTTTAGCGTCGACAATGAGGTCGAAGCGTTGAAGAAAGTCTATGCCTATGATGGTGAAAGGCATGGCAGCGATTATGAAAGACCAGCGAAAGATTCGCCGGAGGCCTAAATTGAGCGTTATCAGCTTTCGCCGAAAGTTGCGATTGGTGTGCCATTGGCGGCACGCAGCGTGGTCGGCGATGGCGAGATGACCTCATCTAGGCTACGGGGTATAACGCTAACTTCGGCTCCTGTGTCGACTGGAAACTCGGTGCCGGAAGTTAAGTCCCTAACGCGAATGAGGCGACTTTGGTGTTTGCCGGTCGCTTCCGTCGCCGTTACGGACCGGCAGAGAAGTTTCCCTGCTTCTCGGCGAAGCTGCATTGTTTGACACACTTACGAGCTGCGGTACCAAAGCGTTGATGGTACCAACAGCTAGCCTTCCTGTTTCTAGACTTAGAACGTTAGCTACTGACCTAGGTATTCGCTATTCTATGACCCTCAACTTTTCAGAGAATGTGCAGTATCAGGTAGCAAAAGCACGCAGAATGGTCTTCCACATAGGCCGCCAAATTAACTCGGCTGAAGCACGGTTGGAGCTTTACCGCAGTCATGTTCGTCCGCAGCTGGAATATTGCCCCTTTATCTTCAGTAATTTGCGGAAATCAGACCGCATATTGCTCGAAAAGGTTCAGCGGCGGTTTACCAAAATAGTAGCCCCACAAGGCCCAGCGCTTACTTACCTACAGAGGTGTAACCATCTCAAACTCCAGCCTCTATGGCTGCGGCGCATTATCTTAAACCTGTGCTTCTTACATAAGTTAATATACCAAGCGGTGCACAGTGATATCCCCAGCCTGGCACTGAGAAGAGGATCAGAATTCAACCTCCGAAACAAGCACTGCACAGTTGCCCCGCTGCCAGCGAGGAAGAAACTACGTTCACGTTTCTTCCTTGTCGTTTATGTAAATATCTGGAACAAATTACCTTCACAGCTGCGGGAGATTCACAATCCACAGACTTTCAAGCAGGAGGTACGAAAGTTTATGTGCCTGGATAACATAAGACGCCTTTTCAACATCTGTGATTCTGATGACAACCTTTTTGAGACCGGCCCCGATGGGGCATAGATCACATTTTGGTCAGCTCTAGCGCAACTTTGTATTGCGCTCAACTAGGCTCCATGACAGGAGCATCTTGGGCTCACAGGTACTCCCCATACTTTGCGGTCCCTGTCACACTACGTGAGAGATCTTGGCCCGATCAGTTGCACTCATCTTACAGATGTTAGGACTGCTAATCCCACCACAAAAGGTATTCAGCCTACCCCAGTAGTAGCTGAGCGCTTTACTGGCTCCCACCGACAATTAGTTAAATGGGAAGTCTTGAAATAGTAGGCGCTACCGCAAAGGCAACCTGGAAACGCTAATCGGTAGCTCTGTAGTGGACTCGGACCCAAAGAGAAATAAAGATGAATAAATGATGATCAAAAATGACAAGACTCACAGAAGGGTTCCGACGTGGGTTAGAAGTCCAACCACATAAAACTTCTTAGTCCTCTTGCGTCAGCAACTCCGATGGATGACAAACGACGATGGTGAAACCAGTTGAGGCGGAACGAGATCTGTGAATGAATATTGCTCGAAGTTAGAACGTAGTGATCGACAATGCCATAAAATCCGCGACACTAGGACACAGAGAGAACACGTCGAGTTGCCCGCGTGGTTCAAAAAGTGTGTTATTTATCAATCAAAACAAGTGTACAAGGTTAATGTACAAGAATTGGTTGTAATAGGAAAGGAATGTACAATGAAAGATAAGTAAATTTACAAGCGCTACAGAACTCCCCCCCTAGAGCGTTGGAGAGAAAACGCTCGATAGTATTATTGTGTGTAGTCGCGGAAACGCACAGGAGTTTTGTTAGTCCTACCAGAACGAGTG
>OX104064.1:74191856-74256303 GCA_944474145.2 Dicrocoelium dendriticum | reverse complement strand
CGCTGTATTAAGTTTGTGAAAGTTGATAGAGCAGCATCTGTGAAAACGAAAGTACCCTGACTGACATGAAGCAAGTCCAGTAGAGACTGGTTTATTTTTGCGCAATTGAGGATGAAATGGCAGTAGTAGTTTACCCCGCGGAGATAGCAGTAGAGTTGCTTGAAAGCTGAAAGTTCAGGAAAATCTTTGACGGCATCGAGTTTTCGGGAAGGACCTCGATACCGGGTGCAGAGATCCAAGCACCCAACACAAAATTAGCGGGGTAACCGGTTACTCCGCCGTCACATAGCAGACGAAACATCAGTTGTAGGTGTTCCAAATGTTATGCACAGGAGGCGTTTGCTACCAAAATGTCTTCCAGGTAAGGATATACGGAACCTAAGCCGCGTGTAACTTCATGTATGAACGGCTGGAAGGTTTGTACGATATTTCTCAAGCCACGCAGCATCCGCAGAAACTCGAATAGACCCAACAATGTAATGAGAGCTTCCTTGGGGAGGTTGCGTTTGTCTACGCTTAAGCTCACGAACGTGCGGGGCAAGAGGACCTATTCAGCGCCCCATACTCGCCATAAGGTAGTCAGTCACCAGCGTTCTTCGGCAGCATGTGAAGAGGTGAAGTACACTGTCTTTCGGATGGGCGAATAATAGCAAGTTCGAGCGTATGCTCGAATTAGGCCTTGGCCACCTTTAAGATATAAGCGACAAGGTGTTTTGGTCGAGTGGTGATTGCTGAACCCCGGGTTCTTACATAGTGCGTTACGCCAGTTGCTATGGGAAGAATGGCTTTAGTAGGACAAACCAACTGTGGGAACTGCGAGAATCGTTCCATAACGGCTTTGTAAACTTGTGGCTGGGGATAAACGTGTGTGATGTTTTCGGATGACGTCTCGATTCTGTAAAAGAAAAGAATGTTTGTTTGCCAATAAGCTTTCGTTGAAGAGTATTGACCATTAGCAGGAAATGATGCAGGGAATCGCTTCCGAAGGTGGCAAGTTGTACAGCAGCTACTGTAAGAAGACAAAAGAATTTGCGTAGAAGGCCAAACTCCATAGTAAGGGAACACTGGCAAAAAGTGGTTATGAAGGTTCCGTTTGCAGCACATAGGTTTGTTACCCGCCGCTTAGTCGATCCGTTTGGGCCTGGTGGGATCACGCTGACTTCCGCCCCAGTTTCAGCTAGGAACATTATCCCTGAGGTTCTGCAGGCTAGCTTGAATAGACGGCCTGTGGTATTTTGAGTAGCGATGTCAGTTCTCATTATTTATCGCTCAGTTTGCTCTAAGCCACCGCTGATGGGCTACGGTTTACCGTGGGAACTCGGTTGACCGAGGTTGGGAATCATACAGTCAATTAACGTATAGTAACGAGTTAGCGGTACTAATAGCCCGACTCGTGGCGCTTACCACACGACAAGCGACCCATATACCGTCCGCGTCCAACCACCGAGATCGTTCTAGCAATTGAACTCTTTCGTGCTCTTCTTCGAAAGGTCTGCCCGGATCATCCCATTTCTGGTGCCACCAACAACCTTGCCAATCGGCCATATGGTGTCACCTGCCCTGTTCCTGTAAGCGCCAGGCGCATGGAAACGTGTCATCCAGCAAGTATAGGCGACAGACGTTACTAATAATCACAGTCGCCTTTTTTGTAACTGATGGGAAAACGGAAGCGCGTTGTCACGTTGTTCCCAATGCAGAAGTCGTCGTTGTCCAATGTGCTCCAAGCGAAAGCATTGGAAAAGCGACTGGTTCACTGCGTGCAGTTAACGGGGACCACCATTCGTGCATATGGGATGTGCTCGTGCACACTCAAGTTTGGCCTGCGACAGTCCTTCCTTGTCACCAATATCTACACATTTGTTCGCTTACTTGACCACCTACGACATTGCAAACTGTTTTGAATATGATGCAACACCGCTTAATCGACCGGTTAAGCAACAGCCTGATCCTAGGGAGTTTGACCGAAGCCGTGTCAAAGCGGCCGTTTTACGGCTTTCAGATGAACTCGCCCATCATGTAGATGGTTTTAGCTAGCTTCCCACAGGTATTTCGTGCATCTACATGGGTGCTTTCCGCAACCGACGCCGCAAAACATTACATACTTACGAATGCATCACCACTTTTTGCAGCTAGGGTGCTTACGTCTAACAAGCTTCGAAACGTAAGAGCCTCATTCGAGCAAAGGCGGCAACTAGGTGTCGTTAGAACTTCGGAGAGCCCGTGGATGTCGCCTACCCACATGGTGCCTAAGAGGTCAGGGGGTGCTGTCCATGTGGCGACTACAGTGTTAGCTTGTCTACAGAGCAGTACGCAGCACTTTAATGCATTATTTTGGTCGCAGTTAGCCAGCCACAGCCTAAATGAGCTGGTCTACACGACAGTAGCTAACTCTGGTTGTTCTACACCGCCTTCCAGGTGATGTTACAAATATGCAACAGAAGGGGTATTTTCACGTCACGGCACATCCTCATAAAAGAGCACTGTGAGGGAGCTTCGGCTTTGTCGGTTACCGCGCCTTGCGTGAAATAGCTCCAAGACACATCCGTTCGTTGTTTCGTTCGTTCGACTAGGAGGGTTGATACCAGATTGTCAGCGCGTAGCGTAACCAAGTACATAACAAATTACCAGTTGTTTAAGCGCACAAACTTGCTTATTCAAGTTAGACATGTCGAGTAAACTGAGAGCCACCGCCATGTCGTTCGTACATGCGCGCTACTAGTTATCCTGTCAGAGACGGTGTGACGGAGTACAGCCTATCTACTTCGCTACATATGCTCGTGCAAGACTGACCAAGGTCTGTTTGTAATCAAGCAGACACTAGCTGCAATCCATGGAAAGCCACTGGGTTAGAAACGTCGTAAAGGCGTCACACCTGCAAACTGTACGCACACGGTTCATTCCAATGTAAGCGGAAAGCTTGTTACATGGTTTTCGGAAAGGTATTGAGACTGTAAACTACCCACTTATAGCGATAGCAAGTACATAGTGTCTTTCAAGCAGGACGCGTACCCAGGCGTTTGGATGACAACTACTTGAGCGTTTGTTAAGTGACTCACCCTAGCATTGCCTAAATAATAAATTATGAGTACGATGGCAATAAGCAACTAGGCACGGTGAACCGCCAAGACAATCCCTGCTTCGAGTATCTGTTTTCCATATCTATTCTGTTCGTCGTGTTGCTCTGCACATGGCCAACACCACCCAGTTGTGCTGCCTAATTACCTGTGTACGAAATCCAAGTGCTGGTTAGGTATGCGTAGATCACTTTACTTAGCGACAGATTAGACGTCGGCATGGATTGAAATTGCGACTCATTTTTCTTACAAACCTGATTTCTCGTCCATTCAGCGAATCCTTCTTGTTCACAGCGGCGTTTAAGCTGCGCATATCGCTTCCTCATATACCTCAAAACGCAAAACGGCACAATATTGTATCCGCTTGCGGAAGCTGAAGTTTGAATGCTTGCATCTGCAGTAACCTTCAGTTTAGCATTACTGCTCGATAGCAAAGTGTGCTGTTAGGGTATCGGTGATATGTAAGGTGGTCTCATGGTCATTTACACTACACTGGCTAGGTAAAAGGGCATAAAAGTAGTTTCGCACAATACTTGTTCCTATTGTCTCTTCAGTGCTAACAAAATAACATGAAAATACATACGACGACAGGTAAGACGAGACCGGAACAAATCAGAACAGGGTAGGAGCAGGCTTGACACCCCTACGCCCAGGGCAGCCGTAGGCTTACGAACAACTTTCTGCGCATAGAGTGGGAGTTTGATACGGCTGATTGCGACTGCCTCTGCAAAACGTAGGAGACGGGAGTTAGCATATCTTCACATGATAGTAAACATTTTGGCCGGATCAAACTGGTGACAGGTGGCCAGTAAATGCTTACCTATGGATGAAGCAGGTGGATTGCGTGAACAGGTGGTATGAGCAACCGAATGAGTGATTTGATGCTGCAACCATTTAGGAGTTCAACTATCTATTGGTACAGCCGATGTAGTGTATACCACAACTACAAGTAAATTGGTAAATACAATGTGAGTTGGCGCCAATAGGTTGTCTTTCTGTCATTGGGGTAACAGGTATTCGATTAGTCCAGTTGATAAGAACAGTTTCAGCAGCGTTATAAGTCCTCTGGACTGCGGAAATTATCCGCTTCGTTGTCCTCATATTGGCAAAATCACCCTTAAATGGTAGCTCCATGTAGACCTTCTTTCTAGATGCTGTCGAAGCCTTCTGTCCCGGAACCCTCGCCTGACTATGTTTGTCGACGAATCTTCTTGGATATTCATTTTTCAACAGCGGATCCTTGAGCGAGGTTATCTCATCTAACCTGTCTGTAGTGCATATTTTTCTTGGAAGTAAAAGATCTCGATGATATGTATGGCGGACTCATTGTAACTTTAACTACACTGGCTGAGTAAAACGGCATAAAAGTAGTGTCACACACTATTTGTTCCGTCTATGAGCATTGAGTGCCACAACACCTGCTCGCCTTGGTTGTGCCGATACGTGGCGGTTAGTGGAAGCACACTGGAAAACCTCTGGC
This sequence comes from Dicrocoelium dendriticum, assembly GCA_944474145.2. Classification (NCBI taxonomy): domain Eukaryota; kingdom Metazoa; phylum Platyhelminthes; class Trematoda; order Plagiorchiida; family Dicrocoeliidae; genus Dicrocoelium; species Dicrocoelium dendriticum. The sequence goes on along the minus strand of OX104064.1, from coordinate 74,251,749 downwards.
ATGGCAGTAGCACACTGCGTAGTGCGCAGAATACAACTTCAGGATATCGTCATCTTTCATTATGTAGCAATATTGGGTGAGTACAACAGCTTCATTTTAACGTTGCTTGTGGGCATAACAACAACAGATTGAACATAGGTCTGTGCATTCGAGACGTCCGTGGCAGTTGGCAAGAACCAACTCCCTTAACTCAGGTGTATTCTTAAAACAGTCCATGAAGCCGTAAAATTACACCTCGCCCTCGTGTTCTTACCTACAATCCCTGATGCATCTGCATGGTTCGTCAACATGAATGTTGTGGCTATGAACCATGGAAAAACTAGTAAGATTAAACGCATTTTGGTATAGTTAGACTGGAAGCTACGCAGCCCAACCGTAACATTGGTACTTGCATTGTGATGGTCACTAGTGAAATATTAGCAACTTAGCGACAGCCAATGCGCACATTACGGCGTCCATGAATGCAGCAGTATTTGACGTATAAATTGAATATCCCTTTGAGAAAAACAGTTCTGCGTTTCTCACTGCATTCGTTTTCACGTTCCGAAGTGTAAGCGTAGAAAGAATTGTATGACACATTCAAATGATGCGAATTCCTCATTGAAAGCGTCCAGCGACAAACTTTGCCTTTTCGCTAAGCATTAAAGTGTCCAAGACTTCAACTGGAATCACGGTAGAAAATGTGCGAGCTTTCAAAGCGTCAATAGCATAGACAGGAATAGTGGCCATTACGTAGCACATCCCCCTTATATACTAAACCCCGAAGTCGTCAATTAAAATAAGATTTGTAAAAAAGTGTGTGAGATCCGTGCTTATATGAGCACTTTTATATGTCAAAAAGCATCTCAGCTTGCACTTTATGCAATTATTCTCGTTTCTTTACTTACTTGTATCTCTACAGAAGGTAGAACAATTGTCAACCATCCGCGTGAATGTGTACCGAGTTGCTGCGTATACATGCAGTTGCCGGGATTGAAAGTGATATGAATTTTCAACCGTTCGAAAAAGGGTCGTACGTGCGTTCGGTTTTCCACTTCTGATGGGCGATTCTGAGTTCAAGTATGACTGAATCAATGAAGCGTTCAGATGTCTAGGCATCGTTGCGCTTACTGAATGGCATTCGAAGAAACTCAAAGGATCCAAAAGACCTGATTACAGTGGTCTTCGGAATGTTCTCCTCGGTGACCTGGATCTGATGGGAAGCGCACCAGGTCGATTTTGAAAAGGCGATGGAACCACGAAGACTGGCCTTAATATTCCGGACAGTTGGAATTGGAAATCAGTCAGCAAGCGTGGCATTATCGGACGTCCAATAGTCCTCACAGGTTTGCCTGTAACCTGACTTTTTCGGTAGCATGTGCAGGGGCGAGGATCAAAGTCCGTTTGACGGTCGGAAGATTCCGAGCTCTAGCATGTGCTTGAATTACGCGTCAGCAATTCTGCGCTCATCCATGGTTAGTGTATGAGCTTTCACAAAATCCGGTAAACGGTCGTTAATTGTATGATGCGACGTAACGCCGTTTGTCCTTGCAAAAGACGACACAGGAAAGAAAATTTCCGGAAAGCTTACAATTAGCATCTTACTGACCAGTGAGTTAGCACTAGCGTACAGAATGTTGAGCAATGAAAGTTCACTGGATATTACAGCAACGGAGTATCGTCGTCTGATCGATAAACTGCTGGCGCTTAGCGTCGACGAACTGGTCGAGATGTTGAAGAAAATCCATCCAAAATACAGAGTTATGGGAGTCAGCTATGAGGATAATCCATTGGAATGACCGCCTCAAACTAGGGTTGAGCGTACTGGAGCGTTTGCAGCAAACTAGATTTACCGTTACGTTGGAAGCATGCAAGTTCGTAGCCACCTTTTCCCTTCTGTAGTTAGGTTCGGGTAGAATGACCTTTATTTGTGCACCATTATCGATGAGATAACGAACTCCAGTCTTGTGCTCGGTGACGAAAAATAATCCATTGCTTTGGTCCGCGATGAAAGTTATTGCAGGGCTAGCTTGCTTGCTCATTTGTCCTTGTCAGCAACTGACCAGGGAGGTAGACACGATCGGGCTTTCGATCCGCATTACCGATGGTACCAGCAACCGCTTTCGTTGGTGCTTGCAGTGGATCGAATGCGTGTTCGTGTCTGAGACTTTGAGCAACGAAGTTCCTGGCGGGATTTGGTGCGTTGATCGTCAGCGATCGTAGGGTCGAATTAGTCGAATAAAGTGACGTGCTTTTTGCGAGATGCCGAGACGTAATAAACGCGGATGTTGTTCTCCCGAATCCTGTCAGCTGTGTTAGACAGTCGCACTAGCGTAGCGTCTGGGGTGGCGCACGAAGCATTGACAATATCCTTGAGGAGCCGATACAGGCATAACTCCTTGGTGAACTTGTCATCCGGTGCAGCTGACTTGGCGAAACTCGGTACCTCTCGGAGGTAAGGTAGCTTCAAATTGTCGAGCTCCTTTCCTTCAAGGAGTTAAAGATGCGTTTCCTGTACTATATGTTGAATCGCCTCAAAACTGCTGTACGGTCTCCGGTTATGGGAGAATTCCAACCTATCGTCCAAATAAATAAATATATATATGATTTATTCTCGGCAGTGCGAGACACGTCTTAAAAGGTATTATCATGACAATACAAACACGTAACCTCAGTAATGATACCGAACTGTTGCAAGTTAACCGGTACATATTGGATATATGTGTGTACGTATGTGCAGTATGTATTTGAATTCAAGTGTGTCATCATGTTGAGTGCATTTGTTACTATTAACTGAATTTGTGAATTTGTTCGGCAAATGTGCAAAGATAGAAATGGATCAGATGAAATTTTGGACTAACTAACGTTCGCGAAATGGGTAAGATCCTCCAGTGTGAAAAGCGGCAATGACTTTATTCAGTGGCGATTCATATCTGCCAAGTCACACGGTTGTTAAGCAATTGTATGTGGATTTTTATAGGCAGCACGCGTGCCAGGTGAAACCTCACCATGTCGGCGAGAAACGGTGAAAGGGCAGTAATCATGAAATGGTACCTCATCATTTCCGATTCGACCTCGTGGATGTGCAGCTGGGATTCTATCTGTGTAAACCATGCTATCGGATTGCGTTCTCGAAAAGGCGAACCTACAGTTATTGAAGAACCTACTACGATTTTGAATGCAGCTGACTCTGACTCCATCGCCTGGGATGCAAAAAAAGCAGGAGAGCGCAGGAAAATGAACGCAGTGGAAAACTGTGCAGACCTACAAAATCAGCCGGCGTTAACTGTAGGAAAATAGCGGGGTCGTCAATTTACATTGACGAAGATTAGGGTTATTTAAATAGCACGAAGCAAAAGCAACCAATCACAACTTCCTTAATAAATAAGAAACACCAAAGGTAAGCGCCAAGATGGTTTATTTAGATATACGGGGCGCCTAAGGTGAGGCTAGGACGACACCGATACATCAGGCTAGCTATGGGATTCCATTCGAATTGACCACAACGCAGAGAAAGCCTAGTGAGATTAGAAGTCGAGGAAGACGAAAAGGTGTGTAGTATCATTTAAACAACGGCCTGTAGGCGAACGCAAACAAACGTCTTGGATTCCCTGGTTACACGGCGAAACTAAGTAGTTTGGAAGTATTTTACAAGCCTATCTCCAGAGAAAAGAGAGACCGATGGGCAGCCATAAGCTTACTAGTAAATATGCTGTTATTCAGCCCTGTCAATAACAACGAAGGTGTAGTCCATTTAGAAGCAGCTCAAATGCACAAATAGCATCTTGTGACACGCTAGCATCAATGCTCAGTGGTTTATTGCGGATAAGAAATCCTAGGCTCAGCCTATACCACAGGTTAGTAAGTGAAAGTTTTCGAAAGAAGAGGAAAAACAACTACAAAGAGCGAACCGGAAAACAGTGGACCTGTCAAGAAAAAGTTTGATCGTTTGAGTACTGCACATATAGTTTCATGCATCTTTACATTTCACCACCATTGGTTTTCTCAAAAAATGGGTGTGGGTTGATGCAGTTAGTTTTTAAATAAACGTATGGTTCATGTACATAATAAGACGCGGTGTAACGCGCCCAGCGCGTTGCTGACACAATCTGTGAAAAGAGCTATTGTAGTTGCCAAAATAATAAGTTCCGGAAATGAAGCCCATCTGTAAAAGACACGTCGCGGATTTATAATTTCAGCAAACGGAAAATTCCCATTTAATCATCAAGAACAAGGGACCGAAGGTAAACAATTGTTTTCAATGAATTCCTCGTCAGACCTTTACAACCATATAGGTAAAGAACAATGGGAGTAACAGCGGTTTTGATCAGTTCAAATGAAATTGGATCACGTGACAACCGGGGCCATAAACCAGCAATAAACGTAAACGACAAGCGCAAAATAGGACAAAGATGTAGTCAAGTGATTGCTTCTGGCCTCCGAATCGTCCAGTTTATCTGGCCAGGGCAACTTAAGAGCTTCGACCAGTTTCTTGTGAACACAAAAACGGTTGATACAACCGAATACTGATCGCCTCAGCTGTAGCGAGGGTGCGGAGGCGCAGGCCTTTCGGTTGGAGTGGCGGAACCTTGTAGAGTATTCGAAAGGCGCGGACTGGATCAACTTCATGCCCACTATCAACTAGGTGAGCCATAACAGAGCTAGTTATAGCCCCGGCACCGCCTCAAAGCAACTAGCGTGGAAGGTGCTCATTAATGCGTTTTGACAAGTGCCGTGCCGTTCGACCGATGTAAGTAGCGCCACAGGCGCACTCGAACTGATAAATGACCATAGAAGCGGTCAGCATCGGCAAATTGTCTTTGTTGCAAATGCAAATGAGGGGTTCCGTTGAGAAAGTACACTTCAGCTTAGCAGCTGGAAAAGTTGACTTAACTGCTGTAGAAAGGCTTCTGGATACACGTCCGGCGGCTGCGTCTCCTTTGAAAGGTAATCCTATAAATAGTTCTTTCTTCTCAGCTATTAGAATCTACACCGGGTCGGGTTTGTCTTGCATGTTCTTAAGAGTGAATCGATCAGGATACCCGTTTTCGCGCAGCACATTTTGAATGAACTCCAACTCCGTATCCAACGTGTCTTCAGAACAAATCCTGCGGGCCCTTGTGGTTGAACAGCGAATTAGGTTTCGCTTGTATCTCAAAGGAACGAAACTATGGAAGTTCGTATACTGGCCACTCCAGGTTTTCTTCCTGTAGACGTGCCGTTGGATCGAGCCATCTACTCTACGAGTTAACAATACATCAAGGAACGGTAACCGGTTGTTCGCTTCCTTCTCGCAGGTAAACTGCAATGCTGCGTGGGCCTGATTAAAGCGTTCAATAACAGCGTCGAGGTCAGTGGACTGATTGGCAACAACAAATATGTCATCCATATAGCGATGATAACACTCAAAGGTGGTGATCTCCGCATGTAGTTTGATGTTCTCTAGTTTTGCCATGAAGACATCAGCAAGCAGCGGACCTGGTGGCGATCCCATGGCTACACCATCTTTTTGACGGTAGTAGGTACCATTGAATAGGAACTGTATGTTCCAGGTGCAACGCAAAAGGTGACTTTTCAAAGCACGCAATGGTATGCCTATCGTTGTCTGTGTTTCGTTGACGTATGTGCAAATGTAATCAATTTTCTCGAGAAGTGGGACGTTGGTGAAAAGCGAGACAACATCCAAGGAAAACATTATTTTCTTACTGATGTTGCGGTCTCTGACGCTTTCGATGCAATGAAAAGTGTCACGAAGGGTTTAATGTGTAAGTCGCTGTCTTATTGGCTCAAGAATTTCCACAAGCCATTGGGCGACAGAATGGTAGGGCGAATTAACCGTTGATTAAATTGGGCGAAGTGGAACATCAGCCTTTTGAATTTTAGGTAACCCGTAAAGTCTCGGAACATTCGTTCCACTCGACTTAAGGCTGTCATAAGGAGTATTTGAGATGTATCCGCTATTCCGTAGCTCCTGTAAGCTCTTATTAATCTGCTTTTCTGTTCGCTCCGTTTGCTGCTTTTCTCCAATTGTTAGGGAAAATTTTGTTTCATCACTCAGAATTCTTTCTAGCATGTTTATATAGTCGTCTTTGTCCAATAGAACGACCCCAGTGTCTTTTTCTGGTTTGCTCAGGAAGATCTTATCATTGGGCCTTAAATCCTTCAGTGCATCAAAGTGCTTGCGTGTAAGTGGACCATGATTTTGAACATGGCACTTACGATACTGGTAGCAAGTGTTCACCAGAGAACATTTGAAGCGTTCCAAATCCTCATTAGACTTTGCTGCCAACCCTTTTGTTTGAAGAAATAGGCTTTCAAACTGTAAGTCACAGTGCAGCTGATTATCTCTGTGTCTGGGGGCGCAAAATTTTAGACCAAGTGATAGAACTTCCATTAAAGTAGAGTTCAATTTCAGGCTTGAAAAGTTAAGCACGTATCTATCAGGTCTACTAGGGAAAATAGATTGAGGCTTAACCTTGTTCAACGTCTTTGTTAAGGCCAAACGCCTTTGGCGTACACGTTTTGCGGTGATAGACTGAACGTAATCCAGGTATTTTTGTTTTACGTCCAACGCTAACTCATCAATCGTACGCTGGCGCTGCGCCGTATTGCGCTCGAATTCGGCAATTTTGGATTGCACCGTGTCACGCTGGTTCAAAGCACGCCGTCTAAGCGTTTTGGCGTTAGGATAGATCCGACTGCGGCGTAGTTGCTTCCAGAATCTGCCGGGATATTCATTGCGTTCAATGCAATCATTGAAAAATTGAACGCAAGTTTTAGTTTCAAAAAGCCTAATGGAGAACTTAAGGAACTGATTTAGCTCCTTCAACACCGAGGGCGGCATGGACGAGTTCAGTAACTGGAAAATTCCCATTTAGACATCAAGAACAAGGCACCGAAGGTAAACAATTGTTTTCGATGAATTCCTCGTCAGACCTGTACAATCATATGGGGAAAGAGCAACGGAAGTAACAGTGGTTTCGATCAGTTCAAATGAAATTGGATCACGTGACAACCGGGGCTATAAACCAGCAATAAACGTAAACGATAAGCGCAAACTAGGACAAAGACGTAGTCAAATGCTTGCTTCCGGCCTCCGAATCGTCCAGTTTATCTGGTCAGGGTAACTTAAGAGTTTGACCAGTTTCTTTGGTGAACACAGTTTTATTAATGGTTAATTCGCCCTACCATTCTGTCGCCCAATGGCTTGTGGAAATTCTTGAGCCAATAAGACAGCGACTTACACATTAAACCCTTCGTGACACTTTTCATTGCATCGAAAGCGTCAGAGACCGCAACATCAGTAAGAAAATAATGTTTTCCTTGGATGTTGTCTCGCTTTTCACCAACGTCCCACTTCTCGAGAAAATTGATTACATTTGCACATACGTCAACGAAACACAGACAACGATAGGCATACCATTGCGTGCTTTGAAAAGTCACCTTTTGCGTTGCACCTGGAACATACAGTTCCTATTCAATGGTACCTACTACCGTCAAAAAGATGGTGTAGCCATGGGATCGCCACTAGGTCCGCTGCTTGCTGATGTCTTTATGGCAAAACTAGAGAACATCAAACTACATGCGGAGATCACCACCTTTGATTGCTATCATCGCTATATGGATGACATATTTGTTGTTGCCAATCAGTCCACTGACCTCAACGCTGTTATTGAACGCTTTAAGCAGGCCCACGCAGCATTGCAGTTTACCTGCGAGAAGGAAGCGAACAACCGGTTACCGTTCCTTGATGTATTGTTAACTCGTAGAGTAGATGGCTCGATCCAACGGCACGTCTACAGGAAGAAAACCTGGAGTGGCCAGTATACGAACTTCCATAGTTTCGTTCCTTTGAGATACAAGCGAAACCTAATTCGCTCTTTAACCACAAGGGCCCGCAGGATTTGTTCTGAAGACACGTTGGATACGGAGTTGGAGTTCATTCAAAATGTGCTGCGCGAAAACGGGTATCCTGATTGATTCATTCTTAAGAACATGCAAGACAAACCCGACCCGGTGCAGGTTCTAATAGCTGAGAAGAAAGAACTATTTATAGGATTACCTTTCAAAGGAGACGCAGCCGCCGGACGTGTATCCAGAAGCCTTTCTACAGCAGTTAAGTCAACTTTTCCAGCTGCTAAGCTGAAGTGTACTTTCTCAACGGAACCCCTCATTTGCATTTGCAACAAAGACAATTTGCCGATGCTGACCGCTTCTATGGTCATTTATCAGTTCGAGTGCGCCTGTGGCGCTACTTACATCGGTCGAACGGCACGGCACTTGTCAAAACGCATTAATGAGCACCTTCCACGCTAGTTGCGTTGAGGCGGTGCCGGGGCTATAACTAGCTCTGTTATGGCTCACCTAGTTGATAGTGGGCATGAAGTTGATCCAGTCCGCGCCTTTCGAATACTCTACAAGGTTCCGCCACTCCAACCGAAAGGCCTGCGCCTCCGCACCCTCGCTACAGCTGAGGCGATCAGTATTCGGTTGTATCAACCGTTTTTGTGTTCACAAGAAACTGGTCGAAGCTCTTAAGTTGCCCTGGCCAGATAAACTGGACGATTCGGAGGCCAGAAGCAATCACTTGACTACATCTTTGTCCTATTTTGCGCTTGTCGTTTACGTTTATTGCTGGTTTATGGCCCCGGTTGTCACGTGATCCAATTTCATTTGAACTGATCAAAACCGCTGTTACTCCCATTGTTCTTTACCTATATGGTTGTAAAGGTCTGACGAGGAATTCATTGAAAACAATTGTTTACCTTCGGTCCCTTGTTCTTGATGATTTATAATTCGGTCAGTTTGAGACCGTATCCTCTCTCTCTTTTTTATAGCTGAGCCTTATCTGCTGGTAGCAAGAGCGATTATGCTTCCTTAAACTCTGGTGAAGCACTCAAACTACGATGACGATCACTGGATACTCCCAGAATACTCAGGTGCTGCTTTTAACAGTAAGTACTGTAGCCCTTTTGATGTTTTTGATGCCTCAACTTTGTGGAATTTCCAAGGCAGTGCGATCTCTCGTCCGCCATGTCTGCCTAGCTTGAATCGCATATTCCACATGCGGATGTTTTTATTCAGAAATAAGCTGGGACTAAATAGATGAGTCGAAGTGAGGATATTAGCCAATACGAGCAACCTACTTCTCCAAATTTATGCACCATCAATCTCCCTCTTGAAGGTTTCCTTGAATCAGAACCAAGTTCAATTGTTTCTCAAGCTGACCAGTGACTTTAGGTGGTGTGCCTTGATCCTAAATATCTCAGCATGATTGCTTGCTACATCATAGTTTCCTGCAATTCTGTTAATTAATCGTGCTTCAAATGGATTGAGCTTAGACACAGAGGCAACTGCGACAAGGAAGCAATAACGAACCGCAAAGGCACGCAAGAATCATATTCAACATGATAGTAATAATTACACTACGTGTACATGCATAATGAAACACGAACAATACAATAACGTTTATCGACAATCACCAACACGAAAATAGATCGGAAAGTATAATACATTAATTTTCCAACTTGCTACACTCCCATGTGTGGCTTTCAAGCCCTTTTGCAGTGGAATTGTCATTACCCAAGCCAAGCTGCTAACTGTGTTTGGCGCAAACGTAACGACTGATCTCGTTGAATGTTTCCTCTGTGCCCGTGATTTGAGTCGCTTAACTACGATCTAATATGAACAAGCAACGTGAAGACAGTTGAGGTCTGAAAGCGCGTTTCAAAACTCTCATCATTAATTTGTGACTGTTCAACGCCGCAGATCCAAGGCAAGAGGCTAACTGAAATCTAGATTCCTAATTGCTGTCAGACGCGCGGAAAGCAACTACTTGATTTCGTTCACGCAGAGGGTGCGATTAAGCAGCTACTAAATGCGAAACCTGCACACACAACCACGTAAATTGTCGTAAATTCAGGCTAGTGTACAGAAAGACTGACAACTTGTAATGCGCGCCATCGGAACAACCTTGTCTCTGCTGTCCTGCTAAGTGTGTCTACGGGAAGTGGAATATTGTGCGGCTGCTCTAAATTGCACTTATGTAATCACAGCGTGCTTGTTTGGACATACGTCAATATCGTACTCTCTTCGCATTCACCGATACACTTTACCAAGATACATCGTGTTCTCACCCTCCGCTCTAGCTCACCGTTCTGTGCTTTTCTATGCTGTTTAGCGGGAGCCCTGATAGTGGTTCCGAAAAGTAGATCAAGCGCAGTGAAGCTCATATTTGTGTAGTAAAAGGTTCCCTGTTTGCCTAGCTATTAAAAAAGGACGCTGTTGGGCGCTGCTAGTTAGAAGAACGAAAATGACCAGCACACAGAGGTTGCGGGTTGCGAAGTAAAGCGAGTCTAAGCAAATGCGGTGCTGGACTCAAGCACTGAAACTCAACAATCGGTTCAAGAATTCACATTGTTCGCCTAAGTGTGCAATGAAATAATAATTTTAAATAGAATGTGTACATGCAAACCTGAGAAATCCCATGACGGCTACAGCTGCAGTTTACACGCGATAACAAGTTCCCTCTCGTTTACAATCAATCAGGTTTTTTCGACCCACTCTTGTCATTGCACACCGCAAGGAAAGACGTATCGGAAGAATGAAAAGGAGATATAAGCTAATAACAAACGTCTAAGCATGCGATCACAAAAACAACAAAAGTTATTAGCATCCTTCGGGTTAGTTTTGCTGGGTTCAACAAAGTAATACTGTATAGGACTAGTAGCTACTAGTATTGACTGGGATAGGTGGTGGTCCAGTACTAATATCAGAAGATGATTGGAGTCGAACCCAACGGAGTTAATTCAAGCAGGCTAGAGAAAGAAATGGACGGAACAAGCTATACGGAACGAGTGTCAGCACAGTAGCTAATCAAGAATTTAGCTGGAGCCCGGATGGCGATTCCAAAATACAGATCGAGTTACAAGGAAACTTTTATTAGTACAGTAATAGGTTCCCTACGTTCCTAACTATTGGAAACGACACTGTTGACGATGCTAGCGAGGCGGAAAGAGGAAGGACAACACATAAGAGCCATTGCGTGTTACAATCGAAACGAGCACCAAGCAAAGGCGGCTCTCCACTCAAGCAATCGAACTCAACATGTCGTTTAACAAGCCGCACCGAGCGTCTAAGTGTACTATGAAATAGTACTTTTAGTTAGAATGTTAGGTAGGCAAACCGGGCGAAACTCCAGAGTGCGACAATCAGACGAGTGCAAGCTAACCTGGGCGAAGGCTGAGCAGCAGCAACTCAAGAACGAGTGTTGTACAAACGATCAGTAGTTACTTGTAGGTAATAATAACTGTCTTTTGGGGCGCTTTTAGGGGTGCCCATAATGTCTGTGCGTGCCGCGCTTAAGGAAAGGAAAAGTACTAAGTTTGCTGTGCTAATTAATTACCAACTAGACGCGTGCCCAGTCCCGCCATATAAGTACGAGGCATTCCCCTTTTCTATAATCCGTGGTGTATGCCTAGGATACTAGTCGATGGAGATGACAAATAATATGCCTAGCAACTACGGAATAATAAACTTGAAGATGCACCTGGAGCCAGCCTGCATTGCACAAGCCATAATGAATGGAGTGTGATTCCGCAAGAGCGGCGTAGGCCATAACTCACCGTAATGCAGCAACTGAAAGGGATTTACAAACACTAAAACAAAAGGACAGATACAAAGATAACTAACCTTACGTGGTACAATATGCTGGAAGTGTATATGTTTCGAGTTTACTAGTCTGTCAGCATAGGTGGATAGCCAGCCATTCCAATTTGGAGTGTTTTCGGTCATGGGACTGCACATGAAGATAAAAAGCAGTATTATTCATATGAATATGACATACAATCTTATGACACATCCTTAACGCTACCAACCTTGATCCATGAGTACTTTCTGTTTTTTAAACCTGTACACCCATTCAGTGCGAGTTACCGATGGACTGACGCTGAGTGACAGATTTGTGTGTCCCTGATCATCTAGTGAGGCACATTTTGACCACATATAGGCAACTCAAATATGTTTGCTTCCAGGATCACGTCCTCAGTAGCATGTTATGACGCTTTTGGAAACGATATCCGCTGAGCGCGGACGGTGTTTGCGATCAGTAAAGTGACTTTACTGTATATGTTAAGGCTGCGCTGGAAATTATTTTGGTCTGACCGTTGTTTGACCGAAATGTGTTTCACTGGGATGACCAAGGGCACACATCTCGGTCACTCAGCGGCAGTCTATCGGTCACTCGCACTGACTAGATGTGAAAACTTATGAACAACAACTACTCACGGACACAATTGGTGACTTCATTGTTGCATGAAAATAGTTAATTTCATTTTCAGATAAATTATATTGCTTATTTTCTTGCTTTCTCCCTATTTACACTATTTACCGAACAAAATCATATCTGTGTCAAGTAAACCGGAACCCCTAAGTTCCCACTGTTGATTTGCATCTATGATTTCCGCATTAGGTTATTTACCGCTGACTCGATGCATTCCTAAATATAAGGCATACGTCTCGTTTATGCACTTTTTCCCTAGCGATCAAGCGCGACTACTTTAGCGGTAACTCTATTTGCTTACAATAAACCGTCAGGAATCATATAGCATAACATTCCACCATGCGTACTAGTACTTTTAGCATAATTCTTGTGCAAAAGATCTTGATTTTTCTTTTGGTTGTCACTTGCATGATATTTGTCTGTTGATTGCTTAGCGACCGGTCACGAAAATGTAGCCGATCTATAAGACATGAATGCGATGAACCGGAAAACCGTAAAAGGTGAATAATTTCCAATAACTCCTGATGGGAAACAAGACCACAAGTTTGGTTTAGGAAGATTTGATTATTGTGTCTATGGCGAAACTGACCATCGGCGACTGCGGCGACGATTTAGCAGGTTAGTGTTGCGCGGCATTATATGGCCACACTTCTACGATGTCGTATGGAATGGTTTTCGGAAAGGGATCGCAGAGGTAATGGACTTAGATACAGTGGGATCGCATTGACATCTCCCATGCGCATCATTTTGCCGGTAGCGGTGAAAATGTCCTGTCGGTATGGTGCAGACCAGCAAATTCCTTACGATCCGATGCGCTCACACTAACGGCCACCGATGATGCACTCCACCCCAAAAAATATTCATAACTAACAGATAATCAACCTCCTTAAAATCAGCGAGCTTCTTCCGTCTCTCTGTAACTTCTGCAACTACCCTATCTCATACATACTAAACCACCTTAACTTTCTCTCTCCAGTACCGGGCTGGAGATCCCCCCGGTTTATCTGAGTGTGTTGCATAAATAGTAAACACCATTATCATCTTATAGTACGCTCAGGTGTTTGCTGCAAAATGTTGAACAATCTGTTGCAGTTGTTTGCCGGACACATGCACATCTCACACACATAGCACCGCGGTTCGGTTTGTAGTATGCTTCCGGTCGAGGGTTCCGAGGGCTTCCGAGTCCGGGGTGTACGTGTATCCTAATGGACCGATAAGGCTGAAAGGCAAAAGAGATATTTCGTATGCGACTGGACAACCACCTAGTAACAATTGGAGCTGAATAGAGGTTGTGCCGGCATTACACCTAGTGGCGAGCTGGACGGCATTGTAATAGCTGTTGATGCGGGATCAAGCCGGAGGTAACAGCTCTACGATACGGAGAACGAAATGGGTGGGTAAAAGGAAAAGGAAACGATACTGACATCCAAAGCTAGGCTCGATGACATCTTACCTGTTAGCTTGCTACGAAGACACTGTGACGTGCTACATATTCACCAGGCCGCTGCATCGTGCTGTACCCAACATCATTTCTTAGCACGCAACATAGGGGGTAGTATTTTTAACCAATACATGTGATTATGCTACACACAAAGAGAAGCGTTCGTCTCGTCACTTCTGTACTTTCTCCTTAACTATCGGGAACGGTACTAGCCCATAGCCGGACGGATACGGTAAGCGTGATCCGACCACTCTCACACAAAACTGGCGACCCTGGTCGGAATTATTCCTTACCCCTGCCGGAATTCATTGCGCCTGTTTTGGTGAGCCTGTTCCAATTTTCCCCATTCCAGTTTTTAACACCTTTCGTTCATTTTCATTAAGTGCTGATTGGTCTCTTTGCCATGGGCATCTACCCCACTTATTGTGAGAACAGCAGCTTTTTCACACAGTAAATCTGGTAGTCCCCTCCATTTATGGAGATGCGCACTGCTTGATGGTTAATGATCTTCAGGTAGCATTTGATACTTGGGGTGTCACACGAGATTCAGCTACTTGCCATCCCGTCTCCCCACAGATATTAGTGTTTAGCTCGACAACTTGTTTTTCAGAGCTGATGCTACTAAGCGACAGGACTTTCTGAACCAGGCCACTATAAAACTCGTCACACCCCCAGAAAACTCTCGTCTAGAACAACTTTTCTCTGGTTTTTCGCTAGCAAGCACGGAACCGTCGACACCCCAACTGGAGCTGCGCCGCCTCTTATCATTAAAAGGACCGCTCCGTCGCGCTATCTGTAACGCCCGAGACCTGTCAAAGTGTACGCATTACTGTATTTGTTTATTTCGCGTTTTATTTCTGATTGTTTTTGGTCACATGTACTCGAAATAAGTTGTAAACCTTATTTTGAACTGAAACCAATTATATTAATCGTTAGCCATTTACAAGCATTTAAAAATAGTTGCAATTACTCAGAGCCACAAACTACTTCTTCACATACAAAATACTTGTTCATTGATATGTTGTCTTACCGTAACCTACCTGACAGTGCCTACGTTTACTTGCCTCAGGACTTTTCCACTGGGGTGTGTTTGGCATATGTCGAGTTGCCATGTTCATTGTCTGGTGCATGCGTTAACGCAGTTCTTCCGCAAGATCCGTCAGGTTTGTTGGCGATATGCTGAAAAAAACGACATCGGGTTTTGTTGGGAAACAGTCGGGTTCTGCGCTGGCACATAGCACTGTCGAGACTTGCGCATACATGCATTTCGGAACTCATAACTCAAAGGACACTTTTCAGTTTACAATCTTTGACCTCAGGTAGTTCGCATATCAAAGCGAACGAACAACATTATTTGCTTGAATAGGTTCTTGCCAATTGTTTCCCTGAAAACAGACTATCCGTATTTATCACACCACAGTATTTTCAATGGCATGTTCTTTAAGCCTATAAACTTCTGATGTAAATTAGCCAAATTAAAGCACGCACCATAGGAACATTTGTGTACCACATACAAATGGCACCTAGAACTCTCTTGGGCTAAGCTTTAATACACACTTAAATAGGTTTCAGCATCTGGGACGTAAGTGTGAAGTCAAAAGCACTATAGAGCTCATGAGATTTCACAACTATCTTGGCGTAGGCAGTTGGTCCTGTGTTGTCCTGAAAACATTCTGTACGGAGGCGTGTCAGAGCCAGAACTGTGACTGGAAAATAAGTCATCATGAACATCATAGTCATACTCGTTTCCAGACTCGTTATAATCGACAGTTGTAACTTTTCGTAAAACCTCATCAGTTTTCTCCTTCTAGTAGCGATTGTGATAAAACTTTCCTAAAAGTTAGCAAGCGCACAATATCACTAGGGCACAGTAAACCGGCTTGTATTCAATCCCGTGCAGATCAGACCTTTGGAGACTTTTGGTCTTGCTAACCGGATGTCTTATTGTTACGTACCGATCGGGTATTGCTAATCCGTGTATGGACCCGTAGTCCATTTAGACTTAGGTTAAACCAACTCCGGATGGTAGATGTGGAACTGTACTCTGCTCCTAACTGAAGCCAAGTGAAAAGTTACAGGACCAAAACGAACCAAAGAGAAATAGAGGCCAAGCAGCGAATGCACTATAGCCATGTGATTGGGCGCGTGTAGTTAATGCGTGTGGTATGACGCATCGGTCGTGCATGGCCGTAACATCCCTTCGCATGGCAGATAAATCCATGGCAGTAAAATGTAATGTTATAATAGTCTGGGTGAAAGTCGTGGTCTACGAAGAGCGATCGATTGAGCAGCTTCATCTATTTGGGTTTCTTCAGTCGTCTCAGTTTGTTTTGCATCAACGGTTTCATCCTCGTGGTAGAATACCGCGTATGCACGGGTCGGATAAAGTCGCTGTGCCAGTGTACGGTTTCTCCGGTTTCCAGCTGTATATCGGCTTCCGTTCATGAAGTGGTCAGTACAGTTCCGGGATGCCATATATGCGCATGTGAGAGTTTCGTATACACACCCTGTTCCCGTAACAGCCTCTAGGTTTTATGGCGTACGTGCCCATTCTGGTACATTCGCTGTGGTTGGAAACGCCTAGTTTGAGAGAAGTCTGGAAACAATACACCTAACCTTGTGCGTAGGCGCCGCCCAAACATTGCCTCCCCAGGACTTTTGCCGATGGACTCCAAGGGTGTGACACGATAAGCGAACAAGAGTCGATCTATTCTGGTGCGCGAAGATCCTTGGCTTTGATTCAGGAGACCATCCTTCACAGTTTGTACCGCTCTCTCTCCCAAACCATTGGATGCTGGATGATATGATGTAGAAGTCATGTGGTGGAGGCCGTTACTCTGTACATACTGTGCGAAAGGTGCACTCGTAAATTTTGGAACGTTAGCTGTAACTAAAGATTTTGGCACACCATACGTGGATATGCTAGTGTGCACTTTTGTAACTGTAGTCTTCCAAGTAGCGTTAGAAGCATTATGTACATCTATCCATTTTGAGTACGCACCCACAAGGAGCATTGACCTTTTTCCTTCATTCGAACTGAAATAGTCTACGTGAACACGCTCCCATGAACCTTCAGCTAGCTCCAAGGGGTGGATCGGACGGACTGGTTTGTGTTTCTGGTATTGTTGGCATATAGCACACGCATTCAACAGAGCTTCGATACCTTGAGCAATTGCCGGCGACCAACAGTAGGTCCAGGCCAGAGCTTTCATGCGGACGACTCCTGGATGAGCGTCATGTAATTCTCTCAATACGGATGATCTGAGAGCAGAAGGAATAACGATACGAGATCCACGCATGACGCATCCTTCGTGCAGACTGAGCTCCAGTCGGTAATTGTAGAACGGACGTAAAACCTCAGTGGATCGGGAATCCAACCGCGTAACAACCAAAGCTGCACAGTCGAGAGGACCGGATCTCGGTCTGTAGCTCTCCTAACCATGTCGCTGGATATTGTAGTAGTGTCTAAGTGGGCGAACTCGCAAGGTGCTCCACCTTGCTCGTTACTTGGCACTTCCAGTGGCAATCTACTGAGAGCATCGGCCACAGTCTAGTGGGAACCAGAGATGTATCGAATTCGATAGCTGTAAGCGGAAAGGATGAGTGCCCAGCGTATCATACGGAGTGCATTAATTTGTACTATACCTCGTCCCTCATCAAGCAGCGAAATCAGTGGTTTATGATCTGTCTGAATCGCAAACCGATTGCTCCACAAGTATTGATGGAAGCGCTTAACTCAAAATATCACAGCCAATGCCTCTTTGTACATCTGTGCGTAATTCTTCTCAGCGGCCTGTAGTGTTTGGGATGCGAAAGCAATAAGACAGATAGTTCCATCGGGAATCTGAGTCCAAGGACGGATCCCACTCTAAACGGTGAGGCATCACATTGTAAGGCAAGCAGTTTGGTTGGATCATAATACACCAATACAAGTGAAGAAACAAGTAGATTCTCCGCCTTCAAAAAGGATTGTTCCTCTTTCCTTGTCCATGAACACTTGGTATCTTTTCAAACAAATCATGAGGAGGTGCGATCACAGAGGCCAGATTAAGTAAAATGCGACGACAGTGTGAAAGCATCCCAACTAGACATTGCTCACGCGATGCTCCCGCCAGACATGAGCTAGGCTGTGAAGACAGCGATGATCGAATGTGACGAGACTCTTTATGTCTACCGGCCCGACGGTCCAGGTGTCACCGACATACAGGAGAGTTTAACGGGCGGCTGCGTTATAAACACTGCCCTTCATGGCAATGGTAATGTCGCGTCCGCGCCATAGGTGGCTGAGATTGGCAAGAGCACCTCGAGCTTTTGCTATACGGTTCTTAACCACATCTTCGATCCTCCGGACGCTAGTATGACTGCCGAGATACTTAAATTCATGATCGACTTCTAGCGGATCATCACAAAGTGTTAGAGCAGGGATGGGTCCCTGCCAATCTTGGAGAAGTACTTTGCATTTCGATGGAGCAAAGCATAGCCCAGAACGATTGACATCCAGTGCCAATCAATCCAATGCTGATTGGCATGTTTGGGAGCTGTCACAGATTAGGACAATATCGTCTGCATAATCCAAGTCAAGAAATCGCTCACCTCGCTGCTGCTGCCGCTACTGCTGCTGCTGCTGCTGTTGTTGCTGCTGCTGCTGCTGCTGCTGCTGCTGCTGCTGCTGCTGCTGCTGCTGCTGCTGCTGCTGCTGCTGCTGCTGCTGCTGCTGCTGCTGCTGCTGCTGCTGCTGCTGCTGCTGCTGCTGCTGCTGCTGCTGCTGCTGCTGCTGCTGCTGCTGCTGCTGCTGCTGCTGCTGCTGCTGCTGCTGCTGCTGCTGCTGCTGCTGCTGCTGCTGATACCTTCGTTTCTTGAAGCTTCTTCTGATGACATTTCGCGGATAGCCGGTGTTTCTAAACACTCGATATAGTGATTTTATTCCTGTTTCCGCAATTCGGCTGTGTTGCAGTGCGTTTCCTCTTTTTTGAAGGGGTTTGGATGCAGCTCTTCTTCCGATGCATCGGATGATTGCTGTGGTAGTTTATTATCTGGTCCGTATATGTTTTCTTCCGATATACTGGCGTTTGCAGAGATCCGTCGCTATTCCTAGTGACCCGTACATCCAGAAATGGCATTTTGTTGTCCTCCTCTAATTCAATCTTACATTTGCTGTCCTCGTATGTGCTGCTGAGCAAATCGTGCATGGCCTGTACTCTGTTCCGTTTTACGACGACAAATGTGTCGTCCACGTATCGCATCCGAAGTTTTGGGCTGATAGATGGCAGTGCAATTCGTTTCAGTTTCTGCATTACGACTTCTGGACATAAGAACGCTCACTTCTGTGCCACTGCAGTTAAACGACATGATACGGTAATCCAGTTTAGGTACGTCCAAGCCATTACAGTGAACACGTATGCATGTACCCTCACCGCCAAGTTGAGGAGAGGACTGCTAAGCAGTTAGTTTGGTTCGCGTTATTTCGTCCTCCGAATGAGGTGGACTATGTCCAGTAATGCAAGTTGGAGTGTTTCATCAAGACGTTTTTTGAAAGACCATGTCGGAGCAAGGATGACGTGAGTTGGAAGGGCGTTTCAGCTTCGGGACACCCAGAATGCCAGAGCGTTTTGACAACAATCAAGTCCACTGTGGTGCGTAGCAATTTTGAGCTTGTGTGCTCTCAGTTTGGTACTTCGGCTCAGCTGCAACAGGTTGCGACATGAGTGAGTTGGGTTCGTCAGTATTAAGTAAACCATCATAAACTCTTTTCTGGGACGTCGATATTCACCACTGTACAATTTCAGGACCTTCAGTCTGCGCCCATAAGGGTAAAATAATCCGCTAACGCCTTCGGTCCCTCTACGTTATGGGGCTTCGAGTGCGTCGACGTCAGGCTTGCGCTAGGGACACCAGGCCTGGATCGGGCGTATTACAGGTGGGGCATCAGAAGATGTTCAGCATTTGCTGAAAGTTTGATGGCGGAGAGGCAGTTGGAGATCGTAACGCGCCGACTGTCAGATTCAGCGATCAAGCTACTCGTGTGTTACGCACACACGCACACCCAAAGCGGTAGCGTGTTAATCGGCCTGCCTTAAGCGACGATGCAGGTGGAGCGCTGATAGGCGTCCCTGGAGCTGCTCAGTTGATGAGCGGACCAAAAATGCTGTAACTGTTATGCTGCAACTTGCAGGGATGTTTGCAGAATAGTATGGGAGTCCCCAACTTCTTCTTCCGAATGAGACCAAAATCTTTTCCTAACGACCGGTTTGATGTAGTTACACAAGTGGAATTCGGCACAGAATATGCCGGAAACTGGGAACTGGAGCAAGAGTGTAATCCACACAGGTTAGATCCAGGAGTTGAGAAGCACTGAGTAGAGCTCGTCGAACTGGTTCGAACGAGCGCACGCACGATATTGTGTGGGGAGAATTGGAGTGGCCACAGAGGGCAAAGCGAGAGACGAGTTAAAGTGCGGCCGCACGGTAGGGCGTCACAAACAAACTTTAAAAGCCGGTGTGCTTCTGTCCCAGTCAGTCATTTTATGATAACACGGAATGTATTCAACAGGTGGCTGATACCTATGTCATTATGTGAAATGCTTGGAAAATAAACGCTGCTATCGTAGCTTTTGATTGAGAGAACCGTGATGATTCAGAAACATTACAATGTGTGCCCTTTGTCTTGATTATGTCAACTTTAATGCGTCAATGATGTACAAGTTACAAGACTACATGTTACATGTCTCACGCCGCGTGGTCGTGCTGAATCGACGCTCCTCCGTTTTGTATCCACCACTCGCAATTTTCGGGGCAACCTACTATGCTTACACTTTTTCAACTCGGATTTACCATCGCTATTCAGTGGATATGCAGCTGCAGGATCGTCTAGTAAACACCATCATTGCATGCACAGTCATCCAGTCGGGCATTAACTCTTATTTTCCAGCGCATACCATCATTTGTAACCTCATTCGATAGAGTGCTCTTATCGCCGTCCAGCGAATCCTTTACCACAAGAACCGGACACTCAGTTTGATAGCTGCAACACATTTAGCAGCTACCATCCTAACAATCATCCGAATAAACTGAATTCTACCACAAACATTAAAACTGTCCGCCAGGAAAAGCCCGACCTGATCGGCATCTAGTCGGCCACAACCCACACAAGAATGTTCACGTACCGACCTCCGCCGGATTTGTTTGCAACTGTGGACGCACTCGTAGAATACTGCGACTGACATCGTGTGCCTAACACAATACGTTCGGCACCCACAAGCTGCGCACGTGGCTAACGCCTCGGCAATGCCTCGCAACACGGCAACAAGGAAAACCATGTATACACGGTCTACACTGCCTCAAACAAAAGCACTTGAGATTCGATCTCGTGCTCTAAGACTATTCGAATTGGCGTAAGATGTAGTAAGTGCAGTAAGGCGTATAAATTTACGGTGTTGTGAAAGGGAAAGAACTACCGTACACACCAGACTCCAGTTGGTTCTGTACAAAGTGTATTAATGATCTACTAGCAAGGTGCATCGCCGTGCTGGCTCAAGAATGTTACCAAATTGTCAACTATTATGCAGCATGCGACGGGTGGCCTAGATGTTACATCGAAACCAGCTGCATCGGAATTCGATTCCCGTTACCAAGATATATGTTTAAACGTAGAACAGAATATCCAGACACAGTGCGTAGTTAACAATGTAAAGCCAGCAACCCTAACTACGAGAACTAGCAGCCACGGTCTGTCAACCCCGGCAACCCCAATTTTGCAGAGAGTGGTTTCTCCCTGGGATGTGTCTGTCTCACATGATACCCTATTGCATTCGGGTTTACCTAACACTGCCGAAAGTTTGACAACTTACGCATCCGTCGTCGCTGCATGAAAACCTAAGGCAAGGTTGGCGGGAATATCTGCAACTATTCCAAGGAGTGTTAGAGATGACACGAATAACAAAGCGCCTCTGAGAAGACAGCCACCACACAGTCAGTAAAAGGACGCACTATATTATCCAAAAGTACGAACTCTAAGAAGACGCAGAAGTCGATGAAATAATATGCTCCAAGGTGCCTGAGTCTTAGGCAAACTCTATTAAGGACAACCTACTGGACGACTTGAAACGATGGGAAACTATATGCCAACCTATTGGAATCGAGACCAAACCGGCTAGCTTGTGTCGTATCGTCCGCCACCAAAATTCAGTTCACTATGGCGAGCCAAGGCTACTTCAGGTGATATTTCAGTCAGGTGACTTAGTGGAGACCGCCGTCTTATCAGCACACCGTGTTCGTAATACGCCATGCGGCGTTCGTGTGGTTCCTGACATCCCTTAAATTGGGCGTCAACAAAGGAAACAAAACCCAGGAGAATACCGCAAGCAAACCGACGAAAGGTCGATATTTGTCCATGGTGTCCCGGAAATCCAGTCATCCGACGAGTCGCAGGCCCAAGCTCATGATTTAGAAGAATGACCGTACATCCGCGAAGCTCTGTCTGCACGACGTGATTTCCAACTTAACCTTAAGTTTACCCATATCACCCAACTATAAAGGAAGTGGTCCAGACCTGTTGAATGTCATGTTCCACTTCAAACAAATGGTTGAAATTGTGCTCCGAAGTTGGCACTTTACGCACCAATCTGCCATCGGAGATACGTCTGAAGGCGGTCGAAACCGGGCCTCTATGAGTTGAGGGAAGACAAAACCGGCGAGAAGTTGTCGCTAGCCTTGCTGTCTTCATCTTCGAACAGGAACGAGGTGAAAGTCCCCAGCCGTCCAAAGGGGAAGGAACAGACAATCTGTTGCAAATCGCTTCTAAAGGACCAAGTGGTGTGTGCTCTATGCAACAGACCAAAGCCGAAACGGGTATTGGCAAGAAATATATACAAAAATGACTTTCATCCGGCTCCACAGGGTCGGCGTAAATCCTCGGGAAACCCATGTATGTTCAAATAATCTCCTGGCGTCCGTTGCTGTCAGTTGTTTGTTTACAAACGCTAAAGAGCTTCTCAGTAAGTTAGCAGAACTTTCATCTCGTCAAACCTCAATGTGTTGGGATCTCAACACGGTATCCGAGACATGAATAAACAAGGTGATTACCGACGCCCAGATCGCACTACCTAGTATGTCACTCCTGCGGAACGACCGACCCACAAAGGGAGGCGGTGGGATTGTCTACTAATTGTCCGACCTTCTCATCGAGCGCGTAACAAGCACCCTGGGATACAAACTGTGGACGCCCTATGGTGCTTGCTACACCTAAG
The DNA here is from genome assembly GCA_944474145.2 of Dicrocoelium dendriticum. Taxonomy (NCBI): domain Eukaryota; kingdom Metazoa; phylum Platyhelminthes; class Trematoda; order Plagiorchiida; family Dicrocoeliidae; genus Dicrocoelium; species Dicrocoelium dendriticum. The sequence continues at coordinate 74,228,805 of OX104064.1, read as the reverse complement.
GCAGGGAGATAGGTGCCTTGTGACCATTGTATAACGCGCACCAATGTCCACTTTAGCAATGGATCAGGCCCAATCTTCCGCTATGAAGAATCTACTGGAACGACTTTACAGCCACATTCTCCTGGTAAGGGATATCAATCCGTACTCCTAGAAACCCCGGCCACTTTGGGTGAACAATTCAAGGCAGATCTGCAAGAGCTAATCGCTGATTCACCGCTGTACAACCACGTCACTTCTCCAACGCGTTTCAGGACAGGAAACAAACCGGCCGTCTTGGACCTCGTTTTAACCAACGAGGAACTCATGATCGACGTAGTAAAGACTTGCACTCCTTTGGGCTGCAGCGATCACACGATATTAGTGTTCCAATACTTGTATTACGCAGAGTATTCTAAATAAAGTAATTAGGAAGCTTACGTCATAACCAACTATGATAGCATGTCCGACAAGCTAGTCTTTCCTAACTGAATGGTTCACTGAAGTGGCCTGCGGGGAATTTGTAAATAGATTTAGCAGGCTCGTCGCAACCGCATTTGGAACTAAAATCCATCGACCCAAAAATATGAATTTGTTCCTAAGAAGCAGGTGCCGGAAATGCATGGCATTGAGGGACTTGGCATTGCTCGCCCACATAGCCTCTCTGAGCGAGGATAGTTAGAGCGTCTATACAACAGAAAAGAACCACTGTGTCAAACTCGTCCAGGAGGATAAAGTAAAGAACGAGCAAGACCTTGTGGTAAAGTTTCGCTCTAATCCAAAGCAGTTATACGGACACAGAAACAAATTTTGCTGCGTTAGGCGCGGAATTCCGGCTCCGCACACTGCATACGGCTTAGCACAAATGGCACAAGAGACGGCCAAGGTTCTTGGACAACAATTTGGCCGTACCTTCTAGAGTGTGCAACCATCCTACACCATGCCTACACAGCTGATGTCGCCATCAGGCATTAACCACATCTTTAACAACCGCAGCTGTATTGAAGCGGTTGATGTCCTAGCGCGAGTATAGCTCCCCGGGTACAGACGGCATTCGCACAAAGGTATTAAGAGTTGCCGCCATGTGCTTAGCTGAACCGTTAGCAACACTTTCAGCGATGTCTTAATGAGATGCACGTCCCCAAGATGTGGAAGCACTGGATCATCACTCCAATCTAAAAATGCGGTAGCCGTGCAGAACCAGCAAATTGTCATCCGATTACACTTCTTCTGGTGATCTCCAAGATCATGGAGTAAATTGTAGCTAAAGCGCTCTAGGAATACCTGGCGAACAACAAGATTCTCGTTCCGGAGCAGCAAAGATTTCGCCAAATGCGGTTCTGTAACACTAAGCTGTTGATAGCTCGTGCGACCTGGACAGAACCTGTGGACGCCTGGACCGCCTGGACCATCGCATTCTACTGCACAAACTTCAGAATTATGGTATCGGCGATCCCGTTCTGGGATGGTTAGGCGACTTTCTCCTTCAACGTCACCTGAATGTGAGTGTTCGCAACGCTCTGTCGGAACAAATCGAAGTTCAGTGCAGCATACCTCAGGGCTCGATACGCGGGCCAGGCCTTTTCCTAGTTTTCATAAATGATAGTGCTACTGTGCTGTCTTCAAATCATCTGCTGTTTGCAGAGGCTCTCAAGATATGGCGTGCTACCGCTTCAGTGGAGGATCATACAGCCCTACAGGATGACCTGGACAAAGCGTACACATGGTCCATGGAGAACATGCCGCATTTCAACACCACAAAGTGCAAAATCTGAGCATACGCCATCAGAGTACTCACAACTACTGTCTAAAACCAGAAATTCTACAGCGAGCTTCTCATGAGTGCGAGCTCGACGTGCTTATGCCAGAGGACCTTGGTTGTTTGAGTCAGACTGAAATGACCTCAAAGAAAGCAAACCAACACTTTTGCCTTTTCCATAGAGCGTCCGGCAAGGTTGACATTTCAATCTTTCCGAAAATGCTTGGCACGTTCGTGAGGTCGCACACGGAGTACGCTATCCAAGCGTGGCAACCTTGACAGATGAACCACCTCACCACACTCAATACCGCACAACGCAGGGCGACAAAGAACGTCAGAAGCTTTTCCCGCCTTCCCTACCCACTCAGGCTAAAAACCCTCAAAATCTACAGCGGGAGTTACCGGCGTCTAAGAGACGATCTCATACTGGTGTATCCGATCCTGAGAAACCCCGACCACACATGCCATTCTCTTTTAAAACGGAGTTCAAAACATATCTCTAAGAGGTCATCAGTTTAAGATGGGCACGCAATACAGCCGACTGGAATATCGACGAAAAATCTTCTCCCTCCGAGTGTCATAGCCTTGGAACGCCATCCCGGAACATGTAATGAATGATACTACTTTAGCAGTTCTCAAAAAACGCCTTGACGATACTCTGAGACATGTACACTAGGTGATATAGCGTGTGCCACTCCAAACCCCTTGGTAAGTCATGTATGTCACACGTTCTTTTACTGACAAGGTACTTTATTTCGATCTTTACCCTCACCGTCCTACGAGACATGTTAAGCATTCGCATTTATACCCGTCAAATACCACTACTCCATTGCTCCATTGCGATCTTGCGCAATTTCCCCGTCCCCACACGGTTTAAGTCAGTATAGTACTACGAGCTTTCTGTATCCTTTTCTGACCTATCCCTCATCGCCCCTCTGCTCTTCCTTCAATAAATTTGTGCGCATTCTTCACGAGCTTTGCCTTGTGACTTCCCAACTGTCAGGTATGCGATTACTTTCTTGCTGAGCTTACCAGACCATTGGATAACGCTATTCAAACGGAACGTTGCCAAAAGTCTAGCAGCGGATGGTCAAGTAATGGTGGATAGAAATATGGAGTATTCAGATGCAACCTTGTCATATAAACTGAAAAATGGCTCACAGATGGAGATCCACTTACGGGAACTTAGCTTCGATAACCACAATTCCAGGTTTGTTGCGACAAACGGATGAAAAATCATCACAGCCACCGGCAGTTGTCTAGTCAATAAACATGCCGAAAAGCACAGCATGTTCACTCGTTCATAGCAGATTCGTCAGCTGAGTGCATTCAATCTACCCGGTGAATGGCTATGGCTGGCAACACGGTCTTTCGACGCAGTGCTTAAAAGCACTTTGCTAATGAGATGACAAAGGCCACAGTGTTGTCACTCATCCTTTGGAGTTAAGCCGAATATTTCCCAAAATTTCTGCCTCGTAGCCATAGAGCAATCCAATTGGAGTGTGAGGATGGTAAACAATCTCTGCATATCGTTAGTCTGTGGTTACTGGTTACTGGTAGCTAAATCACGAATGAAACCCTCACGTGGTTCGGTAGGTCAGAGATCACCTGCCGGTTAAGTCGCAAAAGTTTTAAAACATGCATTGCGTTCTGAGTTCACTCGTCAAATTCATGCTGCGAATCGCGATGACCGCAATGGCTTCTATTATCCATTAATGAACGTGATTCGAAAGACTGTTAGACGCTTAACCGTTCGATGAATGACCGGTTTTAACCGACACGGTAGAAGTGTTGGTATGACTTATGGTAGACAGATAGTTGACTACGGGGAATTTAACTACTTGTTGGTGGTGTTTCTACGGAATAAGAGCGAAAATTGGCGGCTCAGGTTTTTCTGGTCATAGTCAAACCGTTCGCTGAGCTTGGCAAGTTTGTTGCAAATTTTTGTCACCAGTGAGGGTGACATCATCAGTGCGTTGAATCCACTGGATCGGCACCTTGTCCAAGGAAATTTGAGTCCCGTCTCCTGAAAATGGGAAAGAGTAGATACACATGTGTTTTGAGCAGGTGGGATATCCCTAGGACGTTGTCCTCCTTTAGGGTACCGCTGATGATCAGTAATTGCATATTCGCGCCTTGTGTTCGAAATGATTTGGAATATTGGTAGCTCGGGGGGCTTGCTCAGTTGTTGTGGAGTTCTCCGAGCTGGGCAACTTGGTTGCAAACGTTTCGCCACCATTCGAGGTGGCATCTTCAGTGCGGGATTGATAGCAGTTAAGTAGCAGTAGCTGGCAGAAAGCAAACCCAATAATGGATCCATTATTGGGTTTGCTTTCTGCCAGCTACTGCTACTTAACTGCTATCAATCCCGCACTGAAGATGCCACCTCGAATGGTGGCGAAACGTTTGCAACCAAGTTGCCCAGCTCGGAGAACTCCACAACGACTGAGCGCTTTGTGTTGTTTAATGTGCATAATGGTAGTAACATATTGTCCCAGAGCGAACAACAAATCAGTTGGGAACGAATCCCCGTCAACCCGACCACTGATACAGTAGTATATGGAGCAGATAGATATGAGGTGGTGACTGCTCCATAAACTACACTCCAGGAACAGCTTTCTCATTAGCAGCACTGTTCATGAAAGCAGATATGGTAGGTTAACACCACGACTACACTAAAATTATTTTAATTCAAACACGGTTCTAATAATTAAAAGGTTCGTCCATAATTTTAAAGTTGATCGCGCCCCAAATGCATAAATAAATTAATTGCATATTTCTCGGTGGTATGAGACACAGATCAACTGAGTGATCTAATCGGTTTGTACAACGGAATCGTATAACGCAAGTAAATAATCACCTTTAATTCAATGGAATTTAAGGTGCTTGGCAGGTTGAAGGCGTTTGGGAGAATATGAAAATTGGACCATAACGCATGCAGAATTAATCAAATGTTCAAGTAAAGTAACTCGGCCATCCGTGGAAAATCGTCCCCAGGTGACCTGCATCCATGCAGGGGATTTCCTCCAAAATTATCACCCACAATTCCATGTTTTATCTAACCTTGTGAAGGTGTGGCAAAACAGCAAGTAAGCTATCATCTGGTAAATAAATTTTGAGGCTGTTTTTATGCATTAGTTATGAGCTTTCAGGCAACCCAGCCCGTTCCATCATACGTCTATTTTGAGCAAGGCATTTCTTTTTTGTGTCAGAAAGTTTACAGTGCAGTGCTTGTTCATAATTAATCGAGCCAGAGTCAGTGATGATACGCCATGCATGGGCATAATTATTGGCTGGAAAGCAACAATCCGTCACCTCGACTGATCAGCCTAGTCGTGGCCCACAATGGCACAAGAAAGAACAGAAAATATGGACAATTAAAAATACTAAACACAATTGCAAACACTGGTAAGCAAGCCAATCACAATTTGGCAGTAGATCTGGACGAATAACAACAATGGCAAAGTGCTTTTGAGAGAAGGGATTTTCAACCCCGGCCAGGCTTTTATAAGCAATACTGAGTAGTACACATAATCCAAGTACAGTTTATAACCTTAAGCAGTTACAGTTGCTGTGTCGCCCATTGCGGCCAATTGAGGCCTTCAGTAAGTGAAAGGAGTTCCTTAAGTTATTTCAGGCAGTCGATCTCAAAGACAAGGCCTATTATCGATTGCGACGCGGGGATACGAAAAAGAAAAAGTGAATACGGATAAGCCAGACTGATTGGACACTACCACAGGATGCGTCACTTGAGGCCTTGTGGTCATTAATAAAGGGGAAGCTTAACTCGCTCTTTACTCGGTTCGTTCCCCTTAAGTATTCAAAGATCGGACCTGTCAAACCGCATTGGTTTGATAGGGAATACAGACAGTTAGCGCGACGACGTCGCAAACTTTGGGATGGATACATCAGCTCGGGTTGTGATGAAGATTACACGGTGTACAAGAAACAGCGTAACTTATGTAACGCCGCAAAGATAAAGAAACGCCGGCAGTTCGAAGAGGAGCTAGCATCCTCGGCCACAACTGCACCCAAAAGAAGATTTGCCTACTTGAAACGTCAACTGAAACCTGGGGACGACCTACCGGTTTTAGAGAGCTTAGACGGGAAGACACTCATTTCAAGCGCGGAGCGCGCGGACGCCCTGGCTACGCACTTCCTCACTGTATTTTCCAGTAAACCGGCGACGGTTTCAGTACCGGCACAGGTTGCGCAAGTCTTGCTCGACAGCCTACAATGTGATGCAGTCGGAGTACATCAGCTACTCGTCAACCTCGATGGTGCAAAGCCCTCCGGACCAGACGGACTTCACCCACTAATACTCAAGTCCCTATCGATTATCATCTCACCAGCTGTAACAAACCTTTTCAATAAATTGCTCTCTGAAGGATCCGTCCCGAACGACTGGAAATGCTCGATAGTGAAACCGCTTCCCATGGGTGGTGATCCGAGTAAAATAGGGAACTATAGACCGATCTGTTTGACTTCGGTATTATCCAAAGTTCTCGAGAAGGTGGTGAAAAAGTGTCTGCTGTCGTTCTTCGAATCGATGGACGTATTGACGCCAGCGCAACACGGCTTTACGAAAGGGCGATCCTGCATCACCAACTTGATGTACGCAAACCACCAGTGGGTTCGAGCTCTCAAGGAACAGAAGGATGTTGACGTGGTATACATCGAATTTAGTAAGGCTTTTGACACAGTGAACCACGAGGTACTCCTTCGTAAACTGAGGACATACGGAATCGGTGGCACGTTACTTTAGTGGTTACAAAAGTTTATTGTGGGACGAAGGTTTAGAGTACAGGTCAATGACTATCTGACAGACTGGTTCCCATCGACCAGTGGCGTGCCTCAAGGAACTGTAGTTGGGTCAGTATTATTTCTTATTCATATCAACGATCTTCCGCAGCAGCTCCAGTCACCATGTGCTCTGTTTGCAAATGATTTGAAAATCTGGAGGATCATTGAGAACCAGGACGACTACGCTCGCCTCCAGCATGACTTAGAGCGACTGTCAACGTGGTCCACTAAAATGCAACTCCCTCTTAACGCAAGCAAGTCGGAGTTCATCAGTATCACCAGACGTCTAGCCACTCGATCAAACACCTTGGACGGCCAGTTGCTCCATCCCAACACATCTGTCAGATACTTAGGATTTCTCTCAAGACATGATTTGAGATCACTAGAAAATACAGAAAAATTGTACCATGCGGGACTTCGTATGCTCTGGGCATTAAGACGCAGTTTCTCCACATGGTCCGAAGAAACTGTCCCTCGTCCATTCACCTCGCTCATTAGACCAATCCTTGAATACGGTGCCCCAGCTTACCATCCGATAACCCAATGGGAAACTGAAAAGCTGGAGAAAATACAGCATATCGCAACTAGAAGGATACCGACCCTACGAAAGCTTCCGTATGAAAAACGTTGTGAAAGGCTCGGACTCTACACACTATCCTACCGCCGAGTAAGAACTGACATTATTATGACCCATCGAGTACTACACTTGAATCACTTCCCCATGCTGAGACCAATACTTTACCTGCGGAAACCCTGAAACACCCGAGGACATCGTTACAAACTCAGGGTCCCCAGCATGAACAAAGTATTGCATCAGCTTTGTGCCGAACGAAGAATCGTAAACTTATGGAATACACTACCCGAAGGATTATTAGAGGCCGATTCTGTGGTGTTTTAAAACCCGTATCGATGATTATTTTGGAAACCTGTGCTTTTATGGAACAATGGACAATGGACAATGGTTTATTACGGGTAAAAAAGCATCGCTTAACAAGTCCCGTGGGATGGAAATTATTGCGAAAATCAATTGCATAATAAAGTGAAAAGCGTTGTGGTGGACTCACCATAGGCTTATGTAGAGTAACGGATATATTCTTGTGTTAAGCATATAGATCCATAAATCCAATGGTTAGGCGTTTGGCAAGATACCGTTTGATTGCGTTTTGTAGCCCCTGGCTAACAAGTCATAAAATGAAATGTAAGTGAGACAATGCATCGTCAACACGTTTTTTAAATATCGCCAGATTAGGAGCAGAGACGACATAATTAGGGAGGGCATTCCAAGGCTGGCACACGCGGAGAGAAAAGAAATTTCTACGGCATTCAAGCCGGCTACACTGAATTGTCAGTTTCAGTGGGTGACCTCTTAGTTTAGTGTTGTGGTTCAATTCCAGCAGCGGACGGTAAATGTGGTTTGGGTTCTTCAGAATCTGGTAAACCATTATGAGATCCCCCCGCAAAAGCCGATATCTACTATTGTACATTCTTAGAGATTTCAGTCTAAGCTGATAGGGGAGATGAAAGAGGCCCCTGACATTCTTGGTTGCCTGTCGTTGAGGAGGCTCGAGAGCAACGAGATCCTGTTTCTGCCACGGCTGCCACACCTGAATAGCATATTCCACGTGAGGTCGCACGTAGGCGTTACGTATTTGGGGAAATATTGAGGTTTCAAACCGACCGAAGGCTCTGCAAAGAAGGCCGAAGTGTTGATTTCCGGTTCTCTTCGCCTTCTCTGCTTGTTTTGAACACCCGAGATCTTCCTGTACCAATACATCCAGGTCACACTCCTGAGAAACCTTCGCCAAAGTGTGGTCTCCAAGCTTGTAAGCGCTCACCAGCTGGTGACGCAGATGCATCACTTTGCACTTAGCCATGTTCAATTGAAGCTTGTTCCTCTTTGACCATTCGTAAATGCAATCTAGGTCATGTTGGAGCAGATCCTGATCTGTCTTGTTACTAATCGCCCGCCATATCTTGACGTCATCGGCGAAAAGCAGGAAGTTTGAGGAGATGATTCTTGCCAGGTCGTTGATAAACACCAGGAATAAACGCGGTCCCAGAACTGAGCCTTGTGGGACACCACATTCCACCTCAATTGGGTTAGAAAGTGATCCCCTAACACGTACTTGGAGCTTTCGTTGTTAAAGAAAGTTGCCAATCCAACCAAGTACAGGATCTCCGATTCCGTAAGTTTGTAGTCTTTGAAGTAGGATGCGGTGATCAAGGCGGTCGAAAGCTTTGGAGAAGTCCAGATAGATGACGTCGACTCCGACCCCATCATCGGCCACTTCCGTCCAACTACCTCGTGCAATCAGTAGGTTGGTGGTGCATGACCGGTGTTGACGGAAGCCATGCTGTTCCGGTACCAAAATGTTGCATTTTTCCTGGTAGTCCATTACAGCCTCAGCGATGACTGCTTCCATCACCTACGCGAGCACAAGGAGGAGAGTCACTGGACGATAGTTAGCAGGATCGGAACGGCTACCGCCTTTAAAAATAGGGGTTATAATGCCACACTTCCACATAGTGGGGATTTGTTGTTCATCAAAGCACCTTTAGAAGAACTGTGACAGTGTTTCAGCTAGCTTGGTGGCCACAGCCATCAGTGCCTTCGGGCGGATGTTGTCTGCTCCCGGAGAACTATGTTCACGCAGTGAGAGTAACTTCCTTAGCACAATTGATGGATTGAAAATTACATGTGTAAACAAAGGTGTCGGTAATGAGCTTGATATTCTGGGACAGACAGAGGTTGCGAGTTCAAAAATTGGGGCGTATTGTAACCACAAGGCATTAGCTGCTTCTTCGGCGCTTTGTACTCTACCGCGTGTCGTGATTAGTGGGGGTATTCCATGCTTCATTTTACTAAGCTAATTGACATGTCTATATAGCAGTTTGTTGTTTGCCATGAATTTTGTGGATAGGCACTGTTGATAATTTAGTTTGTCCTCACGGACAAGTGTGGTGCAATGGTTGCGATGGGTCAGGAAAGTTCCCCAATTCTCTGAGTCGAAGTTAGTCTTGTAGGCACGCCATGCTGCATCCCTTATCGCCAGGCATTTTCGAGTCCTACTCCTTATAATTGAAGGCATTTTCGCGGGACGACGGGGTTTGGTCTCTGATGCTTTGTTGACGATGTCGCTGAGCTCATTAACGAACTCTGCCCAAATGTTGTCAAGGGGACTTTTGTTCGAGAATTCCCAAGCAGCTGCGTCGGCGAGTTCTTGCAATACGTGGTAGCGTGTGATTGTATGAGTTAGTTCCGAGTGTTCAAATGGATACTCTGCATAACACACATAGTCAAAAGTTATTACTACGTGGTCACTGAGACCTAGTGGACTATCCATCATTAACTTGTCAATCATGAGCTCTTCATTTGTGAGCACAAGGTCCAATATGGACGGTTTGTTTGCTGTCCTGAATCTAGTGGGCGTGATGATGTGATTGTACAAAGGAATATTAGCTATCAGTTCATGAAAGTCTGCTTTGAATTGCTCACTGGGCGATGCCGAAACCTCCAGATTGTGTAGATTGAAGTCTCCGGAGATGAGAGTGTGGCTGTACCTAGTGCGTGTTACTCTGTTTAGGCCACGAATCAAGCAGGAGTCCATTCCCAGAGTGGACGTTGGGGGGCGGTAAACGATATCTATGAGACATGTATCGTTGTGTCTCAGTCGGAGACAGCACCAGAGTGAGTCGGTAACGTGTGTTTCCAGGTCCTCAACTATTATACATTGTAGATCGCTGCGGTAGTAGAGTAGGACCCCACCTTTTCTGCTGGGGCGGTCATTCCGGATAAGTGACATTCCAGATATCTCAACCTCAGCATCAGTCACCTCTTGATGCAACCAAGTTTCGGTAATAGAAATTAGGTCCCAAGCATTCGCAACCTGACGTAGTCGAAGTTCGTTAATTTTACTGAGGAGCCCTTGGGCGTTGGTGTACATACATGAAAGTTTCTCAGATTTAATCAATGTTTCAGAAGTTGTACAACTCATACGTGAAGTTTCGCCAACCAGTGAGTGGCCGGCGACTGGATGGGTGGATGAAGCAAATGAGTTTACGCCGACCATTAAAGGGTCGGCGACTAATCGTTTTTTGGATGGGTTGCATACTCTAGAGAAGTATTTGATATATAAGCAGGTATCAGATGCTCCGAATCCCGGTGTTTGCTTGTGCTCTGGTGTGCCCCTCCGGATAGTATGGCTACTCTTGAAACCGTCCCCGAGTCGGGTCCTGCAGCTGGCGTTTTCACTAAGAGTTGTGCCTCTACTGAATTGTCATTAAAAGGTGTTGGTGTTCTTGCTGCTTTCAGACGAATTTCCGTTGGCAATCTGCAACGGGATTTAATCCAGTTCTCTAGTAGGGTTTGTGCCATTTGTTCTGACTGTAACACAAGTTTTAAGAGCCTGGGACCGCATCCTTTATAGTTTGGTGATATGGGGATCCTTGTCAACCAGGTGACCACCACATTTTCGAGAGAAAGAGCTCCCCGGATGTAGTGCCATTGCTCGCGGTCATGCATCTGAGCATCGTCAGAAGAGGAATCAGTAAGCTCAGGAACACCGTGAACAATCACTGTTTTCTTAGCTTGACTTATTCTGTACCTAGCTTTGTTAGCGGGATCCCCTGAAGGTTTTTTCCACGGGATTTCGGGTAGTATGCGCACTCCACTTGAGTCGTTGCGGAGACGATTCGCGGACAGCAGAACGGCCTCAGTCTCGTCCGCCGAGTTTAGTGTTACCCGCAGTAACCGGGGTTCGCCGTAGTGCAACGCGTTTGGGTGGCGCGAGATTCTTTTTAATGTCATGGGATTAGCATGGACTCCGATCTACATACAGATGGAACCCCACTGATTTCGATCGTGCGTCAACTTACCCTTAATTGTGGTGGATTTGGATTCGGGGACATTAGTGCATACAATGTTTAGGACACCATGGTTGCGCCTGGTGGCTACTGGTTTTGGATTTCGAGGCTTAGTTTCTGGTGTTTTTATGAATTTGTGAACGGCCTTGGTGTGTGCCATCCATGCTGCGGCAGTGCCAAAAGTCATTGCGTGCCCGGAAATAATGACACTAGTACAAATTTTTAACCGAACAAGGATAAACGATTAACAGACCAGACACAACTGCTGATAATTCACAAGTAAATTTTGAGTTTTCATAATTCGATAGAGTTGTACAGAAACCTTTCTACTTGCTCTTAAATACAGTCTCAGTCTGTCTCAGTTTTGAAGGGTAACAGAGAGTGTTTTGAGTGAAACGCTGAGGTGAACTTATACTTTAGACAAACTATTAATCAACTGCAGAGTACATAAAATTAGGTAAAAGGTGCCACAAAAGCTGCGTTATTTTTCCTTTTATCATCGTAGGACACGTGCTTAATTATCAAAGCACCTGCGTTCTTCGACATGTGATTCTCGTGCTCTGTGTTTCGGCTACCATTCGGTCTTTCTTCAAACTAATTATCCTCATTTATTTGCAACCTTAGGATCTGTTTCACTGTTCATAGGGTCATCACATTATTGAATTCTCTTAAGTTACTAGACATCGTATGTAACTAGGCAGCCTACTCTGTTTTAGGCCGAGTCTTATGTGATAGTATTTCCGTCCAATTGTGGTCTTGAATGAAGGCACTGCAATTACCTCTTTCTTTTCGCGTATTTTATAGCTTGTTTCTTTCTGAGATTGCACTATAAACTTTATGCCACACGAGTTTGTGTTTTCTGCGCAACCATAAGGGTTCTTATTTTAGCTCAATACACTTATTTTTATAAGAAACAAGCGTTTAGTAGATGTGAGTGGTGAAGGCACGTTAAACATTTTCTATGGCCTTCAATGTGCGTTCCCGTAAACTGTTGTACTTCACGTAACAATATTCTAGCAGTAGACATATTGGTTTTATGCGCTATGAGCTTTGTCTCTTTCAGGGTTAATAACTGACTACTATGTCCCATTACTCGCATCACCTTAGTCACAGTATAGTTCGCATTTTGTCGAACTTTATGAAGCTGAAATATTCCAGTCCTAAATCTCCGACGGAAACCATGAGGTAGACATAAGCCTGACTGTATGTGACGTTCATAAATCATTGCCTTGCATTTTGATGTGAAGCAGTGCATCTGCCATTTCACAGCCCAACCCTCTATGGTATGTGGATCGCACAGATTCTTTGCTAGTTCAGTTATGTATTGAGATGATTGGAACGCATACACGACTTTCAAAGCATTCTCAAGCGAGTTACCGGAGTGTGTGACTTCGCTAAGACCATTTAGGTAAGAAAAGGCGGGAACCTAGAAAGCTGCCTCGAACTACGCTGCTACTAGTAACTGATTGGGGCGCGGACATGAACCCATTTGTGTTATTTATCTACCAGCGTCAGATAATATTCAAACCAGGAAAGAACTGGGTTTGCTATACCAGAACCACACAGTTTCAATAATAATCTACTGTATTAGACTAGATCCAATGATTTTTGCATGACAAGTTAAATTAAAATACTTTGTAGTCGAAAATCAGTCACTCCAGTGAGATTACCTGGAGTTCACTTTGACAAATAATGCATGAACGAGATTTTAAGAATATATACTGCGAAGCGGACAGAAGATTGTGCACTAAGAGGAAAAAAGTTAGTTTTTCCATAACAATTCCCTCCATCAGTCATGGTAGATTGGAAGTGTGATTACTAAGGTACTACTTACGAATGTACGTTTTAGGCCCACATTTGTATCGCGGTGTGACAACGGATTAAAACCATTGCTCAAGATACTGGCCTAACTGTGAAAACAGGGAAAATTATTTAGTAGTAATATCGGAATATCAATACGACCATACTTGATTACAGCCGAAGAAATGCCATGGGGACCAGAACTGTAAGATGGCCGAGGCGAAGTTATCATGAGTTTAATGACTTGGATGGATGGATAGGCGAGACTTGAAGTAACACGTTGGTGCTGGAAGATCCGGCAAAGTACACACCGAAGGCGTCTGCTATAGAAGTAAGCTTGTCAACAACACTGCCGCCTGGTGTGACAATATGTGAGGATAGATCCGTTTGTCTTGCTTTTCACTTATTTAATAAGACACTTAGCTCACCAAAATTGTTCTTGCTGTGAAAGATGCGTTCATCCTCTTACTTACGATGCATAGCTTTCTTGACATCCTTTTCGACTACAAGGCTTTGAATACCCGAAAACATGTTTAAGTCACAGGTGCCTACATAAGTTCGATCTAATGTATGAAGTTGATTCCTAACATTATCAGTACTAACAAAATTGGTAAAAGCCCATCCACAAGATTTCTTTTTACAGTGACACGGCACTTTGGATAACAGTGTATGTTGCGATATAATAAAGCAGACATTCTGGAAATCACGTGAAAAAGAGAAAGCTTCGGTCTGAAAACCGCGGTATGCTTGAAAAAGAGTCCCCATTTACATTTTCAGCAAGGAAAGAGTGCATTACTTAATGCATCTGTGAAAGCGCGGTCTCTTTTGCAGGCAAAAGTTTGTAGTTACATCCTTGGCCAGGTAGTACGGCAGCGGCAATGGAAATAGGGTCTAAAAATTAGGTCCAACACACATGTTGACCCCTTGTAGCTAGAAGGATATGTCGAGTCCATAGCTCAGTTTTAAGAAAACATATCGAGTTCGCGTGACCTCTGGTTGGTACTAAACTAGCATGCCTCAGGCAGGTCGAAACCACGACAAATGTTTTTATTTTACAGAGTATGTTCCGAAATGTGCTTAAAATATCTTCTACTTGGATCTCGTCATACTGGTTGGCTCCAGATGGGCGGTATACGCAACCTACTAGAAATCAGTTGCCACCGAATGACAAAAGCAACCAAACAAAATCAAGAGAAGGACAGATATACTAGAATGTGTACTTAGAACCAAGCAGGTTTTCTCAGTATACCCATAAATCCAAATCATTTGCTTAGACACGTTTGCGTTGCACCAAGTTTCAGTAAGTAAAACCAGGCGAGGATTATTGAGATACACTCAAGCACGGAGTATATGGATCCTATTTAATAGGAAACGTATATAAAGTAACACTGTAAGTGTTCCGATTCAAGTTTGAGCAATAATACTCAGAAGAATTTGAAGTTAGGTTAGTTTTAATGCCATCCGCAACAACTGCTTCGCAGTGAGCTTTTTTGCGTCCATTGATATTAAAGTGGGAAGATGAATAGACAGAGCGATTCCAAGCAACCGATTAATTGGGTAGAGTTTAATATATGCGGTAACAAAATAGGTAGGGGTGAGTAGAAAGAGTGACAAGAAATATTACCCTGCACTGTTGAAATGGAAGCTCAGGGGCCATTGACCAAATGGTCACCAAGCTTCTTCAAAGAGTATTGAGATTTAGTTTGAACAGGTAACAGGAGACCGTTACCATTATAAACCATGGAAGGAATTGTGCGTCTCATTCTAACCCACAATGGATACTTGCTGGGATTATAATGCTTTGGTGTTTGATTGTTATTGTACGCTCAAAGTGTATTACAATGAACCCGGATGTGTGCGAATTGTAGTAAACGGGCGAAAATCGTCATTCAATTCCACCTGGGAATAAGTTTGACTTAAATATGGTTTAGTGGACTTGACACCACCAGATAAAGTGGCATATAAATCTTCGATTTTTGGTAAGGAAAAATGGTCCAATATGGTGCAGCGAGTCACTGTTAGTTTGTAAGCACCGCAAATCTGCACACTGCCGTCTGACATAAGCACTGGGGCTTTCGGTACTTCCCATTCGGATTGTTGAACTGATACGATTGTCTCTTCGTGCTAGAGCCGTTTCAATACTTCCTTAACCTTTAGCAGTAGATTGAAGAAGTTTGGCGTACTAGCATTCGCCATATGCATTTCGGTTTTAAAATTGTTGAGCTTCCCCAACTAGTGTTCGTTAAATACCTCTGGGTATAGCTTTAGCACCGAGTCTACGGATTCCACCCTTACGGAGTTGACTGTATTCAGCATCTGCGGTAACTGTATTATTTAATCACGCCCCAGTAGATTGGTCGATGCACGAGGAACAACATGAAGCATTAAGTTGGACGATCTCCCCTGATGTAGAACTAGCACCTATTTTCCAAGTAGGTCTATGACCACCCCAGTATAAGTTTTGAAAACTGTTTCACTTGGTTCCAAATTAGGTACTGGTGAAAGTACATTCGGGTCTATTAGTGTCATTGCTGAGCCGGTGGCTAATTCAAATAAAACGAACGGACCATTAATAACAAGTGTAATCATATATGGAGGTATTTTATTCATGTTTTAACAGTTCGCAAATAGATGGTTCACAAAGTTTAATTAGGAACCACATGACTCACCATCGTATTCGTTCAGCGATTTAATGGAAATTTGTGATGGTGGGGAACGACAAAAAAGAGCCAAATGGCCAGGTGCACAGCAATTCCTGCACTTCGTACGCAAGTGAGAGCACTGGTTGGGGAAAGTTTGTTGAGCACCGCATCGGTAGCATACAAACTTCCACACAGTATTCTAAGAGGAAAAAGGTCAAGTTAGTTTATTTACAGTTTCTGCAGGCTAGGCGGCTTTAAAAGTGGACAATTGATTTTTCAGATGTTCCCTCTGCCGAACAAGGTTGAAAGCTGTTTCCCAAGAAAGAGTTTCTTCTTCCTGGTATAATAGTTTTTCCCTTGATCCATCATCTATAATTCCAGCTATCAAGCCCCGAATTTTCATGACTTCTTCAAAACGCGTCGAAGGGATTGTGTTGTAACGACACTCTGGGGTAACTTAATGAATGCGTGTGATAAAATCGTTTACGTTTTCTCTGCGCTGCTGCTGTAACTTTAAAACTGATAGCGAGCGAAAAACGCGCTCTGTTAAATTCCCCTTAGTTCCTTAGATAACTGAATCCCTTGTGAAATCCCAGATTTAACCATTAGGTTCATTGCATCGAAATGTCTTTGTCCTTCGGCTCCAAATGCCTGACGGAGCAATATAATCCAATGAATATCTGACAGTATGATGGAAAGATTCAGCACAGAGAAGAGACATCTGATATTGGAACATAGTTTTCCATTGAATCCATGTTTGTAAGGAAGGTTTTTCTGACGCCTCCGGACAGAGAAATGTGAGACGCGCAAGTGCGTTCGTATTGCTCGTCGCAATCTTTTTGTACTGATGATGTATTCCTAATCCGTGGATGGACCAGTAACCCGTTTAGACGTCAGAAAAACATCGACACCGGATGGTAGGTGTGAAACTGTACTCTGCTCCTAACTGGAGCCAAGTGAAAACATTTATGACAAAATGAACCAATGAGAAACGGAGACCAATCAGCGAATGCCCTGTAGTCATGTGATTGGGCACGTGTGGATAATGCGTGTGGCATGACGCATCAGTCGTAGATGTCCGTAACACTTATCGTCAGAAATAATACTGACGTCTGAATAAGAAATAAAGGAATTAGAGGAATGCGGTCATTGTGAATGCCTACGGACTTTCTCGGTAGCAAGCACACAGCACTTTTGCTCGAAAACTATAACCCATACCAAAATGAAACATCACAGTTCGAAAAAGCGATCAAAAATATTGAAAGCCATGAACACTCCATGAAAAGCTTTTAAAATTTTACGAACTATGTACATGTAACTACACTGAGCGGTCAGAATGACTACTCCAGAGGTTCTAGTGTTAAGAGACTTTGAGTATGAACATATCTTTGCTTCCGAATTTTGGCTGCAACATGTGCTCTAACACGTACAAGTCATCTTATGCCTCGTCAAGCTTAACTCGTTGGCAGAAATCGCTGATATTGCAGGCAGTGTATTGCAATGTTACATGTATCTATGCCTTATCTTACAACGGCCGACTGGTTGATTTGTCTCACTGGGTACATACCATAACTCCGTTAAACGACAACACAACCAACCTGCCTTCAACTCAGGCACTTGTGGAAGAAACAGCCTCCCTGATGCCAGATATACAACGTTTGGGCATTAATCAGCAGCGTAGCAGGGTTACACGTTGTTTGCGTGGTCGCACTTGTAGCACCGCACGAAGCACTATTTGCCGTTATCACGCACGATTAAGTAGCGCTGCTAGAAATTGTATTAAAACTTTCACCTTCACTTCGAGAAGAAAGCCGCGGGCCAAACAGAGGGGAAACAAACATCCGCAGATCCACAATCCGATAGAAACAAATGGCAACGGTCAGTCTTCACCAAACCAAGATAACTTGGGAAAACCTGACCGACAAACAACGACAGACGTCGGTAGCTAAAATACCCCAATTAGGTTATTCCAGGTTGCAGATCGCGTCTTAGAGATCATGTTTTTAGTAGGCAAAGAGGCGGAAGTTAATTTGATCGTATAACGCCAAGAGAAATCTACCAAATTATGGACATCCGATCTACGTGTCGCCAACGGAACGTACATAGCAATTTTTAGTAAGTCTTCCATCACCATCGATCTTGGCCCAGATGTAAATCTTGCTGGGTTTTCACAGTAGATGATGTACCCTTCACTACCTTTAGAATCGATTTGCTATATCACTTTGATCTAATCATTGATACCCGTCAACATAAACTGGTTGACAAGTAAACACAACTTACCAAATGCGAAGTTGAGACCTCATCCGACATTGCACTCAGTGTTGTGCGCAAACACAAGTGGACAACTACTTTTTAGAACTGTTTGTGCACTTCCTACAGCTAATCCGTCCCTAGCGTTACTTTTCAAAGCGTAAGCAATACCACGCACCACATCCAAACTCGTAGATCACCAGTATCTACTCGACCACGGCGTCTTGCTCCCGATAAATCGATAGTGGCCAAGGCAGAATACGAGCAAATGCTTGGACTTGGTATTATCCATCCTTCCGAAAGTCAGTGGGCCTATTTGCTTCACATGTTGATAAAAACGACCTGCGGCTGGCGAAATTGCGGCAACTATGGGACCATAAATAAATAAACCTGCCTTGATAAATACTCAATATCGGACATTCATGATCATACTAGCTGTTTGGGCAGTAAATTGCTGTCTAAAAATTAACCTTACTTAGATTATCAGCAGATTCCTCTAGAGGGAGGACACTTTCCTAGAACAGCCATCATCACCCCTTTTGGTCACCTCGGGTTCTTGCGGGTGCTTTTTGACTTAGGAAGTGGCACATGCTTTCCAAATCTTTATACGTGAAGTCACATGCGGCTAAGATTTCGTGTATCCATATATGGAGTGCGTTCTGGTCGCCAGCACCACCAAGTCCGAACATCTAGAGCAATTACAAGTGCTAGTTCGGCAACTATGCAACCGCCGAATTACTCTTAACCTAACTAAGCGCGAGGTAGGTGAACCTTCGGTAGATAGTTGGATCATTGGGTTTGTGTATTTGGTATGGAGACGATTCCCGACAAACTAAAAGTAAGCAAAGAGCTTCTTGAGCCATCATCCTCCAATTAGCTCAGGCGCTTCCTCTGAGTACGGAACTACTACCGCCGCTGCATTCCGGCTGGCGCAACAAGAAGGCAGCCCCTAACTGTTTTGCTTCGTCGTAGTCAGCGTATGTTTGCCTTCACCGATTCTGCTCGCTCAACGTTCCAAGAAATCAAGAAAGCTGTTATAAACACCGCTCGGTTGGCACATCCAAAGATAAATAATTCCCTTTCTTTTGTCACGGACGTTTCAAAAAGTAGTTAGAGTCGTCCGAGAACAGTTCGTAAATGGACCTTCGTAACCTTTAGTTTGGAGGGTCAAGTTTGGATTACACGTTGTGTGATTGGATTGCGACACGCAACCTCAATGTAATGGACTGTGATTCATATTGAAATGAACCTTAGTCACTGCGATCGCTGAGACCGTATTCAAAGTAGATGAAAATTACATCGAAACGCGTCGTGGCTGTGCAGTGTTTTCGGGTGGGCAATACCCAATTTCCATCTACTTTGAATACGGTCCCAGCGATCGCAGTGACTAAGGTTCATTTCAATGTGAATCACAGTCCATTACATTGAGGTTGTGTGTCGCTATCCAATCACACAACTTGTAATCCAAACTTGACCCTCCAATTAGTCATCTACCGTTGTGACAAAATGTGTTGCCCATCGTGACCCGGTAGCCAAAGGGGTAGTATTGTTGGCCGCTATTCCAATGGTCGTGGGTTCAAATCCTACTGTCTCCACCTGATGAGATGAAATCACATCGAAACGCGTCGTGGCTGTGCAGTGTTTTCGGGTGGGCAATACCCAATTTCCATCAACCTTTAGTTTGCTTCTTCGATACGATTGCAACCAGCTAAAGCCCGTTACAACACCTTCGATAGAGAACTTATGGTAATGTATCTAGTCACTCGCCACTTTTACTTACACTCGAGGGCGAAGAATTCATCGTCTTTGGTTTATGTTGTAAACTCGTCCTCTGACACATGCTCCCCAAGGAAGAGACACTAAGTAGACTGGCTCACAGTTCAGGTCTGACATAAGACTTTTCTCAGATGCGCGAAACTTTGTCATAGATGTCTTATCCCGAGTCAATTCCTTTACACCTGGTAACAGCATAGATCTAGCAGCAATGGCCACTGCACAACAGAGCGATGCGAAACTTGACCAACTTCTTAAGCCCAGTTCCATCCGCATCCGACCAAGTCTATTACCGCAATCGGAAGTGACCATCATTAAAGCTACCTGCGTACTGCAGTTTCTCAGGCTATTTCAAAGCACCTCGTGCCGCACATGCCTACACACAGACACCAATTTACAAAGTCTGGAAATGTTAATGCCATGGAAGTTTCAAACTTCTACGCACGTTTTGTAACTTGACAGCGATAAACCTTAACTGGTCCCCCGCAAGTGTGATCATTCAGAGTCCTGCCAAGGGAAATCGAAAGTAACTGACATCGATCATAACAGAAAATGTGAAACAATGTCTGTCCGTTACCTAAAAGTACAATGAACAAACAATTTATGCGGATTAAGAAGCGTTGCTTTACAAGTTCCGTTGGATAGTTGGTGGGGATATCAACATAACAATAATGATGATAAGGATAGTAAAATAGTTAAAAATTGAAATACGAAAATGAGGATTAATCGTTTGCTCCGCTGTAGTTCTGCGATCCTCTTAGCTTCACAGCACCCACAGTTAACAACAAATAATTCCATGGTATACTCCGGGTGTAGGATGGAGACGTAGTGTTAAGTAACAAAGTGTAAGTGCATGAGTGCATCGTCCAACCGTCTTTTAAATACTGTTAGTGTCGGTGCAGAGACGACCGATTCTTGGTGAGCATTCCAAGGGTGATAGACACGAAAAGAAATTGCTGAGGCACTCCAGATGACTGTATTGTTCTGCGAGTTTTAATGAGTGACCCCTTAGGTTTGTATTGCTGCTGAGTTGCAGTAAAGGGCGGCACACATGATGTGGGTCTCGCAGAATCAAGTATACCATAGTCAGGTCACCTCGTATTCTGCGATAGCTTCCAATGAACACCCCCAATCGTTGCAGCCTCTCCTGGTATGAAAGATTGTGCATTCCAATTACGCTCTTAGATGCCCGGCGTTGTGCCTACTCCAGTGCATTAAGGTCTTGTTTCAGCCATGGATGCCAGGCTAGAATTGCGTATTCGACATGGGGGCGAACATACGCACTGAGCATTTGTGGAATTATGGAGCTGTTTATTTGTCCAAACGCCCGCCTCAACAGCCCGAATTGTTGATTCCCGGTTTTCGAGGCCTTTTCGGGTTGCATGGAGTAACCCAAGTCATCTTGAACCAGGACACCCAAGTCACGTTAGAGAGTTAAATGTTGTAGTATAGTCGTTCCAACCCGGTATGAGTAGCTGCCCTGATGTCGGATGGAAAGAACCTTGCATTTACCGACGTTGAAATGCAATAAGTTTTTGGTCGACCATTGATACATCGTTTCTAGGTTACTCTGAAGCACCTGTTGGCCAGCGTTCACCTGGATCCTGCGCCTGATCTTGATATCGTAGACAAACATTAGGAAGTTTGAAGCGATTCCTTGAGCAAGGTCATTAATAAACACCAAAAACAAACCTGAACCTAGGACTGGGCCTTGCGGCGCACCACACTCAACTTGTATGGGGTTCGATAAAGAGCTCCGAACTCTGACCACTAATTGCCGTTGAAGTAGAAAGTTGGCAATCCATCTTAAAAGAGGGTCGCCGATCCCGTAATGCTGCAGCTTGGATAGTAGTATCCGGCGGTCTAGACGATCGAAAGCCTTGGAAAAATCCAGGTGGATCACATCAACACCTTCTCCAGCGTCAGCTGCCTCGGTCCAACTACTGCGTGCAATTAGTAAATTAGTTGTACATGACCGCTGTCGAAAGAAACCATGCTGCTCAGGAGTGATGATGTTGCAGTTTTTCAGATAGCACACCAGTGCATCGGCAACTATGGATTCCATGACGTTGGAGAGTATAGGAAGAAGGGATAGTGGGCGGTGGTTGGAGGGATCAGTTCTGCTTCCACCTTTGTGAATCGGGCTTATTATTCCAAGCTTCCACATGGCGGTAACTTGGTTCTGGTCTAAGCAGTGCTGGAAAAACTGAGCTAAATGTCCTTCCAGTTGGCTTGCTGCTGCTTCCAGTGCCTCTGGATGAATGGTGTCAACACCCGGCGAGCTGTGTTATCGTAGAGACGTCAGCTTTTGCAATACAGCCTCTGCGGTAAAATTGATGTGGGTTAGTCCTGGCGAGCAGAATACAAAGTTTGGTAGATCGCTTGGTGGCAAGACTCTTTGAAACGTGGGAGCGTATTGCATCTGCAGCGCGTTTGCTGCTTCCACAGCTGTTCTTGTTGGGCCATCAGCCGTCTTGAGTGGAGGAAATCCTTGCCTCACCTTTCGTAAGCTATTAACCTGCTTGTATAGCAGTTTGTGGTTAGCACTGAAGGTTTTGGCGATTTTCTGCTGACGGGCTGCTTTGTCTTCCCTTAACAGTTGAGTGCAGTGGTTACGTTGGGCTACGTAGTTGTCCCAAGTTTCTGGTGCTGGATCTTCTCTGTACACTTGCCATGCTGCTTTGCGCACTGTCATCCGTTTTCGCGTTCTACTCCTAACGTAAGAAACTGTTTTACACTTATGGCAAACTTTTGTCTCTGAAGCCTGTGCAATCAGCTGACTGAATCTGTTGACGAACTCGAGCCAGGCGACTTCCGGGGGTTATTCTTCGAGAAACGACCAAGTTGTGGCGCTGATTGATGGGCTAATCGATGGTAGTTTGTGATGGTTCGCAAAGTCTCATCGTTCTCAGTCAGATATTCTGCATGGCAGACGAAGTTGATACTGATCACGGCGTGATCAGTGCGACCCAATGGGCAGTCTAAAACCAACACATCAATCATATTCTCCTCCTTGGTAAGCACAAGATCCAGCACAGATGGCCTGTTACCTGTTCTGAACCGAGTGGACAAAGTGATGTGATCGTAAAGAGGCACAGTAGTTACTAGATCTTGTAGATCAGCTTAGATTTGTTCTCCGATCGTGGCGGGCGTTTCTAAACAATGTGCGTTTAAATCACCGATGATAAGTATGTGAGTGTACTTTTGTTGTAAACTGCACCTTAAAGCAGCCGCTAGGTGTTAGTCGGTTTCGGGTGTTGATTTAGGGGCGCGGTACACCAAGGCAATAAGGCAAGCGTCCCTGCCTTTTAACTGCAACCGGCACCAAAGATAGTCGGGGAACTGCGAGTCTGAATCCTCCACGACTTCGCACTGTAAGTCGTTTCGGTAATACAGGATTACCCCTCCTCCCTTTGTGAGCCTGTCGTTCCGGATCAGCGACATGCCGGGTAGCGACACTTCAGCGTCCGTCATTCCCGTGTGCAACCACGTCTCGGGGATATCAATGATATCATATGACCCGCAAGCTTGGCGATCTTTCAGTTCGGTCGGTTTGTTAGAAAGACCCGGAGCATTCGCATAAAAGCAGGCCAGTTTCTCGGTCTCTAGGAGCCCACAGAGGGGTGAAGGGTAAACAGGTGGGAAAATGCCGACCGATGGGAGGTCTGCAGTTACTCGTTTTTTTTTGATGGGATTATGAT
Organism: Dicrocoelium dendriticum; assembly: GCA_944474145.2. NCBI lineage: Eukaryota > Metazoa > Platyhelminthes > Trematoda > Plagiorchiida > Dicrocoeliidae > Dicrocoelium > Dicrocoelium dendriticum. The sequence goes on along the minus strand of OX104064.1, from coordinate 74,205,238 downwards.
ACCTCGTTTGCAACTTGATTCGGCCAAGGTGCGTCCCAACTTTCGTTTAGTACTACAACAGAGTCAATTAAAGCAGCAGACAAGTTACGCTTCTGTACCTTCGTCGGTATGCTTGCTGTTTCAGTTGCTTTAATATTTGAGCTGTGCAAAGCGTTTGTAACCTTTGACCGAATTTCAGATGGAAGATGTTGTCGATTTCTCCGCCATCGATCTAAAACACCCTTTGTTTGTTGCTCTGACTGAACCACAAGTTTTAGGATTCTAGGGCCGCATCCTCTATAATTCGGTGAGAGAGGTATCCTGGTGAGGGCTAGCGCCACAATATTATCAAACAAAAGTGTTTCACGAATGAACCGTCAGTATACTAAATCGTGCTTTCCGGTCTCTTGAACATCGTTAGAAGGATGTTCTGGCACGCCATGTATGAAGATTGCGTTTAGGCGGTCTTGCTTGCTGTGCCCTTCTTCGGTGTTTCGTTTTGAATGTCGCGCCCTCCAAGAGACGTCAGGATAAATACGTATCCCACAGGATCCGTGTTTTAGCGCGCTTGCGGAGAGCAAAACGCTTTCTACGTCGGTGGAGGATTCTGGAGTTACTCGAATAAGTCTGGGTTCTCCATAGTGTGGGGAGTTCGGATGACAAGTAATGCGTAATGAGTTTATGGGCTTGGCTTTGATACTCATCTGCATGCACAATGGGTTCCACTGGTCTTGGTCGTCTGAAAACTTATCCCGCAATGTGATGGCAGTAGATTCATGGAGGTTTAAGCATACAACAGTCCGGGCACTGTTGCTAGATCCCTTTTTCGTTGATCTGCAATGTATGGTACTCGTTAGTCCTGAACTGCTGACAGGTGTTGATCGTTTGCTGTTTGTCCCTCTATTCGCGTTAACGGTGTTTACATTGGAAGAGGCCGCAACGGCGGCCTCTCGGTGGTCCTTTGCAGCAATCTCTGCATAGGTAACTGATGTTCCGCGTGGCTTAGTCTCTATAAGGGATATTTGAGCTACAGGTACCGAGGGTTGGGGTTCGGATGCTTCAACCTTGTTAATACTAGATGTCAGGTTTAATGGAATTTGCTTAACCAGACGTTTTGAGTGGTGCCTGATTTTCGTTACCGTGAGTACTGTTTGACTCTCGTAGGCACGGTCTGTTTTCGCCCGGCGTTCTACCAAAGTTGGAGAAGACAACGGAGATGGAGACGTGGCTGATTGCGGTTTAGGGGAAGCGGATTGTTCAGCATTGCGTTGTTCAGAAGCCGCTACGCTTCTGTGATGCATACACGCTTCCATTGAAGTAATCTTATAGTTTATCCTCTGCTCTGCTTCTGCGGTTAACCGGTCGCATTTCTGAGCTAAGGTAAGCAAGCACTTAACGAGGGGGGGTGGTGGAACACGCAGTACAGAACCAAAATGCATCTTGGGAGTTATTTCGCTCTCGTACCGGTTGCTGGGACCCATTTGCATATTTCGCATGACACCATTCCATCCAGTGCGAGCAAGTCAGACCGATTTATACTACTCGATGACATGCTGCTAACCCGCAAATGCCTTTCGCTTGGAGTCTCTTCGGTTTCACATTTCTGTCATCCAATTTGGTGTCGTTACCTGACCCAGTGGGTTGGTTAGCGTTCTGTACTTTTACAGCTTTGAGAGCTGCACACATCGGTCAGCCGAGTGTGATGGTTGTAAGGTCAAGTACCTTATATTGACAGCGCAAAATGGGCCTACTGAGGCTGTTATTCCACTGACGACGCCAAATACTAGCTGTTTAGCGACATCTATTGAGAATTTGCCACATTGTTCAGTGCACCGAAAGCAACTAAGCCAGTTCGACAGGAGTATTTGCCTCGTCGCTTTGTCCAGACGCCGTATTTTTATATTTGTATCCCCGTCATCATTTAAAAAATGACGATGAATGGCAAAATGTTTTGAAATAGCAAAAAGGTCAAAAATTCAAAAACCATACAAATATTGCGGTTATTTTTGTTTTATTATCCGTAAGTGTCACACACATCCATCACTATCGTTTTCTATTTAATTTGCATACACACTATATGAATTCTCTTGCACGCACACAATAGAGTCTAACGACCCATAATGTTCCACCAACTTCGCCCGTCAAACTGTCACCCCCATAAGGTCGAAACAGCGCTATCTGGTGCTTTCCGAGATTTGGAAAGGTCTGATAACTAAAAGTGTACTATGCTGAACGAGCACTAATTAAACAAAACCACCATTACTCATTAGTATTATCAGTTACGCAAAAATTAAATAAAATTTCTCTTATTGTACACTTGTGTTGGCTGCAGTAGGTTTAACCGCTTGTTGCAGTTGTTGGTCTGACATCTAAACATCTCACATACATGGCACCGCGGTTCGCTTCACCACATCGCTGCATCGCGCGGTACCCAACTTTCTTCCCTAGCTAGCACGAGTTTTAGTGTGTCGTATTGTTAACCAACACATGGGACCATGCTGCACCCATCACTAAGCGTTCGTCTCTTCACTTCTGTGCTTTCTGCTTCACTATCGGGAAAAGTACTCACCCATATCTGGACGGAGGCGGTAAGCCGTGAGTCGGCCACTCTCATGTAAAACCCTTTTGGCCCATTCTTGAACGATCAAATACGGAATCTACGGCTGGGTCAGCAGTATTCTAGTCCAAGACCAATTGTTGCGATTTTGTTTAGGAAAACGTAACGGGACCGTTGAGTTTCCTTATTTATGTAAATAATATATGGGTTTACGACAAACATGGACGCCCGCCTTATTTGCACTTAACACCAATTTTATAAAATCAGTTCCGCCTGATAAGGTAGAGTTGGAGAAGACACTTGAAGATCTAGCATCCATGAACCTATGGAGTAAAAGTAGGTCCATGAAGTTTTCAGCGGGCAAGTTTCAGAAACGCTACAACGATCATGTCGGTTTTCCCATCGCAGCAATCTACTCCGTCCGTGCCCTGCCCAGTCCATACTCTAACAGACTTTAACTTATGTAAACATTTCCCAAAGCAAGTAGCAAAAGCGAGGCAGCTAACAGGTTAAATCAGCAAATCATTTTCGCTATGCGAAACAGGAGTGAACCTAGCCCTGTAACCTGCACTGAAGTACAGTACCCTAATTCAAATTCAACTACACAGAACGGATGAAATCGCCCTAGGAAACGTCCAGCACCCATCCACCAAGACGATCCTGGTTCGCTCACCAACACAAGTACGAGGAAAAGTGGAACTATATGCAGTTTGACCCACTCTGTCTGCGGCAACTGGGGTATAAACACAACCTCCTCTACAATATTAAGCATTCGCTAGCATTCATGGCCCTTGGAGTTATAAAATGGCTCTGTCCGTTTCACCCTATGTAGAATCAAGCAAACCCGTCGGTCTGCAGTTGTTTACGAGTGCACTTATGGTATCTGACCCGAGCGATGCATGCCACGCCAATAATTTTAGTCCGTTCATTGCTTCTCTTTCCACAAAATCCGTGGCTCGATGACATACATGAACTCCGAAGTTCAGCCATTATATACGGATGATGTTCGCTGCACATAAACATGTACTTCCTGTTCGAAGAACATGTCCAGTACCCGACTAACAATAAACATTCTAATGCATTCGAACCACTCCTCGGGATTTTAAAACAGTTAGCTCCCTAAAATATTAGAAAAAGTTAGAAATAAAACCAAAGCTTGTGGATGCTACTTGTCATTTTGTACTAATAAAGGTTCTGCAAATGAACTCGTGGCCCGCATGTCAAGAAATATAGCCATTTTTGTATTTTTTGTTTGTGGATTTATGTACTAATTTCTTTGCCTCTGATATGGTACACATGATGTCACTGTTCTCAAGGATAGAATCTCACTCGTCGCCTCTCGTATCCACCCCTAAACGCCCGCTCTTTCTTCATGTACAAACTACACCTGTGTAACAGTCGCATCTGTCCCTCAGTGCAAAGTTAATCGACTGAGGCAACTTCCAGATGTTTTGTTGTTGTTACAACATTCCTCGTAGAGAGATACCTGATACAGCTACTAAGCTTTTCAATAAATCGAGATGCGTCCCTCTGAATAACTACCTCCTAATCTTCGCGTTCATCATGCACTGAAGGCTGTGCTTTTACGGTCTACATAGATCGTACGCCACGCGCCTCCGTTTGTTACTCTTCTTCTGGTAGCCACTAAGCAATAGAAGCTAGGGATGCAGCTTACGTCCTATGGTTTGCTGCGGACCTGTCTCATGTAACAGGTGTCGGTGATCCCCTTGATGACCCACTCTCTCGCTCCCATGTGTCAGCTCCACTACTGAGGTACTCCCCACCGCTCACCTTGTCACCACAGAGTCTGCTTAGACATGAGTTTAAAGTCCTCAAAACTTTCCACTGTTCCCCTCCTACCATGCAAACCTTCTGCACGCTAACTCATCTACCTATCCGTCTTTTTATGGATCTTCGAGACCTTCTTGTCCAACTACTAGAGAGAGGTTACTCGAACCTTTCTCTCTGTCCCGCCTTGATAATGGCTATCGGTGGCCTTAACTTTGCAGTTTGGATCACATTTGACTTCTTTACTGGCACTTCGAAAAGCAGTATCACACATTGTCCTATTTGATTAGTTCTGGCACCAGTTTCTTAACCTGTTCATGTGCATCTAGGCTTAATCGATATTACACGGCCAAGCAGGTAATTCAGCTTCATCCTAACCTGTTTAAAATGGGTTCATCGGAACTACACTTGTTCATCAGTTTAGCAAACTGCACCGCGATTCCATGGATAGTGTAGTACTCAGTCTGCCTCCAAGGATTTGCAAAGATTTCGCTTGTTCTCTAGGGCAGCCGTTCACAACGGGGCTATAGAGGATTCCGGGCGGGAGGGCACTAGGATGAGAAAATATTTTAGGGGCCATGATGGGGCCGTGCTATGAAAAGTGGGTTGTGATAACACAAATAACAAAATTCATTTAAAAATAATTTTCTAATAGTTTCTCTTCGCGCACTAATCCCCACTGGTAACTACAGGTCAGTGAAATGAATTACGCGCACGCACGTGCTTGTTAACGAAAGTGTGTAAGCCAGGCTGAGTCGACTTTCTGGTGCGGAGCTGACATAGCCCCGCCAAACTTGCGCAGATTTCGCGGGGCTCACCTTAAACATACAATCACCACACGGGGACTTAGACTGCGCAACTAACACCCGATTCGTCCCAAACAGCTTGAAGCCTACCCACAGTGAACCAACTGAGCTGTACTCAGAACACTGCTGCACCTGTTGTGCAAGTTGCAGCTAATCCAGCGAACTCTCGTCATTACACTACGGCTGTTACGGCACAAAGCCGCACTGACACTAACTGTTTTCCTCAGGACACAACCGCTGTGTGACACTCATATGCAAGTCTGTCTTCCTCGTTCGGGTCTTACTGCGGTGGCGTCAGGTTACGCGATTTTCGTCTCCAGTCTCAACTGGCAGTGTTCCACCACACTGTATTTCTAATGGTTCTAAGGAAGGGGTTTTATGTAATTATGGGTGTGGAAACATATTTAACTGACATTTAAAATGGTGAAAAACTACCGTCTCAGCTCGCGTGTACGTCTGACGGCTGCCACATTAACACGCAACTTTCCGAATTGAGTGGCTACTCTGCGCGCGTGTGGTATTTTCTTACGGGAGCATACCCGTTTATTTTAGTGGGTATAAATAACATAATGCATACATAAGAATGCTTCTCCTTATAATTGTAATAATCAAATGCCTTGCCAGCAAGCATTTGACACCATGCTTGGCAATAGATATTGTAAGTTGTTTGCTTCGCTGTTGACAATCCCATGTCGGTTCCTTGAACTATCCGGCATTTTCTTCCATAGTTATTTCTTCTGTCCTTCGTTTCACCTGTTACTACTGTCTGCTACAACTTTCCTGTAATGTGTGTGTGTCTAGTGAGTATTGCCATTTTCTGAGTTCCATTTATTTTCTTCGTTGGCTTTTGTCAAGCAATTTTCTTCTGTCATGTTGGCCATCCATGGTATTTTCCAAGCCATCCTAAGGAAACGCCATTGGGTGGCCTCTAACATTGTTTCTACAGTTATATATTTTAACCTTGTAGCCACCAACAGAGATATTAAGTATGTTTGTCAAACCTATTGGCTTATAACCTCAAAGTCAATCAGGAAGAAAATTAGTGCCAACAATTAGTAATACTACCTGTATGTTTCATCTTGTCGAATGGTCGTATTTACTGCATATGATATAACGGTGTAAGAATATTAAGACCAAAGGAGTATGCGTATATTACATAGTAACAATTTACAATGACATAGTTCAAAATGATCTCCTCGGCAACGAATAAGTTTCGGTAGCACTCCGTAGAATACCTGTCATTTGGATTCATCGTATCAGTTCAAAACTCCACTCTACCTATGTGTTTAATTTGCCAAAGCACTCTTTCGAAAGAAAATTTGTGACCAAGTAAACTGAAAAATCATTTGCAAAGTATTGATAAATGTGAAAGCGGAAAGTATGGGGATATTTTTAGAAAGCTGGGGGATAGCTTCGAAAACATAACAAGTTTAAAGACAATGGTTTCTGATACGGAAAGAATGGCAAATGGACTTACGGTGTCTTATAAAAGCAGCAAATTGATTGCCAAAATTACAGTCCACATATTGTTGGAGAAAATAGTACCTTGCCTTCATTACCAATTACACTGTCTGACCTGATGTATAAGATTCTACAAGAAGCAGTTTAAGCCCTTCTGTTCCGCAACACAACTGTATCTAGGCGAATAGATGAGATGGCTCAGGACATACAAAGTACCTGTTACCTTACTAGAGTCCAGAATGATTGCGTCCCTAGTAGATGAATCTACTTTATGTGATAATGATGCTCCTCTCGCGGCATATATTCGATTCTTCAATGATAATGTATTATTGGAAGAGAGGTTGCTTGCCAGGTTATATAAAAGTTATACAAAAGGTCAGTCTACATTCGAGGTGGTCAATGGCTATTTGCCTGAAAACTCCATCACAATGCAAGACATGGTTGTAGGTGCAACAAGTGGTGTTACCGCATTGGTCGGAAGATAACGAGGATTCATTACCCATCTGAAAAGTTTTCCCCCTTCTACTCATACAATTCACTGTGGGATTCACTGAGAGTATCCAGTGGATAAGAAGGTGGTAGAACTCTTAAACGATCCACTGTCAACATTTATACTAGCAGTTAACAATATCCATTCGCACCCTTTGCTAGATCGTCTTTTCCATCAGTTGAGCAAGGAGAACAGTGAAGATTGCCAGGTTCTACGTTTGTACACAGAATTTAAATGGTACTCCAAGGGCAACTTTATTCTCCATTATGTTGCCCTCTGGGACACCATCATCGCATTCATTCTGGTACTGAATATGAAAGAATACAGTGTACAGCTAAGCCAAATGTGTTTTACCTAGTTGATGATTTCGACGAACTCTACGTTGTGAATAAAAGTCTTCAGGGCAAGCTGAGTTACCTTATCACGAGCAAACACCCAATTATCGCTTTTCTTAAAAAACTGAAGCTACATGTTCAGAACATCGAACATCGGGAATTTTCAGTTCCCATTTGATTGTTTATGCCAGTCATAAACAAGAAGTCCGAAAATAAATGAAAGAGAGGTTTACTGACCGGACTGATATAGAAATCCAGATTTAACTTTGGGATCCATTTGATCTACAGCTCTGCGATGTTAGAGCTGAAATCCGGGAAACTCTCATTGAGCTTAAGAATGACACAATTGCAAGATCCAAATTCACGCTATTTAGGACGGATATTTTGGATATACTGATAACCAAGACTGTGGGAAATAGCTGAAAGGTATTTCCTCGCTGTTCCACCCACATACAAGATTGCATGTCGATTCAGCAGACTGGTTTCTCCAACAGAATGTAGAAACAGATTGGACGTCGCAGCAAGCGGAGGTATTTTACGCTCGCTGTCAAGTCCGGAGCCGGAAGTTATAGTGTACGGGAAAATGAGATCTTTCAGTACTTTGCAACATTGAATTTTACCGTTGTTTTAAGCTTCAAAACGTTCACTTTTTTACTGACTGCTCTTCGGTTGATACAAAATTTATTTGGTGTGTAGCTTACTACACCGTTTCTCGCTCTGGTTGCTTCGCTTCCGATTTTTTAACCTGCGCAATATACCTTGGGTTTAGTCACCTCCAACATCTATACTGTCCCCTATTTGACACGGCCCTTAGGTGTCATTGATTACCGAGTAGTATCCCAGGCGCCAACCAACAATTGGTGACCCCAATCCAGAACACGCCGTCCGCCATATTAAACTTTCATTTTGGTGAGCTCGTTCCGGGAATTTTGTGATCCGGTACTTGTGGTCATATTGTTTTCTCATCTATCACATTTTTATCCACTTTTCGCAATGGATTATCTAAGAATAATCCATTTCCCTACGCGATTATCGTCGTAGAGCATGTCCTGGTCAACACAGTTGCGTTAGCCCCTCCACCATTATGGGAAAAGGATCCTTCGTTATGGTTTTGTACCTAAAATCCAATTTTTACACTTGTAGGATTTCTGATTTCGCCATGTATGATCAGATGACATCTCGCCTACCTCAGGTTATCTCTGCGCAGGTGAGAGACAGCATATTTTGTCCCCCACTTGTAATGAAATATGAGACTCTTAAACAGGCTATTATTCAGCGAATCCCACTTTCTGACAAAGTTCGTCTGTAGCAACTATTTAATGATCCGCAACAAAGAAATATGATGCCCTTAGCCTCGTTGCGCGAGATGCAACAGCTCATTGGTACATCCAACATGGATGCAGGGATTCTCCGCGAGCTGTGGATGCAACGCCTTCCTGAAAACACTCAGGCTATCCTTGCAGTAGCAAGTGATCTGCCACTCACAGGAATTGCAGATCTAACAGACCCCGTCATCTAATGGCACCAGCCGAGACTGAAACCAACGCACCTAAGCAGCTTTGTGCTGGCGCAACCACACCGACGCCCCCAACTAGCCAACCGTTGGCCATAGATGCATTATCATCGCTGATAGCATTGCTTCAGTGCCAGAACGAGGAACTCACTTTAAACCGTAAATACCACAGCCGCATTGGATCATCGCCCCGCCGCACAAAACCTGATGTTCCAGGTTAGTGTTATTCCCATTCACGTTTCTTTAATAAAGCCCGTATGTGGATAGAGCCATGTAGCTACTCCGCTACAAATGATCCGCCACGCCGGCCTGTAATGGCCACGAACGACGTCGGCAAAACTGAAAGGCGTCTCACATAGGTTAAAGGTTATGATTCCGGGACGCAGTTCTTAGTTGATACCTGGGTGGAAGTCAACGTCATACGCCCTATGCCAGGTGAACCTAACGTTTCTCAGACGACAAGCCTAAATGCCGCCAATGGCACGCCAATAGCCACTCAAGGTCATCCGTCGCTAACCCTGAACCTAGGTCTTCGGTGCACATCCCGCTGAGTATTCACCGTCGCTGCAGTCCCCATTGCTATCATCGGCATTGATTTTCTCAGGTATTTCGACCTCTTGGTCGATGCCAAACGCCAGACAATACTGGACACTGCAACACAACTTTGTCCGTGGCTTCCCAACTCACGCACCACATACGGACGAATGGCCCACCCTTATCATGCCGTCCACGCCGACTATCATGCGAGAAACTTAAGGTAACTAGGGCGGAGTTTGTGCACATGCTGGAATTTGGAATAATCCGCCCTTCCGACAGCCCTTGGTCCTCTCCTCTGCAGCTGATCTCCAAGAAATCTGGTGACTGGTGCCCTTGCGGTTATTACCGCGCACTTAATCGACCAATCGTCCCTGATAGGTATCCCAGCCCACACATTCAGGACCTTAGCGCATGCCTCACAGGTAAGATCTTCAGCAAGATCGAGGTGGTTCGCGCCTATCACCAGATACCTGTAGAAGAAAAGCGCATTCATAAAACAGCCGTTATCACTCTTCTCTGCTTGTTTGAAATTTTAAGCATGCCATTTGGACTGTGCAACGTCACAAAAACCCTCCAAGGCTTCATCCACGATGTCACTGTTGGCCTAAACTTCGCTTATTCATACCTCACTGATAGTTTAGTACCCAGTTTATGGGAACAAGTGCAGGTCGACGAACTTCGGACTCTCTTCCAGCGCCGGACTGAACACGGTGTCACAGTCAACCCAATTAGGTGCGTACTCGGCGAATCAACGGTAGAAGTCTTAGCCCCTCGTTTCATCGCCTGGTATCGAAGTCCTTCCTGATACGGTCCAGGCAATCAAAGAGTTCCCACCTCCTACTTCGTTCAGGCACCTCGGTCGATTTTGTGGTTTGGTCAACTACTATCGACCCTTCATGCCGCGCTGCGCTCAACTCTTGCAGCCTCTGACTGACCTACTCATACGGAGTGAACATAAGTTCGCTTTCCCTGACACCACCGCCCTGCGTCTGCAGACTTCCATACACAGAACCATCGAGGTCTCTGAGTAAAAACACCAAAACACCTGGTAAAGCACCAGATGGCGGTTGCATTCTAGTGAGATTAGTCTGTGGTGCACTTCTCCCTGCTTCTTCAGGGAACGAACCTACGACATCTCGGCTTTTGCTGCTTGCGCCAACGGTGAACGGTTCATGCCACTAGGTCACGGATGACGGCGAAAAACGGTCCTAACTGACAGTATGACTGTGACATAGCGTGACTCATCCTCCATTACTATGCGATCTCAAAAGTTGCAAAGGACATGACTTTCCCCATAATCACGGCTTGACGCAACAGCGGCTAAGTACGACGCACCGTTTCGGGGTTGTTAGGACGAATATTTTGTCTACAAACGTGTAGCAAATTTTAATGTGAGTTACTGCGACGAACGCTCAATAGAAAGGCAGCAAACTTTCTTACTAATGAGTATACAAAATCCAAAACACCCAATTCGACCTGGAGTGATCAACGGACGACGCTATCCGCCCATCGCTGTAATGCATAAATCGCTGTCTGTCTGTGCCTTGGGTCTCATGGTATTAGGTATTCACCGACATTGCTATCAAAACCGACTATTCATTCACCAATAAATTCATGACCTTATATCCATAGCAATCTCCTTCTGCCCAGCTCCAGTCGCGTGCATTTGATCAATGCATTAGCCAACCAAAATGCCGCTTCTGCATTTCGAACGTAATTAAGGATTATCGCATTAAGTAAAGCCTCTATTATCTTAAATCATTGTACTTGTTCAGACTGCAGCCAAAAGCATCCTGCAAAGGACAACAAAAATAGCCCTAAAAACTTAAAGCGTCTACCTTTTTTACGCTTCACTTTTGCACGGCCTACGTGAATCACCTGAAACCAGCCAAACATTTTATAGTCACACAGACACACAGAGTGCTCGCTAAATTCAGCTTTGAACTACTTTCCGCTGTGCCTATTTATTTCTTACGGATCTCAGTAACATAGTCTTCAAGGTATCAGCCGTGAACTACTAAGCTCTGTGTTCCACTCCAGCTCAGGCTGTATCCACATGACGAGCCCAAACAAGGGACCCCACCTCCTTACCACTATCTCCCTATACAATTTCATCTCCCCTCCCCCCAAAACCTACCTTCACTATAACTATCACTTCCCATCATATAACCCACCCCTTAATCACCATCTTATTTCTTTTTATAAATCCCAAACTATAACAAAACAAACACAACACAACACAAACCCCCCCAACCCACACCCCCCCCCCCCCCCCCCCCCCCCCCCCCCCCCCCCCCCCCCCCCCCCCCCCCCCCCCCCCCCCCCCCCCCCCCCCCCCCCCCCCCCCCCCCCCCCCCCCCCCCCCCCCCCCCCCCCCCCCCCCCCCCCCCCCCCCCCCCCCCCCCCCCCCCCCCCCCCCCCCCCCCCCCCCCCCCCCCCCCCCCCCCCCCCCCCCCCCCCCCCCCCCCCCCCCCCCCCCCCCCCCCCCCCCCCCCCCCCCCCCCCCCCCCCCCCCCCCCCCCCCCCCCCCCCCCCCCCCCCCCCCCCCCCCCCCCCCCCCCCCCCCCCCCCCCCCCCCCCCCCCCCCCCCCCCCCCCCCCCCCCCCCCCCCCCCCCCCCCCCCCCCCCCCCCCCCCCCCCCCCCCCCCCCCCCCCCCCCCCCCCCCCCCCCCCCCCCCCCCCCCCCCCCCACCCCCCCCCCCCCCCCCCCCCCCCCCCCCCCCCCCCCCCCCCCCCCCCCCCCCCCCCCCCCCCCCCCCCCCCCCCCCCCCCCCCCCCCCCCCCCCCCCCCCCCCCCCCCCCCCCCCCCCCCCCCCCACCCCCCCCCCCCCCCCCCCCCCCCCCCCCCCCCCCCCCCCCCCCCCCCCCCCCCCCCCCCCCCCCCCCCCCCCCCCCCCCCCCCCCCCCCCCCCCCCCCCCCCCCCCCCCCCCCCCCCACCCCCCCCCCCCCCCCACCCCCCCCCCCCCCCCCCCCCACCCCCACCCCCCCCCCCCCCCCCCCCCCCCCCCCCCCCCCCCCCCCCCCCCCCCCCCCCCCCCCACCCCACCCCCCCCCACCCCCCCCCCACCCACCCCCCCCCCACCCCCACACCCCACCCCCCCCCACCCCCCACCACCCCCCCCCACCCCCCCACCCCCCCCCCCCCCACCCCCCCCCCCCCCCACCCCCCCCCACCCCCACCCACCCACCCCCCAATCAACCAAACACCCCACCACCCCCAAAAACAACCCCCAACCACAACAACAAAAACAATAATAACAATATAAAAATAACCACTCCAAAACACTACTCTATCCATACTAACCCAATACAACCTCCAACCTCCACTACCATCCTATTCTATATACATATACTCCTATTATTAATATTCACCACCTTCATTCCCCCCCCCTATCCCCAACTCATAAAAAATTTCTACAAACGATTATACCAAAAAATTCCTTACAATCTTCCGCATATACATACTTTTACACACCCCAATATACCTTCAATTATACACCACTCTCGCCCCACGTACAATCATATAAATCCACCTACCCACCACCCCCATCTCGCACCTACACTCCCGTCCAGTGATTTTGTTACAATAATGCGCTCGCACAGTGGTTGGTATGAGTCTCAATGTAGCCCCTTTTACCCCCCGCCTGGGCCTCCACCCCCACACACCCGCCCCCCCCTCACAATTCATTGGATACTCTCGCTCGCTATAGAGCCTCCCCCCCCCCCCCGCCCCGCCCCCCTTACCTTGGCATGTGTGTGAACCCCACCCCCCTCGCCTTGGCCCCCCCATGTGCTGAGCTCAGGGGAGTGAGATAGAGGTAATTCAGGCACCCACCTCCACCCAGTACAGGGTTTTTCCCCCCCCCCCCCCCCCCCCGATTTTGGTCCCTTTTGCTTTATGAGATTCCGTGGAAC
>OX104064.1:74135688-74191756 GCA_944474145.2 Dicrocoelium dendriticum | reverse complement strand
CACCCAGCTAGCACCACTTGGAGGCTGTTCGGCTAGCCAGCTAAGACAGTTATATATATATATATATATATATATATATATATATATATATATATATATATATATATATAATTACGTGCATCAGAGGCCCAAGACTTCAGACACTCTGCTGACGTTCGAAGCACACTTCTGTTTATGTACTAACGCATTTGAGCTCATTTGCAAATCGTCTGGGCTTCAATCTCGTCAAGCTGCGATGTTTTAGTGACCTCACATTTAGTGCCGAAACCTGGCAGAATGTCAAGCACTGATACCGAAATCGTTCTACCAGGTGTTGCGTACGCTCACCGCAGGTCCTTCTTCTCATGGAAGTACGCAGTCAACAGCCTTCAGCTGAATGGATGAGTGTATGTACCTAGGATAAATGACTTTTTCCGGAAAACATGATCCCACGTCTATTCCAGGCTTGTTCGGCTTTCGTTTGTGTGTGCGCCGTATTGCCCCAAGGGCAATTAGCACGCAGGCTTAGGGTCTTCACCGAAATAATGCAACGGGCATGTCCGTTTTAAGCAAAGATTGACTTGGCAGAGGAGGTGGTGTAATTTTGCACCACTGCAGTGGTCTAGGTTTTGAACCCCTTGCCGACCCTGAATTTCAAGTTGGTGATTCGCTTTGGTACGGTTTACAAAGAAGATACGGTGATACATCTTTTGTGGCCGTCGTATCTCACCATTCGATGACCAATTTGAAAATGGCTACCTGCTGTACAGCGATCTCTAACACGAAATTACAATCACATGCTTCCTGTCGGAGACCAATCTGTAATCTCTAGCACTTCCACCTTCTTTCGATGGAGCCAGAGTATGGTCTACTAATTCGCTATCACATTGCTCTGTCTACTAGATTTAGAACGGGAACAAAGAGGCCATTCTGGGCCTCATGTCCACCAGTAAGGAACGTGGGATCGACACGGTAACAGTGAGTTGCCACTTGAGGAGTAATGACTATGCAGCATTGCTCTTCGTCGTCCGTTACATAGAGCACTGTAACGGCGACATAAAACTGGCACGCAATTTCACATATCAAATATCCTATGTAACCTTACCAAAGACACCGATTATTCACTTAGTGCTGAATAATGCTCTGAGTTCGTCCGTTTGTTCGGCAGGTTAAAGACAAATATGTCGGAAGCTAAGACCGCCAGCATCAAAAAGTTGAAGTCTTCTCAGTGGATTAGGTTAAAGAAACGTAGGTCCTTGAGGGACTCATCTAGGCAAGTTCATGAAACAATCGAAGTGCAGAGCTTACCTACAAGAACGAAACAGTTGCATCAGGCTGATTCGCGATGATTAATTGCTGCACTAACAGGATTTAGCCAAGTTTTGAGCCGACCCCAACGCACTTCACAAACATGTCAGCAAACATCACAACTGTTGTGGGCTATTCTTGATGTAAGCTCCGCATAAGGAACGACCCACACTCATCGACAACGACTTGTTCCTTTTGTTTTACAGCCCACAGCCATTTCCGACCATCCTCACACAAAACGACCCACCAAGAAGTCCTAGTCATATATTATTCATGGCCGTAGCTGTATTGGGATGACTTGGCCATTGCATAAACTAATTTCGCCCGGTGCAAACCACCTACTTCCCAAGTCACTTTTTAGAAATATCATGAGCTTGATCGGATGGTTATCCGGATTTTAACCCTTCCTCAGTACATGAAAGGCAACAGTCCTGAACTTAAAACCACCGCCCGTAACTCACTTCTGTTGTTTTTTATGTTCATGGGCATTATTATTGCTGGAGCACAAGTGTGGTATTTGGATAGATGCAAAGATGTTTTACCGGAGCAGCACGGTTTTTGTCAAAACTGTTCCTACACTGTGAAACGGCGCAAGTTGAACGAAATAAATGATTGAGAGGAATACCTTCGGTGTTGCTTATTCTGCTTTGTCGATGTTTTTATTTAGAAGGATCATTACATTTTTCTCCACAAGATTCAGCTTTATGATCTCTGCTATCGCATCCTGGGTCGGATACGTGCCATCTTACTTGTGGATCGCCTATATATGTTAGATCTTGCTGCTCTGACCGACCTGATTAAGATGTATTGTGGCGTCTCGCAAGGCTCGACACTTGGACCACGGACATTCCATGTGTTCATTAGGAATCTCGAGAACAGCGATCTCACTTTCTACTCCTTACTGGTAATATCAAACTGCTGTTGGTTATCAAGACTACCTTCTGGAACCTTACAACCAAACGCTGCTGCCAAATGCACGCTATTGAATCTACAACATTACAGCAGCTACGAAGATCGTTTCATTTGCAACGATCTTGGAGTGATAATGCGGTCAAATCCCGATTCTTCAAGGGAGACTGGAAAAGTAGATAAAAAATTGGGCCCCTGTTTACATTTCATACAGTGGGCAGTTTCCACTTTGATGTTATTTCAAGCCCTTAAAGCTTATGTGAGACCTCGTGTGAAATAGGCCAAACTGGTCTACCATGTGTGTGGTAAAAGTGTTGTCTCTCTGTTTCTGAGGTTGCATAACGAAGGATGGCTGTGGATCTCATGGGCTTGTTCCAGCTCCTTAACCAACTATGGGTGAATTCACTAGAGGTTTCAGCTAAGGATATCGCCTTTTACTGACCGATGCCCTTATGGTTTATGGAAACTTCAAAAAACAGCGAGCTCTGCTAAAAGCTATTTCAACTAAGACATGACACTTCAGCGGGAGCACATCATTGCAAAGTTAACCACGCAGTGTAGAAGACTAGACGTTTCTCTCTCTGCGTGAGCCAATCGAGGGTCACCGTTTCGTACTCCTTTGGTTCCGCTGCCACATCATCCTAATTGAAACCTGTACTTGATGGTGCAGCACTCCACCTGCACTGCCTAGATCTGGCTCGCCTTATCATTTGGAGAACCAAACCTTGTAATCGGGTCGTTCACTGCCGTACTTGCTTTCATATTACATCGATGAAACCAATCTGTTCATCTGTTCTCCTGTGCGCCTTCATCCACTACGCATCAGTGGTTGTCTGACGTTCACTCTATTCCCTGTATCCGTATAGATACACAGTTCCCTGACTCTATCATGCATTTTCTTTTGCTCCATACTACTCGTCAGTAATGAACCAAAATTGGACCTTACAACGACGCAACTACATGGTATGCACATGTGAAACCTTTAGAAGGTCTCCTAGTACACATTAAATTTTCGGCAAATATACTTTCCGGTTTCACTCTGCTCACCTACAGAACTTAAGCAATTGCCTTTTAACCTGCAACATATGCTAAATTGTTTTTGACCTAGCAATACTTGCCAACAACGTATATCCTTTTAACTGAGTTTGGTGCTCGAGGTTGTAGTCTAACCTGTGCAGAAATGATTATTAAGTCGTCAGTTTCGGAGAACAGCGCTAGTTCACCTGATAATTCCTGAGGGAATGAAGCCAGCGGCAGGTGATCTCATTGATGTCAGTGGCTGTCTGTTGGACTTCAGTTGTGGTCATTTCATTTGAACCCCTAGCGTCCTCTACAACTACATCACAGTGATATGCCCGACATATCTGGGGTCACACGTTATTTGCTTATGGTAAAAGAAGCTCAAGACTACTATACACCGCGTTGTAGTAATATTCAGTGTTCTCGAATTTTTCTTTCAGCCACCAGCTCGTTACACTACGAACAAAAAATCAAAATGCAACTGACGCGATTTTCAAGCTCATTTCCAGCGACGAAGTGAGTGTCGAAACCAAAACCTCGCTTTGCCTTAGTTCTGGCTGCTGCCAGAGAGAGGGTTTGCATGGATTATCGATTGACAGGAGTTAGCACTTCGCAAAAAACGGAACTACCTCCGTCCTACCGACGAAGCGTGACACGGTGAATCGTCTATCAATTCCTGCGCACAGTTCGGCCTTGCACCGTGTGCGCAACTGTGAAGGTGTATTAGCGCATGATTGTACTTTAAGTCCCCACAAATCGTTTTTATTCTATTTTGGATTATCCAACAGTCTAGAGATTTTTGTTTGTGTACAGGTAAAACGAACAACTTTGTAACAAGTTGTTGTCAGAGCGGAACGCTCTGATCGGGGCATTAATGCTCGGTAATTACTTATTTTTAATCGGATATGCACTTGTGGACGACGATCTAGCAGATCATGTAGTGTAAACAGTGTGAAACGTTACAGACCTTTAGTTATGAGATCAAAATATTAAGACATTTAAGTAGCCTACTTTGACGTATAACAATGGAACCTCCGATGGACGGTAGACTATGAGCTGGTGTCGTGTGGAGATCCGGTAATCGTTCATGAATCAGTGAGGGCGAAGACAATTACATGTAGCGGTCTTACATACAGCGCGACGAGGGATCAAAGTGACAGCAATATAAACCACAAGTGTCAACGAGATTAACTATTGGTTAAATCAAACGCAAAAATATTTGTTGGTAAAGGAAACTAGATGTTGAAATTAAGCCGATTATGTTCGAATGCAGATCTGAAGCAGCGACAAGTTCTTCTGGTCCTCAAGTTGTTCTCATACGGAGCAGAGAGAGGGTTGAATTGACAGTCAGCACTACGATGGCCCATTTATGTTAGACAGCGCCTTTATTATTAAAATTTATTATACCGAAGTAAGGCATGAACTGATTTCCTGATGCGTTAAGCATAGGTCACATGATACTCGAACACCCAGCCTGTGGCCCAATTCTGTGAGGCAGTCTTCGCTAGATAGATGTGGCTCATGTAACCTCAGGGGAATTTCGTGTATCAACCCCCTCAGTCCGGGAAAAGTAAGTTGCAAATTTTTAGTGTAGAAGTATAGAACAACGTAAGAGGGGTGCTCCATAAGTTTTGAGCCTGAAATACTTTTCAAGCACGAGTCATTATACCAACTGTTTTATTTTTCTACATAATCAACCTGAAGTTAGATGTTTTTTATGTGCCCGTGTCGTAACTGTCCAATACCACTTAAATAAAAGTGTCTGTCTTGTCCCGTCAACCAGATTTTAGGACCCCCTCAGTTCTTCGTCTGAAGCAACCTGTTTGTTTTTAAATGGTCACTTCAATTTTGGAAATGGGTGAATGCCTTATGGGGGCAGGTCAGGGGAATAAGCTCGATGCCGGAGTTCCTGATACCACATTCACGGAGAGCAGCTTTTGATACCTTACCTGCGTGAGTTGGTGCACTGTCGTGCAGAATCTGAACACTGGATGTCAACACTCTTCTACGTTTTTCTCTAATGCGAACTCAATCGCCAAATCAAATCAGCGTAAAAGGCACCATTATTGGTCATCTCGTGTGGCATACAGTCAAACAGAAGCATACCATCAGCATCATGACAATTGTGCATGGCAGCATGACAGCAATGGGCAAAACTTTGCCTTTTTTGGACAAAGCAAAATTTTGGTGGTTGTATTGCTTGGATAGTTCTTTTGTTTCAGGATCGTTATGGTAGATCCAAGTCTAGCCTCTGTTATTAGTTGCCGCTTAGATTGGTCCCAGTCTTTGCGCGAGAGCATGAGATATTTTTATCCAAACTTCGGATATGGTTTTCCTTCGTTTTAAGAATCCACATTCTTGGCACCCAACGTTCACACATTTTTGACGTATTCAACATTGCATGAATAATTTATTTGACAATTGTTAAATCGCTCCTAGTTGTATGGGCTGTTTCACACACAGTCATTCTTCGATCCTTTACTATCATGTTCTCCACAGCAGCAACGTTTGCTACAGAGCTTGCTTCTATACAGTTCTTCCGGGCTGTCGCTGAAATTGGAGCGATGCCTTTCCTTGACGACATTCGGCAGCCCATCGTTTAACTGTTGCATAGGTAATGAACTGGTCCTGAAATAAATTCATCGATAAGTCCATGCATTTCCTGCGGCTAATTGTTCTCTAGGAGTAAAAATAGTTTTACTGCTCTGTACTACAATCACTGATTTTCTTCAGACTCCTTGGGGTACCCATGAAATTAATAGCGTAAAAGCTACGTGTGAGCAGACATAATCACAAACTTGGCACAGTTGGTGGATTGGACAATTATCCGTCACATTTAGGTAACTGTTATCATGATGTTTCATAGTCAGACTCGAAATTATTGAACACTTCACTTATGTTGGAATCATACATTATAATTTTTGTCCTGATTACTGAAATGAGTGACAATCTTAAATAATTCGTGATCATTTTTGTCAGAGAGAGATTTTGTCGACCTCCATTTTACTTTCTGTGAAGGAGGTGTTTGATTTGTGGAAAGCAGAACGAGGCAAGGAGAATACCATACAGATATTGGTCGCTCCCAGGGGGATGAAAAGACTGGACGATTTGGTTAGAATGCTCGGTATTACGATGCAAATAACGGTAAATGACTTACAAGGGTAAGCGGATGTTTGGTTTATTGACCCACACTGTTATGATCTCCTGTACTTATCGTCTTTTCCACTGGCTCTATCCCCCACAATACAAACAAGTTGAATTGTTGTGAAATGGTCGCAGCTTCGCCTTCAGAACTTTCCATAACAAGTTTAACAAAGTTTTCCATTACAACGCGGATTCATCGTTATCATTTTAGCAGACGTTATCGTATTGAACCGAAGAAATTATCCCAGTCGAGCAGGAATATTATGACGCCCAAACCTACCGATCTTTATACTCACCCCAATCACATTTGCCAAAGCAAAATCCGAAATACGTATGAACTCATTATAGAACCTAACTGGTCAGGCACCAGCGAAATGTCGTCTAGCACCTAATCATGCCAGAGCAACCACAATATCTCTGATTAAGGACACTCCGTGGCAACGCAATAGCTAGCGATGGAAAGGTACCTTGCCACAGATTCCAAGTAATGTAAGGAAATACACAAAGAAGCATAAAATTGACGAAAGCCAGAGATTCCAAATCTGCCATGACACTGCACTTCAAGACAACTTGATCAATGTATTCCAGCTATCTAGCGCTTTATTGAAGTGGGAATTTGGAAAAATGACGCTATTTCGAAGGTGTCTACGCTTTTTACCTCGTAGGGTTCGTGCATCTAGTGTGTTTAGTTCCTGTGCGCCAGAGCATGACGTAACGTATTACTACAGGGGCTGACTGTAGGACTGAAGTGTAGTTGCAAAAGTTCCCATTGGTATAAGTGTGAGTGGCATGCAGCGGAACTGGTCGCACAGGCTTCGTCTAATGACTGGTAATAGCTGACACATTGGATAGGACTAACTGCGACTGCGAGGATTCTGAACAGCTTCCGCTCAGAGAGACAGTTCATAAGATCGCTGGCATATGGGCATGACACTCCGGTAGCCACATTTCGAACATTGCATCAACGCGGGTTTCACATGATTTTTCTTCTGAACGTCAAATATTTAATATCCTCGTATGACCTTTTAATATTGCATCCGTTCAGATAGTATCGCTCATGCTAACGTTCATATTTTTACAGGCTTATAACTCAACAAAACAAAGAAGCCCGTAGCAGAAGGAGCACAGTGAGAGGTTCCGCAAGACGAAGGTACCACTATAAATCCTTGCGAGAAGTACGTACCCCACTCACCTTTGTACTTTTAGCAACTCTATATTACATGCGACGTGACGGGGTCATATGTGAAAACAATCCCTTATTCCCTCGTCGAAACCCACTGTCGTGGGATTTGCTCCCAGAAGGATGGGCCTTTGCGAAGCGAGTAAGCGAGAGTAAACACTCTCTTGTGCTAATTTCAATGATCGATTAGCCGAAGTCCTAATATTCCGGACATCTTCGGAAACCTCGCGATAGCATCTCAAGCTGAAAGTGCCACCTCGTTCCTGAAGGTTTTGAGCACTTGGCACTTGGCGTGTGCAGTCAACTGGTTACATGCGCATCACTGATATCAATGTGACACTGGAAAGACTGTATTTCCAGAACGATCATGCAAGGCTCGGTTTGTACCGTACGCACATATACACACACACATGTTCGGTGCAAACCCAGTGGGTACTCCGTCAGCATACTTATTCCTTAAGTAAGGCTTAAGATCGGTGTACCAGATATACGTAGGGCAGGGGTTGTTTGTGATTCGTTCCATGATTCAACAGTTTTCCAAACTCAGTACTTAGTGTATTTCTTGCATGCCGTTTCATAGCTCTGTCTCAGGATGCGATGCGCTGTCCCGACAAGGAATGCAAGGAACGAGTCACCTACATGGTTGGCGAAATGATGGACGTCTCTCCTGTTTATTTTGTATATCGTAATTGTGGCCTAAATGTTCGGACGACGGTCAACCCTCATTTCGTATTCAAGTTTAACCAAAAGCGACTGGTTGCTGACACAAAACTGTGTACCTGGCAGCTTTTCGCCCACACCCAGAACTGCAAACGTTATAGTTGCCTTGTGTCATATCCTCACAAATATATAGTCGCCAGGCGTCCATTGACTCGTACCCTTATGTAGTCCGTTTACCTCATAATCCCATTCGTATTTTTGGGTAGTTCGAACCAGAGACGGCAGTCGAAGCGAACGCTACTTTCATGCTGTGCAGCCCATTCTCCTTTGCTACAGACAATGCGCAGCCGCCTGTGAATAAAATGTTGGTTACCTTTTCAACTATCATCCTTCTGGTTCCGCAACAAAGGATGCTCAACAGACCCCAATCAATGCGAATCTCATCTGTATCAAATGCACAAATCAGTGGGACAGTAAGATGCTTCAAGTGAACCGCGTCGGCAAGGAACTGGGTTTGGTTTAAGCCGTAGAAAAACTGAGGCCAATCGAGTATTGTGCACACTACGTAGCATATCACATGCCACGTTACAACCATTCAGTAACCGAATATACTTGGCAGAGAATACGAATCTAACGTAAGATATTCACAACGCCTCTCGGACTAGTGTGGTTTGATAAAATAGACGGATTGTGACTACAAAGGCTTGGTTCGTTCAAGCCGCTGCCCCTATATTTGGCGCAGGCACCACATTAATAGTGAAGGTAGGGGTGAAGTCTGTAGTGATCCTCCGTCACGCCAGTCCTAATGTAGGGGGGGCGGATGGCAACGATTACACGGAGGAGGAAGAAGCCATCAAACGAGAGAGGGAAAAAGAGCACGCACAGGCACAACCAGCGAGATCGGACGGTTCAATGCGAACGGCAAGAAACGAACTGAGAGCGGATGGAAAGCAACCAGCGGTACCGGCCTGAGACTAGGTGAACAGTGAGGGAAGTGGTTGAAAGACCTATACATCGGACTGATCAGCTCTTTTTGGTGCCTTCAGCAGTAACTCCAAACAGGATAATGCAACCTTTGTCAAATAGATCAACAGTCTAGTAACACTTCCAGACTGATCAGAATGCTAGTTACGGAAGCAAAAGTAAGGGTTCAAAACGGCAGGAGATATCCACCAAGTTGGGAGAAATCGAAGCAAGAAAGTGACAAGCAGTCACTTCCTATGTGCGACGCGTCGTGGGACAGAAACTGGACACAAACATAAATGCGCATGCATGAGACCCTGGTCAGCGGTTGCAACGTCCAATAAAGATGGCGCTTTCTTGTCTCTGCATTCTTCCGCATTAACAGTTGGTTGGATGGATGACTGATCAAGATGCTGACAATCACGTTTCTGATGCGGCGTCATCAGCCGATACAGAAAATTGCTAACGATCTTCTTATTCTTCTTGGCTCTACATAATGGCAACACCGGAACGTTGCGTCCTCATCTATCCACAACTTTTGAACTCACTATAACACATCCATCGAGGTTGCGAGCCATTGCTTGTCAAATGACCCTTGTGACGAGGCCTTTGTGTATAGTATTCGATAGTCGGTGGAGAATCAGCGTTACAAAGGGAGTCGATAACAACAAAATACGCTGCACTGGTTTCGGCCATGGTGAGAGCCTGTGACTCACGAGTTATGATGCTAGCACCAGTGCTTGTTATTTATTGAGTTATGCCCTTCATGTTTGGCTGTATACTGGCAAGTGTAACGCACAGTATAGGCGAAAAAATCAGTCCCAGTTACTAATAAACTTGGAACATTCATGACAACAATCAAAACCTGACTAAACACGTGGCAGTCTATAGGAGGTAAACTGTGCCTCTAGCATGCTATGGGACTAGTTACTTACTTAATGACTGACCGAAAACACAAGCGACCTACATTTCTCGAGGCATCTCTTCATATATGGACTTGTTCTGAGCTCCAACTGACAGATACCTTTAAGGGAAGCTACCTTGTTGGCTTCTCAGATAAATCTGAAATTAATCCATTACTCTGCTGCGTATTGTACCGTTGACAGTCCTATGGTTACAGAAATTGGGTGTGCTAGTACGCAGTAAGCACCCATAAAGTGCAGACAGGGTTGTTTATCATGACAGAGAGCATCTTGCACATGCATTAGACCTGACCACAAACAATACCACTTAGCTGCCAGCCTTAATTTCGTTCGACGCCTTGTCAACCATTGCTACAGTATCTATTCATATCGCATATCCATCTACGATCTCCTAATGTTCTCTTTGTGCTCGGACCTCGGTTTGCTCTTCTGTTGACTTGTTACCTCGCCGTTCACGTACTACTGCTTTAGCATTGACTCCTTTCCCAGTAGTACTTGCTCTCGATCAGGCACAAAATGACCGTGCAGTGACTTTATTCAGCCACTCCTCTTCAACAGTGCACATTAGCTGAGGGTAAGAAGCACGCTTCAGCTAGTGTGCCGCAGTAAGAGAGGTACAAAACATTACAGAATACGATCTAAAAACCAAAAACTTAACATGATGTATAATAGCATAGTACATATTAAGTGTGAGGACGTGGTTGGAATTGTGAAGATAACCAGGAGGGCAGAAACATAGAGACCAACAAACAAACGCCACTGCGGTCGACTTTTCGCTTTGTAAACAAGTGTATCCAACCAAACGTGTTCATCGTCCTTTGGACTCCAGACCAGAAATCGGGAGGCATCATCCCACGCCAATTTCGAATTGAGGGACTTTATACCTCCTGACCAAATTATCACTTAGACTCCCTTTTTATTCTTCATCCATATCCAGATCGCGTAAACAACGCACATCACGGAAGTCGGTGTGCTTGTGTGCACAAAACGTGGTCTAGCCATCGGAGCCTTCATTCAGCCGCTACTGGAGTGTGATGGAACTTGTCCCAAATATCCCCATGTTTTTCATCAACAGTTGCCTTCAGCTCATCCTCGGTATTATTGTGCATCATGTTTTATGAACCATGATTGGATTTGCTTCAGAGCATGTTTCGTGTACTCATGCACTTCCGGTAAATGATGAACTGAGGCTATAGAATTTAGGTTTGTAGGTGGCCAACGGATGGACAATGCACGAAGAGATGTTGAACAGAGATACAAGTATTACTGGCCGATGCCTGTTAAAAACACTGCACTCCAAAACCAGTTTACTACATGTTTGCCCCCTTCAAGTAGGGTTGGAAGCACTATGTCTCGAATCCTGACTGCTTGGATGCCAACCGAAGCATTTCGTGCAGCACTATCTATTTGCGCGTGACACTTGTCACAACAGCGAATGAGTCTTTTGGAGGTCGGTTCGAAGCCCTTGCCGTGGAAATAGATCGCGACATGCGATCTACATCTGGACTGTGACAACCGTTACTGGCAGCGAGTGGCCAGATATCTTATCAGCTGGCTGCGTTGGTTGGGAATCATTTCAGAGTGAATAGCGGTCCAAATGGAGATTCCACTTCGCTGTCTATTTACAAATGAACGATTAACGTTTTCATGATACATCTTGTGAGCAGCAATTATTCGAGATAGTAAAGAAGTAACGAACTTAGAAATGTAGACAGGAGACTTTGTAAAGACGAAGTACCCTGCTTGTGTGAAATAGCTGGGTCGCTGACTGGAGCCTATTACAATATACGTTAGGCATTCACAAAAACATTTCTCAAATGGATTATGAAAGGCTTATGATTACCATGACAGTGAGCCGGAAACAGCGCCGAGGTAGATGTGGCTTAATCCTCAGACTGTGAGATAACTAACTGGGTCCAGTTTCTTTGCTATGGAGTAAAATTATACTTGGTCCCTGGGGCGAGAAGACGGTAGCGTTCACCGTCTATGACACTTCGTTTGTGGTACGTTCCAGCTTACATATACAGAGTAAATCCGTTTTGCAAAGCGAATTGGAATCATTGATATGGATCCCAGGTGTGTCGACTAAGAGCAGAGCTAGTTTGTCGTTCATGATTCATGTACACAGATAGTAAACAATTGGATATTGAACATCTAACATGAGTAATTTTGAATTATGAGTAATGCAAGGACGTTTGGTGCCCAGCAACATTCGCTGGCGAAGTTCACTCAGCCTTGAATCTATCACAACCACCGTGATGTGTCCGTGGGAGACTTACTTGTAAGAGTAAACAGTATTTTTATTTTTCAAGTAGTACTAATTTTTATGTCTACTAGTGTCACAGAATGATTTCCACCTACTCCGCTTAGTAACCGGAGACGTTTGTTATTCTTCGACGACAGTTCTAAGGTCGTCTAGGGGTTCGTACAACTGAAGAAGGTATGCTGTCCCCAAAATAAACCGCTCGGTATTTACGGAATCCATCAGAAGTTGGAGACAGCGTCGTTTATTCTCGGTTGGCTAAACGTGTAACGGACTCCTAATAAGGCAACAATGAACAATGATTTATCACGCTTAAAACAGCATGTGCTTGACAGGTCCCGTAGGATGGTTGGAGTAAAAATTAAAATTTGAAGGATCATCGAAAAAGTAAACCGTTATTTTAAGCGTCTACCGATTTAAATGCACTACTGCATAACGATAGTTTGATGTGGGAATGCGATGTGCACACGCAAAATAGTCTAGAAAGCTGTTATAGTTCAGTAAGTGCGTGAGAAATAAAAAAGAAACGACAACGCCCACTCGTTTGTTTCTTCATTTGACAGATGTGGTAGATTATTCCAGTTTAGCTACATCCAGGCTAATCATAGGGACATTTCTGCATGTATCCTCACCGCCGCGTTGCGGAGAGAGCCGTTAATCACATGGTTAGGTTTGCGTTATTACGTTCTCCAAATGGAACGGACTGTAACAAGTAATGCAAGTTGGAAAGCGTTTCATCGAGGCGGTTTTTGAATAGCGTTAATGTATGGGCAAGAATAACGTGAGTCGGAAGGGCATTTCAGGCACGGGACACACTGAGGGAGAGAACATTGCGTCGACAATCAAGCCAAATGTACTGCGTAGCGACTTTGAGCTGATGGCTTCTCAGGTTGGTATTTTGGATCGCCTGTAATAGATTGTGACATGTGTGAGTTATGTTCGTCAGTATTAAGTAAACCATGAGTAGATATCCTCGCTGACGTCGATATTCACCACTGTACAATCTCAGTGACTGCAGTCTGCGTTGGTGTGGCAAATGAAACAATCTTCTAACGAGTTTGGTCGGTCTACGTTGTGCAACTTCAAGTGCATCAAAGTCGCGCTTGCGCCAGGGACGCCAGGCCTGGATCGCATATTCCGCATGAGGCCTCACGTAAGTGTTCAGTATTTGTGGAAAGATTAATGGCTCAAAATTCTCGAAAGCCCTCCGTAAGAGTCTAGGAGGTTGACTGGCTCTTTTTCCTGCCTTCCAGCCTGTCTCGAGCAACCAAGATCGTACTGCACGATCATCGCGATGTCGTTTTTTTGGGAAGAACGTTGCAAATGCTGGTCCCCAAGCAGATATGCATGAAATAGGTGATGACGGATGCTTACGACCTTGCACTTGGTCATGTTGAACTGGAGCCCATTGTCGGATGACCACGTATAAGCCCTGTCGAGATCGCACTGCAATGCCATGTGATCATCTGATGTCATGATATTATGCCAACTTTTGATATCATCTGCTAATAGTAACTAATTCGATTGCAGTACACTGGCATGATCGTTAATGAATGTTAGAAATAAACGTGGCCCCAGTACCGATCCTTTGTGCACGCCCCACTGGACGTCAATTGTATCGGAAATGGAGCTGCGGACTCCCACATTCAGATGACGTTGAGGGAGGAACTTGCCGATCCAACAGAGTATAGAGTCACCGATGCCATAGCTTCGAAGCTTGGGAAGGAGAATGCGGTGGTCCAAACGATCGAACGCTTTCGAGAAGTCCAGGTCATCATCATCGTTATCATACACGTTAGCTAGAGGTGGGAAACACCTCAGCTACTGTGCCGCAAAGTCCAGGTAGACAACGTCGGATCCCACTCTGGTATCTGTTGACTCTGTCCAGCTTGCTCGGGCTAGCAGCAAGTTTGTAGTGTAGGATCGATTTCGGCGGAATCCGTGTTGATATGACACTAGGATGTCGTTGCTCTCAAGATATCCCATGAGTGCCTCTGCAATAATACCTTCCATTACTTTGGATAAAACTGGGAGGAGCGTAATTGGACGGTAGGCCCTCACTTCGAAGCTGGCCTCAGTTGGAGGGTCTCGGCTCCCTGGTTTGGGTCGGAAAGACGATGAACATGTTTGGCTGGATACACTTGTTGATATGGCTAGGAGCCGACCTCAGTGGCGTTGGTGCTGTGAGTTGCTTTGTTCCACCCCATCCCACTTAGCCTCCTCCTCCAACAACGATCTCATTATTTAACGTTTTATAACTTTGCACAGGAAATTGCTTTTCTTTGCTGCATAGTAGCCGGCAGATAGCTTACCGGAACGATGCCCATCCGTTACCGGTAGTTCAGCTGTCTTGCACCTGTAGTATTTTATTCGCTTCTTTTCTTTTAGGTATTGCTGCACAGTAGCTGAGGTGTTTCCCACCTCCAGCTAGTGTCTAGTGTGTGTGTGTGTGTGTGTGTGTGATTGGACGGTAGTTCGAGGGCTTCGAACGTTTATCACCTTTGTAAATAGGAGTGACTAGTCCATGTTTCCACATTGCGGAAAACTACATTTCGTGGAGACAACCTTGAAAGTACCGAGCCAGTGGGTCGGCAAGGTTTATGGCCGCTGTCTTCAATGCCTTTGGTTTGATGTAGTCCACGCCAGATGAGCTGTGCACGCGCAATGACATTAGCGTTTTCATCACATTGGCTGCCGTGAATGATACGCGCTTTAACCCAGGTGGAGACGGAAGCTGTGTCAAAGGCGGAAAAAATGATGATTCACTCCAGAAACTATGGATGAAGTGTTGGTGAAACACGCTGGCTGCATCTTGTGCAGATTACGCAAAACCATCTGTTGCACGTAAAACGGGATCCCTCGTTGTACTCTGGGGGGCTTGTTGACGTGTTTATACAGCAACTTGCGAGTTATACTGAATTTGGCCATTAAGTTCTGTTGGTGCCGGAGTTTGTCTTCGCGGATCAACTTGACGCAGCGGTTTCGTTGAGTTGTGTAAGCACCCCAGGTCAGGTTCCTTGGACAGACTTTGTAAGCACACCAGGCTAAATCCCTTAAGTACATGCATTTTCTTGTACAGCTCCTCAGGAAGGAATTCACTTGTTTCGGGTGAAGGACCTTGCATTCTGACGCATTTGGCACTAGCTCAGTGAATTGAGTGCCGAACAACATCCAGGCGACATCGGGCGGCTTCTCGGCCAGGAAGGACCAGTCAGTTTCTTGAACGAGGTTGGACAGGATATCGTAATATGTAACGACATAGGTTTCCACGTTGTTCTCACTGACATACTCCGAGAAACAGATGTAACAGGTGATCGCGTGATCGCTACGGCCAAGTGATGCATCTATGGTCACGGTGTCGACCATTAGTACCTCGTTGGAGAGCAGGAGGTCCAAAACAGAGGGTGTGACACCCGTTCGGAATCGCGTGGGAGAGGTGATATGGTTGTACAGACGTACACCGGCAATCACTTCTTGTAAATCAGCCTTGAATTGTTCGCCGTGCGATGCTGGAACTTTGATTGCGTGCAGGTTGAAGTCACCTACCAGAAGAATGTGACTGTGTGGTCGTGGCAGGACTCGTTTCATCGCGGAAGCTAGGCATTGATCCATTTCCAAAGTGGACATTGGAGGGCGTCAAACTATTGCTAGTAAACACCCATTACTACGTCTTAGGTGCATACGACACCAAAGAGAATCGTCGAATTTCGTTGCTGGGTCTTCAATGATGTCAACTTGCAGGTCGGATCGATAATAAAGGAGCACACCCCCTCCGCTGCTAGGTCGCTCGTTTCGTATGTAAGTTATGCCCGGTAGTGAAATTTCAGCATCCGTGATCTCCGTGTTCAGCCATGTTTCGGTGATCAAAACTAGGTCCCAAGACGTGGCGACCTGACGAATACGAAGTTCGGTTAGCTTGCTGAGAAGACCTTGTGCATTGGTATACAAGCAACTGAGGACATCGGTGATCAGAAGCGTGTTTGTGTATGCTGGTTTCCGGTGAGGGTCTAGGCGGACCCTAGCGGGGTCGGCTGCCGGTCGCTTTTTTGTAGGACCGATGACGCAGGCCCTAGGGCCAGTTCAGGTTGTTGTATAGAGCTGTCAGCGCCAACAAGAGGGTAACCATCCTGTCCTCCTTCAGCTGCCGTTATGTTTTGGCAATGTGTCCGTTCTGAGCTACACGATGACAGAATTGTATTGGTGTTTGCTCAGTCTTACATTATCTATCTGTGTCCCGGTGCTTATCGCCGTTATACTATTTCGATGGCAACATTTAACGCTTTTTGTGCCACATTTTAATCACATGTTCTGCCATCAGTTCGGAGTGCAATGATACTTTCAGCAATCGGGAACCACCCCCTTTGTAGTTAGGTGATAGCGGTAACATTGATGTCGAATTAGCGATAACATTTTGAGTGAGAGCACTTCACGAATAAAACGCCATTCATCCCAGTCATGCGCTTTGACCTCTAGCTCACTTAATGTCTGGAGCTCGGGGACACCGAGAACAAGGATAGATTTTGTGTCTTGTTGTTTACGGAAGTCATCCGGATTTTGTTTGCCTTTCTGGCGTTCGCTCCAAAGAACATATGGAAATATTCGAACAGTACATGTGGTGGTATGGAGGCGAGTGGCTGACAAGATAACTGCCTCTGTATCATTACCTGACTGTAGTGTTACCTGGAGTAACTGCGGTTTACCGTAGAGTATGGAGTTTGGGTGACGGACGAGATACATCATATTGACTCGTTTAGCTTGAAACCCTATTAGTTGACACAGGTAGTCCCACTGCTTTTGTCGTCTAATATCTAGTCTTTTATGGAGTTCGCCCTGGATTCAGTCACATTAGAGTATATAACAGTCAGAGAATTCTGGTAGTGTTTAATGTCCTCCTTTTTGGAGGGACCAGGGGCTGCTTTCTTCCGTTGGAAAAATGATGGTGTCTTGAGCCCCGTGGTGATATTGGTGGTAGTAACTCGTTTGGCAGCGGGCGGGGTTCAGATGGGAGGTGCATCCGTCATATGGGTAGCAACAGCGGATGCGTAGGTCGTCGGCCCTCTAACAGTGTTTGGTGTGGCGGGTGACGCTGTTGAAGAATGTGTGGCGAACGCATCTTTATGAAGAGACGCTAGTGTCGCAGTGGCTAAATCTGGATCGTTACTCTTACACTGTGCTGAATTGGAGCTTGATGTTGAACATCGAGTTCGAGGTACTGATTGGTCTGGTTCATGTGGGACAGCTTTCACGGCTGCTGCTTGCTCTACAATCTTTGTCATCCTATGGTACTTCGACACCAACACAGTTATACATCTGACGAGTGAAAGAGACGTACACTCAGTGCAGAACCAGAGAGAATGGGTAGTACCATTAAGTTTTTTGTCTGGCTGAGACTAAGGCAAGCCCATAGAGAATGAAAGTATTTTCGACATTTTCAACATTTTATTCCAAATCACAAAGGTTTTACACAGCTCTCTACGTCACAAGTAACGTTCATTTTTGAAGCTTTGGGCTTAGCTTTCCGTGTGCAAGCAGTACATGCCATTGTGACTGTCAGATCTGCGGAAGCCGTTCGTTGCAACGTCTACACTGTTATGCTGAATCCAAACGCTGTCGGTTAAGCTGGTGGTCTGGCAGACACCTGTTTGATTGCTGTAGAACAAATCCAAGATGGCGGACACAAACGGCAGTCGGGCTAATCAGTGAGATCTTCGACAGTAGCCGGAGAATATCTACCAAATTCGCAAAGATTTAACAATAAACCAAAAGCAAAGTATTGGTACACAATTCATACAGAAAACACGTATAACACCGTATTCCCAAACAAAAGTTAGAATCTAACACGGTAAAGCAAAAATCCGCGGCGTTTCAGCTGCAGCTACTTCCGTGATTTGAACGTCTGCATCTGTTTTACTACAAGGTCCGCTTTGAGGCAAATATGCAAAGTTATTAATTTCTCCGGTTTATTTTATATCATGTTATTCCTCTTTGCCTTTACCCCGATTTAATCGCTAGCTCAATGACAAATTACAAAGGTATGCTAAGCGGTACTTCTTCGTGCACCTGGTGGAGATCGGGAGAACATACGAAGGACGCCAACTGAGCTTGTTACGGGTAAGCCTATTTGCGATAATCTTTTGCGATAATTAACTTACGAGAATCAGGTTACAATTATGAGCTGCGACGCGAGGGGTTAATGAAGTATCTATCTGCTCCTTCGCGTCAACCATTGCTTCGCACTTGTTGTTGTTAGAACTGGTATGGCTTCGTATCAGCGGCTTCTTCCGTTTGGTGGGTATGAAGCACTATGGGTTGATTAAATTGGATTAGGTATAGGACAGGCCTTTTTGGCTCCCTCAAACAAAATACACTCAGTGCACGCTAGACATGACTGCTTCCCTTAGTAAGGTGAGAATGCTTCAACTGTGGTGGTTATGAGTGCTTCACTTGGGCTAATGTTGGTGGGACCCAAAGACACATAAGTCATTAAGGGAATTCCATACGTATGTTAATAGATCTGCAACCTAAGGCAGCTAAAGTCTCGTGCTCTTGGGTTCGGATGAGAAAAAGTAACGGTTTCAAAATTAGTTGCTCAGATTTCTCATTCGTGTTGTGTAAATGTTATTAACTCACTCTCTAATTCTAACTAAACAAGATAGAATGCAATACTAGTAAAACGGTCATTGTTTTTTCCTAATGTATGGACCGGAACGGATAGCAAAGCTCTGCTTTAGTTAGTGGTTATTCTTCTGGTATGAGGACCATTAGACTCATATGTTCCAC
This sequence comes from Dicrocoelium dendriticum, assembly GCA_944474145.2. Lineage (NCBI taxonomy): Eukaryota > Metazoa > Platyhelminthes > Trematoda > Plagiorchiida > Dicrocoeliidae > Dicrocoelium > Dicrocoelium dendriticum. Next base: position 74,172,627 of record OX104064.1, on the reverse strand, counting down.
TCCATAGAGTCGTTCAGTATGACTGACATAATGCATGGTTGAACAAGTTATGATTCGGTGCATTTTTTCGACTAAGTGTGGGCGCATTCCTGAGTTAAAACGGTATGCGCTACTGCACATTAAGATAGCCTTCCATATCAAGTATGTAGGAATGGTTTGAATAAACATTTACCAGGTCCCGAAATGTGTCTCATTAACTCTAACGACCTCATTGCAGCTGCACACTTATATTGTTTAGTTATTTGCTGATGAACTCTGACAGTAACTTTACCTTACACTTTGCGCCACTTACTACTTAGTTCACCGATTTTTCTTCCGCACGAATCAAGGTTTCCAAAAATCCGTGGAAGCCAATCATCTGGATCAACGCTGGCATGCACGCCCGTGAATGGATATCGACGGCTGCAACACTTTATGTTTTAAGACAGGTACCACATGACATGCTTACATCACACGTCTAGCTATCAAGCCGTAGTTCTTGGACAGCGAATTGCAGTCTATCCATAGAATGTTACATTACTCGCTTTAGAGGGAGTTCGTACGATTGCACTTAACTGAGCTGGTTGTAGTGTTCAATTTTAGACTGTTTAAGCATCATCCTCTTTCTAAGCTCTAAATTGGGAACTGAAGTAGTCATCAATGTTAAAGAGAATCTACATAGCTACTTTTACTTGTTTTGCGCATATCCTTTAGTTAGAGGTGAGGTTATACCAAATTGCTTAGTGACGTAGTTTGTTAGTAGCAGTGTTGACACCAAGTGCATAGATGAACCATATATTTTCCAATTTAGACATTTAGGTTACTGTCGGGATCATACTGCGGCGCCCAGCGTGGCCGTTTAATTCATCCCAGCAATTAAATGTTATCAATTGGTGCATACGAATGTGACAGCTAAACAGCATTTCGGTGCTCAAATACTTACTTCCACCTTGTTAACGCTTGTACAACGAATGAATCACTACAAGGCTAACAATGCTGCGGCAGTGTTCCGGCCCCGTACCAGTCTACCGAGAAGCTTACACTATTGTTACACTTGATGTGCTTTACGTTATTAATTGTAGATGCTTAGCAATGCACTAGTCAGCAATCTCGCCAAAACGATAATTGTATTTTAATAAATTATTGCTATCCACTGGGCGGAAATAACACTTATCTTATTCGACAGCTGCTCACACGACAAGGACAAAGGTTGCTGGAAAACTACCAATTCATTTTCGTTCCCATGGCGAATCCAGATGGATATGCCCACTCTATTGAGCAGGTAATGATTCCTTTTAATGACTGCACATTTTTCTGATTTAAAGCGATCGGAGAGGCAGACTAGTTAATGTAGTTTCCAGTCGGAGTGAGATTACGTAAGCATTCGTCCGCAATTGCGATCACCGTAACGAACTGAGCCCTTGGTTGAGATGCGTATGTCCACATATGGAAAATGAGAGCGAATAGTTCTGCATCGTCTACGGTCGGACGGATGACGTAATGAGCCCATGTTTAAATTTGTCAGCAAAACATAACTTCTGATGATCTCCAGCTTACTGCTGCAGCCAGTGGACGGAGACATGCGATAGTACCCTAATACTCTCACAGCGTTAAGACATTCACTTCTTGCATACTCGCAAACTACTTGACCACCACCTAGAGAACGTTCCGATGAACGTGCTGTTTCCACGGAGGCAGCCCGTTTTGCTTAAGTTTGTTCTAGAAGGAGCTACGGAGATTTGTATGCAATGAAGCGATTGAAAATTCGGTAAGTTGTGCTTCCAGGTTGTAATAACTAAGTGGATCTGCAACCATGTCAAAGTCACTTTCACCACCTAACCGATCTTGATATTTGAGTTTTACAGCGTCCTACCAATACGAATGGTACCGTGACAATCCGTAATTCTTAATAGTAAATTATTTGGGAGCATGAGCTTCTTATATGGCCCCTGTAATGCTCGACACCTGTTAGGATCCGATTAGTCGCCTAGCGCAAGCTGTACTTAGCCGACGTATCCAACTTTGACACCTAGTGTGTATGCGGCCAAAGTTTATCATGGCAGTCCCAGCAAGCCGTTATTCACCTACTATCGGTCACCCGCTTTGCGGTGTTCGTGCCGGACAGCTTCCAAAACAAAAAACCTAGTTAGGCGTGCATTACCACCTTACTACCTAGTCGATTCACTTAATTCAGATTTAGCGACATACTTCGAGTAGGGTGCTGTCGCACGTCCATTGCCTTTTCTGTCCCCTAGCTTGCATATACCTCGGAAACGCACTTAACTATTCTTTCCGGCCCAAAGTATACCGATTTATGCTAGAGGGCGCAATTTGCAAAGTATACAGATAAGTTTGACTGGCGGATATGAGTGATCGTGAGCATAGGCCCCACTTTAACTCGACTGTCAATCACAACCTGCATTTTTGCAGCATTCCAGTCATCTTAATCTATGGCCAATTCCCATTTGGGCGTAGCTCTACAAGTCACTTGAAGTAAAGTTAAATATAACGGTCATTCGCTCATGACCTAGTTGAGTGTGGTCCAATGAAATCACGCCGTAAACTACTCTTACCGTTACTTCGCCACACGGACAACGAATGCATCCTGTAAGGTCTGGGTTCAGTATGTTTGTCGACGAAGTAGATTATTTTGGCGCAGCTTTGTAGCTTGAAGTATATCCTGTGTAAATGTGAAAACTTGTTACAATCACTCGTTGCATTGTCCGACGTAACCAGCAACTCTTCCAGTTTAACTTGCTGTACTTCATCGTGTGGTGACGACAGAATAAACGATAGTCCACCTTACTTGCCCAAGACTGTATCATTGAAGCGCTTATCTGGGGCAAAATAATTTGTCAGTGAGAAGTACTCATTTCAGCATTCGCAGAGATGTGCAGCAAATTGGTCAATTCACAGAATACTAGTTAGATATGTCATGGTAGCCTTACTGGGGGGGGATTCAGTTATTTCATAACTTTGACCTGTAGGTGCTGATTTGTATTAGTTGTTCTCAACAGAAACGCACGTGGAGAAAAAACCTATCACGCCTACCGAACGAACGATGTCGTGGAGTGGACCTGAACCGCAATTTCAACTTCCACTGGGGAGGTAAGACTTTCTGCCCGTGGTCCAATTGGAGGTCTTTAGGCCAAACAATCTCAACCTGTATTTCACTGTAGCTTGCCACAGATACTACCAACCGTAGAGCCCATTGCGTTTTGTCACGCGATTTGAGTATTACAACTATAATGAGAAGCATTGTGATGTACACATTACATCTCATGTACTCAATACAGAAACTAGATATTAAGACAAATGAAGCAAGTTGACAAAACTTCTCACTAATTTGAAAACTTGCGCTGAACTGCATGTTAAGAAAGTCTTCCCGGTCTTTCAAAACACGGCCCCCTATGGCCCTGCAAAAGGTTCGCATCCCGAGGTTTCTGGAAATTCACTAACGCCACCAGGGGCCCATATGACTCCTGTGGATAATGGCTGCTTTAGACAATATTGTAAGAATTTTTAACTAGCTGTCTGTTGGGTGATTTCACCATGATTATAAGCATGTTTATCTAGTGCTTACCTTTGGCGGTAGTGCGAGAGCTACTTGTAAATTTCCTCACGCTTGAGAAGCAACTATCCAACGCGGTCACAGTGCTATTGAAAGATGTGCAGAGTAGTTATTGCTTTCTCGATAGCATGCTGTGTGCTTCATATGGTATCCCGGGGCACTTACCCGATCATGTCGAAACGGAAGTGTCACGCATTGTCGGAAGTAAAAGTTTATGCAGTTTCTTACTCATAAAGAAAAAAGAAGTTGTTTCCTGAGGTGGCGGTGGCTAAAGGATTTGGCACACTTATTTCGGACTATACCATAAATGTTTGCAATGTACACATGAGCCAAGTTAGTTGCTCGTTCATGCCGCCATTTGCGTCGAAGTAGTGACCGAATTATTTTATCCAGCCACTCACTACAAATGAGTTTCGGAGTCAGATTTGCCTATACCCACCTCATTGATCACAGAGTTAATTATGTGGTGTCGTAGATTATTGACTACCTTCGCATACCAACAAACCTTTCTCGAATGCATGTGACGACTTGTTTTTCCTTATCAGCTAGTGCTATTAGTTATTGGTTAATAAGCTAAACACGACTTTTAATATTCTAGAGGGCGAAAATGTCGCGAGAGACCCTTGCAAACCCGAATACATTGGACAACACGCAAACTCGGAACTGGAAACCAAGGCGCTGCAGGAGCAATTAGATGCGTATAAAGATGGTATCACAATCTTTATCGATGTGCACTCCTATGGAAACCATATTCTGATTCCTTTCGGTTATTCACAAGAAGTGTTCCCTTACAACTACAGAAATATGGTGAGTTTTCCTCATGAATCTCTCTAGGACGTAGTAAATACCCACCTTTGGGACAAACAAAGCATGGTAGGGTAGACACTTCTGTTGCTTATAGTAGCCTATTCGACAACAGCTACTAACCCTCTGGTAACTCAGGGAAATTATACACAGCACCACAAACAGGTCAGGAACAGTCATTTTGATAAAGGCTATGCGATATTGCAATTCCTAGGATGTTTATAACAACAAGGTACCCATGTTTCTAATATGAATTATTTCAGTCGTGATGCGTATTAACAGGACGGAAAATTGCTAATAAGCTATTAAAACACGAAAACTGATATAGTTCTTGCAACGGCATATATACATATTGCCGTTTCAGGTGTCAACACCGTTAGGTGCACGTTTTGGTGTTTGTCTTTATGTGAAATTTGTCTCTTGCCTTACCACCAACAGGTTCGTCTGGGTCGAAAAATACAGCAGAGGCTCTTTCAGCGTCGAAATTACGAGTACCAATTTGGGCGTTCATCAGAATTGCTCTGTAAGTCAACAGAGTGACGTAATTTGCTCTACTTCACTGGTTTACTTTACAAAGGATACTGTTAGTCGCTGTTTGTTGAGCCAAACCAAGTGAACAATGGGCACTCATTCTGTGGCGTAGCCCACCGAGAGGGCAAAACGTTAACTCGGTTTTCGAGCAAAAATAGTTGGCATGCTAACAATACTCGTCTTCATATGATAAAATAATCGATTATATTTCATTTTAATGCCTTTGAGTACCCACCTTGTATCTGCATTATTACAGGCGAATACTTCGAGACACGGCAATTAACTTCTATCCGCTGTGGCAAGCGCTGTTTGCGAAACTTTGGCCTAATGACCAAGACGTAATGCGCCAACTATTATGAGTAGTATCCCACTCTCAGCTCAGGCTTTCTCTACCTGAAGAGTCTAAACCATGATGAATCCGGTTGTTAGATTAGCATATCTGAAACTCTGCTCAAAGATAGTCGCGTCAGTTTGCATGGTCAGTGATTGCTATTTCTTCATGCAATGGCTCAGATTGGCAACACAGCCTTCCCACATCCACGTAGCTCGAACCGCGGGTCTGAGCGATTTGCACACTGCTTACGAACTGCAGCTCTTCAACTTGGACACTCAGACCTGAGCTGTCCGGCAGTCATGGGTTATTGACACATCGTCTCACTCATCCCGATTCGCCGGCCTGATCGAATCTGACCGCTGCGTGCGGGCTTTTGCCGTGCAAGTTGACCAATCGACCTTGAGCTGTAGCTTAGTTGGCGGCTCTTGCGTTTAAATTCTTACCAGGCGCGCCCAGTGTACTTTACTCTCACTATCATCTTTACCCTTAAGCGTTTAGTATTCGGATGCGACAAAACAAGAACAGCACATTCGGAAGCACTCTTCGCAACAGCTACAGAAGATTGTAGCACATCACATGACAAAGGGCTGTCAGCAACGGTCACATTGCAAACTTAGATGGTAGTGTTTACCCTCATTGGACGACTGAGTAGTGGTGTGGATCCGCATACGAAATGCGAGCTCTGAGCCTTCGGCGAACGACGTGCACGCAATTTAGGTACGAAGAGGATTAAAGCTACTGGCCAAACACTAATCGTTTTGAGGATTACTAAGTGACATTCTTCACCACCGGGTAGCTTCTTTGGACAACAATCATAAATAGAAGCCACTAGTTCAACGAAATAATGCAAGCCTAAAGTAATAGTAAGCTTAAGCTTTACTCTATGAACTATGTGTTGTAAAAACCAGCGTGAATCGATTCGGTGCTTATTTCGCTTGGTAGTCACCCACAAATTTTTTCGCACAACATTAAACATTTTCGATCACACGTATCAACTTTACAAATATGCATTTTACAGACATTACAGGAGGGGGAATAGATGACTATGTCTCTGGTGTGTTACGTGTGCCATACGTCTACACTATTGAACTACCCAGCAAGACGGGGACCGGTGGTTTTATTACGCCAATTTCAGATATCCCATTCGCTGGAGGACATTTGTGGACTGTGTTGAAAACGTGCACGGATAACTTGTAGAGTAGAAGAAAGAAACTATCCCCACAACGAAAACACCGAGTTTCCGCCCCTTTTCTTTGCATGTTCCCCAAGTGTAAACCACTTCTACACAAAACGCATTTAAGCTGAAATCCTGACTTAACACGCCTTACGTTGAACGTATGTTGAAGATGATCATAGCTAACAATGTGATGTGAAGAACGTCTGCCGGTTTCTCAATGTTGTCTATTGATGTGTATCAGAATACATTTAGGAGCACCAAAACATAGCTCTTATCTTTTACGTACATTTTTATTACCGATCGCTTTTGCCCTATCGTACCTGTTTTCCTGCTCCCTATGCTCTGTCTATATTTTCTGACACTCGTCTGCTACACGAATTACCACGCCGACGTTCCCTTCTGTTCACTTCATCGGTCCCCGCTTTCTTCTAATCCCGTGAATATAGTCCGTTGTTCGACATCGCTCACCTTCTGATTCCTGCACTTGATTAAGCGCACCATCTCGGACTAGTGCTTACTTGTTCTATAATGATTCAACACATACAAGTATAAAATGTGCGTCACTTGTGGATGACAACAATGACTTCTGGGTTGCAAATAGTATATTTTGCTCGGGCGGATTTATACAACTGCCGACTAGTACATTTCTCTGTTCGTGTTCACATTGCACCAACTTGAGCCTCCTACTCAATCCCCCAATCACCTACTATCCAGACCAGTTAACACAGTGGTGATTGGACTGACTGAATTACTGGTACGGTCAATCTGCGGCTCACCAAGGGGATGTGAATTACTCTCACTACGGGGCCTGGTGCGAAGTCTTCTGTTAAGCCATGCATTGAATGGCATTAAGGTGAACGATGTCGACATGCACTAGGGCAGCTTTGGTTCCTTGGTTCACCAAGAAGATAGTCAGAAAACCTGATGAACGAAGTATGCCCTGGTTGGAAATGTTACGGGGATACTCATTGGAACTATACTTTTTGTTACAATTCTTACTTGCCTGTTTGCGTTTCGCTACCGTTTGTTTCTTGGCATTTGTTTAAATATATCGACTCTTTGCTTTGGTTGGTCAGCCTATGTCGTTCGTAATGGATGCTATCTCAGAGGCCCATTTCCACTAATACCATTTCTCCGGACTCGTCTGATTAGTTCTTCCTCTTGTTGCTTCTCATTCGCCCGTATTATTCCTTGTTTCCTATGCTGTTGTTTGGCCTCCAGGTACCTACCTGTTCCCTTTGCTTTCGTGGGATTCGAAAGGTCGGAATCGACATTGCAGGCGAATAGGGCATGATAAACTAGTTAGTCTAATTAGGTGCAACCTGTTCATTTTGACATAAATCATAGCTGATGGCTGGCAGCCCTGATCAAAGGCTTCAATCATAACAGTTCAGTGTGATTAGCCCCTATCATGTCTTTCTTGGGATTTGTTTATGGTGGTTTTGAACAAGGACACGTTTGACCTGGGTACGCAAGACTTGAGGTTGAAAGTGTGCATTTTACAGAAAGGCGTGTTTAGGCTAGATGTCTTTTGTACTTGAAGATGAGCATAAAATTCAAAGCTGAATTAAGGGAGCACTCTGTGTGGTTGGGTTGTGACTCGCAACCTCTATTGAGACCTCTGTTCACTTTGAGGTAAACCTCAGTCATTCCGATCTCGAGGACCGTATCCTGAATGGAAAGATTTGGGTCTTGCTCTTCCCAATACTGGCTCACTATGACCGCAGTTTCATCCTGGTTTGGACTCGTCAGGTGGAGATAGCCTGAGCTGGAGTGGGACACAGAGCTTAATAGTTCACGGCTGACACCCTGAAGGCTATGCTACTGAGATCCGCGGGTAACGCTTGGCACAGCGGAAAGTAATTCAAAGCTGAATTTAGGGAGCACTCTGTATGTGTGCGACTATGAAACGTTTGACTGGTTTCGGGTGATTCACGTAGGCCGTGCAAAAGTGGAGCGTAAAAAAGGAAGACGCTTTAAGTTTTTAGGGCTCTATTTGTTGATCTCTGCGGGATGCTTTTGGCTGCAGTATGAACAAGTAAATGGTTTTAAGGCAATAGAAACTTTACCTAATGCGATAATCATTAATTAAATCTAACATGCAGAAATGGCATTTGGGCTGGCCAAGGCACTGATCAAATGCACGCGGCTGGAGCTGGGCAGAAGGAAATTGATGTGGATAGAAGGTCATGCAATCATTGGTGAATGAATAGTCGGTTTTGACAGTGGTGTTGGTGAATACATAATACCATGGGACCCAGGGCACAGACGGACAGCGACTTATGCATTGCAGCGATAGGCGGATAACGTCGTCCGTTGATCACTCCAGGTGGAACTAGGGTTTTGGATTTTGAATACTCATTAGAAGGAATTTTGTTGCAGTACTGCTGAGCGTTCGTCGCAGTAGCTCACATTAAAATTTTCTACACCTTTGTAAACAAAATATTCGTCTTAACAACCCCGAAACTGTGCGTCGTACTTAGCCGCTGTTGAGTCAAGCCGTGATTCTGGGGCTAGCCTTGTCCTTTGCAACTTTTGAGGTCGCATAGTAATGGAGGGTGAGTCGCGCTATGTCCCAGTCATACTGCGAATTATGACCGCTTTTCGCCGTCATCCGTGACCTAGTGGCATGAACCGTTCGCCAGTGGCGTAAGCAGCTAAAGCGGAGATGTCGTAGTTTCGTTCCCCCTAAGGAACAGGGAGAAGGGCACCACGGACTAAGCTCACTGGAATGCACCCGCCATCTGGTGCTTTACCAGGTGTTTTGTTGTTTTTGCTCAGAGACCTCGATGGTTCTGTGTATGGAAGTCTTCAGACGCAGGGCGGTGGTGTCAGGGAAAGCGAACTTATGTTCACTCCGTCTGAGTAGGTCAGTCAGAGGCTGCAAGAGTTGAGCGCAGCGCGGCATGTAGGGTCGATAGTAGTTTACCAAACCACAAAATCGAGTGAGGTGCCTGAACGAAGTAGGAGATGGGAAGTCCTTGATTGCCTGGACCGTATCAGGAAGCACTTCGATACCAGACGATGAAACGAGGGGCCTTAGAATTCTACCGTTGATTCGCCGAGTGCGCACCTAGTCGGGTTGACTGTGACACCGTGTTCAGTCCGGCGCTGGAAGACAGTCCGAAAGTCGCCGACTTGCACTTGTTACCATAAACTGGGTACTAAATTATCAGTGAGGTAGGAATAAGCGAAGTTTAGCCCAACAGTGACATCATGGATGAAGCCTTGGAGGGTTTTTGTGACGTCGCACAGTCCAAATGGCATTCTTAAAATTCCAAACAAGCAGAAAAGAGTGATAACGGCTATTTTATGAATGTTCTTTTCTTCTACAGTTATCTGGTGATAGGCGCGAACCAAATCCATCTTGCTGAAAATCTTCTTACCTGTGAGGCATGCGCTAAGGTCCTGCATGTGTGAGCTGGGATAACTATCAGGGACGATTGGTCGAGTAAGTGCGCGGTAATCACCTCAAGGGCAACAGTCACCATATTTCTTGGAGACCAGCTGCAGGGAAGAGGACCAAGGGCTGTCGGAAGGGCGGATTATTCCAAATTCGAGCATGTGCTCAAACTCCGCCCTAGCTGCCTTAAGTTTCTCGCACGATAGTTGGTGTGGACGGCATGATACGGGTGGGCGATTCGTCCGTATGTGGTGCGTGACTTGGGAAGCCACGGACAAAGTTGCGTTCATTGGCTGAACGAACTTGGGATACTGAGAAAAGAGATTAGCGCAGTCTGGCGAGGTCTGGGGAAATGCATAGACCGGGGATATAGATGTGACATCGGCGGTGATGCCACGTACACTGAGTTTTGTTGCAGCGTCAACCATCATCTGGCGTTTCTCATCGACCAAGAGGTCGAAATACCTGAGAAAGTCAATGCCGATGATTGGAAAGGGGACTGCAGCGACGGTGAATACACAGCGGGATGTGCGTCGAAGACCTAGGTCCAGGGTAAGCGACCGATGACGGTGCGTGGCTATTGGCGTGCCTTTGGCGGCACTTAGGCTTGTCGACAAAGAAGCGGTAGGCTCACATGGCATTGGGCGTATGATATTGGCTTCCGCCCCGGTATCAACTAAGAACTGGGTCTCAGAATCATAATCCCTTATGTAGATGAGACGGCTTTGAGTTTTGCCGACGTCATTCGTAGCCATTACAGGCCGGCGTGGCGGATCATTTGTAGCGGAGTAGCTACATGGCTCTACGCACATACGGGCTTTATTAAAGAAACGCGAATTTTAATAGCACTAATCCAAGACATCAGATGTTGTGCGGCGGGGCGATGGTCCAATGCGGCTGTGGCGCTTACTGTTTAAAGTGAGCTCCTGGATCTGGCGCTGAAGCAACGCTATCTGCGATGATAATGCGTCTATTGCCGACGGCTGGCTAGTTGCGGGTATCGGTGTGGTTGCGCCAGCACAAAGCTGCTTAGGTGCTTTGGTTTCAGTCTCTGGCTGGTGCTGTTCGATGACGCGGTCTGCTAGATCTGCAATTGCTGTGAGTGGCAAATCACTTGCTACTGCAAGGATAGCCGGAGTTCTTTCAGGAACGCGTTGCATCCACAGTTCGCGGAGAATCCCTGCATCCATTTTGGATGTACCAATGAGCTGTTGCGTTTCGCGCAACAAGGCTAAGGGCATTCTATCTCTTAGTTGCAGATCATTAAATAGTTGCTGCAGTCGGACCTTGTCGGAAGGCGTGATTCCTTGAATAATAGCCTGTTTAAGAGTCTCGTATTTCATTACTAGAGGGGGGCAAAATATGCTGTCTCTCACTTGCGAGGAGATAACCTGAGGTAGGCGAGATATCAGCTGATTATACATGGCGAAATCAGAAGAAATCCTACGAATGTAAAAGATGGATTCTAGGTGCAAAACCATAACAAAGGATCATTCTCCCAAAAAGGTGGAGGAGCTAACGCAACTGTATTGACCACGACAGCTCTACGACGCTAATCGCGTATGGAGATAGATTATCCTTAGATAATCCGTTGCATAAAGCGGATAAAAATGTGGTAGGTGAGAACGCAATATGATCACAAGTACCGAATCACAAAATCGCTGGAACGCGCTCACTAAAATGAACATTCAAAATGGCGAACGGTATGCTCTGGATTGGGGTCACCAATTGTTGGATGGCGCCCGGGATACTACTCGGTAATCAATGGCACCTAAGTGCCGTGTCACATATGGGACAGTATAGAAGTTGGAGGTGACTGAACCCAACATATACTGCGCAGGTTACAAAATCGGAAGCGAATCAACCACAGCAAGAAACGGTGTAGTAAGCTACTCAAAAAACAATTTCGTATCAGCGGGAGTGAACGTTTTGAAGCTTAAAACAGCGGTAAAATTCAGTGTTGCAAAATACTGAAAGAGCTCCTTTTTTCGTACACTATAACTTCCGGCTCCGGACTTGATAGCGAGAGTAGAATACCTCGGCTTACTGCGACGTCCAATCTGTTCCTACGTTTTGTTGGAGAAACCAGTCCGCTGAACAGACATGCAACCATGTATGTAGGTGGAACAGCAAGGAAATATCTTTCAGCTCTTTCCCACAGTCTGGGTCATCAGTGTATCCAAAAGTCCATCCTATATAGCGTGAATTTGTATCTTGCTATTGTCTCTTTCTTAAGCTCAATGAGAGTTTCCTGGATTTCAGGTCTAACGTCACAGGGCTGTAGATCAAATGGATCCCAAGTTTAAATCTGGATTTATATGTCAATCCGGTCAGTAAACCTCTCCTTCATTTAGTTTCGGACTTTTTGTTCATAACTGGCGTAAACAATCAATTGGGAACTGAAAATTCCCGACGTCCGATGTTCTGAACACGTAGCTTCAGCTTTCTAAGAAAAGCGATAATTGGCTGTTTGCTTGTGATGAGGTAACTCAGCTTGTCCTGAAGACTTTTATTCACTAAGTAGAGTTCGTCGAAATCATCAACTAGGTAAAATATATTTTGCTTAGCTTTACACAGTTTTCTTTCATAATCAGTGCCAGAATAAATGTGATGATGGTGTCCCAGAGTGCAACATAATGGCGAATACAGTTGCCATTGGAGTACCATTTAAATTCTGTATACAAAAGTAGAACCTGTAAATCTTCACTGTTCTCCTCGTTCAACTGATGGAAAAGACGATCTAGCAAAGGGTGCAGATGGATATTGTTAACTGCTATTATAAACGCTGACAGTGGATTTTTTAAGAGTTCTACCAAGTTCTTAGCCCCTAGATTCTCTCAGTGCATCCCACAGTGAATTGTATGAGTAGAAGGGAGAAAATTTTCAGATGGGTAATGAATCCTCGTTATCTTCCGACCAATGCGGTAACACTACTTGTTGCATCTGCAACTGTGTTTTGCATTGTGATGGAGTTCTCAGGCAAATAGCCATTGACTACCTCGAATGTAGATTGATCTTTCGTGTAACTTTTAATTCGCTTGACAAGCAACCTCTCTTCCAATAATACGTTATCATGGAAGCGTCGAATATAAGCCGCAAAAGGAGCATCGTTATCAGCTAAAGTGGATTAATCTACCAGTGACGGAAACATTCTGCACTGCAGTAAGGTAACAGGTACTTTGTATGTCCTGAGCCATCTCCTCTATTCGTCTAGATACAGTTGAGTTGCGGACCAGAATAGCTTAAACTGCTTCTTGTAGAATCCTATACATCAGGTCAGACAGTGTAATTGGTAATGAAGGCAAGATAATATTTTCTCCAAAAATATGTGGACTGACATTTTGGCAATCCATATGCTGCTTTAAGAAAACACCGTAAGTCCATTTGCCATTCTTGCCCTATCAGAAACCATGGTCTTTAAAGTTGGTATGTTTTTGAAGCTATCCCCAGCTTTCTAAAAATGCCACATACTTTCCACTTTCGTATTTATCAATACTTCGCAAATGATTTTTTAGTTTACTTGGTCGCAAACTTTCATTTGAAAGAGTGCTTTGGCAAATTAAACACATAGGTAGAGTGGAGTTTTGAACTGATGTGATGAATCCAAATGACAGGTATTCTACGGAATACTACCGAAACTTATTCGTTGCCGAGGAGATCATTTTGAACTATGTCATTGTAAATTGTTACTATGTAATATACGCATACTCCTTTGGTCTTAATATTCTTACACCGTTATATCATATGCAGTAAATACGACCATTCGACAAGATGAAACATACAGGTAGTATTACTAATTGTTGGCACTAAATTTCTTCCTGATTGACTTTGAGGTTATAAGCCAAGAGGTTTGACAAACATACTTAATATCTCTGTTGGTGGCTACAAGGTTAAAATATATAACTGTAGAAACAATGTTAGAGGCCACCCAATGGCGTTTCCTTAGGATGGCTTGGAAAATACCGTGGATGGCCAACATGACAGAAGAAAATTGCTTGACAAAAGCCAATGAAGACAATAAATGGAACTCAGAAAATGGCAATACTCACTAGACACACACACACATTACAGGAAAGTTGTAGCAGACAGTAGTAACAGGTAAAACGAAGGACAGAAGAAATAACTATGGAAGAAAATGCCGGATAGTTCAAGGAACCGGCATGGGATTGTCAACAGCGAAGCAAACAACTTACATTATCTATTGCCAAACATGGCGCCAAATGCGTGCTAGCAAAGCATTTGATTATTACAATTATAAGGAGAAGCATCCTTATGTACATATTATGTTATATATACCCACTAAAATAAACGGATATGCTCCCGTAAGAAAATACCACACGCGCGCAGAGTAGCCACTCAATTCGGAAAGTTGCAGCCGTCAGACGTACACGCGAGCTGAGACGGTAGTCTTGCACCATTTTAAATGTCAGTTAAATGTGTTTTCATACCAATAATTTTATAAAACCCCTTCCTTACAACCATTAGAAATACAGTGTGGTAGAACACTGCCAGCTGAGACTGGAGACGAAAATCGCGTAAACTAGCGCTATCGCAGTAAGACCCGAACGAGGAAGACTGACTTGCATATGAGCGTCACAGAGTGGTTGTGTCTTGAGGAAAACAGTTAGTGTCAGTGCGGCTTTCTGCCGTAACAGCCGTAGTGTAATGACGAGAGTTCGCTGGATTAGCTGCAACTTGCACAACAGGTGCAGCAGTGTTCTGAGTACATCCCAGTTGGTTCACTGTGGGTAGGCTTCAAGCTGTATGGGACGAATCGGGTGTTAGTTGCGCAGTCTAAGTCCCCGTGTGGTGATGGTATGTTTAAAGTGAGCCGCGCGAAATCTGCGCAAGTTTGGTGGGACTATGCCAGCTCCGCAACAGAAAGTCAACTCAGCCTGGCTTACACACTTTCGTTAACAAGCACGTGCGAGCGCGTAATCCATTTCACTGACCTGTTGTTACCAGTGGAGATTAGTGCGCGAAGAGAAACTATTGGAAAATTATTTATAAGTGAATTTTGTTATTTGTGTTAGCACAACCCGCTTTTCATAGCACGGCCCCCTCATGGCCCCCTAAAATATTTTCTCATCCCAGTGCCCCACCGGCCGGAATCCTCTATAGCCCCGTTGTGAATGGCTGCCCAAGAGAACAAGCGAAATCTTTGCAAATCCTCGGAGGCAGACTGAGTACTACACTATCCATGGAATCGCGGTGCGGTTTGCTTAACTGATGAACAAGTGTATTTTCGATAACCCCATTTTAAGCAGGTTAAGATGGAGTTGAATTACCTGCTTGGCCGTGTAATATCGATTAAGCCTAGATGCACATGAACAGGTCAAGGAACTGGTGCCAGAACTAATCAAATAGGGCAATGTGTGACAATGCTTTTCGAAGTGCCAGTAAAGAAGTCAAATGTGATCCAAACTACAAAGTTAAGGCCACCGATAGCCATTATCAAGGAGGGACAGAGAGAAAGGTTCGAGTAACCTCTCTCTAGTAGTTGGACAAGAAGGTCTCGAAGATCCATAAAAAGACGGATAGGTAGATGAGTTAGCGTGCAGAAGGTTTGCATGGTAGGAGGGGAAGAGCGGAAAGTTTTGAGGACTTTAAACTTATGTCTAAACAGACTCTGTGGTGACAAGGTGAGCGGTGGGGAGTACCTCAGTAGTGGAGCTGACACATGGGAGCGAGAGAGTTGGTCATAAAGGGGAGCACTGACACCTGTTCCATCAGACAAGTCCGTAGCAAACCATAGGACGTAACCTGCCTCCCTAGCTTCTATTGCTTAGTGGCTACCCGAAGAAGAGTAACAAACGGAGGCGCGTGCCGTACGATCCTTGTAGACCGTAAAGGCACAGTCTTCAGTGCATGATGAACGCGAAGATTAGGAGGTAGTTTTCCAGAGGGATGCATCTCGATTTATTGAAAAAGCTTAGTAGCTGTATCAGGTATCTCTCTACGAGGAATGTTGTAGCAACAACAAAACATCTGGAAGTTGCCTCAGTCGATTAACTTTGCACTGAGGGACAGATGCGACTGTTACACAGGTGTAGTTTGTACATGAAGAAAGAGCGGGCGTTTAGAGGTGGATACGAGAGGCGACGAGTGAGATTACATCCTTGAGACCGGTGTCACCATGTGTACCATTTCAGAGTCAAAGAAATTAGTACATAAATCCACAAACAAAAAACACAAAAATGGCTATATTTCCTGACATGCGGGCCACGCGTTTATTTGCCGAACCATTATCACTACAAAATGACAGGTAGCATCTACAAGCTTTGGTTTTATTTCTACCTTTCTCTAATTTTGTAGGGAGCTAGCTGCTTTAAAATCCGGAGGAGTGGTTCGAATGCATTGGAATGTTTCTTTATACTCAGGTACTGGACATGTTCTTCGAACAGGAAGTACATGTTTATGTGCAGTGAACATCAACCGTATATAATGGATGAACTTCGGAGTCCACGTATGTCATCGAGCCACGGATTCTGTGGAAAGAGAAGCAATGATCAGACTAAAAATATTGGTGTGGCATGCATTGCTCGGGTCAGATACCATAACTGCACTCATAGACAACTGCAGAGCGACTGGTTTGCTTGATTCTACATAGGGTGGAACAGAGAGAGCCATTTTATAATTCCAAGGGTCATGAATGCTAGCGAATGCCTAATATTGTAGAGGAGGTTGTGTTTGTACTCCAGTTGTCGCAGGCAGAGTGGGTCAACTTGCACATAGTTCCACTTTTCCTCGTACTTGTGTTAGTGAGCGAACCAGGATCGTCTTGGTGGATGGGTGCTGGACGTTTCCTAGAGCGATTTCATCCGTTCTGTGTAGTTGAATTTGAATTAAGATACTGTACTCCAGTGCAGGTTACAGGGCTAGGTTCAGACCTGTTTCGCATAGCGAAAATGATCTGCTGATATAACTTGTTAGTTGCCTCGCTTTCGCTACTTGCTTTGGGAAATGTTTACATAAGTTAAAGTCTGTTAGAGTATGGAATGGCCAGGTCACGGACGGAGTATAATGCTGCGATGGGAAAACCGACATGATTGTTGTATCGTTTCTGAAACTTGCCTGCTGAAAACTTCATGGACCTACTTTTACTCCATAGGTTCATGGATGCTAGATCTTCAAGTGTCTTCTCCAGCTCTAGGTTATCAGGCGGAACTGATCTTATAAAATTGGTGTTAAATGCAAATAAGGTGGGCGTCCATGGTTGATGTGAACCCATATATTATTTACATAAATAAGGAAACCCAACAGTCTCATTACGTTTTCCTAAACCAAATCGCAACAATTGGTCTTGGACTAGATTACTGCTGACCCAGCCGTAGATTCCGCATTTGATCGTTCAAGAATGGGCCAAAAGGGTTTTACATGGGAGTGGTCGGCTCACGGCTTACCGCCTCCGTCCAGACATGGGCGACTACCTTTCCCGATAGTCAAGTAGAAAGCACCGAAGTGAAGAGCCGAACGCTTAGTGATGGGTGCAGCATGATCCCATGTGTTGGTTAAAAATACGATACACTACAACTCGTGCTAGCTAGGAAAGAAAGTTGGGTACCGCGCGATGCAGCGATGTGGTGAAGCGAACCGCGGTGCAGTGTGTGTGAGATGTTCAGGTGTCAGACCAACAATTGCAACAAACGGTTCAACCTACTGCAGCCAACACCAGTGTACAATAAGAGAAATTTTATTTAATTTTTGCGTAACACTGATAATACTAATGAGTAGTGGGGATTTTCTATAATTAGTGCTCGTTCAGCACGGTGCAGTTTTAGTTACCAGTCTTTAATCTGGAAAAGCACCAGATAGTGCTGTTTCAACCTTATGGGGGTGACAGTTTGACGGGCAAATTTTGTGGAATATTATGGGTCGTTAGACACTATTGTGTGCGTGCAACCGAATTCATACGGTGTGCATGCAATGTAAATAGAAAACGATAGTGATGCATGTGTGTGACGCTCATGGATAATAAAACAAAAATAACCGCAATATTTGTGTGGTTTTTGAATTTTTTGACCTCTTTGTTATTTCAAAATATTTTGCTATTCATTGTCATTTTTTACAATGATGACGGGGATACAAGTATAAAAATACGGCGTCTGGACAAAGCGACGAGGCAAATACTCCTGTCGGGCTGGCTTAGTTGCTCTCGGTGCACTGAACAATGTGGCAAAAATCTCAATGGACTTCCCTAAACTGCTAGTATTTGGCGTCGTTTCAGTGGAACAACAGCCTCAGTAGGCCCCTTTTTTGCTGTCAAAATAAGCTACTTTTAGATGACGGACAGACGTTCTTTCACATTTCCTGTTTTGATCGACGTCAGTTACTTTCGATTTCTCTTGGCAGGACTCTGAATGATCATATATATGGTGGAACCAGTTAAGGTTTGTCGCTGTCAATGTACGAGAACGTGCGTAGAAGTTTGAAGCTTCCATGGCACCAACGTTTCCCGACTTTGTAAACTGGTGTCCGTATGTACGCATGTGCGGCACGAGGTGTTTTGAAATAGCGTGGGAAACTGCAGGACGCAGGTAGCTTTAATGATGGTTACTTCCGATTGCGGTAATAGAATTGGTCGGAGGCGGATGGAGCTGGACATAGGAAGTTGGTCAACTTCCGCATCGGTCTGTTGTGCAGCGGCCATTGCTGCTAGATCTATGCTGTTATCAGGTGTAAAGGAATTGACTCAGGATAAGACATCTGTGACAAAGTTTCGTGCATCTGAGACAAGTTTTATGTCAGACCAGAAGTTTGAGCCAGTCCACTTGGTGTCTCTTCCTTGGGGAGCATGTGTCAGAGGACGGGTTTGCAACGTAACCCAAAGACGATGAATTCTTTGACCACGAGTGTAAGTAAAAAGTGGCGAATGACTAGATAAACTACCAAAAGTTCTCTATGGAAGGTGTTGTAACTGGCTTCAGCTGGTTGCAATCGTATCGAAGAAGCAAACTAAAGGTTGCGAAGGTCCATTTGGGAACTGTTGTCGGACGACTCTAACTGTTTTTTGAAACGTTCGTGACAAAAGAAATGGAATTATTTGTTTTTGGATGTGCTAACAGAGCGGTGTTTATAACAGCTTTCTTGAATGCTTGGAAAGCTGAGCGAGCAGAATCGATGAAGGCAAACGTATCCTGACTACAAAGAAGCAAAACAGTCAGAGGCTGCATTCTAGTTGCGCATGCCGGAATGCAACGGCGGTAGTAGTTCAGTACTTAGAGAAATCGCCTGAGCTAATTGAAGGATGATAGCTCAAGAAGCTCTTTGACTGCTTTTGTTTTGTCGGGAACAGTCTCGATGCCGGATACAGAAATCCGATGATCCAATTCTCTACCGAAGATTCTCCTAGCTCGCGCTTAGTTAGGTTAACTGTAATTCCTCGGTTGCATAGGTGCCGAACTAGCATTCACAACTGCTCTAGATGTTCTGACTTGGTGGTGCTGGCGAACAGAACGTACTCCATATGGATACACGAAATCTAAGCCGCATGTGACTTCACGTATAAATATTTGGAAAGCTTGTGCGACTTTCTAAGTCAAAAAGCACCCGCAAGAACCCGAGGTGACCAAAAGGTGTGATGACGGCGGTTTTAGGAAAATGTCCTCCCTCTAGAGGAATCTGCTGATAAGCTAAGTAAGGTTGAGTTTTAGACAGCGATTTACTGCCCAAACAGCTAGTATGATCATGAATGTCCGGTATTGAGTATTTATCAAGGCAGGTTTATTTATTTATGGTCCCATAGTCGCCGCAAATTCGCCAGCTGCAGGTCGTTTTTATCAACATGTGAAGCAAATAGGCCCACTGACTTTCGGAAGGATAGATAATACCAAGTCCAAGCATTTGCTCATATTCTGCCATGACCACTATCAATTTATCGGGAGCAAGACGCCGTGGTCGAGCAGATACTGGTGGTCCACGAGTTTGGATGTGGTGGGTGGTATTGCTTACGACTTGAAAAGTAACGCTAGGAAGATATTAGCTTAGGAAGTGCGCAAACAGTTCTACAAAGTGGTTGTCCACTTGTGCTTGGGCGAAACTATGAGTGCAGTTTCGGATGAGGTCTCAACTTGGCATATAGTAAGCTGTGTTTACTTGTCAACCAGTTTACGCTGACTGGTATAGATGATTAAATCAAAGTGATGTGGCAATTCGACTCTAAAGGTAGTGAAAGGTACAGCATCTACTCTGAAAACCCAGCAGGATGCACATCTGGGGCAAAGATCGATGTTGATGGGACACTTACTAAAATTTGCTACGAACGTTCCGTTGGCCACATGTAGATCGGCTGTCCATCATTTGGTAGATTTGCCTTGGCGTGATACGATCACATTAACTTCCGCCTCATTGTCTACTAAAAACATAATCCCTGAGACTCGATCTGCAACCTGGAATAACCGAATTGGGGTATTTTAGCTACCAACGTCAGTCGCTGTTTGTCGGCCAGGATTTCCCAATTACCTTGGTTTGGTGAAGATTGACCGTTGCCATTTGTTTCTATCGGATTGTGGATCTGTGGATGTTTGTTTCCCCTCTGTTTGGCCCGCGGCTTTCTTCTCGAAGTGAAGGTGAAAGGTTTAATACAATTTCTAGCAGCGCTACTTAATCGTGCGTGATAACGGCAAATGGTGCGTTGTGTGGTACTACAAAACCGACCACGCAAACGACGTGTAACCCTGCTATGCTGCTGATTAATGCTCAAACGTTGTACGTCTCGCTTCAAGGAGGCTGTTCCTTCCACAAGTGCCTGAGTTGAAGGCAGGTTGGTTGTGTTGTCGTTTGATGGAGTTATGGTATATACCCGGTGAGACAAGTCAACTAGTCGGCCGATGTCAGATAAGACACAAATTAGATCCATGTAATGCTCCAGTACACTGCCTGCAATATCAGCGATTTCTGCCAACGGGTTAGACTTGAAGAGGCATAAGATGACTTGTACGTGTTAGAGCAAATGTTGCAGCCCAAAATCGGAAGCAAAACTTGTTCATACTCAAGTCTCTTAACACTAAAACATCTAGAGTAATCATTCTGACCGCTCAGTGTAGTTACATGTACATAGCTCCTACAATGGTAAAATCTTTACAAGGCAACTTCATGGCTTTCAATATTTTTAGTCGCTTTTTCGAACTGTGATGTTTCACTTTGATATCGGCTATAGTTTTCGAGCAAAAAGGTTGTGTTCTTGCTACCGAGAAAGTCCGTAGGCGTTCACAATGACCGCATTCCTCTAATTCCGTTATTTCTTATTCAGAGTCAATATTATTTCTGACGATAAGTGTTACGGACATCGACGACCGACGCGTCATGCCACACGCACTAACTACACGCGTCCAATCATATGACTACAGTGCATTCTCTGCTTGGTCTCCGTTTCTCATTGGTTCGTCCTGGTCCTATAACTTTTCACTTAGCTCCAGTTAGGAGCAGGGTGCAATTTCACAACTACCATACGGTTATGATGTTTTTCCTACGTCTAAACGGACTACAGGTCCTTCACGGATTAGGAATACAACTTCAGTAGATAAAAAAATAGCGACGAGCAATACGAACCCACTTGCGCATCTCTCATTTCTCTGTCCGGAGGCGTCAGAAAAAGCTTCCTTACAAACATGGATTCAATGGAAAACTATGTTCCAACATCAGGTGACTCTTTTCTCTGTGTTGAATCTTTCCATCATACCGTCAAATACTCACTGGATTATATTGTTCCATCAGGCACTTGGAGCCGAAGGACAAAGAACTTTCCATGCAATGAACCTAATGGTTAAATCTGGGATCTCACAAGGGATTCAGTTATTTGAGGAACTAAGGGGAATTTAGCAGAGCGCGTTTTCCCCTCATTACCAGTTTTTAAAGTTATAGCAGCAGCGCGGAGAAAGTGTACAAGGTTTTATCACATGCATTCACCAAGCTACCCCAGAGTATCATTACAAAACAACCCCTTCGACGCGCTTTGAAGAAGTCATGAAAATACGGGGCTTGATAGCTGGAATTATAGATGATGGATCAAGGGAAAAACTACTATCCCAGGAAGAAGAAACTCTTTCTTGGGAAACAGTTTGTAACCTTGTTCGGCAGAGGAAACTTCTGAAAAATCAGTTTGTCCACTTTTAACCCCGCTCAACCTGCAGAAACTGTGAACAAACTAACTCAAGCTTTTTCCTCTGAGAATATTATAAAGAAGTTTGTGCTACCGATGGGGTGATCAACACACTTCCCCCAACCAGTGCTCTCACTTGCGTACGAAGTGTAGGAATTGCTGTACACTTGGTCATTTGGCTCTTTTGTGTCGTTCCCTACCATCACAAGTTTCTATTAAATAGCTGAACGAATACGATGGGGAGTCATGTGATTCCCAATCAAACTTTGTGAACCATCCATTTGCGAACTGTTAAAACATGAATAAAGTACCTCCGTATATGATTACGCTTGTTATTAATGGTCAGTTTGTTTTAGTTGAATTGGACACCGGCTCAGCAGTGACACTAATAGAACCGAATGCACTTTCACCAGTTCGTTCGTTTTGATATGCGAACTACCTGAGGTCAAAGATTGCAGACTGAAGAGCTTCCTTTGAATTATGAATTCTGGAATGTATGTATGCGCAAGTCTCAACTGCGCTATGTGCTAGCGCAGAACCCGACCGTCGATCAGCTACTGTTTCCCAACAAAATCTGCTGTCGTTTTTTCAGCATATGGCCAACAAAACTGACGGGTCTTGCGGAAGAACTGTGGGAACCTATGCATCAGATAATGCACACGACAACTCTACATATGCTAAACACAGCCCAGTGGAAGAGTCTTGAGGCAAGTAAACGTAGGCACTCTCAGGTATGTTACAATAAGACAACATGTCAATGAACAAGTGTTTGTATGTGAAGAAATAGTTTGTGGCTCTGAATAACTGCAATTATTTTTAAATGCTTGTAAATGGTTAGCGATTAATATAATTATGTTTCAGTTAAAAATAATGTTTACAACTTATTACGAGTATATGCGACCAAAAAAATCAGAAATAAAATGTGAAATAAACACAGTAATGCCTACATTTTGACAGGTCTCGAGCGTTACAGATAGCGCGACGGAGCGGTCCTTTTAATGATAAGAGACGGCGCATCTCCAGTTGGGGTGTCCACGGTTCCGTGCTTGTTATGGAAAAACCAGAGAAAAGTTGTTGCAGACGAGAGTTTTTTAGGGGTGTGGCGAGTTTTATAGTGGCATTGTTCAGAAAGTCCTGTCGATTAGTAGCATCATCTCTGAGAAACAAGTTGCCGAACTAAACAGTAATATCTGTGGGGAGACGGGATAGAAAGTATCTGAATCTCGTGTGACACGCCTAGTAACAAATTCTACCTGAAGATCATGAACCATCAAGCATTGCCCGTCTCCATAAATGGAGGAGCCTACCAGATTTACTGTGTGAAAAAGCCGCTATTCTCACAATTAGTGGGGTAGATGCTCATGGCAAAGAGACCAATCAGCACTTAATAAAAATGAACGAAAGGTGTCAAAAACTGGACCGGGGGAAATTGGAGCAGGCTCACCAAAACAGGCGCAATTAATTCCGGCAGGGGTAAGGAATAATTCCGACCAGGGTCGCTAGTTTTGTGTGAGAGTGGTCGGATCACGCTTACCGTATCCGTCCGGCTATGGGCTAGTATCGTTCCCAATAGTTAAAGAGAAAGTACGGAAGTGATGAGACGAACGCTTCTCTTTGCGTGTAGCATAATCGCATGTATTGGTTAAAAATACTACCGCCTATGGCGCGTGCTAGGGAAGGATGTTGGGTACAGCGCGATGCAGCAGCAAGCTAACAGGTAAGATGTCGTCGAGCGTAGCTTTGGATGTCAGTATCGTTTCCTTTTCCCTTTACCCACCCATTTCGTCTTCCGTATCGTAGAGCTGTTACCTCAGGCTTGGTCCTGCATCAACAGCTGTGACAATACCGTCCAGCTGGCCACGAGGTGTAATACAGGCATAACCTCCATTCAGCTCCAATTGTTAATAGGTGGTTGTCCAGTCGCATACGAAATATCTCTTTTGCCTTTCAGCCTCATCGGTCCATTACGATACACGTACACCCCGGACACGGAAGCCCTCGGAACCCTCGACCGGACGCATACTACAAACCGAACCGCGGTGCCATGTGTGTGAGATGTGCATGTGTCCGACAAACAACTGCAACAGATTGTTCAACATTTTGCAGCGAACGCCTGAGTATACAATAAGATGATAATGGTATTTACTATTTATGCAACATACTCAGATAAACCGGGGGATCTCCAGCCCGGTACTGGAGAGAGAAAGTTAAGATGGTTTAGTGTGTATGAGATAGGGTAGTTGCAGAAGTTACAGAGATACGGAATAAGCCCGCTTATTCTAGGGAGGTTGATTATCTGCTAGTTATGAATATTTTTTGGGGTGGAGTGCATCATTGGTGGCTGTTAGTGTGAGCTCATCGGATCGTAAGAAATTTGCTGGTCTGCACCATATCGACAGGACATTTTCACCGCTACGGGCAAAGTGATGCGTATGGGAGATGCCACTGTGATCCCACCGTATCTAAGTCCAGTACCTCTGCGATCTCTTTCCGAAAACCATTCCATACGACATCGTAGAAGTGTGGCCATATAATGCCGCGCAACACTAACCTGATGAATCGTCACCGTAGTCGCCGATAGTCACTTTCACCATAGACTTAATAAGCAAATCTTCCTAAACCAAACTTGTGGTCTTGTTTCCCATCAGGAAAGGGTTCACCTTATACGGTTTTCCGGTTCATCGCATTCATGTCTTATAGCTCGGCTACATTTTCGTGACCGGTCGCTAGGCAATCAACAGACAAATATCATGCAAGTGATGACCAAAAGAAAAAGCAAGATCTTTCGCACAAGGATTGTGCCAAAGTTCTAGTACGCATGGTGGAGTGTTATGCTGTATGATTTCTGATGGTTTATTGTAAGCAAATAGAGTTACCGGTAAAGTAGTCGCGCTTGATCGTTAGGGAAAAAATTCATAAACGAGACGTATTCCTTATATTCAGGAATGCATCGAGTCAGCGGTAAATAACCTAATGCGGAAACCATAGATACAAATCAACAGTGGGAACTTAGGGGTTCCGGTTTACTTGACACAGATATGATTGTCTTCGGTAACTAGTGTAAATAGGGAGAAAGCAAGAAAATAAGCAATATAATTTATCTGAATATGACATTAACTATTATGATGCAACAATGAAGTCACCAAATGTGTTCATGAGTAGCTGTTGTTCATAAGTTTGCACATCTAGTCAGTGCGAGTGACCGATAGACTGCTGCTGAGTGACCGAGATGTGGGCCTTTGGTCATCCCAGTGAAACACATTTCGGTCAAACAACGGTCACACCAAAATAATTTCCAGCCCAGCCCTAACATATACAGCAAATTCACTTTACTGATCGAAAACCATCCGCGCTCAGCGGATATCGTTTCCAAAAGCTACATAACACACTACTGAGGACGTGATCCTGGAAGCATATTTGAGTTACCTATATGTGATCAAAATATGCCTCACTAGATGATCAGGGACATACAAATCGGTCACTCAACGTCAGCCCATCGGTCACTCGCACTGAATGGGTGTACAGGTTTAACTAACAGAAAGTACTCATGGATCAAGGTTGGTAGCGTAAAGGAGGTGTCATAATATTGTGTGTCATATTCATATGCATAATACTGTTTTTTCATTTGCAGTCCCATGACCGAAAACACTCCGGATTGGAATGACTGGCTATCTGTCTATGCTGACAGAGTAGTAAACTCGAAACATATACTCTTCCAGTATCTTGTAACACATAAGGGTAGTTATCTTTGTACCTGTCCTTTTGTTTTAGTGATTGTAAATCCATTCCAGTTGCTGCATTCCGGTGAGTCATGGCCTACGCCGCTCTTGCGGAATCACTCTCCATTCATTATCGCTAGTACAATGCAGGCAGGCTCCAGCTGCATCTTCAACTTCATTATTCCATAGTTGCTACGCATATTATTGGTCATCTCCATCGTCTAGTATTCTAGTCAAACACCACGGATTATAGCAAAGGGGAACGCCTCGTACTTATATAGGGGAACTGGGCACGCGCCTAGTTGGTATTAAATTAGCACAGCAAACTTAGTACTTTTCCTTCCATAAGTCCGGCACGCAGAGACTTTATGGGCACCACTTAGAGCGCCCCAAAAGACAATTATTATCGCTTACCCACATGTAACTACTGATCGTTTGTACACTACTCGTTTTTGAGTTGCTGCTGCTCACCCTTTGCTCAGGTTAGCTTGCACTCGTCTGCTTGTCGCACTCTGCAGATTCGCCCGGTTTGCCTATCTGACATTCTAGCTAAAAGTACTATTTCATCGTACACTTAGACGTTCGGTGTGGCTTGTTGAACGGCACGTTGAGTTCTATTGCTTGAGTGGAGAGCCGCCTTTGCTTGGCGCTCTTTTCGATTGCAACACGCAATCGCTCGTGTGTGTTGTCTTTCCTCTTCCCGCCTCGCTAGCAGTGTCAACAATGTCGTTTCCTATAGTTAGGAACGCAGGGAACATATTGCTGTACTAATAGAAGTTTCCTTGTAACTCGATCTGCATTTTGGAATCGCTACCCGGGCTCCAGCTAAACGCTTGATGAGCTACTGTGCTGACGCACGATCCTTTTTGCTTGTTTCGTTCATTTCTTTTTCTAGCCTGCTTGAAGTAAGTCCGTTGCGTTCGACTCCAATCATCTTCTGATATTAGTGCTGGACCACCACCTGCCGCAGTCAATACTAGTAGTTACTAGTCCTATATAGTAATACTTTGATGAACCCAGCAAACTAACCGGAAGGACGCTAATATTCTTTGTTATTTTTGTGATCTCAGGCTTAGTCGTTTGTTATTAGCTTATATCTCCTTTTCATTCTTCCCATACGCCCTTCCTTGCGGTATGCATTGGCAAGAGTGGGTCGAAAGAAACCCGATTAATTGTAAACGAGAGGGAACTTGTTATCGCGTGTAAACTGCAGCTGTAGCCATCGTGGGATTTCTCAGGTTTGCCTGTACAAATTCTATTTAAAATTATTATTTTATTGTACACCTAGACGAACAGTGTGAATTCTTGAACTGGTTGTTGAGTTTCAGTGTGAGTCCCAGCACCGCATTTGCTTGGAGCTCGCTTTACTTCGTAACCCGCAACTTCTCTATGCTGCGCATTTTCGTTCTTTTAACTAGCAGCGCCCAACAGCGTCGTTTTCTTATACCTAGGCAAACAGGGAACCTTCTACCACACAGATATGAGCTTCACTACGCTTGATCTGCTTTTCGGAACCACTATCAGGGCTGCCGCTAAACAGCACAGGCAAGCACAGAACGGTGAGCTAGAGCGGAGGGTGAGGACACAATATATCTTGGTAAAGTGAATCGGTGAATACGAAACTAGTACGATATTGACGTATGTCCAAACAAGCACGCTGTGATTTCATAAGTGCAATTTAGAGCAGTCGCACAATATTCCACTTCCCGTAGACACACTTAGTAGGACAGCAGAGACAAAGTTGTTCTGATGGCGCGCATTACAATTTGTCAGTCTTTCTGTACACTAGCCTGAATTAAAGAAAATTTATGTGGTTGTGTGTGTGCAGGTTTCGCATTTAGTAGCGACTCAATCGTACCCTCTGTGTGAACGAAATCAAGTAGTTGCTTTCCGCGCGTCTGACAGCAATTAAGAAGCTAGATTTCAGTTAGCCTCTTGCCTTGGATCTTCGGTGTTGAACAGTCACAAGTTAACGATGAGAGTTTTGGAACGCGCTTTCAGACCTCAACTGTGTTCATGTTGTTTGTTCATATTAGATCGTAGTTAAGCGACTCAAATCACGGGCACAGAGGAAACATTCAACGAGATCAGTCGTTATGCTTGGGCCAAGCACAGTTAGCAGCTTGGCGTGGGTAATGACAATTCCACTGCACAATGACTTGAAAGCTACACATATGAGTGTAGCAAGTTTGAAAATTATTGTATTATACTTGCCGATCTATTTTCGTATGTTGCACTATCAATATTTGCGACCGAATGGTGATTGTCCATAAACGTTATTGTATTGTTCTTGTTTCATTGTGTATGTACACGTAGTTTAATTACTATTAGCATGTTGAATATGATTCCTGCGTGCCTTTGCGGTTCGTTATTGCTTCCTTGCCGCAGTTGCCTCCGTGTCTAAGCTTAGTCCATTCGAAGCACGATTACTTAACAGAATTGCAGGAAACTATGATGTAGCAAGCATTTATGCTGAGACATTTAGGATCAACGCACACCACCTAAAGTCACTGGTCAGCTTGAGAAACCACTGAACTTGGTTCTGATTCAAGAAAACCCTCGAGAGGGAGATTGATGGTGCATAAATTTGGAGATGTAAGTTGCTCGTATTGGTTAATATCCTCACTTCGACTCATCTGTTTAGTCCCAGCTTATTTATGCATACAAACGCCCGCACGTGGAATATGCGATTCAAGCTAGGCAGACATGGCTGAGGCGAGATCGCACTGCCTTGGAAATTCCACAAAGTTGAGGCATCAAAAACATCAAATGGCTACAGTACTTACTATTACCGACAGCACCTGAGTATTCTGGGAGTTTTCAGTGATCGTCATCGTAGTTTGCGTGGTGATCTCATCCTGCTTCACCAGAGTTTAAGGAAGCCTAATCGCTCTTGCTACCAGCTGATAAGGCTCAGCCATAACAACAGAGTGAGAGGCCACGGTCTCAGGCTGACTGAATTATAAATCCGCCACGTGTCTTCCACATAAGGATTCATTTCCGGAACTTGTTATTTCAGCACCTAAAATAGCTATGTTCACAGATTGTGTCAGCAATGCGCTGGTCGCGTTACACCACGTCATACAATGCACACGAACCATACGGTTATTAAAAAAACTAAACTGCATCAACCCACACCCATTTTTTGGGAAAGCAAAAGGCGGTGACTAGTAAAGATGCATGAAACTATATGTGCACTACTCAAACGATCAGACTTTTTCTCGACAAGTCCACTGTTATCCGGTTCGCTGTTTGTAGTTGTTTTCCCTTTTCTTTCGAAAACTTTCACTTACCAACCTGCGGGATAGGCTGAGCCTGCGATTTCTTATCCGAACTAAACCACTGAGCATTGACGCTACCGTGTCACAATGTGCTATTTGTGCATTTGTGCTGCTCCTACATGAACTACACCCTTGTTGTTATCGACAGGGCCGAATAACAGCACATTTACCAGTAGGTTTATAGCTGCCCAACGGTTTCTCTTTTCTCTGGAGATATGCTTGTAAAATGCTCCCAAACTATTTAGTTTCGCCGGGTAACCAGGGAATCTAAGATGTTCGTCTGCATTAACCTACAGGCCGTTGTTTAAATGATACTACACACCTTTTCGTCTTCCTAGACTTCTAATCTCACAAGGCTTTCTCTGCGTTGTGGTCGATTCGAATGGGATCCCATAGCTAGCCTGATGTATCGGTGTCGTCCTAGCCTCACCTTAGGCACCCCGTATATTTAAATAAACCATCTTGGCGCTTACCTCTGATGTTTCTTATTTATCAAGCGAGTTATGATTGGTTGCCTTTGCTTCGTGCTATTTAAATAACCCTAATCTTCGTCAATGTAAATTGGCGACAGCGCTATTTTCCTACAGTCAACACTGGCTAAATTTGTAGGTCTGCACAGTTTTTCAGTGCATCCATTTTCCTGCGCTCTCCGGCATTTTTGCATCCCAGGCGATGGAGTCAGAGTCAGCTGCATTCAAAATCGTAGTAGCTTCTTCAATAACTGCAGTTTCGCCTTTTCGAGAACGCAATCCGATAGCATGATTTACACAGGTAGAATCCCAGCTGCACATCCACGAGGTCGAATCGGAAATGATGAAGTACCATTTCATGATTACTGCCCTTCCACCGTTTGTCGCCGACATGGTGAGGTTTCACCTGGCAAGTGTGCTCCCTATAAAAATCCACATATAACTGCTTAACAACGGTGTGACTTGGCAGATATGACTCGCCACTAAATAAAATCATTGCCGCTTTTCCCACCGGAGGATCTTACCCATTTCGCGAACGTTAGTTAGTTCAAAGTTTCATCCGATCCATTTCTATCTTGGCGCATTTGCCGAACAAATTCACAAATTCAGTTAATAGTAACAAATGCACTCAACATGATGACACACTTGAATGCAAATACATGCTGCACATAGGTACACACATATATCCAATATGTATTGGTTAACTTGCAACAGTTCGGTATCATTACTGAGGTTACGCGTTTGTATTATCATGATAATACCTTTCAAGACGTGTCTCGCACTGCCGAGAATAAATCATATATATTTATTTATTTGGACGATAGGTTGGAATCCTCCCATAACCGGAGGCGATTCAACATATAGGACAGGAAAAGCATCTTTAACACTTTGAAGGCAAGGAGCTCAACAAGTTGAAGCTACCTTACTTCCGAGAGATACCAAGTTTCGCCAAGTCAGCTGCACCGGATGACAAGTTCATCAGGGAATTATGCCTGTATCGGCTCCTCAAGGATATTGTCAATGCTTTGTGCGCCACCCCAGACGCTACGCTAGTGCGACTGTCTAACACAGCTGACAGGATTCGGGGCAACAACTTCCGCGTTTATTGTGTCTCGGCATCTCGCAAGAAGCACGTCACTTCATTCGACTAATTCGACCCTACGATCGCTGACGATCAACGCACAATATCCCGCCCGAAACTTCGTTTCTCAAAGTCTCAGACATGAACACGCATTCGATCCACTGAAAGCACCAGTGAAAGAGGTTGCTGGTACCAACGGTAATACGGATAGAAAGCCCGATCGCGTCTACCTCCCTGGTCAGTTGCTGACAAGGACAAGTGAGCTAGCAAGCTATTTCTGCAATAACTTCCATCGCGAACCAAAGCAATGGATTATTTTTCGTCGCCGACCACAGGTCTGGACTTAGTTATCTCATCGATAATGGTGCATAAGTATAGGTCATTCTACCAGAAGTTAACTACAGAACGGAAAAGGTGGTTACGAACTTGCATGCTTCCAAAGTAACGGTAAGTCTAGTTTACTGCAAACGCTCCAGTACGCTGAACCCTAGTTTGAGGCGATCATTCCAACGGATTATCCTCATAGCTGACTCCCATAACTCTGTATTTTAGATGGATTTTCTTCAACATCTCGACCAGTTTGTCGACGCTAAGCGCCAGCAGTTTATCGATCAGACGACCATACTCCGTTGCTGTAATATCCAGTGAACTTTCATCGCTCAACATGCTGCCTGCTAGTGCTAAGGCACTGGTCAGTAAGACGCTAATTGAAAGTTTTCCAGCAATTTTCCTTCCTGTGTCGTCTTTTGCAATGACGAACGGCATTACGTCACATCACAATTATCAAGCGTTTACCGGATTTTGTGAAAGCTCATAGACTAACCATGGATGAGCTCAGAATCGCCCACGCGTAATTCGAGCACATGCTGGAGCTCAGAATCGTCCGACCGTCAAACGGACTTTGATTCTCGTCCTCGCACATGCCACGGAAAAACTCAGGTTACAGGTAGACCTGTTAGGGCTATTGGACATCCGATAACGCCACGCTTGCTGACTGATTTCCAATTCCAACTGTCCGGGATATTATGGCGGTCTTCGCGGTTCCAGCACCTTTTCAAAATCGACCTGGTGCGCTTCTCATCAGATCCAGGTCACCGAGGAGAACCTTCCGAAGACCACTGTAATCAGGTCTTTTGGATCCTTTGAGTTTCTTCAAATGCCATTCAGTAAGCGCAACGATGCCTAGACATTTGAACGCTTCATTGATTCAGTCGTACCTGAACTCAGAATCGCCCATCAGAAGTGGAAAACCGAACACACGTACGACCCTTGTTCGAACTGTTAAAAATGCATATCACTTTCAATCCCGACAACTGCATGTATATGTAGCAGCGCGGTACACATTCACGCGGATATTTGACAATTGTTCTACCTTCTGTAGCGATACAAGTAAGAACAGAAACGTGAATTATTGCATAAAGTGTAAGCTGAGATGCTTTTTGACATATAAAAGTGCTCATGTAAGCACGGATGTCACTCTTTTTTACAAATCTTATTTTAATTGACGACTTCGGGGTTTTGTATATAAGGGAGATGTGCTACGTAATGACCGCTATTCCTGTCTATGCTATTGACGCTTTGAAAGCTCGCACATTTTCTACCGTGATTCCAGTTGAAATCTTGGACACTTTTAATGCTTAGCGAAAAGGCAATATTTGTCGCTGGATGTTTTCAATGAGGAATTCGCATCATTTGAATGTGTCATACAATTTTTTCTACGCTTACAATTCGGAACGTGTAAACGAATGCAGTGAGAACCGCAGAATTGTTTTTCTCAAAGGGATATCCAATTTATACGTCAAATACTTCTGCGTTCATGGACACCGTAATGTCCGCATTGGTTGTCGGTAAGTTACTAATATTTCACTAGTGACCATCACAATGCAAGTACCAATATTACGGTTGGGCTGCGTAGCTTCCAGTCTAACTATACCAAAATGCGTTTAATATTACTAGTTTTTCCATGGTTCATAGCCACAACATTCATGTTGACGAACCATGCAGATGCGTCAGGGATTGTAGGTAAGAACACGAGGGCGAGGCGTAATTGTATGGCTACATGAACTGTTTTAAGTATACACCTGAGTTAAGGGAGTTTGCTGTTGCCAGCTGCCACGGACGTCTCGAATGCACAGACTTATGTTCGATCTGTTGTTGTTATGCCCACAAGCAACGTTAACACGAAGCTGTTGTACTCACCCAATATTGCTACGAAATGAAAGATGACGATATCCTGCAGTTGTATTCTGCGCACTACGCATTGTGCTACCGCCATTCCAGAGGTTTTCCAGTGTGCTTCCACTAACCGCCACGTATCGGCACAACCAAGGCGACCAGGTGCTGTGGCACGCAATGCTCATAGACGGGACAAGTAGTGTGTGACACTACTTTTATGCCGTTTTACCCAGCCAGTTACAATGAGGCTGCCATACATATCATCGATACCTTTTACTTGCAAGAAAAATATACATCACCGACAGGTTAGATGAGATAACCTCGCTAGAGGATACGCTGTTGAAAAATGAATATCCAAGAAGATTCATTGACAAACATAGTCAGGCGAAGGTTCCGGGACAGAAGGCTTCGACAGTGTCTACAAAGAAGGTCTACATCGAGCTACCATTTAAGGGTGATTTTGCAAATATGACGACAACGAAGCGGATAATTTCCGCAATCCAGAGAACTTAGAATGCTGCTGAAACTGTTCTTATCAACTGGACTAATCGCATACCTGTTACGCCAATGACGGAAAGACAACCTATTGGTGCCAACTCACATTGTATTTACCAATTTACATCGGCCCTACCAATAGATAGTTGAACTCCTAAATGGTTGCAGCATCAAATCACCCGTTCGGTTGCTCATACCACCTGTTCACGTAATCCACCTGCTTCATCCATAGGTAGGCATTTGCTGGCCAGCTGTCACCAGTTTGATTCGGCCAAAATGTTTACTATCATGTGAAGACATGCTAACTCCCGTCTCCTACGTTTCGCAGAGGCAGTCGCAATCAGCCGTGTCAAACCCCCACTCCGTGTGCAGAAACAGTTGTTCGTAAGCCTACGGCTGCCCTGGGCGTAGGGGTGTCACGCCTGCTCCTACCCTGTTCTAATTTGTTCCGGTCTCATCGTACCTGTCGTCGTATGTATTTTCATGTTTTTTGTTAGCACTGAAGAGACAATAGGAACAAGTATTGTGCGAAACTAGTTTTATGCCTTTTTACCCATCCAGTGTAGTGTAAATGACCATGAGACCACCTTACATATCACCGATACCTTAACAGCACACTTTGCTATCGAACAGTAATGCTAAACTGAAGGTTACTGCAGATGCAAGCATTCAAACTTCAGCTTCCGCAAGCGGATACAATATTGTGCCGTTTTGTGTTTTGAGGTATATGAGGAAGCGATGTGCGCAGCTTAAACGCCGCTGTGAACAAGAAGGATTCGCTGAATGGACTAGAAATCAGGTTTGTAAGAAAAATGAGTCGCAATTTCAATCCATGCCGACGTCTAATCTGTCGCTAAGTAAGGTGATCTACGCATACCCAACCAGCACTTGGATTTCGTACACAGGTAATTAGGCAGCACACCTGGGTGATGTCGGCCATGTGCAGAGCAACACGACGAACAGAATAGATGTGGAAAACAGATACTCGAAACAGGGATTGTCTTGACGGTTCACCGTGCCTAGTTGCTTATTGCCATCGTACTCATGATTTATTATTTGGGCAATGCTAGGGTGAGTCACTTGACAAGCGCTCAAGTAGTTGTCATCCAAACGCCTGGGTACGCGTCCTGCTTGAAAGACACTATGTACTTGCTGTCGCTATAAGTGGGTAGTTTACAGTCTCAATACCTTTCCGAAAACCATGTAAAAAGCTTTCCGCTTACATTGCAGTGAACCGTGTGCGTACAGTTTGCAGGTGTGACGCCTTTACGACGTTTCTAACCCAGTGGCTTTCCATGGATTGCAGCTAGTGTCTGCTTGATTACAAACAAGACCTTGTTCAGTCTTGCACGAGCATATGTAGCGAAGTAGATAGGCTGTACTCCGTCACACCGTCTCTGACAGGATAACTCGTAGCGCGCATGTACGAACGACATGGCGGTGGCTCTCAGTTTAATCGACATGTCTAACTTGAATAAGCAAGTTTGTGCGCTTAAACAACTGGCAATTTGTTATGTACTTGGTTACGCTACGCGCTGACAATCTGGTATCAGCCCTCCTAGTCGAACGAACGAACAACGAACGGATGTGTCTTGGAGCTATTTCACGCAAGGCGCGGTAACCGACAAAGCCGAAGCTCCCTCACAGTGCTCTTTTATGAGGATGTGCCGTGACGTGAAAATACCCCTTCTGTTGCATATTTGTAACATCACCTGGAAGGCGGTCTAGAACGACCAGAGTTAGCCACTGTCGTGTAGACCGGCTCATTTAGGCTGTGGCTGGCTAACTGCGACCAAAATAATGCATTAAAGTGCTGGGTACTGCTCTGTAGACAAGCTAACACTGTAGTCGCCACATGGACAGCACCCCCTTACCTCTTAGGCACCATGTGGGTAGGCGACATCCACGGGCTCTCCGAAGTTCTAACGACACCTAGTTGCCGCCTTTGCTCGAATGAGGCTCTTACGTTTCGAAGCTTGTTAGACGTAAGCACTCTAGTCTGCAAAAAGTAGTGATGCATTCGTAAGTATGTAATGTTTTGCGGCGTCGGTTGCGGAAAGCACCCATGTAGATGCACGAAATACCTGTGTGAAGCTAGCTAAAACCATCTACATGATGGGCGAGTTCATCTGAAAGCAGTAAATCGGCCGCTTTGACACGGCTTCGGTCAAACTCCCTAGGATCAGGCTGTTGCTTAACCGGTCGATTAAGCGGTGTTGCATCATATTCAAAACAGTTTGCAATGTCGTAGGTGGTCAAGTAAGAGAACAATTGTGTAGATATCGGTGACAAGGAAGGACTGTCGCAGGCCAAGCTTGAGTGTGCACGAGCACATCCCATATGCACGAATGGTGGTCCCCGTTAACTGCACGCAGTGAACCAGTCGATTTTTCAATGCTTTCGCTTGGAGCACATTGGACAAAGGCGACTTCTACATTGGGAACAACGTGACAACGCGCTTCCGTTTTCCCATCAGTCACAAAAAAGGCGACTGTGATTATTAGTAACGTCTGTCGCCTATACTTGCTGGATGACACGTTTCCATGCGCCTGGCGCTTACAGGAACAGGGCAGGCGACACCATATGGCCGATTGGCAAGGTCGTTGGTGGCACCAGAAATGGGATGATCCGGGCAGACCTTTCGAAGAAGAGCACGAAAGAGTTCAATTGCTAGGACGATCTCGGAGGTTGGACGCGGACGGTATATGGGTCGCTTGTCGTGTGGTAAGCGCCACGAGTCGGGCTATTAGTACCGCTAACTCTTTACTATACGTGAATTGACAGTATGATTCCCAACCTCGGTCAACCGAGTTCCCACGGTAAACCGTAGCCCATCAGCGGTGGCTTAGAGCAAACTGAGCGATAAATAATGAGAACTGACATCGCTACTCAAAATACCACAGGCCGTCTATTCAAGCTAGCCTGCAGAACCTCAGGGATAATGTTCCTAGCTGAAACTGGGGCGGAAGTCAGCGTGATCTCACCAGGCCCAAACGGATCGACTAAGCGGCGGGTGACAAACCTATGTGCTGCAAACGGAACCTTCATAACCACTTTTGGCCAGTGTTCCCTTACTATCGAGCTTGGCCTTCTACGCAAATTCTGTTGTCTTCTTACAGTAGCTGCTGTACAACTTGCCACCTTCGGAAGCGATTCCCTGCATCATTTCCAGCTAATAATCAATACTCTTCAACGAAAGCTTAGTAGCAAACAAACATTCTTTTCTTTTACAAAATCGAGGCGTCATCCGAAAACATCACACACGTTTATCCCCAGCCACAAGTTTACAAAGCCGTTATGGAACGATTCTCGCAGTTCCCACAGTTGGTTTGCCCTACTAAAGCCATTCTTCCTATAGCAACTGGCGTAACGCGCTATGTAAAAACCCAGGGTTCAGCAGTCACCACTGGAGCAAAACACCTTGTAGCTTATAACTTAAAGGCGGCCAAGGCCTAATTCGAGCATACGCTCGAACTTGCTATTATTCGCCCATCCGAAAATCAGTGTACTTCACCTCTTCACATGCTGCCGAAGAACGCTGGTGACTGACTACGTTATGGCGAGTATGGGGCACTGAATAGGTCCTCTTGCCCCGCACATTCGTGAGCTTAAGAGTAGACAAACGCAACCTCCCCAAGGAAGCTCTCATTACATTGTTGGGTCTATTCGAGTTTCTGCGGATGCTGCGTGGCTTGAGAAATATCGTACAAACCTTCCAGCCGTTCATACATGAAGTTACACGCGGCTTAGGTTCCGTATATCCTCACCTGGAAGACATTTTGGTAGCAAACGCCTCCTGTGCATAACATTTGGAACACC
>OX104064.1:73814143-74135512 GCA_944474145.2 Dicrocoelium dendriticum | reverse complement strand
TGGGGTTACGGGGGCAATCGTACCCCGAGCGTCTACTTAGCTTTGGTTGTAGCGCCTTGACGAATGCTACACAAGAAATCCGTAGTCCAGTAAGACAGAAGACGGCAGGATATAAGAATGTCTTGAGAAAATAGCTCTGTACAATAGCTATGTAAATATAGCCTGAGGACAGTGGGAGAAAGTGGTGCAGCAATGAGTTACACCACGACGGAGTGCAACAGCCGGGAACATGCGGGCAAGATGGCGGACCAAGTTCAAAAATGCAGTCCGGTATATATATAGGCTTTGGATGAGTGCAAAGTAAAACAAAACGTGTACAAGTCTGGATGGTGAAGCTTGATGGAGTAAAATGTCATTGTCACTACAGGGTATGTATTCAGTGCACTACCGACGGCTTCGAGGAGACCTAATCCTTACTTACTGCATTTTAACAGGGAAGGTTGGACCGGCTAGAGCTGGCTATTTAGCCCGACTAGGTCGCCTTGTCTTCGCGGTCATCCCATGCAGCTACACAATCCGCGTTCTGACCGGATCAGGGCGAAAACTCGGTTATCGCGTAGAGTTACCGAGCGCTGGAACTCGCTTCCAGGAAGTGTAGTCAGTGAACCTACGGTTAAGGGTTACGAGCGTCAGTGAGACGCTCTTGGGTGGCAGCACGAAACGTTTCCCTCCTCCTGACCTTAATGATCTTCCAACTTTTAGTTCATATTCTGTCATTCTCTTCACTCTTTGGTGTTATCCTTCATTTAAATGACTTTCATTCCCCTTTATCTTTTATCTTTCTACTTCTTCCTTACTTCACGTGACTTACACAGCGGGGACTGCTAGTGCAGGGAATGTGGGCAGTAATTGGTTGATCAGGGTGTATTTCGGGTCTTTTGTTTTAGGTCTATCAAGACCTTTTAGCACCTTATCATTTCCTGGCTCAACGATCCGCTCAAGAAGGAACACTCAAGGGATCTTCCTATCGTTCCAGTCCATCTGAATCTGAATCCGATTTCTGTCCGAAAAGGCTATGATGGAACACATTTCGGACGGAAATCGGACAGTCAAAACAGAAGTTTGCAGATATTATTTGTATCCAGAATGTGCAAAGACTGGCTACTCGAATGGTAGAAGGCCAGCTCGCGTTATCGTATGAAGATCAGTTAGCTAACGGGTTTTTCAACAAGAAGACGCAGATTAAGCGGTGACTTAATAGAGAGGTTCAAAATCACGAAAGGTCATAAACTTCATAGCGTTGTAGTGAGCAGTTGAGCAAACTGATGTCAGCTCCATCACCTCACGTTGACCTGACCTGACCCATTCGAGAGTGCTTGCCTGACCTGACCTCTTCGAGAATGCAAGTACACAATTTGAACGAATACAGCAGATATGGTGAAAGGAAACACACTAACTAAACGAGCAGACAATTGATAACGTGAATGCAAGCAAACTTAGAAGGTGATCTGCAGCGAACCAAACGTGCTTCATTTGGCTGTAATTGCAGGAGCAGGATAAGACAAATTTACTTCCGTTCGCTATAGCTCAAGCTCAAAATAACTACGGGTGGTATGCTGACGCCTGAAAGTGCAAAAGTTGCATTTGTTCTTGCTTCACTTTTTTGCAGAAACAAGAAGAGTCAATCCAACGTCGAAGTACCGGGGACCGCTTCACTTACTGGCACAAGAAACTGGGCTCTCGTTAGGCGAAAGCCTCTATCGTCCGTTGTACCTGACCTGAACTTTAGTGAATCATCCTTTTTAATTTGAGTAGCTGACATGGTTTGGATTGCATCCTCAATTACTACTGTGCCTCCGTATTTGTACATGGGAGGACATTCAGAGTCAGGGTTGGGGGAGCGAGTTCTAGTGTGGGCCATGCCTAAGCGGCGTTCCCCAAGGTTCGGTACTGAGTCCATTGTTGTTTCTTATGTTTATTAATGACCTGGCTCCTCTTCTTGAGGATTGTTGCTATACTTTCGCAGATGACTTAAAGCTGATTGTTTTGGGAAACCAAACGATATTAGCTAAGGACATCATCACTGTGGTGAATTGGTCGAGCCAATGAGATGTACCTCTGAATGCTAATAAATGTCAACTGTTGACCAATGGTAGTAGCGGAATTTCAGTGCAGTCCCCTACGGGATCTCTATCATTGCACTGTACTGATGAAGCCTGCGATCTAGATGTCATCAAATTGAGCAATTTTAAGACTTCACCACGTTGTCGCCATGCTGCCGATAAAGCGCGACAAGAGTTGTTTCGTCTTAGGAAGGCGCTGAGTAACACTAAAGCAGTATTATTGCCGTTATGTAGAGCAGTGGTTAGGCCACAGCTGGAGTATTGTGTTCAGGCCTGGACACCGTACCTCCGTAGTGACGCCGTGCGTATAAAAAAGATTCAGAAACTTGCGACCAGCATGATCGAAGGTCAACGAGGGAAGTCCTACGAAGATCGTCCAAGTAGCTTGGGATTATTTTCTTGGAATGGCGTACGTGGAGAGGGGATTTGATAGAGAAGTTTAAGATCATTAAGGGACTTAGTGGCATTAGTCCCACGCATCCGTTTAAGTTAGCTATGTCGGACCACCTGCGCAAGCATCGCCTGAAGCTCAAACATAAAGCTCGTTTGGATATCAGGGCAAAATCTTTTACGTACAGAGTAACAAAACATATGGAATAAAGTTCCTTCCGATTTACTGGAATGTGAGTCTACCGAAGCATTCAAAAGGGGCTTAGATGCGTACTGGTCTGTCCTTTTCCCAGAGATAGTGTACTGGAACATGCAGTGTATTTTGAAGCTGACACATGAAAATGCAAACATCGCTCTTGTTCTTGCTTCATTCCTTTGAAGAAGCAAGAAGAGTCAATCCAACGTCGAAGTGCCGGGGGCCACTTCATTTACCGGCACAAGAAACTGGACGCTCGTTAGGCGGAAACCTCTATCGTCCGTTGTGCCTGACCTGACCTGACTTGGACGACACGTGTCTTTGCTAAACTGTGTTCTCTGAGGGATTGCTATAGCTGCAGCAAAAACAGCGGCATTCAGGCATACTCAGCATGTACTTGTCCAATCGTTCTTCAAAACATTCCTCTGCCTGGGCACTTATCACACATTCAAGGAGATTGTTCCACCCGTGTGGATAACGCGACATCGGACCGGATATGATTCCTCCGAGGTTTAAAAGCTTTCAAGCTGTGGCCCCATGTCGAACAATCTGTGTTGAGCTGGAAGAATTGCTGCATCTTTTACCCCAAATCGCCCCTTAAAATGCGTCTGGTATAAATCGGATCACCACGGCGACGGCGGTAGTCTAAAGTTAATAAATTCATACATTGGAGACGAAGGGGGTAAGGTAAAACACGTAGCATAGACACAGACTTGGATCCGCGCCACTGAACCTTCTCAACCAACTCACATTCAAATTTCGTGAGTGGGTGTATGGCAGGTACTCCGTATTCCAGTATTGGACGGACGTGGGAGGAAAACAGGAGCCTGAAGTTCTGCGGTGTCAATTTGTAGAACGACCTTCGTATGGCGCAGAGCATCTTGTTGGTAGATGCTACCTTCCGCAACGTGTCCTAGGTTGTCCTTAGGTCTGGAGAAACAAGTACACCCAAATCCTTCTCACCAACCACATTCTTCAGCAGAAACTCACCAATGTGGTAAGCACCAAAAGCTTCTTGATAACCGATCGGGAGAACACAGCACTTATCATGATTGATAGGCATTTACCACTTGACAGACCAATCGTGCAGCAGATCGAGCGTCATTTGCAGGTTGTCAGCATCTTCAAGCCTGGATGCTTCCGACCACAGTTTAAGATCATCCGCATAGATCAAGCTGTCATTTTAGAGCGCCTCCGGGAGATCGTTGGTAAATATGTTGAATAGTTCGGGACCAAGAATGGAGCCTTGTGGAACCCCACTGGTCATAAGAACAGGACCAGAGTCAGCTTCGTTAACCTTCACCCTCATACTACGGTCATCTAGGAAATCAGCGATCCATGCGATCAAATTGCCAGCGATGCCAATCTGCCGAAGTTTGATAAGGAGTCGTTTGTATGGAACCCTATCAAACGCTTTGCTAAAATCCACAAGAACTACATCGAGGCGATGACCAGCATCCACTGACTTCGCCCACTTTTCTCGGGCAACAAGCAGATTGGTAATGCAGGAGCGCGCCCTTCGAAATCCGTGTTGAGCAAGAGAGATGACGTCCAATTTCTCAAAGTGAAGATGTTAGGCCTGTTTCCAAATCCGTTCCACGGTTTTACAGAGGATTGATGACAGGCAACTCGGTCGGTAGTTCACTGGATCTTGGCGATTCCAACCTTTGTACATCGGTTTCACATTTGCTTTCCATTTAGTTGGGAGACGACCTGCTTCAAGTGAGCTCCGAAATATTTGACAAATAGGTGCAGCAATGAACTCCGCCACCTCCTTGAGGAACAAGGGATGTAAGCCATCGCGACGCGGTGAAGAATTCGAGTTCAAGTCGAGAAGCAGTTCAAGTGCTCTGTCAATGGTAATTTCGACATGCTGTAATGGAGAGGAGTGACTGGAAGAATCCTCTACAATTAACGGCGCCTCCGTCGTATACACAGAGGAATATTGCGAAGCTAGTAGACAAGCTTTCTCCATGTCATCATGAAGCACGATGTTATCTTTGCTTGAATACAGTGCAGGTATACCGTTGCCAGCTTTGGTGCTTCTTTATAGGTATACGAAAAGCTTTTTCGGATTAATCGCAGATTGCTCGACCAGATGTTACTGATATACTTCACGCTTCTCGCGCTTTCTCAGGGTGCATAAATTTCTAACCTCTTTGTAATGAGCGTAATCTTGAGCTGTCTCAGTGAACTTGATCCGGCCCCCGAAGTTTTCACGTTCTCAGCATGAGCGATTTGATTCCCTGATCTATGTATGGGGCTCTTTGGAGAAAGATTGTTTTATGACCCTTGGAACAACCCGATCAATGATAAACATCATCTTGGAGCACGAAAGGTCCCAAGCAGCATCGAGATCCAACTGATGAGGGATGTTGCAGCCCCTGAGGCTAGTAGCCAATTTTAAGCGGAGGGCGTCAGCTCGCCAGAAATTCCGTCGATGCACTCCCTGGATATTGATAATTGACTGTTGTGTCCACACAAAGGAAACTACACAATGATCACTTTTGCCAAGGGGTTGAAGAATTGCTGGGGCGGCGACATCTGATGAGCAAGGTGTGAGCACAAGATCAAGGATGTTTGGCACACGGCCTGGAAAAAAGGGTAGGTGATAAAATATGTTGCGTTAGATTACCTTCGAGGACTGTTTCTAATAAACTCGTATCAAAAGAATCTGAAGTGAAATTACAAGGAAGCGCATCCCAGTTTACGGCCGAAGCATTGAAATCACCCACAAGCAAGCAATCTTTACCTCCCCCATGTATCCTCATGGAGTTTAGAAGATGGGATCCTGACCGCAAGGGGGATCTGTAGATAACGCTGACTATGTGCGGTTCGAACCCATTGTGAACCCCACACCAAAGAATTTCCGATCCTCCATCGAGATAAAACATGGCTTCCACTGTGTGACTTCTAGTAAAGAACAACCCCACCGGGATTCTCCATCCTAGACCATCCGCACGCGATAGTTGATACTCTGAGCAGCATTTGGTCTAGCAATCTGCGATTAATCCGAAAAAGCTTTTCGTATACCTATAAAGAAGCACCAAAGCTGGCAACGGTATGCCTGCACTGTATTCAAGCAAAGATAACATCGTGCTTCATGAAGACATGGAGAAAGCTTGTTTACTAGCTTCGCAATATTCCTCTGTGTATACGACGGAGGCGCCGTTAATTGTAGAGGATTCTTCCAGTCACTCCTCTCCATTACAGCATGTCGAAATTACCATTGACAGAGCACTTGAACTGCTTCGCGACTTGAACTCGAATTCTTCACCGCGTCGCGATGGCTTACATCCCTTGTTCCTCAAGGAGGTGGCGGAGTTCATTGATGCACCTATTTGTCAAATATTTCGGAGCTTACTTGAAGCAGGTCGTCTCCCAACTAAATGGAAAGCAAATGTGAAACCGATGTACAAAGGTTGGAATCGCCAAGATCCAGTGAACTACCGACCGAGTTGCCTGTCATCAATCCTCTGTAAAACCGTGGAACGGATTTGGAAACAGGCCTAACATCTTCACTTTGACAAATTGGACGTCGTCTCTCTTGCTCAACACGGATTTCGGAGGGCGCGCTCCTGCATTACCAATCTGCTTGTTGCCCGAGAAAAGTGGGCGAAGTCGGTGGATGCTGGTCATCGCCTCGATGTAGTTCTTGTGGATTTTAGCAAAGCGTTTGATAGGATTCCATACAAACGACTCCTTATCAAATTTCGGCAGATTGGCATCGCTGGCAATTTGATCACATGGATCGCTGATTTCCTAGATGACCGTAGTATGAGGGTGAAGGTTAACGAAGCTGACTCTGGTCTTGTTCTTATGACCAGTGGGGTTCCACAAGGCTCCATTCTTGGTCCCGAACTATTCAACATATTTACCAACGATCTCCCGGAGGCGCTCTAAA
The DNA here is from genome assembly GCA_944474145.2 of Dicrocoelium dendriticum. Classification (NCBI taxonomy): domain Eukaryota; kingdom Metazoa; phylum Platyhelminthes; class Trematoda; order Plagiorchiida; family Dicrocoeliidae; genus Dicrocoelium; species Dicrocoelium dendriticum. The sequence continues at coordinate 74,128,959 of OX104064.1, read as the reverse complement.
GTGACAGCTTGATCTATGCAGATGATCTTAAACTGTGGTCGGACGTATCCGGGCTTGAAGATGCTGACAACCTGCAAATGACGCTCGATCTGCTGCACGATTGGTCTGTCAAGTGGTAAATGCCTATCAATCATGATAAGTGCTCTGTTCTCCCGATCGGTTATCAAGAAGCTTTCGGTGCTTACCACATTGGTGAGTTTCTGCTGAAGAATGTGGTTGGTGAGAAGGATTTGGGTGTACTTGTTTCTTCAGACCTAAGGACAACCTAGGACACGTTGCGGAAGGTAGCATCTACCAACAAGATGCTCTGCGCCATACGAAGGTCGTTCTACAAATTGACACCGCAGAACTTCAGGCTCCTGTTTTCCTCCCACGTCCGTCCAATACTGGAATACGGGGTGCCTGCCATACACCCACTCACGAAATTTGAATGTGAGTTGGTTGAGAAGGTTCAGTGGCGCGGATCCAAGTCTGTGTCTATGCTACGTGTTTTACCTTACCCCCTTCGTCTCCAATGTATGAATTTATTTACTTTAGACTACCGCCGTCGCCATGGTGATCCGATTTATACCAGACGCATTTTAAGGGGCGATTTGGGGTAAAAGATGCAGCAATTCTTCCAGCTCAACACAGATTGTTCGACATGGGGCCACAGCTTGACAGTTTTTAAACCTCGGAGGAATCATATCCGGTCCGATGTCGCGTTATCCACACGGGTGCAACAATCTCCTTGAATGTGTGGTAAGTGCCCAGGCAGACGAATGTTTTGAAAAACGATTGGACAAGTACATGCTGAGTATTCCTGAATGCCGCTGTTTTTGCTGCAGCTATAGCAATCCCTCAGAGAACACAGTTTAGCAAAGACACGTGTCGTCCAAGTCAGGGCATAACGGACGATAGAGGTTTCCGCCTAACGAGCGTGCAGTTTCTTGAGCCGGTAAATGAAGTGGCCCCCGGCACTTCGACGTTGGATTGACTCTTCTTGCTTCTTCAAAGGAATGAAGCAAGAACAAGAGCGATGTTTGCATTTTCATGTGTCAGCTTCAAAATACACTGCATGTTCCAGTACACTATCTCTGGGAAAAGGACAGACCAGTACGCATCTAAGCCCCTTTTGAATGCTTCGGTAGACTCACATTCCAGTAAATCGGAAGGAACTTTATTCCATATGTTTTGTTACTCTGTACGTAAAAAATTTTGCCCTGATATCCAAACGAGCTTTATGTTTGAGCTTCAGGCGATGCTTGCGCAGGTGGTCCGACATAGCTAACTTAAACGGATGCGTGGGACTAATGCCACTAAGTCCCTTAATGATCTTAAACTTCTCTATCAAATCCCCTCTCCACGTACGCCATTCCAAGTAAATAATCCCAAGCTACTTAGACGATCTTCGTATTACTTTCTTCCTTGACCTCCGATCCTCCGGGTCGGGTGGCACGTAGACTAGCCGTGATTTCCTAGTTGTTTTGGGTATTATAGGGGTCTGTAACAATTACCTTGGTATGCGCGCGGTAATGATTGCAAGGTCGCCAATCTCCTCCCTTTTTTGATGCAATGTGAAGCTTTGACGCCCAAAGGCTTTTAGACGGGGAAACGATGCATAATTCGTGCATGTGTTTAGAATTCTGCGGTAGAAGCTTTTAGCTTGTCGGTGTTTATTCGCCTGGTTTTAGCGAATACAGGCTGACCTTTGGTAATGAACGTGATGCTTTGTAGTATCAGTGGCGGATGGCAATAGGGCTGTTGCACGGAAGATTTGCGACAGTTTGCTCAGAAGCATCTGCCCGATTGCTGAGCTCGATTGTTTGGCGTAATCAGGTATGATTGACTCATTGTCGGTGAATGTACCTATAACTGCCAGATTTGTTTGCGATTGATTAGACGGCGTTGTTTCTCACCAACTAATGAGTCGAAGTGTTGCAGAAGGTCAAGACCAAGAGTTAGCGTTTGGACATCAGCGACCCGGAAGATCCATTTAAAGGAACGTCGTGGGTTCAAATTTAGTGTGCGCGAGTGTTGACTATACTCGCGTATGATGGTGCAGTTGGCTGCGCGCAAAAACTAATCGTCCTCTTATTCAGAGCTGGTGCACCAGTGTGCACCATGTAGCGAACTCCTGTTTATTGGATTAGGAACGGCGAACCTTCTGGTACTCTTTTCCACAACCGTTTCAAGTGATGTCGCGCGCAAGCCACTGAGATCGTCCAAATCTGTTCAATCCGTAGGAAAAATATTTGCTATTCGACACAGTAGGAGCAACGTTGTATTCTTGGATTATTGAGGCACTTAACGCTTGCAAACGTTCAGGATGACCTACGATAGGTGCACCATAAGCGTCTTCTGATTGGTTTTACTATGACTGACGATAAGCCATCTCGAGAGATCGGGCTTGTTCAGAAGCGGTGCTTAAAACGGACGACATGTTTTCCAAGAGTCGTTGACGTATAGCTTGAGATTGAATCGCAGTTATGAATGCATCTCGAATGGCGTCTTCACGGTTCTTCTCTGCCGTGACCGTTTTTTAAGTTACAATCATGGTCCAGTAATTTCAAATATTGCATGAAGTTGTCCAGTCTCGTCTACTTCTTGCTTGGTAGTAGCTAGAACATGACGTGCAAAGATTTCACTTTTCGCTTTGGTGTTTATCAGTTGTTCTCAAACCTTTTGCGGCTGTTACCCACACAGCTGGTTCACTATAAACAATTGCTAAAAACTTTTAGTTTAAAAACCTATTTACCTATTGCAGTTTTGATTTAAATTACGGAAAATATATACTGCTTTTTATTACTTACTATCATCTAACTAAAGCAAGCATCAATTTTCCGAACAATGTCTTATTAAATCTGCAGGTGGCGTACGTTAATGTGACGGTTGCTATTGCTTAGTTACAACGGTTCATGGTATATTTAGTGCGGGTTCGGCTATTGCACATTGTAACTCTTGCTCCTAGTTCATTCGGTTCCTTGCTTTGATGCGTGATCCCTGATCAAACTTGAACAGACCTCAGTGGCTTCTCATTTGTTTCAACCATCCCTTCCAAGTACGTACAGGATAACAGATTCCACCACCACACTGTAACGATACGTCCTAAATATTAATCGCTTGTGTTGTCCCTTTTACGTTATAAACATTCGCTTGCTCCTTTACTCGTTCCGCAGACATATGCTCACTACTTAGTATTCACTCCCCTCTGTAATTCGACTAAGCAAACGAGTGCCTTCGCTCAAAAGAACAACGATCAACGATCGAGTCGGTAGAGTCGTCATCTAGCTGCGTTGCTTTGCATTCGTGTATTCGTATTTTAGGTACTAAAATCTCACCGAGTAGTGTTGCTTTTACTTGGCGACTGATTGGTGACTCAATCCTCGTGCTTATATTTACTCCCCGGTTAATTCTATTTTACCTCCTTGGAGCTAATTACTTCCAGGTTGAGAACCACTGATGTATATAGTTCTGAGGGTTTCGATGGTGGGTTCGTAGGTTGTGCACTCTTTAATGTAGTCGTATATATCAGGAGACGTAGTTCGCCAGCGTCCTCTACTTACTGAACTGCAGTGAGTCGATGGTGTCTAAAAATAAGTGTATCTGACCAATATGTCCACTGTCTCGCCGCGTTCGTGTTGTTGGGATTGGCATCGAAACGTTCTGGCCGGAGAATGCGATCTACTGCTTGCTGAATGAATTGTAATGGAATTGAATGAGGAGAAATACGACGGGTGAGAAGACCACGATCCCGAGGGATTACGTTTTATTCGGTAAGCAACTAATGCATGTAAACTGAAATGAATTACGAAATGGTTATCGTAAAGGAGTAATAAGTGGGAAGTTTGCAAATCAGGAGTACTGGTCAACGGCCATCTAACTGACTAGTATACCTCTAGTATACCTCCACTAGTGGAGTACCCCAAGCCACGGTGCTGGGGTCAACTCTACCTAATCCACATCAGTGATCTATCTCAGCTTCTTTGGTTGACCTGTGTCCTTTTAGCGGATGACCTGAAGATTTGGAGAGTGGTTAGCACTCTCGATTGCTGCTACTTCATTAAGACCCCAACTGCCTCTCCATGTGGTCTATAGAGGTCCGCTTCCCGCTCAACGCTTCCAAGTCGGTACTCATGAGCCTGGGGAAGACTGATGACGGCTGACTTACACAATTTACGGTCAGCCGCTATGTTTCACACCTTTCGTGAAGGACCTAGGCTTATTTTCACATTGCGTTTTGTAGTTCGGGGTTGACACAAACTGATTATATCGTAACAGACTCTGCATGTTTTTGCGTGCTCAAACACTACCTCTGCACTTGGTCTGAAGAGGTCGCCACTTGCCACTTCCATCATAAGACCAATACTAGAGCACGGCTCACCTGCCTTCTCTCCATTCACCCGAGGCAAGGCACAGAAGATCGTACTAGTCCAACACGTCGCTACCAATCTCATTCAAAGTTTACGAGTATTACCGTTCGAAGGCCAGTGCGAGGAACTAGGACTCTACACCTTGTCCTTTCGTCGTGTGCGAATCCATCTCATCATGACCCACCGTGTATTACATCTCGGGGACTTTCTTCACTTTCGACGCCATGCACCACACGCGAACACCGGTACAAACTGGTGCTGCCGGATATAAGACAATTATCCATCCCCTATGCTTCGAACGGAGAGTAGTAACTATTTCGAACAGTCTGCCAGAACAAGTCGTGGAGGACAAATCTGTGCAGCAGTTCAAAACTTTGTTGGATTTACATTTCACCACCATTCGATTCAGAGAAGGACTGCACACTAGCAATGACATCTTGCATTTGTGAGCCCAGGGAAACTAAGTAGAACACTTTAAAATGCTACATAAGAACTTGAAGAACGATTAGTTTATCACGGGTGATGGATATTTGCTATAATATTTTTGCTTATATTGCGGCGGAGTTTTACATGTTTAAATTTTTACTTGTTCCCACAATACGGTATTCAGTATTGGCTGACTTCTCGGGAAATATCTGAGTGTTTTTATGCCATTTCGATTAGCCATACTGCGGTTTCGGCCTACTGAGTACCTCGATGACAGCCAGTACTGCTCTATTTATCTATTTCTCAGGAATGCTTCAAATGTTATCAGGTTAGTGAATAGAGTGGAATGTTAACAAATAATCCAATGCAACACTAGAGGTTTTTGTAAGTAGGGGGCGATTTGCTGTGTATTTTGTCAAGCTTCGTCGCGGTTAAACTCAAGCAGACAGCCACCACACATCCAGGAAAGCGCTAGACGGTCGTTTCGTCCTATTGGGGCTCGTTAGTAGCGCGCACCCGCCGGATCCAAACCCACGACCTTACCCCTGCGAGCCAGCGACTTATGCCACTGAGCCATGGGCGATGGCAGCGGACCACCATAACTGATATCCAACTGTGATATAGCGCGGCTCATCCTCCATGTCATGCATGTTAAGAACGTACAGAGGACAGAGCTGTCCCCCAGAGCCACGACTTCATTTGCAAGCCGCCATCAATCGAGGTGGCCTAAAAGCTGCTAGGCGACTACGAGTCAGTGGAGGATGAGCCGCGCTATAACGCAGTTAGATATCGGTCATGGTGGTCCGATGCCGTCGTTCAAGGCTCAGTGACATAACTCTCTGACTCACAAGAATAAGGTCCTTGGTTCGAATCCGGTGGGATTCGGCTGATGCGCGCAACTGCTGAGTCCCAATAGGACGAAACGGCCGCCCAGTGCCTTCTTGGATGTTTGGTAAAGTTTGTTGTTAGACACTAAATGATAGACCTTAGTGTTTTTCCCGTGATGCTTCGGGCAGAAATGAGCGATATCTCTTAGGCACCGGCTGTTAGAGTTGAACTTTCTATTATTCCTACTGTAGCGCTTCTCGTGCCACCGCGTTATACAGCCATGAGTACACTGCAATTAGATAGTACGTCATACATGATGGCGAAGCACAGTCTGTACCGAACTTGAGAGATTGCAAGGTTAATGTCGCTTATCTGTGCCAGTGGCACCGACGCCATACTATCGAACGCAAAACGGCACATTAGGTGAGGCCGTGCGAATTCCGTGGAATGTTTAGATGTCAAGATCTTCTTCAGTTTTTAACCTAACAAAAGGAGACCTGCTATGGATCTAAGGTGCAGAAAGAACAAGAGCACTAACGACTGAGTTGTGTGATCGAATATTACTTCTTGTCTATCCATTCCTGAAGTGGTTTTGCTTGTGAGTATCCACCTCTTAATTGTGATTCTAGTATCCAACGTGAAATGATACTGCGTGAATGGAAGTTTGTTTAGAAGACTCTACCCCGGGCTTTTGTCCAACCCAGTAGACCTCTGGCAGCAAATGTTAACTGAGAGCTTCTTTAGGCTGGTCACCTACAGTCTTGGAGTATGTCTAGCACACTTAACACATTTCGACTGTAACTGATGATGCAACTGCGACCACGGTCAAACGCAGCTTAGGTTTAGCTGGTTTCTGCCTTGTTGGCCATTTGCTGCTTCAGTTGAGGCAGATGATAGCAAACGAATAATCGACAGTTGTTCTGTCACCCCGCCAGAAATGACACAGGGATTACACGCGTCACACCGGTCGGACGGAGCTTAAAGCTCATGTGTTATTGTACCTTATGCTTGTGTTTTGTGAGACAAAGGCCATTTAACTCTCCCCGACTTCCAAAGAGGCGGATGCAGGAACTGCCACTTCTAGGGTCTTGAACAGCGCAACCCAGTTTCTCTCAATGAACCACAGACGCAAACCGTTGCACTGCTGTAAGATCCATTTTCACCGCTGTCGATCTGACACGCGTTATCACTCGCTACCATAGCCTTTTAATGAGAAAACTACGTTTGCATCGACTCCATCTACTTTTTCTCTGATCTTGCTTTGTGCGTAGTGATCCGAAAGTTTGCGGCACAATAGCGGAGGTGTTTCCCACCTCTAGCTGACTTGTTTAATGATGAATGATGATGATCCGAAAGTTAGTGGAACCAAAGTGACGAGCTTGGCTTCCACTCGAAATGTTTGCCATGTAACTCCGTTAGGTACAGAAGCGGTATTGCAGCAAATAGTTTTTTGCAAGAACAATGTTTTAAGCTTACTGTGTTGAGACAATTAAGCAGTTGGTATTCCATCTTTCGTCGTATCGTAAGCATATACTACTATTTACTAATAGGCGCGTATTTGGTTGGTTCCTGCTTGCCTTGATTCTTGTTCTTCTCCCATGGATGGCTACACACATTATTTAATACTGCTTAATAAGTTTCTTCCTTTCTTGTTTGGTAAGCACCCCGTTCACTTCCTGGATTTGCTTCAGATGTCCTTTTTCAAGGGGTTTTTGAACCACAGAACTGTATGAAAAGGCGAATTCACGCCCTCTTCGCTTATGAGCACAACAAATAGTGATGTATTATCCCGAATTCATTGTGGTTATGAACAATTGAAGACTTTCAACCGTACCAAGTCAGATGGAGATTTGAAGCCAGAGCGCCGCGTTCGCTTTCCTGACGATGAGGTCATTTCAGATTACTTGGAGCCTTTTCGACCGGGTAAGTGTTTCCAGGTTATCCAAGAATTTATGTCAATTATTCCGTCTGGTCCTTTCTTTTTTCCAATTTTATTAGCCTATGCAGTAGTTAAAAACTGAATGAGATATCCTCATATATCCTTTGCCGCTCACTAGTTGCTCCACCCCACCTCACATTGTCATACGTTTCACTACGCTTTTGTCCTTTCAAGCGGCGCCTATATTCCCCCATCATCTCTTATACTACCTCAGTTTTCTCTCCTTGCCAGCACAGTTACTATTGTTGATCGACGAACTTTGATCTTCACGGGTCAATCCCTATTTAATGAATTCCATTCAGCTGTATTACCCGGCACGGCGCGCTTTTTCAACAAATATGAATTTGTGTGCGTCATAGTAGGCGCTGGCGGAACTGAGCATATCCCTACCACTGCTTTTGTTACAACCAACCCCCTTTTAACGGCCACATTTATCCAGTGGCGTCTGAAGTAAGCAGCTTTAACTCTGGGCTGTTATTAGTTTTCTCGCATTTTGGCAGTCCTTTGATTGCTAACCTAACCGTTTTCTATCACTTCCCGTCTCGTAGATAAAGCACTAAAGAGCGATACTTCAATTCCATTCATCGGACTCGGCCCAGCTCCCACTTTGGAAGATATTCGACACAAACTTACGTTGCTGAAACGAAACAAGTCTTCTGGATCTGACGACCTTTTTCTATCTTTGCTACATAATGAAAGTGACTGTCTCATGAACTTGCTTCTCCATTCAGCACCATTTGGGACACTGCAGAGGTGCCTTCAGACTGGCAGTTGTCAACTATCTTGCCCTTTTTCAAAAAGATCAACGGACTTTGTGCGAGAATCATCGAGGCATTAGCCTTGTTTCTATTACCTCTAAAACTTCTCACGGATATCATTCTTCGACGACTTACTGGTCCCTGTCAGAGCTGAACCATTGAAAGCAAGGCAAGCTTTCGCCTTGGTCTTGGTTGCATCGAGCACATATTTACTTTTTCGTCTAATGTTAGAGCATAGACACAATTGCAGACTGACTATTGGGGTTTTCCTTGAATTTAAGGTGGCTTTCGACTCTGTTGATCGTACCAGCTTGTGGCATTGCCTATCCATGAAGGAAGTGTTTGGAAAAATCCTTTCCATTTTGTAGGTTTTGTATCTTGACTTCCGAGGTGAGGCATGAGTCTACGCGAAGCTATCTGCTGGCTTTTCCTCGACAAGTGGGGTTCGCCAGAGTTGTCCTACATCTCCTTTCCTTTAAAATTTTGTTATCTGAATGATCTTGAGTGGCTGTCCTTTCAGACTCTACCGTAGTGGAAGTTCCGCCAGGTGACCGACTGACAAACATGTAGTATGCGGGCGACATAGCTCTTTTTGAGTCTGACGCAATGGCTATGCAAACACAGCTGGATAGATTGGTACGTAACGCTGCACCTTTCAGCATGTGCTTTGCATCTTCAAAGTGCAAGGTAGCGTTGCACGACTAGACTGACAAACTTCAGGTTTTAGCTACCAGCGAACAGGCACTGAAATCGGTCGATTTGCTCATTTATCTTCGTAGCTGTATCACCTTTGGTGGTCACATCACTGAACAGGTTACTTCGCGTATCAGCAAGGCCCATGTGGCTTTCCAGAGTCTCAACCATCTATGGGGACGGCTGGATATCAGCCCGTCAGTGGAAGCTAGGGTGTATGACGTTGCGATAAGACCTGTGTTATTGTATGCATCAGACACCTGGCCAGTTCGCAGTGAAGACATTAGACGCTTGGCCGTGTTTGACTAGCGGGGCTTGCGGAAGATTGCTCAGATCTGGTAGGAACACCTGGTGAGCAGTGCTGAGGTCCGCCAGTTAGTTTTTGGCAAAACGCTTTCTAGTCCCTCTCTCGAGTGTTTGCTAAATCTAAACCGTTGACGTTGACCATGGAATGTCCTCCGTATGCCCGTTGATCGGTTTCTTCGGCGTGCATTATACGCCGTAACTGCACTAAGTTGGGCGAAATCGTAAAGTGGCCAGTCGATGACGTGTCATAGAGGGATAAAGAAATTGACTGAGAAACTTGGTTAGGCGGGTGCGTCTTGGTAAACGGGAACCTCGAGATGGTCCACACGAGTGGCTGAAGACTATTAGACATGGTGCAGTTACGCAATCAGTGGGTTCCTCTATTCGGTTTCTTGCATCTAGCTGCTAATTTTCCATCCCGACTGGTTTTGTGCACTTTTCGGTTCCATTTTATTTGCATTCAACTCCTTTTACTGGCGTCGTTATTTATTGCCATTCTGGCGACGTGAGTCATGGCAACTGGATCCACCGCGATTCAGTGTTGTTGTTGCTTTAAAAGATCCGGTGCATCGAATAAGTGACGGGCAATCAAGCTAGTGGGTAGTTTGGGGATGGTTTCAGTTATATTGCACTGAGCGTGCTCCGCAATCCGTGTGTCATACTGTGAATCGCTGGGATGTCTTTTCTCCCGTATTGTTGGTTGATGCGGTCTTGTCCACTTTCGATTGTATCCAGTGAGCAAGTTTGACCAGCTCTCGCAAAAATATTACGGATCAACTCTTTTGTGGTTCAGAAGACAGAAGTTATTAAAGGTAAGTTCTTGTCCTCTCCACGTAGATTTTCTGGACACTGACCAAGCGGGGGTGCCATCTGGACTTTTTTGTAAACTAGTATCCAAGAAATGGAAGGTTTTATCGTATTCGCTTTCGATAGTGAATTTACTCGCAGATCGACACATATCCGGCATATCTGCTGTGTGCCACCTTTTGAACAGGGTTGACTACGACCAGAGTGTGTTATCCATCGACCGTCCTTGAAATTGAACATTTTGTATGTACGAATGTAGCATGGTATTTTCCAGGTGTCCAATGAATAACACTATAATAATATTACCACTACTACTACTAATAGTAATAATAATAATAACACGCATGGTTCCGGATTGTACGAGAAGCTGTCCCTAGATTGTGCACAGATCATGGGTACAATATCATGCTCATGCATGAGTGAGATGTGTGTACTGGGTGTGTGATATCAGAATAATTTGGAATCACATAACTGTTGTTGCTGAGTTTTGTGTTTTCTCATTGCTTATATATTTCTTGGTTAATCCTTGAAGAACTCCTGTAGTGGTCATTATCGATTTCTCGTCCAGGAAGTTGCCAACCTGAATGTGGAATCTTATTCTATTTGTGCAAGATCTGCTTGTGGCTAGTAGGCTATTTCACACGACAGCATATCTGACGAGGAAGATGTTTGACCGGATAGCTGTCCTGGTTCTTGGCACATCTAATCTACAGGTCTTGTTACACAGATTTCGAGTGAAGTTGTGTTTCCGTTTTAGCGTGTACAGATCGGAGCATGTCTTTTGTTTTATGAGATTGTTTATCGGCATCAGGTTATGTTTCAGTCGTCGCAATCAAAGCGGCTCGAGTTCAAGCTGCTGGCAGCGCTCCTGATAACTCAAGGTGGTTGATTTACTGAACAAGTGCTTAGTGAATGATTTTTGCAGTTTTCCCATACTTTCCTATCACCGTTACGCATGTTCCCATAAATGATGCTGCTGCAGTATTCAAGGACAGGAAGTGTGATTATGCATCACGATCCCATCATTAGGAGTTCACGTCGCATGACTCTCCAACTGACACTAAGCGTGAAATCACATTCTTTTTCACTGTCGCTGTTTATCCATTGTGACTCCTTGCCATCACTCCTGATGCATGACGAGGGAGACAATGGGCTGTCATGCGCAATACATGACCAAATGAGCGCATTTGATGTGAGAGAAGGGGTTAATTTTCACCCCAAGCACTCGGAATCCGCGGCCATGAAAACTTACCACCTACTGGATTATCAAATACCTGTTAACGCCCACGGGTTAGGTACCTAAATGTATCATCTTAAACGATCTAGACTCTACGCTGGTTTGGTGCTCCGTCGCAGAACCTGCGTTGACAGGTTATCATGGAAGGTAGTTCCGAGTGGTATCGATAACTGACCATGGGACGTTTTTTGAGATGAGTACGATACTTAACACCCAACTACGTCAAGCTTCTGAAATGCGTCCAGCTCGATACTATCCAAATTCCACAGACCGTTGTAGCGTATCACTGATTGCATTTCATGTGCTTTGTGCATTGTTGACTTGCCCTATTCAGCTTCACTAACGACTGTTTGACCTCCCCGTTCCCCGCCTTTTCCTGCACAGTTCCGGACAACTGTACCAGCGAGGAGTTGATTACCGCATACATCGACTCTTGTTATCATTACAAAGTTCAACCAATCGAATTCCTGCTTGAACAACTGAAAGTGAGTCTGCAATGTTCCACCATACTTTTGTAATCCCATTTTGAACACTTAACCTCTGTGCGCAATTTATATTTTATTCCTATACTTCTAGGCTGTAACAACCTTGCTCGCTTGGCACTGGGGGCTACCGCTTCTATACAGTCCGAGGCGATACTTGATAATTTCCCGTTACAGTTCCTCCAATCGTGCGATGAATGACACACTTCCGCACCTCCTATATTTGAACTGTAGTTTAGTTCTGAGCATCAATCATCCAATCAACAATAGCAGTACATCAGTCATTTGTACCGATGCTTCGCTGCCTTACAACCATGATGACCTAAGAAATAAAAATAATCAGAGGGAGAGAAGCGGGACTTACCTGAAAATCTTAATTCCCTAAGCAAACATTCAGTAACAAGGCGCGTACACCTTGTGTAGACAACATACTGTCACAAACAGCTGGCTATCGTGCAAAAATAAGGCGGCATCGAAGAGACAGTTGACTTACGGCTTTCACTACACCGTGTCATAATTAGCCATTACCCTGCAGATAACTCAGCACCAAACACACTTTAAACAGGCAGTCCGAGGCCCAAAGAGTGGCGGAACACTTCCCGTTATGGCTAATGCAGTTGCTGTCTCATCAAGACGGAATGGACCAAAGAATGAACCGGAACCTTGCCTCGTCTATCACTAAGCACCTAATGACGACTCGTCACCAGATGAACCCGATCGATTCATTCAAGGTGCTATTGCGCAACGGGAATCCGATGTTGTTGGCAATTGGCGAGGCGCCACAGTAACAACTGAGGCAATAAATTAGATTGCCTTGGATTTGACCACGTCATTCATCTCAATTTTGTCTGTTTATCTATGTTACTAAGTGTGGACCATATTTAATGGGTATTATGTTCTGCCTGTATTGCGTCGCGACTGACGAGAGCCATCGAAATGTTAACCTATCGCAACCTATGTCTTCTTACTGGTCTAGGGGTCATCAAGTGGCTGGTGGTCCTGCAGCAAAACTTTCTATTTTGAAGGTGCGAAGCGCATGCCAAATAATCGGACCATTCTAGTTAATCTATTCAGCATTTATTGTACCGCCGCAACATCGTCGAAAAGCCATACGATATCGTCCGGATAATCTCGATCAACTAACTTTTCACGAGGCAGGATCTCAGCGCCTACATCGTGAGGTTCCACAAGGGTACACACCATGATGGAGTCCACTACGAAATTGAATAAAAGCGGGGAGATCGGACAACCTTGACGAACGCCACTTGTTGTCGGAAAGCCACCGTAGATCCTGACGTGGCCTGTAGTGTTCGAGTATAGAGCACGTAGGATGTTCACATATTTTGTGGGAACACCTTTCCGCTCAAGTATTTTGAACAGAATCGATCGATCAACTGAATCAAACGCACTCTTGTAATCGAAGAACACAGCTGTTGTCGATTTGTAGTATGGGTGACGTTGCTCTAGCACCTGCAGCTGAGTGGTCCGGGTTACTCCTGTTCCAGTGAATGCTTCGGCGGCATTGTTCCAGGATGTGGTGGGTTTTCGCCTGGCAAGCGTTCCTCACAAATGTCTGTTTAACAACACTGTGACGTGGCGCATATGACTCACCACTAAATAGTCACTGCTTCCTGCCTTTCCGGAGGATCTTACCCCACTCATGGACGTCAGCCAATTCGAAAAGATTATTTGATGCTTTCCTATGTTGGTGATTTCACCGAACACAAGCACAACTTCAGCACAACAGTAACAAATTCACACAACATGATTACTGACCCATGCACTTTCGTACATGCATAAAACATACCTCCAATATGTACTGGTTACATAGTAATACTTGTAACAATTACTGATTATACGCTCTGTATTACTATGATCATGCCTTTTTAGGCGTGTCTCGCACTGTCGGGAATAAAACATTTATTTATTTATATAGTCTGCACTAACATCTCCTGGGCGGAAACCTGCCTGCTCTTCCCTAAACCGAGATTCCCGTTCCACAATGAGGCGACGAATGAGAATCGAGGCCAGTAGTTGTGTCACAACTGGCGTTAGACTAATACCCCTGTGATTAGCACTATCGGTGCGAATGCCCTTCTCGTATGTTGCCACTATAATCGATTGGCTCCAATTAGCTGGGACACTCTTGCTTCCAAATATGTTCGACTAGGGAGGTTAGTGCTTTGCAGACGACCTCACCCCCATCCTTAAATAGTGCAGGTGGGAGGAATCCGGGCCAGTGGCACGAAAACGATTAAGGGCCGTGATCGCGTTCCGGACTTCGGTCTCCGACGGAGGCTCTAAACTAACCGTCCATGGCTCTTCCTGCATCACCTGAGTAGGAACAGGTCCGGGAGCAGGGGGCCAGCTGAACTGATCTTGAAAGTTTTCCGCCCGACGAACCATATGGTGCTCTTTATTGTGTATCAGCCCATCCACGCTGTCTCTGCTTGTCTCACTGACGCCTGGTTTTCTCGGACCAGTGGTGCGTATTAGCTGGAAGAGATTCCGGTAATTGCCTACTGCTCCTGCCTCCTCCATTTCTTGAGCCCGACTGGTCCGCCAGGCTTCCTTGTCAGCACGTAGGCTCTGCTTTAGTTCACGCCTAATAGCCCGTCTGGTTACATTGTGTTCAGAGCCAGCCGGGAGGTGTCTTCTAGATCCCAACAGGTTCACCGACCTCTCGGATATCCAGTGACTGGTGCGGTGACGACTGATAGTGCCACAAGCAGATGCTCCTGCGTCGTGCATGGCGGCCGAGATCCCATCCCACTGAAGCTCAGTGTCCTTAGGACAAGCCAGCAGAAGTTCGGTACGCAGTGCGTCTTGATAGGCTTGCCTGACCGAGGACTGAGACAATTTCTCAGTTGCCAATCGGAGGAGACGCTTGGTGCGCCTGCTGGTAAAGTTCATGGAGAAACGACAGCGCACCGAGACATGATCAGAGTCTACGCAGGTATTCCAGAACGAGCGGCAGTCCATGATGGAACCACGTCACCTGTAACTTACTACAATGCAGTCAATTTGGGTCCATCGTTAGCCAGCTACAGGAGGACGCCAAGTGGCACTTCGGCGCCCACTGTGTCTAAATGCGATGCTACTAAGAAACAACTGGTGCTCCGCACACAGTTGCAGCTGACGTTCGCCGTTGCCAGTCCGTTCGGAGTGAAGCCCATAATTACCACCCAGCTGAGCTTCTGAAGAGCTCAGACGCCCTACTTGTGCGTTCATATCCCCCTCAAGTATTATAATATGTGAACTAGTAACATTGCGTAGTAGCGCGTTCACTTGGTGGTCGAATGTGTCCTTGACAACATTAGAACTGCAGTCGGTGGGAGCATAGGCGGAAATCTCGAACAAACAGCGTTTTGTACTACTTCGTGAAACAACCTTAGCTGATGTCATCAAACGGGCTGCACACATACGGATGTTCACCGGAATCCAATTAATCAACGATGGCTCAGCCTTGGAGCTTAGAATGCTACTTACTCCAGCTTGACCCGTGAGTGCTACATTGGCGTCTCCGCATGCGTACAACCAGTGGCCAGAAGACAAGCCGGGCGCAGTTGATTCAATGACCCCATTAGGGCCATTGGTCCTGGTTTCGGATACACAACGCGCGTCACTACCCAATGTGTCCAAGGTGCGTGCGAGTGCAGCCTGTTGACCTATCTGTCTTAGAGTGCACATGTTAAATGCCGCCATGGAAACGGGACAGCGTGGCTTTATAAGGGACTGTTGCCGATAGGCGTCTAGTGCCTGTCGCGAGAAGTCGGTTGCAGATGGTTCTACTCCGGTGGTACTTCGGTTACTGTCAATTAAGTTGGGAATTATAGAAGGAAGGTTAGTAATGGGGGTCGGGATGGGAGTAGGAGAAAGAGGTGGAAAAGAAAGAAGGGAGGCGCCAGCAGTAGCATGTTTTCGCTTATCCGCCCTGCTGTATACAGCAGATAAGGTGACCCTTAGTAATCTGCGCGATGGCCGATGCAGGATGAAGTTTATATTTGAAGCAAATGTCGTCCCGGATTTGAAGCGGGTCGCCTATCAACTCTGTTTCGAACGCAGAGTGGTGAATGTTTGGAACGACCTGCCTCAGCATATAGTAGAAGCCAACACTGTGTCTGAATTCAAGATGCTACTAGACCAACAATTTGCAGAGGCAAAGTACAGAGAGCGAAACGATGAATAAAGAGTTCATGTCCGAAAACGGCGAATGATGCAGCTACACAGAGCAACCTCTACTCGCTGCTTCGCACCAGTTCTCAGTTCTCATAGTTGTATGTGGGCTGAGATACTGCCAGGGCGCCCAGACCTAGACAGGAGGATAATTAAGATCCTCAACCCAAGCATTTGGCTCAAAAGCCTGTCCGCAAAGCAGCGGGGAGGTGGCAATGATATAGTTTTACAGAAATGGACGCCATCCCATTTCAAACCCCCCCAACCTGGAGGACCAGGAGACCGAGTTTGTCTGACCTCTCACCATTGACCAACCTGATAGGAGTAGTTCTCAAAGTGCCCATGGGCACCACCCAGTATAGCACAATGGGTCAAGAAGGTACACAATCCTTCGCACAACCTTAAGCTCTAGTCTCGTTGCGACAGCGTTCTGAGTATAAATCGGATTAGGTTGAAGTAAACTGAAGTCGGATCAAATACTCGGTCACTAGCATGCACGCTCCGGATCATTTGCAGATGTGCACTGGAAGTGGGTAATTTAGTCCTCAGAACATCCACCGTTGTTTTGTGCAATTCGTAGACGTATTGACGACCATCAGTAAGAACTGAAGCCTTCCAGCCGGCGGGCGTCACGTGCTTAAATCTTATGTCAGGCTTTGTGTTGGTACCCAGCAATTCAGAGCGACCGACGGAGAACACCGACGAGCGCATCACCTCCAGTTATCACCAGTTTGCTGGCCGTTGCTGCCAGCACATAAATATCGTCGGATTAAGTCGGACCACCATTATGCCATTGGGCCAACCTGCTACCCACAAAATGCAGTTTCATCTCCGGAGCACAGCGAAATACGATTGGCCCATCCTGCAACATAGACACAAAGAACCAATCGCACAGTGAGCTGACTGCGGGCCAGAACAGTAGGTTGTACTTTATAAATGTCGATCATTTCGTGCTTCATGGACCTTGATCGAAGTGAATCACTTGTTCTAGCTTTGAAAGGCTGCATGACAGACGCAAGTGGAATCAAGTGCGCAGATCGACCATCTGTATAGTCTGGTTTGCCCGATTGTCCAGGAAATAAAGTCATAGGCAAAGATCCCGCTGATGGGGTTTGATGCGATTGGAGGAAGACAAGCTGATTCTTATTTCCATACTTGTGCATTACATCTTCGTCGATTTCGAGTTACTGTATTCTACTTTTACTGGTATTATTAGTGACCCACCATTCAATTTCGTAGAGGCGATGTTCACCCTAGCTTCGAAACGGAGGAAGGTTTGTTACACGTTCCTAATAGTATTTGCGTTCAGCCCTAGCTTCGGTGTGGTTACCCATCCACTAACCACTACCCTTGTTTTTTTTGTCACATCGCTTCTGAGCACTCGAGACTCACGATGGTGGCGTTGCCTGAGCGACTAACAAAAGGAAAATGCCCTCTTCATAGGGCTGTCGTTTAGTGCGACACGCCCCGTCGGTACGGCTATCACTGAGCATGACCACCTGCTATTTGGATGCTGCCAGCCCACATGAGCAAACTTTGGGTGCCTAGACATCGAAGGCATACTGCAACACTTGTTTGCGGACGCTAAGAGATACACTGTACCGTAACATTCTCACTAGAAGCTACTTAGGCTTGCGAACCGGATTTTGACTTGTGTTTGCTATCACCCACGCGATACTTTGGCAGCTGTTGGACGGCAGCTTTTGATGGGAGTAACTAAGCCACACGTTATGCACACTCTCGCACTGGCATTTCTCCGCAACCTGATATTTATGTTTCTTATCTTTGACATGCATTGATCTATGCTAGGTGTTATATTAGAGCACGTTTAAACCACTCCAGCCAGGTTGATCAATGGTTAGAGGTTAAACGAACCCTTTTGTATCGTTATCCAGGTTGGTGAGTTGGAATGTGGCGGCACCAGTGGCCCCAGTGAAAATGGATTGCTACCGTGTTGCGCTGCTTTGTGGTCAGGCTTTTGGGTTAGCAAGTTGGTGTGAGATCCTAATCGTTCTCTTGCCTAAGTTTGGGCACCCCCAACACCCACTCGAGACAACTTCCTCACATTCCAGTCCCCCACTTGCTCGGAATTCGCGATTTTTCAAATGATTCACTTTGCCTGCCTGTTGATGCGGCACATTCAGTCCAGTTCGGTTCAGTTGAACAACTGTGATCCGAGCACCGAAGTGTAGTGGATCTAGTTGCCACGGCTCACACCGTAATAACGATAAATACTACTTTTAGGATATTGGGGTTGGCTGAAACTAGAATGTAGAGAAAATAGAAACAAAAAGACAACGTCATTTCAGAAAACTTGGTAAACGACCGGTTAATGTATTTATGAGGATACACAACGTTTCGCATTTGACACAAATGCTTCATCAGGCGAAGTGAATTATCTAAACATTGTCATTATATAGCGATCATGGCTAAACTACATACAAAGACGAATCAATTTGCAGTTCATCTATGAATGATAACAGCGGTCAAAGGTCAATATGTCCGCGGGTACACTGTAGTTTGTTTCATTCAGGGTCAAGTGGGGGAAAGAAATTGCCGGTCCGTGGATAATTGCATTGTGGTTAACAATCTTAATTGAACCGTTGCAGGGAACTTGGACACCGATAGAATTTGGCTTTAGTACTTCGGAGTTTGGTGGAGGGTGGGCCGATAGTTCATTCCGACTTGGGATCCATCCGCCGATGCTTACAAAGCTGGCCGGAGTAAGACTGGACGCCAGGCACTGGACAGCCCTACTCCGTCTATTCTGTTCACGCAGTTGTTAGCCTTGGTTATTTCTATAGCCTCAGCAATCAGCCTTTGTTTGGCTGGTCGTAATCCCCTCCTGATTACCTCCACATTTTCGAAGTCAATTTTATGTCCCGTGTCTAGCGCATGCATTGCTATTGCTGAATCTCTGAGTAGAGCTCCATACTCTAGCTCATTTCGCGGAGGTCGTGATATGTGTCGCCTATGTTCTGAAATCCTTGTACGTAATTCCCTCGCTGTTTGGCCTATATACACTTGTGTACAATCTTTACATGGAATTTTGTAAATACAGTTAGTTGTTCTATCTAAAGGGAGTGTATCCTTCAGGTGCACAAGTGTATATAGGCCAAACAGCGAGGGAATTACGTACAAGGATTTCAGAACATAGGCGACACATATCACGACCTCCGCGAAATGAGCTAGAGTATGGAGCTCTACTCAGAGATTCAGCAATAGCAATGCATGCGCTAGACACGGGACATAAAATTGACTTCGAAAATGATGTCTTCCCGATCGGTTCCAAATATGTTCCAAAAAGAAAACGTGTTAGACTAATCCGAATGGAACGAAAACTAACAACCAGATTCAAGAAACCGAATACAGGAACTCCACTGATTGCGCCATGTCTGATGCGGTCTCCAACCATTGGTGTGGACCATCCCGTGACCTTCATCCATGAATACGGCACGCATCTGCCTGACCAAGTTTCTCAGTCAATTTCTTTATCCCTCTATGACACGTCATCGACTGGCCACCTTACGATTTCGCCCAACTTAGTGCAGTTACGGCGTATAACGCACGCCGAAGAAACCGATCAACGGGCATATGGAGGACATTCCATGGTCAACGTCAACGGTTTAGATTTAACTAACACTCGAGAGAGGGACTAGAAAGCTTTTTGCCAAAAACCAACTAGCGGACCTCAGCACTGCTCATCCGATGTTCCTATCAGATCTGAGCAATCTTCCGCGAGCGCCGCTGGTCAAACACGGCCAAGCGTCTAATGTCTTCACTGCGAACTGGCCAGGTGTCTGATGCATACAGTAACACAGGTCTTATCGCAGCGTTATACACTAGCTTCCACTGACGGGCTGATATGCCGCCGTCCCCATAGATGGTTGAGACTCTGGAAAGCCACATGGGCCTTGCTGATACGCGAAGTAACCTGTTCAGTGATGTGACCACCAAAGGTGATATATCCACCAAGGTAAGTGAACCGATCCACCACCAGTGGCTGTTCGGTAATAACTAAAACCGGAAGTGTGTCGGTGTAGTCCTGAAGCATTGTTTTGCACTTTACAGGTGCATTGCACATGCGAAAGTGTGCAGCGTTACGTATCAGTCTATCCAGTTGTGTTAGCATAGCCACTGCATCAGACCCAAGAATAGCTATGTCGTCCGCATACTACAGATTTGTCAGTCAGTCGACTGGTAGGAATTCAACTCCACGATAGTCGAAAGAACCGGGTCATTCATGCTCATTTCAATATCAATGTTGAAGCGGAAATGACAAATAGGACAACCTTGGCGAACCCCACTTGTCATCGGGAACCCAGAAGAGAGTTTCCCGTGGTCCCTTACACGGCCTTGGGAATCATGGCAGAGGGACTTCAGAATGCAAATGAGGTTAGTTGGCAAGCTCTTCATCCATAGACAGTGCCACAAGCTGTCTCGGTCAGCGGAGTCCAAGGGGGCTTTCGCTTCATTGGAGACCACCCTAGTCGGTCGTTTGTGTGTCTCTGCTCTAAAACTTAGCGAAGAGTATGTGGTCGATGCAACCATGACCAGGGCGAAAGCATGACTCTCATTGCTCCGGTCCTCACGGGGACCAGTAAGTCGTCGAAGTATGGTACCCGTGCGAAGTTTTGAGGCAATAGAAATAAGGCTAATACCTCGATGATTTTTGCACGACAGTTGATGTTCGCCAGTCTGAAGGCGCCTCTTCAGTGTCTCAAATCGTGTTAGCAAGAGAAGCTAGCCCCATCAACAAAGGAGCACCACAATCTTTCAGCAAAAATTGTGGATCTTCCCCTGGTCCAGGAGCCTTGTTTCATTTCAACACGGAAGGCTCATATAGAATCTCTTCCGAAGTGGGTAGTGTAATGTCAAATTTCCACGTAGGCTCAGGTGATTCGGCAAGCGGCAGTGTCGCAGCAGGCGTGCTGAACTGCTGCTGAAAATGTTCCCGCAAACGGGCTAGTCGACGACGCTGGGAATAGAACAACCGTCTATATTTCTCAGCTATCGTCTCGCTAACGGGTGACTTTCTCGGACCCATGTTTCGAGTGAGCTGGAACATAACTCGGCTGTTCCCAATAGCACTGGCTTTCTCCATCTCACGGGCCTTTTCAACCCACCAACGTTCCCGGTCAACTCGAAGACTCCTTATCAGACATCCTTTCAGGGAGTTACGGACATGCTGAAACTCATTACCTATCGGATCTCGTTTACGCGCTTCGATCAAACTGATCGATGCTTCAGAGATCCATTCACAGTTATGACGTCTCAAATCGGGTTCGCAGCAAGTGCCAAACGCATTCTTTATGACACACTTGAGACGATCCCAGTCAGCGTTCGGCTCACCAAGCTCATTCATCAGTGCCAATTGGTGGGCCAGTTTGTTGTGCTCTTGTTGAACCGCATACTGTGAGTTCAAGTTCCAGATAAGGTTGGACGATAGGCGCACTCACAGTCTGTGTGTAAATTAGCAAATGTAATAACTGGGTGATCAACATATCCGCGATAAGTTCAAGATGGCAGAACAAAACATCAAAAAACCTATGCGACAAATGTGCAAGAATAAAAAGTTTATCACCCTTCGTTTAAGCGACATATGCGAGTTGATAGCTTATCCAAATAGATATTTAAAATGAGGTAACAAAATAGGCATTCATATAATACAACAAACCCATCGCCTGAAATAAAGAGATCAGCACGCAAGCACGCGATCACTAAATCGAATGGAACTGCATGTGGCATACCTATCAACACTGCACTGGTTCTACTTACGTTCTCAGCAGGACCCATTGTCGTTTCGCTGCTGAACCCGACTGGCATCGCTCGTGGCTTACTAAGCCTGCCTGACTCAGACTTTCGCGACTGCATGTGCTACAGCATCATGCGCTCGACGTCGATGGAGTACGCTGCATCGACACCTGTTGCTTCCACACCTATCGTTTCTTCTCCGCATACACGAGGGCTTTCTCCTACATCTCTGCAACTGCCTTTGTGATCGGATCGCGCTATTCACGCCCATCAACCGCCTTCGATTCCCAACACTTGAAATCAACATTTGCACTTGAAAGACTCACTTTGATCATGTTCTGGTAACGAATCTTCGGTTTCCCCCACATGCCGCTTTCCCACACTCACATGACCATGTGACAGCTGTTTCGATCTCCGTGTCGAATCCATACTGTACGCATGATCGAGCCACCTCAGATGTCTCAGCAAAAATATGCAGTCCACTGCATACATTCCCCACCGGCGCAATATATATGTACAAAGAAGTCAACTCGGAAGCGTACAAACTAACTACAGTGATGTATCACACATGCCACATCGACCGTATTATTGGCCTGAGTAGATAAATGGAGTTGAACCGGAAGCAGCATATTTATCAACCGCTGTGCTAATGATGAGTTCATACTTAACTTACTCGACCTATGTTAGATGTCGGTCACACGTGGCACGCTGGTGGCTTGCCAAACCGGCTTGCCTGAGGCACTCGCAACCGCATGTGCTACAGCGTAATGCTCTTGACGTCGAGCGGCGTGACTCCATCGCCGCCCATCGTTTCCTTAACCGACGTTTCTTTTGTTGCATGTAACTGATTTGCTATGCACCTGGGCAACCGCCTTCTAGAAAAGCTCCCGTCATTCTCGCCGATCCTCATCATCATCATCAACAGCAGTACATCAGCCATTTGAACTGATGCTTCGCTGCCATACAACCATGAGGACCTATGAAATAAAGAATAAGAAGGAGAGAAGGGGGACTTACCCGAAAACCTTAATGCCCTAAGCAAACATTCAGGGTCAAGGCGCCTACACCTTGTGTAGACAACATTCCGTCACAAACAGCTGGCTATCGTGCAAAGATAAGGCGGCATCGGCGAGACAGCTTCCTTGCGGCTTTCACTGCCCCGCGTCATAATCAGCCATTACCCCGCAGATAACTCAGCACCAAACACACTTTAAACAGACAATCCGATTAGGAGACGGCAGCAGACGCGCCACTGGTGTCGGTTGCGAGCCATGTCCTGTAAAGTCTCGAGCCAAGCACAAGGCGAGTCACGTGGACTCCAGCCCGGAAGGCGAGACGAACCAACGGCACCCAGTTTAGTTGTCAGTGTCTTCATTTCCCGCTGCCAAGTCAACTTCTGTCCACCTCGAGCCCTGCACCATCCTACACCTGGTAGACTGAACAAGGCCCTCCTAGGTAAGGGGTGACCAGGCATGCCTAGCACGTGCCCGAGCCAACGTAACTTATTCAGTGCTATCTGTTGTTCTAAGGAGCTAGCATGATTATCACCACCTAGTACTCGCCTACGCACATCATCGTTGCGGACACGCTGGTGCCATCCGACCCCAGCAATGCTTCGCAAACAACGATGACCAAAGACTTGAAGGCGCCTCAGATCTTCAGACCGAAGGGGCCAAGTTTCACTACCATAGAGCAGAACGGCCCTCACTGTGGCCTTGTATACACGGTCTTTCAGGCGGAGGGAAACTCCCTTCTGTCGCCAAAGATGCTGCAGGTTCAAGAAGGCAGCTCTGGCCTTTGCAATGCGTGAGCTCACGTCAGTTTCTATGCGCCCATCATTGCTGATGCAGCTGCCAAGATAAGTGAATTGATCAACCACCTCGAGTTCCTCGTTAGCAAGCGTCAAGGGGTCATCAAGTGGCTGGTGGCGCTGCAGCAACACTTTGCACTTTGAAGGTGCGAAGTGCATACCAAATAATGGAACCACTCTGGATAGGCTATTCAGGGTTGACTGTGCCGCCTCAACATTGTCGAAAAGCAAGACGATATCGTCCGCATAATCTAGATCAACTAACCTATCACCAGGCAGCACTTCAACGCCTACATCATGAGATTCCGCAAGTGAACACTCCATGATAGAATCCACGACGAAATTGAACAAACACGGGGAAATCGGACAACCCTGACGAACGCCACTTGTAGTCGAAAAGCTATCCGATAGGGCACCGTATACCCTGACGCGGCCTGTAGTGTTCGAGTATAGAGCATGAAGGATGTTCACATATTTCGTGGGAACACCTTTTCGCGCAAGTAATTCGAACAGAATCGATCGATCGACTGAATCGAACGCACTCTTGAAATCGAGGAACACAGCTATTGTCGGTCTGCGGTATGCGTGGCGCTGCCCTAGCATCTGCCGCAAAGTAAATATATGATCTATGCAGCCACGTCCTGGACGGAAACCGGCCTGCTCTTCCCTAATTCGAAATTCCCGTTTCACAATGAGGCGACGAACGATAATCGAGGCCAGTAATTTTGTCACAACTGGCGTTAGGCTAATACCCCCGTGGTTCGCACAGTCTGTGCGACTGCTCTTCTTGTATACTGCTACTACAATCGATTCGCTCCAATTAGCCGGCACGCTCTCTTCCTTCCAGATATGTTCAAATAGGGAGGTCAGTGCTTTGCAGAGGACCTCACCTCCATCCTTAAATAGTGCAGGTGGGAGGGAATCCGGGCCAGCGCATGAAAACGATTAAGGGCTGTGATCGCGTTTCGCACTTGGGCCTCCGACGGAGACTCTAAACTAACCGTCCATGGCTCGTCCTGCACCACCTGAGTAGGAAGTGGTCCGGGAGCAGGGGGCCAACTGAACTGATCTTGAAAGTGTTCCGCCTAATGAGCCATACGGCGCTCCTTATTGTGTATCAGCGCACCCGCGCTGTCCCTGATTGTCTCACTGACGCCTGGTTTTCTGGGATCAGTGGTGCGGATTAGCTGGAAGAGCTTGCGGTAAGTGCCTACTTCTCCTGCCTCCTCCATTTCTTGAGCTCGACTGGTTTACCAGGCTTCCTTGTCAGCACGTAGGCTCCGCTTTGGTTCACGCCTAATAGCCCGTCTGGTCACATTGTGTTCAGAACCAGCCGGGAGGTGTCTCCTAGCTTCAACAGGTTCACGGACCTCTCGGATATTCAGTGACTGGTGCGGTGACGACTGATAGTGCCACAAACAGATGCTCCTGCGTCGTGCATGGCGGCCGAGATCCTATTCCGCTGAAGTTTAGTGTAATTGGGACAAGCCAGCGGAAGTTCGGTACGCAGTGCTTCTTGATAGGCTTGCCTGACAGAGGGCGGGGACAATTTCTCCGTTGCCAATCGGGGGAGGCGCTTTGTGCGCCTTCCGTTAAAGTTCATGGAGAAACGACAGCGCACCGCGACATGATCAGGGTCGACACAGGTACTCCAGTACGAGCGGCAATCCAGAATGGAACCGCGCCACCTGTAACTTATGGCTATGTGGTCAATTTGGGTCCATCGCTGGCCAGCTACAGGTGGACGCCAAGTGGCACTTCGGTGCCCACTGTGTCTAAAAGCAGTGCTAGTAAGAAACAATTGGTGCTCCGCACACAGTTGCAGTAGACGCTAGCCGTTGTCAGTCCGTTCGGAGTTAAGTCCATAATTACCACCCAGCTGAGCTTCTGAAGAGCTCAGACGCCCTACTTGTGTGTTCATATCCCCTTCTGGTACTATGATATCTGAACTAGTAGTACTGCGTAGCAGCGTGTTCAGTTCGTGATATAAAGTGTCCTTGACTGCATTAGAACTGCAGTCGGTGGGAGCATAAGCAGAAATCACAAACAAACAGCGTTTTGTTTTACTTCGCGAATTTACCTTAGCTGATGTCCTCAAACGGGCTGCACATAAACGGCTGTTCATCGGAATTCAGTCAATCAACGATGACTCAGCCTTAGAGCTGAGAATGATACCAACACCAGCTTGACCCGTGAGTGCCGCATCGGCGTCTCCGGATGCGTGCAGCCAATAACGAGAGGATAAGCCGGGTGCAGTTAATTCAATAATCCCGTTAGGGTCATTAATCCTAGTTTCGGACACGCAACACACATCAACACCCAGTGTGTCCAAGGTGCGCGCGAGTGCAGCCTGCTGACCTGTTTGTCTTAGAGTGCGGATGTTGAATGTCGCCATGTAAACGGGACAGCGTGGCCTTATAAGGGACTTTTGCCGATAGGTGCTGTGGGATGGTGGCTGCAGATGGTTCTACTCCAGTGGCACTTCGGTTGCTGTCAATTGAGCTGGGAATTATAGAAGGAAGATTAGTAATAGGGGCCGGGATGGGAGTAAGAGAAAAAGGTGGAAAAGAAAGAAGGGCGGCGCCAGCAGTAGCATGTTTTCGCTTATCCGCCCTGCTGTATGCAGCAGATAAGGTGACCCTTGATAATCTGCGCGACGGCCGATGCAGGATGAAGTTTATATTTGAAGAAAATATCATGGTTGTATGTATGCTGAGATACTGCCAGGGCGCTCAGACCTAGACAGGAGAACCTAGAGGACCAGGAGACTGAGTTTGTCTGACCTCACCATTGACCAACCTGGTAGGAGTAGCTCTCAAGATGCTCGGAGGCATCACCCAGTATAGCTCAATGGGTCATTGAGGTACGCAAACCGTCGCACCACGTTAAGGTCCAGTCTCGTTGCAAAGGGGTCCAGTCTCGTCGCGCCGATGAAATGCCTTTGATTCCAAACACCTGAATTCAACATTAGCTCGTTATAAATTCACCTTGATTATGTCCCCGTAATGTGTCTTAGGTTTTTCACGTATCGCTTCGTTGCACTAGGTTATCCATACAGCAGCTGTTTGGGTGTACGCGTCGAATCTATGCGGCTGATATGCTCAAGACATCTCAGGTGCCGCAACGTAAGTATGCACTCCACTGCATATCTGCCACTGCGGCACAGAACTTCCGTGTCTGCAACTCGGTCATCCCAGCCGATGCGCAGAATCCGACAGGGGCACTGTTGATAGAAGCGCTTCAGATAACGTGAATCAGAGCGCTGAGTTAAGAATTTTTTGGTAAATCTCAGACTCACACTTGCATAATGCGGGTTACTTGGTGATTGTGCCGATTTGTAGTGAATGTCGATTGGTTGAAGGTGACAGTTTAAGTGCGAGAGCAAAGTAGTTAGGTGCATTATTTTCACGACCAAACAAGGGTTAACAGGGCTAAAAAGCAAATCATGGCTGCGTGTAAAGAAACTCGTAGCTCCGAGGGCCAGCTTTGTTTTCTGCACGTTCATAACATGCATGCTGGTGCAGGGTGGGCAGCGCTATTACGCAACTAGATATCAGCTTAGCGGTTCGTCGTCGCACGTGGTTCAGTGGCGTTAATCTCTTACTCGCAAGACTAAGGTCATGGGTTCGAACCAGGCAGGATTTGACTGGAACGCTCTACTAACGAGTCCCAATAGGACCAAACGGCCATCTAACACTTTCATCGATGTGTGGTGACTGCCTGGCTAGGTCCAGCTGTGACGAATATTCTCAAAAAGCAAATCGAGTGTACCGGCAGAGCTGAGCCACTGTAAAAGTAATAGGGGGTACGGATTACTTCTGTACGCACGGCTCTGACTTGAGGTGGCGGATACATATAGCTTCAACGATGGATATATGTCTACGGAATCCGCGCGAGAATCTCTCAGGAATGGAGTACATAACTCTAACATCATTTTAAGGGGCTGCGTTACTGTACTTGAGAAGGTGCTACATGATGGAGCTATTAGAAGACCTTGCTTCACCTCTGTAAAACCACCACGGGATGTGTTTGCGAATTCTGTGAGATAGGTACTACGTAGTACGACTCACGGGCGTACTTTCGGTACAGCTTCAACGTTTCGCCGCTGTGTAGAAGAAGGGACAACACCATCAACCGGTTTACACTCAGTTTCGTCCCAACAGTAAGCTAGTGATTTCCCACCACACGATATTCCAACTTTCCAAATTCAGCAAGTGCCTTCGATACGCGGATGCGCATCTCGCTCGTCATCTGTCGCTTGGTGGATGTTACACTGCCAAAGTCGCAAAATTTCGATGCTGTTTCTAATAGGTCATCAGCGACCTGGGTTTGCGATAGGCCCACTGACTCCGTTCCCCTTGAAGGCTTGAAAAGACAAACAGTCCTCCTTGTGTTTATGGCGAGCCCGAACTTGGCCGCTGTTGAAGCGAGAGCCCTAGTCATGTGCTGCTGCAAATTATCCGCCCTATGTACGAACAACGTGCAATTGTCGGCAAACAGCAACATACGGATGGTTGTCAAACACAGTAGGGTTCTGGTCCCGATGCAACCGATGTTCAGCAACCCACCATAAATACGCGGTGCTCCACGCGGACATCGTAATCACGAGCAGCATCAAAAGCACTAGACATCCCAGTTGGGTAAGGTTAAACGAGGCAGGGGCTAAGACATTGCTTTGCTTCGCACCAGAGACAACATCAATGCCATCCGAGGAATGTCCACTCAGCTGCATCCTACCCGTAACCACTGTTCAGGTATTCAATTAAACTTACAAGCTTACTCGGATAATCAAATTTACCCAACACTAGCCACGATGCCTCATGGTTCACAGTGTCGAATGCCTTGGTAAAGTCGATAAACAGCGATTGCAATGGCTAGTGTCACTCTTGGTATTTCTATAACTCACAAGCCTGCGAACACCATATAGTGCTGCTGACCGAGCGGAAATTGTATTGCTCTTCGGCCACCTGCGGCTCAACGACCTGAATGACGAGGGAATTGAGCAGGATTCGTGCGTTCACCTTCCCAACACAGCTCAGCGAGTTGATAACACGATAATTTGTGCAACATTGCTTGCTCCCTCTGGCCTTGTGCAGTGATAGCTCAAGAGCACCCTTCAAATCAGCCTGCACACATCACACGCGTTGCACAAAATGGTGTAGCAAGTTTATCAACGCAGGTCCGTCGTATTTCAACACCTCCGTCTGCTCCAGCGCATTTGCCGTTTCTCTACTGAACGAGTGCTCTCTGCATCACACGCATTGTCGGTGTGTCGGCAAGAGACATCTTTATCTCTTGTTGTTATAGCCTGTGCAACATATCCCAGTCAACCTCTGAATGTTCAAGAGATAATCGAACTGCTACCGCCAGATTTGTATTATGTCTGCAGTCTGCTTGCTAGCAGCGCCAGAACTAGCATCGAACAGTGTCATCTGCGGCTACAAGGTGTGCTCATACACGACGTTCAAGGAGTTAAGAAAATTCCTTATGTTGGCGGCGTTCGGCATAGCATTCCATTTGCTCCGCCTTCTCCGTCCACCATGCGTTCTTGGTACAACGGAGCTCTAGAGTCAGTCGCCATCAAAGTCTCTTCTCTGCATCGGTAGGGTTTGCCACATGTGTAACGAACGCTGCATACTTCTCCGACACTAATGCGCCAATAATCGCACTGTTGTCATCAAGCCAATTGGGTCAGTTACAGTTTGGGTGCCTGATCGTTTCAGGTGATGACTGTTGATTTATATCCGCGGTGTGGCTGCGCTAGATGTGAATGTTGAGAAGGTGCCTAACACACCGATAACTGGTTCAGGGAACTTCTGATCGTTACTATGGGAACTGGTGCAGGGTCTTTGCGACCGTGCTAGGGTCAGAGTGCATCTATACATCCAGTGCAAAGCGGACTACGGCCCAGCCAACGCCTTGTATACGTCTGGTACGCATGATTCCCAATTTCGATATACAAAAGGGCTATTGCTGTGTATGTTGTAGGAGTGTGGCCTGGTACGGTTGATGGAACGTGACCCCCATCCACTTGCCTCCCGGTCTTATTCCTTCGGGTTTTCATTGAATATGGAGTGTCTGGATGTCGCTGTGGGTGGTGCAGCGCAAGCCACCCATAACTCCTCTGTAGGCGCAGGCGTCCTGTGGAGGCCGCAGTGCCAGGCAAATCCGGAATCAGATGCCTCCAACCATTATATATATATATATATATATATATATATATAAAGTCTAAGGAGTATATATGTAACCATCGAAAGTGCATAGAAATCAAAGGAAATGCAGGTTTGCCTGACATAGGACGCAACATTTTTAGTTTGTTTCCTTTTTTATCATTTTCACTGTTAGAGGTATTAGACATTTGAATCAATACAATCATGTACACAGATTTTCCACTGATTCCGATTGCGAGCTTTGTATACAAACGGATCACGCCACTCGCACTATTCATCTTCGGGTCCAACGACGGTTAGTTGTGACTTCAGTGCTTTCCCGTACTGGCGCCAAGTGAAGGGCTGACCACCATATGTTCTCCCACAGGTCTTTCCTGCATGAACCGATCGGGCGCGGTGCGGAGAACGTTCAAACACCATACATTATATGTGATCTCAACTGACGCAGCAAAACCAGCTATTCAATTAGATACTCGCATTTCCAAGGACACCACTTACGTCCTCAAACAACCATTGTGGGAGACGGAAAAGCAGCATATATTCTCCACGCGAATTAGCCTGCGCTCGCTCTCATACTACAACTGAGTGACGAAGGCACTACAAACGCGGCCCTTTACCGTTATAGAGACTTCCCGACAATGCTTTGTGAGCGTCATATTGGCAAATACCGACCAGTTTTTAGTGATGCGGAGAAAAACTTCCTTGCTGATAACGCACCATCAGAAACGCAACTCACTAGTTAGGCGACGGGATCTACCTCTTCAAATTGTACACCTTCAAGGGAGAGCACGGGAGCGGATGTGGGCCAGTCCTAGCGAAAACGGAGCACATGCCATACCTAGATGCTTCAACCGCCAAACGATTCAGATTGAGTTACATGCTCCGCGGATCGTCGTCAATTGAGTTGATATGACTAGTGTCATCTAGGTCAACTGCGCACCCGCACGGTAGGATTTATAAACCACAAATATGGAAGTGTTAGAGCTCTCAACAGAATATCTTAAGTCGCAAATTGAATAGGACAATCTTGTCTTACACTGGTACTAACAGGAAAGAGTGAAAAAGCTTGTCATAAACGTCACTCTTCCAGTGACAGAGGTAAAATGCGCGTAGGATGGCCGGATACTTTATTGGACCCCGTTCCTTAGCAAGCAGGTCGATCATCTGAGTAGAATGCAGTACGAATATTTAATAATGTGACGATGATAGGTCTCTGGTACAGTTCGAGGATTCGTGGAGCGTGAAGATTTGGTCCACAAACACACGACCAGGTTGTAACCAGCTTGTTCTTCTCGCTACTATGATTCATAGGTTGGGGATAGTCTGTGCAGCATATTGGATGCCAAAAGTTTGGAAGCAACCGAGACGGGACTAATCCTTCGGTCATTGACTTATGGAATGTGGACATTTTTCTTGCAAAGCGGCCTTGGTCTTACAACTTAGGGCTGCACCTAATGCAGCCAAATTTCTCCGATACCGTTTCTGAGTCTCCAGAAAGACGCAGGTGTTATCTGGCTTCTTGGTTAGTAGGGAATGTCCGCGCAAACAGTGCTGGGGTCCTGCAGTTGGGTTTCAGAAAGACAACAGACGTCAACATCGAGGGACTCTAGGGTATGCGCTAGACCGGCTTGCTCCCCTATCTGCATGGTTGTCCGCACATTGCAGCCCGCCAGAGGGGACGAGTTTTGTATTCTAAGGAGGGTCAATGGTTGTACTCCATGGTTCGCGATGCGACCGACATCAGGTGTAGATCCATGAATACAGTGCTTCGCCGGATTGAAGCAAAGGGCAGTGATTCTTTTAATGATAAATCACGTCCGCCACGTCGCAGTGCTGTTAAACCGATATTTGTGCCTTCTTATAGCGCGAACGCTTGTCTATCTAAAACGCATCGCGTCCTGAAACAGCCGCTGAATCATTTGCTGGAACGGGAAGATCCGAAGCACTCAGTTTGCACCATAGAAAATTGTCCGGCGTGCCATTCAAGATACTCAGGGTGCACCTTGCTTCTACCAACCACTGGCTTTACCATCTTATCATCCTACTATCTTGTCGTTTATTCACTTTTTACATTTACAGATAAACTGCATTTATTACTGACTTGCTCGACTGTGGCAACGAAACGAACTAACGAGTACCAATTCACTCCACATCCACATGATTACTTGAGAACAAGACTCGGCCTTTTACTGCTGCCCTTCCAATCATTCTTCTTTTGGGCCCTTACTGACCGATTCGTATTCCATGTAACCACACTGTTAAAAATCCTACCTTGGCACCCAATGTGTATCTTGCCATTTCTGAAACAATCACTTCATTCCACTTCTTTCCTATACCATTCATGCCTCTCTGAGTGACAGTGATGAACCTATGTTTGAGTTTTTCCGATCATCATCATCATCCGGTATGTGCTTGACCGCACCTCCATGATCATGCCGAGAATAAATCTTATTTTTTTAACCCTATATAACCCAATATAAGCCGATGATTTTTTGACAATTTTTCATTTCTGTAATGGGGAGGTCGGCTTTTAAAGTGGTTATATGGAGTCAAAAAAAGTCACATGCAAGATCTACTCAGGAATTCACTCTGCACACCACTGCCCTTTTCTTCCCTTAGTACCACCCGCTATTAACGGACGGTATTCCAGACCGGGCATCTAAATACCTATAACTGGACACGTTACTTTTGTGTCGAAAATTCTCGATATATTGCACAGTTGTCGTTCGCGACGGATGGCAGTAGCGAATCAAAATCGCTTATACATTATCTTATGCCCGGCCATCCGGTGTCTTACAAGTACAAAGTCGTCATACACCCCTGACCGTGGACTTCACTCTCACCCACTTCTCTACTGTTGTACACATTCATGAGGCCCCCAGCTCACCTTACCTTGTATTTTCGGCTGTCTAGCCTGTTTCATATGACTAACACCTAGTCATTAGACTGTCCGGTGCGGTGAAAGCCTATTCTGACGGCCTCACGCCCCAGTAACGGCGATTATCACACATTACAGTCACCACAACTGATCAATGCTAGAGCAGATTGCACTTGAACCCAAACAGGTGAGAGCAGATAGTGATGACGTCAAAATCGTGCAGAAACATGACCCTGATTTTACTGTTCCACCTATCATCTGACCTCCTTTTACTTGTACATAACCAGCAATAGCTTTTTGTAAGTTTTGCTTATCTGCTTCATAATTGTACGCGCCCGAGATTTATTGAAACAATTTTCTTCGCTATTGCTCTCTTGATATCTGCATGGGCATATTTTACGAGAAACAATTTCCAGCTCTCGGGAAATACTTAGAACCGATCTTGAACTCATGATTTCAGAAGGGTTTGCAAACAATACCAACCGGTTGTTTTCAAACGTTTCAGAATCGATTTCGTTTCACTTCGTTTTTTTACTGGTCGGCTAATACCGGAACTTATCACTTTGGACAAATTTGATGTTGCATTTACACTGTCGACTTATCTATGGATGGGCTTGTATTCGGCAATATACGGTATTTATTCAAAATAGAGCCCTTAAAATCGATCAATGTTTCAACCAGCCCAATCAGGTAGTCGATGTCACGCGGTGCGCACACGCACGAGATGCAGATGTTACGATGTTTTCTTCGCCGAGCTGTGCAATTTGATTACGGATGTTTCATTACCAATACCATTGACCACTTCCGTGATAAATCAACATCTCAGCACCCAACCCGAGGTGCCGATACTTCGTTCTCTGGAGCTATTCGAACGCCGCAAAGATATACCCACGGAATCAGATTGCAACGAGCAGCGCCGTTCTGCCAACCGGCTGCTCAAGTAAAGTCTACGCAAGGATCGCGAGACATGGTGGTCTGAGCGTGCTTTAGAGATGGAGAGCGCTACGCTCTCTGGTAACACTCACAGGCGTTTCCAACTCATTCGGCCCATTGGCCTCAGGAAACCTGGTGTCTGTGAGGTCATTTGTGAGGTGGATGAGTCTCCGATCACCAACCAACAGAGGCGTATTTACCACAGTTCAACTGGCCTCCACCATCCATCAGTACATGCACTACTACGTGTTGTCCACCCTGGCTCGTCCCACTGAATCCACCCAGCGATATATATATATATATATATATATATATATATATATATATAATACACAATCTGTGGTACAGATATTGTGCCATCGGAATCATGGCTGAATAGGAAAACAATATGAAAAATAAGAAAAGAGCAACAAGAAATGCTTTTTTTGTCAAGTTTACCACTCACAGTTTTTGAAATATTTTTTCAGTTTGTTCTTTTTTAGGGGGAGGAAGAAGGGACAACGCAACACACTGATGCACACGTCCGCCATTGACATCGATCTTGAGCCATAACTTCTAAGGTTTTCAACCAGCAAGTATCCTCATCTCTCGGACCCCAACCAGGTAGTCGACAACAACCGGCCTAGGCCAATTGTTTCGTCAACTTTTTCATGCGGCTTCTCCATGTTGTAGGCTGTCCACCAGACCGTCTCTTCCAGCCCTGTCCAGCAAGTGCAGACAACGCACGACGGGGGTAACGCTGGACAGGCATGCGCAATACGTGTCCCAACCACCGCAGTTGATGCAGTGAGATGAGCTCCTCGAGCGAGTGGCTTCCACGTCCCAAGACACGCTGTCTAACTTCCACATTGCTTACGTGCTGCTGCCACCACACACGGGCAATGGACCGCAGACAGCGGTGCTCGAAGACGGATAGCCTGCGCAAGTCAACTTTACGAATGGGCCATGTCTCGCATCCGTACAACAGTACAGCACGAACAGTTGCACAATAGACCCGCCCTTTGATGGAGAGACGAATGTCGTGGCGACGCCACAAATGCCTCAGCCTAGAAAAAGCGAGGCGTGCTCTCGAGATGCGCATCGAAATCTCGTCTCCAACAGTCCCGCCAGCAGTGATGCAACTTCCCAAGTAGACGAAGTTCTCCACAACCTCCAGTGTCTCACCAGCAAGCGTGAGTGCATGCAGAGGTACCTGCCAGTCTTGAAGGTGAGCCTTGCATTTGGATGGCGACAAGTACATACCGTACTTTGATGCTTCAATCGTCAAGCGGTTTAATGCAAGTTGGACGACCTGTGGATCGTCACCCAGCAAGACGATATCATCAGCATAATCCAAATCAACAACTCGACTACCTGGGAGGAGCTCAACGCCAGCGTTCAACGAATCGCTCAGAGCGTTCTTCAGGACATCTTCAATGGCAAAGTTGAATAGGAACGGAGAGATAGGGCATCCTTGTCGAACTCCACTGGAGACCACTAAGGTAGGCGAAAGCATGCCATAAGCCCTAACCCTGCCCGAGGTCAGAATATATAGAGCGCGCAGTATGGAGACGAACCTCTCGGGGACACCGTTCCTCAGAAGGCACTGCCACAGTACTGGACGATCAACAGAATCGAAGGCTGCACGGATATCCAGGAACACAACAATCATTGGCCTCTGATACACATGGCGGAGCTCGAGGATCTGGCGAAGTGTGAAGATTTGATCGATGCAGCCGCGACCAGGGCGAAACCCAGCTTGTTCTTCTCGTTGCAACGATTCGCGTGTTGGGGATAGCCTGCGAAGTGTGATGGACACCAGCAGCTTGCAAACGACGGGGACTAAGCTTATGCCTCTGTAGTTGGAGCAGATTGTGCGCAGGCCCTTTTTGAAGATGGGTACGACTATCGATTCACCCCAAAATGATGGAACCTTCTCTTTCGACCAAATTTTCGAGAACAAAGCGGTGAGTTCTCGGACCAGCGATGCGCCACCATCTTTAAATAGAGCTGGGTGAAGACCATCAGGGCCGGGGGCTTTATAACGCTTCATGTGCTGGAGCTCCTGCTCGATTTCCTGGGAAGAGGGAGGGTCTGTTGGGGTAGACCACTCAGCCCCAGCGCGAGCGCCAGAGGTAGCAGATGGAGCTGGGGGCCAACAAAATTTGCGAGCCAAAATGTTAGGCCCATCGCTCCAACCGTCGTTGAAGATTGGTGATTAAGGTGCCATCCTCTTCGCATATTGTTTCACTTATACCAGATCGAACACCTTCGGTGACTCGAAGGAGATGGAAGAGTTTCCTGGTATTACCACAGAGACTAGCAAGCTCCATCTCCCTAGCACGTTCACACCACCAAGCTTCGCGGTCCATTTGCAGACTCCTGCACAACTCTCGACCAAGGTATTGGCGTTCTTCAATGTGTCTGGAATCCGATGGGATCAAGCGGCGTCTGTCCATCAGCGACAAGGAGTCGGCGGAAATCCACTGTTTTGTGGGTGACGGGTAACTCCACAAGTGTCGATACTGGCGGAAACTAACGCATCTTTGATATGCGCCCACTGCGAATCGAGATCACCGTCAGTAGTTGAGCCAAGAAAGTTGACAGTGAGGCTTGGTACCTGGTTAAAACCGCAGCGTTTTGTAGATTCGCGACGTCCGGTCGGTAGTGGGCGCGCTTAGGTGATCCTCCGAAACGCATGCAAATCTTAGGACGAACCAATGCGTGATTAGAGTCTAGAAAAGTTGACCAGTACGATCGGCAGTCCGTTACGCTTCCGCGCCATCTATAGCTGATTGCTATATGGTCAAGCTGGGAGCACTCTTGCGTTTGTGAGGGTAGCAGTCTGTCTCCTCGAGTGTCGAAAACTAGTGCTCGAAAGAAACAAGCGATGATCAGAGCAAAGAGCAAGTAGTCTGTCTCCATTGTCTGATCGACTGCCACCGAGACCAAAACTACCCCCAATGTGGTGCTCGCTTGGTAGAAGGCGGCCAACCCGTGCGTTAAAGTCCCCGGCAAGAATGACTATATCCGTCCGTTTGGAGGAACGCAGAAGTTCATGTAGTTGTTGGTAAAAGCTATCCTTGACTGCATCCGGGCTGCAGTCTGTAGCGGCGTAGGCGGAGACGACAAATAAGGCACGCTTAACATCTCGACGCCTGCTTACGTTACATGAACCTCTTAGTCTGACTGCACATAGTCGGCTGTTGACTGGGATCCAGTCAAGCAGAGCTGATTCAGCCCTGGCACTTAATACAACCCCAACACCAGCTTGACCAGTGGCGGCAGATTCTGGGTCTCCGGAAAGCCGCAAGTAGTAGTTGGCGTCAGAGTTTACCGGAGAGGCCATTTTGATGACGGCGCTAGAGTCTTGTAATCTGGTCTCTGAAAGACAACAGATGTCTACCGATAGCGTTTCAAGAGTACGGCCCAGACATGTTCGTCGTCCGATCTGCATCAAAGTTCGAACATTAAACGCTGCGAGGATGAATGGAGAACCAGGTCGAAGAAGAGCTGGAGCTTCGGTGGAGTGAGAGGCGGTTGCGATCGCAGGACATTGAAAACCGGGAGTTTGGCTGTTACTTCCATCAGCTGCGAGACGTAGGTCGTTTGTGACCGTGACCGTAGAAGACACAAGAGTACATGTAGGTGAAGGACGGGAGGTGGGGTGGTCTGTGAGTGGACGTTGAGCGGTTGAGTTAAGACAGAAGAGCGGCATAGCAGTAGTAGTAGTGAGCGGTGTAGTCCATGATTCGTCAGTGGGCGTGATACTATCCGGTTGCCCAGGCCGAAGTAGAGGGTTGTCTTAGGGGGCCCTACCCCGAGCCTTTGATCAAAGATCTAACCTACAAGGCAGCAGGGCGATGTGAGGGCGTCGAACCCGTCGTAGATGGTTCATACGCCTTTCGGTCCGTGAAGGACCAGGGGCCCAACTCACCCTTAAAGTACAATGTCTCTCAGGGAGGGGCAAGGGGCAGTGACTTTATTTAGTGGCGAGTCACATCCGCCACGTTGCAGTGTTGTTAAACGGACGTATGTGGCTTTTTATAGGGAGAACGCTTGCCAGGCGAAAATCCACCACGTCCTGGAACACTGCCGCCGAACCATTCGTTGGAACGGGAAAAACCCGAACCACCCAGCTGGCACCACGAGGAGGTTGTTCGGCAAGCCAGCCGTGGCCGAGTGGTCTGCACGTTCGCTTTGTAATCATAAGGTCACCGGTTCGAATCCGCGTAGGGGTGGGCGTCCTCGCGGTATACTCAGCCCGCGCGCGACTGATGGTGGTCGCGCGGCAGCGAAGCGCCGTTACGGCGTGCAGCTGACACATCCACCCAGCGATGCGGAAGTCTGCCTCGAGATTCGACGCTTGAAGCGTTTCAAGGCTGCCGGCTTAGACGGACTTCTTCCGGAACTATTCGAGTACGGCGGTGTGGCGATCATTAATCAGCTGACCGCGCTGTTCGCAAAAATTTGGCATGAAGAGAAAGTGTCTTCCTCTTGGGGCGAATCAGTCATTGTCCCGATTTTCAAGGAAGGCGCTCGCACTTCATGTGCAAATCATCGAAGGATTAGTCTTATTTCGGTTGTTACTAATATATTGGCATCCATTCTGCTTCGCAGACTATCCCCAGTACGTGAATCATACTACCGTGAAGAACAAGCTGGTTTCCGTCCTGGCCGCGAATGCATGGATCAAATCTTCACGCTCCGCCAGCTCCTCGAACATCGCCACATTTATCACAGGCCCGCTATCGTTGCATTCCTAGACATACGTGCCGCTTTTGACTCCGTTGATCGACCTGCTTTATGGCGTTGCATGCTAAAGAACTGCGTGCCAGAGAAATATACCGCTATCTTACGAGCACTTTACCTTCATACATCCGGCAAAGTGAGGGTCTATGGCAAGCTTTCCTCGCATTTCGCTGTCAATAGCGGTGTGCGACAAGGCTACCCTATGTCCCCATTCCTCTTCAACTTCGCAATCGAAGACGTTCTGTCGAATGCTCTAGAAGGTTTCCAACATTTTGGCCTAGAGCTTCTACCGGGTGAGCGCGCGACCGACTTAGATTATGCTGATGATATCACCTTATTTGGTGACGATCCTCGGGATATGCAACTCATTCTGGATCGTTTGGCGGTTGAAGCATCTAAGTATGGCATGAGCTTCGCCCCATCGAAGTGTAAAGTACTGCTCAATGATTGGCTTTCACCTGCTCCCATGCTCACTTTCGAAGGTGCACAACTCGAACAGGTAGATAGTTTCGTCTACCTTGGGAACTGTGTTTCTGCTGACGGCACTATCAACAAAGAAGTTTCTCTTTGTATCGCTAAAGTTCGATCGGCATTTGTCAAACTGAGGCACTTGTGGCGTCGTCGCGACGTCTCATTCTCACTAAAGACCCGTGTTTACAGCGCATCAGTTCGCTCAGTATTGTTGTATGGGTGCGAGTCCTGGCCGATTCGCGTGGAAGACATGCGTCGTCTTTCTGCCTTCGATAACGGTTGCTTAAAGAGGATCGCTCATGTTTCGTGGCAACATCGAGTTAATAGTAGTGACGTTCGTCGTTGCATTTTGGGGGATGCGTTCCCTTCAACAAACTGGTTTTGTTGTGCCAGTTAAGATGACTCGGTCACGTCCTACGCATGGCACCTGAGCGTCTACCGCGTCGCGCTCTATTCGCTCGTCAAGGACCTGGCTGAAAGCGACCGTGTGGTGGTCAGCCTTCCACTTGGCGACATCACATGAAATCGCTGACGTCGTGTCTAGCAGTTGTTAGGTCCGTACATATTCCAGAATGCGGACCCAAAGATGAGGAGTGCCAATGGCTTAGCACTCTTGCGGACATGGCTCGCACCCGGAATCAGTGGAAGAATTGTGTACAGTATTGTATTGAGTCACATGTTTAATACTGCAATCATGGAAAATGAAAAAATGAGAAAACTCGGCGTGTTAAAGTCAAACTAAAAATGTTTTGTTCTACTTTTTGCCAAAATGTCCAATTCTTCCTACGGCATATTAGTTGAAGTGTGTTGCTTACCTTCAACTAACATTCCACGATGATTATGACGCAGTGACTTCCCCTTATCTGCTAATCCATGGCTTTGTTGGCTCTATGTCTAGTTGCTAGGCTGTCGACATGGTTGGCGGCATCCGTTTTCGGCTTTGCCTGTCACTCTGGCCAGCCACAGGACGCCTGCGCCTACAGAGGGACCATGGGTGGCTTGCGCTGCACCACCCACAGCTCCAACCACATATCCCATATCCAGTGTAAACCCGAAGGAATAAGACCGGAAAACATGCGGATGGGAGCCACGTTTCATCAACGGAGCCGGCCCACACTCCTTCACAGGCAAACACAAGCGCGCTGTATTTGGGAATCAAGCGCACATAAGGCGGTGGCTGAACCGTAGTCCACTCCACACTGAGTGCATGGAACCACTCTTTGATCCTAACGCGGCCAAAAGGATCGTGCACCCCGTCCCCTCCAGCAACGAGCAACTGTCTCCTCGAGTCAGTATGGATGAGGTAGTGGATAGTAGACAGGTAGGCACCTTGTCAACTTGCACATCAAGCGCTGTCACACCGGGGATATCAAGCAACAGCCAATCACTTGAGAGAGATACAAAGAAGATAACTCAATTAATGCATAAGGAAACGGTGACATAAACCTTTTAATGAGCACATGAAATAAGTTGTTTACAACCGAATACTAGATAAGTTCACGAGGACAGAAAATATACTATACGGAAATGCCACGAACATGAAAATGTTATGGAAATCGAATACAATTGGCTTAAGCGAGGTGTGCAAGCTAATGGAATAGAGTACAGGCAGACATGTATTTGTGAAAGAAAAGCATTAAGGCAAAATTGAAAACCCACCACCTGAAATAAAGTGACTGCATACAGGCACGCGGTTAGTAAATCGAATGCAGCGTACCTACAAACGCTGCGCCGGTGCTGTCTACGTTCTCTGCAGGACCCGTCATCGTTTCTGTAGTGGTCCCGAGTGGCCTCGCTCATGGCTCACTAGGCCTGCCTGACCCAGGCACTCGCGACCGCATGTGCTACAGCACATGCGCTCGATGTTGATGGAGAACAACCCGTTGGCGCTTGCCGCTTCTTCTCTGCATGCATAAGGGCTTTCTCCTGCACCTCGGCAACTGCCTTCGTGAACAGATCGCGCCATGCATGCCGATCAACCACCTTCGATTCCCATGATCTGCAATCAAGATTAGAACGTGTGAGGCTCAGTTTGATCATGTCCTGGTAACGTAACTTCGGTTTCCCCACATGCCGCTTCCCAATACTCAGCTGACCATATAATAGCTGCTTCGGTATCCTTGTCGAATCCATACGGCTCACATGACCGATCCACCTCAGGTGTCTGAATAAAAGTATGCCGTCCACTGCATACATCCCATTTCGGCGCAACATTTCCGTGTCTGCAACTTTGTCGCCCCAGTCGATGCGCAAAATCCGTCGCAGACACTGCTGATGGAATCGCTCGAGATATCGCACATCCCGCGGGTACATCGTCCACCACCGTTGACATACATACATACATACACCGATACTTCGACTTGTTGCAAGGCACGTATGCTTTGACCGATGGGGCGAAAACGATTGCCATCGGCTATGGTCACTGTCCGGTTTCCTTGTCATTTGTATTGCTAGGAAACAGTGAGGCAATATTACAAGGCAACAAAGCGGGAACTGAGGTTAGTGGGGTCACGACGAGAATTACTGAAAATCGATTACGTAGTGTGAGTTGTGACAGTTCGGTCTATTGCTGGAGGACTGTTGCTAATGAACCACTTCCCATTGAGCTAATCGAGCCAAACTTTTATGTCTGATGAACATCCCGTTCAGTAGAACTTGTATAAGTTCGCATTTTATACGTGACAACTGCCGTACCGCTGTATCCTGCTTTTGCTATTCCAACTCAGACTACACGAACCCTTTCGATCCTACAACGTTGAAAAGTCCGATCAGTGTATAGTCTGGTTCATACTTCCAACAATGAGATAAAATTCAATTCAGTGATTTACTGTCTAGCCGGGTTGTTGATGGTCTCTGTTCGTCAAGGTCGCTGGACGGCATGTTTGTTTTTACCACTCGTTCTGTGAGTGGCTGGCGTGAAGGCCAGGCTCACGGTCGGTCACAATTGACCGGCAGTGTAGCTTCGTGGAATACATTGACCTTGTTCTGCGCACACGTTGTCGCATATGGTGCAGTAGGTCAACGCTGTGTGCTTTCAATGTTCATGGTAAGTGGATTCAATTTGAGAGTTAGAACTAAATTCCGTGCCTCCGGGTGCACCGCATTTGCTCGATGGCGTACACGTATCCTCTCTAATGTGACTCAGTTCCTTACGTAAATTTCGTCCTTTTGCTCCACTCCGGCTGCATGATACAGGAGTCAGATTTGAATTGCACTGTTGCCTCATTGTCTTGTTGCTTCACTCCCGAATCTAGTACTTCCTTGTGGATAGGTATCAAGCAGTTTACACTTTCATTGACACTGATTTTCGATAGCACAAGCTGAGTAGTTGGACACTTTTGTGACCCGTCATTCACTAATAACACATTCTGTGGGCATTTTCTTCACCGACATGGTGGCTTATTGTTCCCTTGTGTTCCTTTATTTCCTTTTTTAATCACCTACGCGAATTTACTGAAGCTGTGACTGTTTGCGCTATTTCATGTGGACAAA
Organism: Dicrocoelium dendriticum; assembly: GCA_944474145.2. Classification (NCBI taxonomy): domain Eukaryota; kingdom Metazoa; phylum Platyhelminthes; class Trematoda; order Plagiorchiida; family Dicrocoeliidae; genus Dicrocoelium; species Dicrocoelium dendriticum. The sequence goes on along the minus strand of OX104064.1, from coordinate 74,086,716 downwards.
GCTCAGATGTGCTCTGTGGTTCTGTAAGAAACCTTGCACCACTTCATTTTTGGTATCTTATATTGGGCATGCCACGTATCCAACGCAGTTTTCCTTGCTATTGTTGATTCCCCTTCGGTATCCTCGGTGAACGAGCCTAGTCGGTTTGGCGGCTGAAGTTCAAACGATTCTTTGTCAGCCGAATGAACTGGTGGGTTTTGCTTTCTCCCTCAGTATCAGTTTATGGCACCTGTTCAACCAGTGCGCCGTCATCAATAGGCGGTTTATTTTTCCTGTTTCATTTAGATGTGTACATGTCCACCCTCCTTCCCAATTGCTCACTGTGCAGTTCCGTATCGGCTCTGCTGTCTCACACTACTCTTGCCTATTACTATTTATCTTACTGGGATTTGGGTGTTAACCTACGGAGCCTCTGGCTGGTTACGCGTGTGCGGAGCACGGTGTCTTGATATCACAGGCATTCTGATACCTCATATATAAGCTCGTGCAATTATTCCTATCTACGTTCTCACTAACTAACCTCACTTCAACCAGCTCTGCAGATAGCAAATCTAGGCTTCCGCGCCATCTGGTAGATACCGCTTGCTGCGTGTGTTGATTGAAGGTCCCATTATCTTTCTTGGCCTGTTTTATGCCGGGGTGTTTCAAACCATCACACTGCGATGGCCGCATTGGTTTTCAATAGCTTTTAGTCTATTCTTCATAAGTGGTCATTTCCTTATTTCGGAGTCTTTTCTTCCTATTTGGGTTGGTATTCGTCTTTCTCGGCTTCCTTGTCTCTTAATACTCTTGTCTGTGTTGTTATGCATCAAATTCCCACATCTCATCATGTGACCAGACAGTGCGACATCCTCCATCGCTGCTGCTATGGGCGCAACGTTCACCTTACTACGACGAAACCAAGGTTCCCTAGGCGTTTTACAGCTTACTCTGTTCCCCACCTTGGCCCTCATTCTTACCCAAAGTATTCTTCAGTCATTCCTGGAAATTAGATCTTCGTCTTGCCGGCACATCATTATCCACCATGGATCACGTTACTAATTTGATTTTGTTGGCCCCTTAGGGGGTTGGGTTGACATGAATCCCACTAATGAGTGATCTTATTTAATAAATGGAACTGTATGTTTGTGATCCTCATACTGATCTTCAAAATACTATTTAGACAATTTCTGTTTCAGTCCCAATCACTGGCTTATTTGGCCAGAGATGACTACCGTTTCTCCTCCCTAACCCTTACTCTGTCAGCTCCGTCTCGAGTGGACACTTGTGGGCACTGATTCGCATCGTTTCTCTTTGGTTCACTTCACGGTCTGGTCACTATGCCCCACAACACAGCATGAGTTACGAGCGGCCCTCTTTTGTTATTTGTCTGTTTACACTTTGTGAGTTTGACTGGGCGCCTGCATACCCAGATGTTCATTCGATGCACATTTTTAACTTGCTTGCTCTCGATTATTTCCCCATGGTCGATTTTAGGCCCTGAACAGAGGCAGTCCTCTCTGATCGAACGATCCATTCTGTTCGAAATATTTGTGCGGAAAGGTCTTCCCATAAAGTAGGTGAACATTTTACGTACGCTGTACCCGAACACCACTGGCCGCTTCAGCGTCTACGGTGACTTAACAGATATCTTCCCGATAACAAGTGGCGTTCGTCAGGGTCGTCCACTTTCCCCACTTTTGTTCAACTTCGTTGTGGACTCCATTAAGCTTTGTTCCCTTGCTTAGCCTCCCGATGCAGGCGTTGAGGTTCTGCTTGGTGAGAAAGTAGTTGAGCTTGATTATGCGCTCGATGTTGTATTGTTGTTTAACGAGGTTGGGGTAGCCGACTCAACCCTGGTTTCCCCTCCTGGACTGATCCCATCACTTAGCATGCGCTTCGCACATTCAAAGTGTCAAGTGTTGTTACAGGACCACCAGCCACTTGATGGCGAGGAACTTGAGATAGTTGATCAATTTAATTACCTTGACAACTATAAGCACTGATTTTGGCTCATGTATTGCAAAAGCTAGGACTGCCTTTTTTAATCCGTGATATCGTTGGGGACAGAAAGGCCGTATTTACAAGACCACCATGAGCGCTGTCCTACCCTGTGGTAGTGAGACTTAGCCGCTTCAGTCTGAGGAGCCTTAAATACTTTGCTTATCATTTTCTGCAAAGTATTGGCAGTATCGGATGGCACCAGTGTGCCCACAATGCTAATTTGGGTAGGCAGATGGTAGGCAGTGATAGTCAAGCTATTTCATTCAAACAACAAATAGCACTGCATAAGTTGCATTGGCATGTGCACGTACTACTTTTGCCCGGGCACTGCTTACTGAGAAGGGCTTTGTTCTGTCTCCCGGATGTAGAGTATCACAAGGCTCGAGGTGGACAAAAGTTGACTTGGCAGCGGGAAATGAAGTCATTGTCTACAAACGTGCTGCTGTTGGTCTGCCTCCCTTTCCATGCTGTAGTTTACGTGACTCACTTTGTCTGGGCTTGCATTCGACACCGATTTCATGTCCGCCACCGTCCCCTAGTCGGACTGCCTGTTTAAAGTGTACTTGGTGCTGAGTTATCTACGGAGTAGCGACGCGGGTCAATGAAACCATCAAGGAAGCTGTCTCGCTGATGCCGCCTTATCTGTACGGTAACCAACTATTTGTGACGGTATGTTGCTGAGTAGATGCAGTGGCCTTGACCCTAATGTTTGCTTAGGACATTGTGAGTTTACATCCGGTCCCCTTTCTCACCCTCTTATTGTCCTTCGTTCCGCAGATCACTGTAGTTTTATGACAGCGAAGCATCAGCTCAAATGGCTGATATACTGTTGTTGATGATGATGACAATCCCCTCCGTGACTTTATGGGTAGCACGGGCCGATCTACCTTTAATAATTGGTTCGCCTTACCCTGCAAGTCGGGCTTTTGATATCAAGGCGGGAGAGCCTATGGTGCACAGAGGCTTGTGGTGGCTAGATCCTGTCAGATGGTCCACCCACTCCTGGTAATATTATGCCGTGGGCTCATGTTCTGAACGCCTCCTCATGGCGACCGCTGGGTGGAAGTTGCGTTATGCCCTTCTTCTAGCTAAGAGCCAAGACTCACCAATCTGCATGAGTCGGTGAACTGACCATGTGCTAGACCCACTGCCTTTCGGGTGTACATTTAATCAAAGGCTTTGGCTGAGGACCCAAGTCGTTCTCCTGTCAGGTGTGGGCGCCCTTCCATTATCCTAGTCCACACCCCATCCTCTTCGGAGGTTAGCAAGTGGTCGATGGCCCTCTTCTCGTAAAACCGAGCCATGGGAGACAACAGGTCTACGGGTTATAAGCTCACAGCTCCATTGGCGTAAATCATGAGCGCCACGCATTTTCTGTGATGGTGACAGGGCACCTCCGGGTGTTCAATGGTTTGCTACTGCTCGGCTCAAGCCAGGCGGCCCATGGTCAAATTGGTGCAAACCCGCCAAAACCCACCTGCGTCTGGCCGTGGTCGCAGGTGCGTATCTTAACACTGTCGCAAAAAATCATATGTATTGTTCCAGATCCTCGAAGACTGCGTGCGACAGACCTCAACTAGGTCACAATAGGTCTCTGTAATCACATTCCCAAGCTGGATCTGCTCCCCACTGCCTTGTGGGTCAGGCTATTGAGCCAAGCGCTCCGAGTGGAGTCCCTCAAACAAACCTCCGAAACACAATCACCACCACTCGTGCGATTGCCCACCAATTCATTCGCATGCCTGCGCGCAAGGCACTCAACATCGAGTCCTGGAACGTGTGCACCGGAACTCGAGTGAGCCCTTCGAGCGGCGCACTGCACTGGTCGCGATGGAACTGACGCGCTACCACATCAATATTGCGGCGCTCAGTGAGTCACGGCTCGCTGAGCAAGGTAAGTTGCATGAAGCAGGTGCTAGCTACACATTCTACTGGGTGGGCAACGCCACCTCAGCACCACGTGAACATGAGGTCGGATTTGCAATATCCGATCGCCTCCATGGCCAGGTCGTTGGTGAACCAACAGGCACCAGCGCGCGACTGATGACTATTCGCCTACGACTCGGAAGTGGTAAGTTTGCCGCTTTTATAAGCACGTACGGTCCGACCATGTGTTATCGTGATGACACGCGTGATCAATTCTACACCTAGCTATCCTCCGTGGTGCGGTCTTTGTCGAGGAGCGACCGACTATTTCTGCTGTGTGATTTCAACGCGCGCGTTGGGCGTGATGCATCGGCGTGGGCAGATGTCATCGGTCCGTATGGCATTGGTTCAGCGAATGCGAACGGTGACAGGCTGCTCTCACTGTGTGCCACTCACGGCCTGACGATCACGAACACTCGGTTTGCACTGAGTGCGAGTGATATAGCAACTTGGACGCACCCACGGAGTGGCCACGCGCACCTGCTCGACTATGTCAGCGTACGTCAGCGTGATATGCGTGAAGTGCGCATGCTACGTGTACTGCGTGAAGCTGAGTGTGGCACTGATCACAAATTTGTGCGGACTAAGCTGTACATATGTTTTCGTAAATCTACGTATTGCACTACTTTCGTGAACCGGAAGATATATAACTTCTTTCTGTAGGTACTGTGGCGAAACGTATTGAGCTGGAGAAGGCGATGGCTGCACGCCTGTGTGATGTGGAATGCATAGCCACAGTGGGCGGCCTGTGGCACCACATTCGCGATCAGGTGACAGCTGCTGCCGAGCAGACCATCGGGCGCGTAAACTGTAAGCGTCCTTATTCGTTTGATGAGAACCATGCGTTGATCCGCGCATTGGTGTTGCGGAAGAATGCAGCATTTGCTGCACATGTGGCCGACCTCAGTGACCGGGGGAGAAGAGTCAGTTTCGCAAAATTCGACGGCGACTGACTCGAGAGCTCCGTGGCAGTAGAAATGCATGGTGGACGGAGAAGGCGAAGCAGATGGAATGCTACGCCGAACGCCGCCAACACAAGGAATTCGTTGACTCCTTAATCGTGGTGTGTGGACCGAGATTGGAGCCGCTGAGGACGCTGATCGATGGTAGTTCACTCGCTGTTTGCGCACACACTGCAGAAATAATGCAGATCTGGCGGAAACTCTTCGACTGTCTGTTGAACAGTCGCTCAGAGATCCTCTGGCCTCAAACAGTGCGATGTGAATGCGAGTCTTGCAGACACGCCGATATTGGATGAAACGCAGAGAACACTTGCTCAGCTGCGAAACGGCAAGTGTGTCGACGGGAACCCGCCTGAATCATTGAAACACGACGGACTCGCGTTGATGAGTGCGCTGCACCACTTGGTGCAACGCGTATGGATTGAGGATCAGGTGCCTTCTGCATATAAGCATGCCCTTGTGCTACCACTGTACAAGGGCAAAGGGAGCAAGCAATGTTGCACGAATTATCGTGGCATCAACTTGCTGAGTAGTGTGGACAGGTTGATTGATCGAATCCTGCTCAACCACCTCGTCGGTCAGATTTTGGAACCTAACGTGGCGGAAGAGCAGTGTGGATTGCGCTCTGGTCGCAGCACTATAGATATGATGTTTGCGGCTCGTCAGCTGCAGGAGAAGTGCAGAGAATGACACCAGCCTTTGTACTCGCTTTTTGTTGATTTCACCAAGGCATTTGATACGGTGAACCGTGAGGCATTGTCTCTGGTGTTGGGTAAGTTTGATTGTCTGTGTAAGTTTGTAAGTTTAATCGAATGTGTGCACAGTTGTATGTGGGCGAGGGTGCAGCTGAGTGGATAGACCTCGGATGACTTTGCAGTTGTCTCTGGTGTGAAGCAAGGCTGTGTTTTAGCTTCTGCCCTGTTTAATATATATCTTCATGCTATGATGTCTTGTGCTTTTGATGCCGCTTGTGCTTACGGTGTTCGTGTGGAGCACCGTATTGATGGTGGGTTGCTGAACATCCGTCGTTTCGGTGCGAGAACTCTATTCTGTGAGCCAACCATCCAAATGTTGCTGTTTGCGGACGACTGTGCGTTGTTTTCGCACAGCGCGGATGAGTTGCAGCATATGACTAGTGCTCTGGCTTCGACAGCGGCCAAATTCGGGCTCACCATCAACACAAGAAAAACTGTCTGTATCTTCTAGCCTTCACCGGAGGTGCAATCTTCAATATTGCCGCAAATCAACATTGGTGCTGAAGTATTGGAAACCACCTCCTGCATCTGGTGTCATAGGTGTGTGATGTCGACTGACCAGCAGCTACACAGTGAGTTGCGCATTCGCGTGTTGAAGGCGGCAGCGGCATTCGGGAAGCATGAGTACCGAGTGTGGAACAACCATCAGCTTAGCATTGGCACGAAGCTGATGGTGTACAAATCCATGGTACTGTCCATTCTTCTATACGGCAGTGAAACTTGGACGATGTACCGTCGGGATGTACGATGTCTCGAGCGGTTCCGTCAGTAGTGTCTGCGACGAATTTTGCGGATCGGCTGGGGCGACAGAGCGGCAGACACGGAAGTGTTGCGCCGAAGTGGGATGTATGCAGTGGACGACACACTTTTACTGCGACACCTGAGATGGCTCGGTCATGTGAGCCGTATGGATTCAACGTGGATACCGAAGCAACTCTTATACGGTCAGCTGAGTATTGGGAAGCGGCATGCTGGGAAACCAAAGTTACGTTACCAGGACATGATCAAACTGAGCCTCTCACTATCTTTACTTGATTGCGGATCATGGGAATCGAAGATGGTTGATCGGCATGCATGGCGAGATCTAATCACGAAGGCAGTTGAAGAAGTGCGGGAGAATGACCTCATACATTCAGAGAAGAAGCGGCAAGCACCGATAAATTGTACTCCCTCGACATCGAGCGCATGTGCTGTATCACATGCGGTCGAGAGTGCCTGGGTCAGGCAGGCCTAGTGAGCCATGAGCGAGGCCACTCGAGAGCACTACCGAAGCGACGACGGGTCCTGCAGAGAAGTATTCAGAACCGGCGCAGCGTTTGTAGGTATTCTGCATCCGATTTACTAGCCTCCTGCTTGCATGCTAAGTTTTCTTATTTCCGTTTTTGTGTGACCTTTTGTTCTAACGCTTTTCTTTCTCAAATGTATGTCTACCTGTACTCTTCTATAAACTTGCACACGTCGCTTAAGCTAATTGTAGTTAATTTCGATAACATTTTCGTATTTGTGGCATTTCCCTAAACTATACTTTCTGTCCTCGTGAACTTTTCTCGGCTTCGTTCGTAAACAACTTATTTCATATGCTGATTAATTTAAGATTTACGTCACCGTTTCCTTATGCATTCCTCGATTTATTTTATTTGTTCGCTTTCTCTCAAGTGATTGGCTGTTGTTTGATATCCCCGGTGTGGCTGCGCTTGATGTGCATGTTGACAAGGTGCCTACCTGTCTACTGGCTCGAGGAGACAGTTGCTCGTTGCTGGAGGGGACGGGGTGCACGATCCTTTTGGCCGCGTTAGGATCAAAGAGTGGTTCCATGCACTCAGTGTGGAGTGGACTACGGTTCAGCCACCGCCTTATGTGCGCTTGATTCCCAAATACAGCGCGCTTGTGTTTGCCTGTGAAGGAGTGTGGGCCGGCTCCGTTGATGAAACGTGGCTCCCATCCGCATGTTTTCCGGTCTTATTCCTTCGGGTTTACACTGGATATGGGATATGTGGTTGGAGCTGTGGGTGGTGCAGCGCAAGCCACCCATTGTCCCTCTGAATGCGCTCATTCTGTAGCTGTCCTGCGTATGTTACCGCGACAGGCATGTCCGGATCCGGATGTCTCTGGTCATCAGGTTTCTAATTGTGAAATACTGTTTTGGTTTTGGGATGATACCGCAATTTGTCTGCATTTTGCTGTCATGTAGAAACAACTGTTTTGATAAATAGGATCATGGCTGATGTAGGCTTGTTTTGTTTGTTGTCGAGCGAAGACACCCATGACCCTGGTTCGAATTCTGCACTGGAGACTTAACTTTGCTCTCGAGTTCACTGTATGTGCGTACGCTTCGATCCGACGGATGGATGCATTTTACTTTCACTTAACGCCGTTCTCCCCTTCTCAACCTCGTTTCGTGATAGCACACTAGTTAGTACTGTCACCGATTCTTTGTCGGCAAACACGCTTTACGATTTCACAAACATGTTTCCACTTGCTGTTCTGATCTTTTATCTCCTGCGAGGATTAAGCGCGATGCGATGAATTTTGTTAGTAACCCCTTTGCCTTGCGGTATGGTTTTTGAACCAATGGTTTTGGTTGAGAACCATAATCCTTTTCCTGTCTAGGCCTCGGGAACTTGTTAGTATCCTGCCCACGCAATACAATTCTGTGACCTACACTCCAAATGGTTTCTTGTTGCTCTGGCGGATAATCAATGGCGCCCCATCTGCTGCATTGAGATGGGTAGATGGGGATGAGGATGCTACTGCTAAAGTCTTCCCTACTTCTTATTCCCCCGCTTGGGCCTTTTCATCCTTATCGTCCCGTTTTAACTTAAAATTTGTTCTCGCCTTATGATACTTGCCTCTGTTATTCTTCATAGACTTTCTGCCAAACGTGAAAGCTGGATTCATGAGGCGCAAACCGGGTTTCGTCGAAGTCGGGGTTCTATTGATCACATAGTTACTTTATCTCAACTGTAAGAGTACCGTCATATGTATTGCCGACGCTCCGTACTCGTGGTCCTCGACATCAAAGGCGCTTTGGATTCGGTCGACCCATGTGCCCTTTGAGACTGTCTGCTCAGGAAAGGTGTGCCCGAAAATACGTAAACTTTATCAGACCTCTTTAGGCGCATAATTTGGGCAGAGTGAGTGCTTACGGCAAGTTGTCGCCACCCTGCCATTTCTCCGGCGGTGTGAGCCAAGGATGCTCGCTGTTACCTTTCTTTTTTAACTTCTTTATTGACCAGGTCATGGAGACTGGGTTCGCTACACACGACCTGTAATGCATGGAGCTGCTTTCAGGAGATCATCTTCTTGACTTGGATTACACCGACGACACTGCCCTTATCTCCGACAGCTTTCAAACATTCAAGTAGCACTGGACAAATTAGCATTGGATGTCAGTCGCTTCGACCCATGCTTTATACTGTCGAAATGCAATGTCATCCAAGATTTGCGTATATCACTCCTGCGCGGAGCCTTGGTAGTTGTCAGCTAGAAATTGTCGAGAAACTTGAATATCTTCGCGGCTGTATCAGTTCCAGTAGAATGGAAGATGAGATCAAAAACCGTATAACATAAGCTCGAAATGCTTTTGCCAACCTCCTCCACCTTTGACGATGGCGCGACATCACTCTCGCTCTGAAGGGCAGAGTTTACAATTCAGCCGTTGTTTAATCCTCCTGTACGCTTGAAAAACCTGGACTATCAGATCAAAAGATCAAAAGTGACTTGTCTTGTTCGACCATCGAGGTCTTTGCAGTTTGGTTCCTATTTGGTGGGAACACCGCATGAGCAATCAGCGTGTTCGATGTCGCGTATTTGGTGTGAGAAGAGCGAGTGAACCGTTGAGCGCCATTATTTCACGCACCATTCTCCGATGGATGGGCCACGTGTTGCGCATACCTGATCACCGACTCTTGCGTCATGCGTTGTTTTCTCGCCGGGAGTGTTGTTGGAAAGAAGAGCAGGGAGGCCAAGCGATTACTTGGTCAATAAGAATGAAGTCCCTCACTTCGAAATTGGCGTCGGTTCGTGTCTCCAGACTGCCGGGCGGGGACAGATGGATGATGAACACATCTGGTTGGATACACTTATTGAGCGGTGAAGGAACCGACCTCAATCTCACTTGTATTGTGAGTTTCGTTGTCCCTCCCTATCCCGTTTATCTTCACCAACCACGATCTATCACTTGCAGAATAATGTTATTAAACAGTGTTGCCATCTATTGCATTCTATAATGATTAGTACCCTTTTCATGTCCCATCTTTTTGTATTGCGGCACAATAGTGGAAGTATGTTTTTCACCCTCAGCCAGTGTGTAATGAATGTGATGAGTAACTGTGAGAAGCGTTGTTCTTTTTGAAGTGTTGGCGTCTCACGTTCTACATTCACATTTCAGCATCCATCACCTTTCTCTCGGATCTGCTGCCTTAGGAGGCTACCTCCATTCTTATCCTTCTCTCGTTCAATTGTTGTGGGTGATCAGATCAAAATAGTCCGGAAATTTACCCAAGAAGATGTGAATGCTTTCAGCGTCCTCTCCGGAGACAACAATCCCATTCATATTGATCCGGAATTCGCCAGAAAAACACAGTACGGGCAATGTATTGTCCACGGAACATTGGTCCTCGGGTGGGTCCCATCATTTCCACATGATTTTTTCATCTGGCCCGACAAACAATAGATGTTTTCCGTAATGGTTTCCCATTCTAACCTCTTTCTACTACGGATCACGAGAGCACTGTTTGTGATACCCCTTTCGCCTCATTTGTTAACGTTTTTGCTGTGCTAGCATTTTCTCAAGCACTATTGGACTTGCCCCACAAAATTAGTTAATTCTATGATTATGAGTTTACCAGTCTCTGATTTCGATAAGCTGTAAGTGCTTGTTGTTTGGGTATGCCATTTCAGTAGTTTTTCTCGACTGCTCCAATCATTTTCCCTCCAGTCCCATCCCAGGGGCCAGTTGTGGTTTTGCGCAACTATTCAACAAATGTTACCATTATATGTTTGTAAACGGTTGATTGAAAACATGCGAGCCAGACTTAATTCAGGTTATCCCGTGATCTGATTGTTCTTGTTATTTTAAGCATTTCATTTAGTTGCACGAGTCGATTCTACAACCACTCTCTTGATTTTTCCATTGTATTTATATTAACACTGGCTTAAGCTGTCGACAGACTTCCATTCTGTGACACTGTAATACAAGTGTATCATTTGTGCTTATTTTTACACTATTCCGGTAGATCTATCTTATGCATCGGTTGCAGTATTCTTTGGCCTCCTGATGTGCGTTTCATGAGCACTCACTCTGTAGGGAACATGCCTAGCGAGGTGTAGAATGTGGTCTTCCAATCTGTCGTAAATGAAACGTGACTAAACATACCCCATCCGTTTTCAGCCTTTTGTCCTGCCTGTTTGGTTCCCGTTATCCCGGTCCTGGATGCGTTTTGGCTGATCTTAGCGCTCGTTTCAGTGCTCCCCGTAAGTGTTATTTCCTGTTCATCGCACCAACCGCTTCTATCTTCTTTCACTTCCGGTATATTATGATTTAACCGGAATATCCCGGAGTGTTACTGTTGAGCACCAACCTAAATAACATTCACGAGGATGCTAGCGCCGTTCTGGTTTATGTCCGTCCACGTATGCGAGAATTGTGGGCACGCTCATCCTACCTCACCGTGGTGATTCACTTGGTGTCGTTTTCGCTTACCTATCCTTCAAGTGTCTCCCACGTTTGGAACTGGCTTCCTTCGTCCTTTTCCTATGTCTATCAGCTTCGTTTTCTAGAAACAGATAGCATGGTTGTGTGACCCTCGCTTTGTGCAGATTAGCACCACGATCGCTGTTTCGCGGACTCTTTTTGTGTTCATAACTCTTTTTTTTGATTTTCATGCATACTTTTCCCTATCGGAGCATATATGTCATTTTAGTAGCTCTGATCAAGGTGTTCTCTTCAATGGGGTGATCCTTTACCTGGCGCGGTCATTGTTCTGTGCAAAATAGGATGTAAGATTCGGTAAAAACATGGCTGGACTGATTGTTGTACCATTCCACCGCTCCGCGCGAAGTGCTTCAAGCCGGCTCTTCTATATGATTATGCGATTCACTTGACTGTGAATGGACCCACTGGGATGTCACTGGCCAGCGCGTCAGCATGCTCGCCAAACTTTTCCATCAGTTACCAGTGATCATTGTGCACACCTATGCTTCTTATCCTGCCATCGATTTATCCGGGTCTTTACACCATGCTTGCTATTCTTTGCGCTTGTTTCCTCTAGTATTTCTTCTGCATACCCCGCGTTCCACTGGTTTTGCTACTCTACGTCCGGATGAGTGTACGTGCAGCTACCAGCGGAGCTTTACTGCTCCGTTATTTTTGAAGACACGAATTTTGTAGCACCACCGTTTGGTGCTTCTTATGACGGAATGTGCACCCAGCTTTTGTTACCTAGGCTGTATAATCTCTATTCAACACTCCACACAGTTTTCCTGGTGGAATTCCCACTCGATTTTGTTGGTGTTTTTCAACCCATGGACATTGCGAAATGGGATTCACCTTTGGTGCTTTACAGCACTGACTGCGGTGGTTACCAGTGTTTCATTCGGCCATTTACCAGAACAGCCTTGCACCACAGTGCACTCTCCGAAGGGCGAAATCTCTAAACACCTGTCGCGACGAGATTGGATCTTAACGCGGTGCGATAATCGATATGCCTCATTGATCTATTGAGCTATACTGGGCGATAATTTTACATCTTCAGAGCCACTCATACCGGACTGGTAAGTGGTTAGAGGCCAGACAAACTCAATATCCTGGCCCTCCAGGTTGGGGGCTCTAGTGTGAGTGGCTCCTTACAACATAAAACGGGCTCTCTGTAGTGCAGTGTCAAAACTCCTCTGCCTTGCGGTCAGGTTTTTGAACCAAGGCTTTGCTTGAGAACCCTAATCATTCTGTTGTCAAGGCTTGGGCAACCGAACAAAGCAATACAATGAGTTTCTCGTCTAACATTTCCATTATGCTCTGACCGCCGCTGACGATCAACAAGTGAGTGCCCTATCTGCTGCATCAAGCAGTGAGGGATAGGGATGAAGATGCTACTGCTCAGGTCTTCCCGTTCCCTTATTCCTCTTTCTCGCTTTCTCACCCTTATCGTCCCGTTCCAACTTTACTTTCACCACCTCATTTTCAACCCCCATAATTCCTGGTCCTCTCACATCTTGCTTCAATAGTCCTTTGTCTTCAAATTTCAACTCATACGCAATCGCAGTCCGTCGCTCTGATCCAGTAAACAACTTTGAGTTCAACTAAGCGGACGACGTCAGTTCATTCATTTCAATTTAGAGTTATTGATCTTTCGTAAAATTGGCATGTTTCAATGTGCGCACTATGTTATGTTGAACAACAGGCAGTACTTACCTGAACACTGGAGATCCGTGATTGATCTGCGATCCCCCACAAGGGACACTGGAGGCACATTCTCATTGTGTTTGTCTGGAGATGATGCAGCTTCAAATGCTGCTCAAGCCGGTGTGGGCATTACTTTGAGTCCCCGGACTAAAGCTGCTCTGGTTGACTGGATCCCAATGAACAACCGGATTTGTGCCGTCCGACTGATTGGCTCGTTCATTGCTTCAAAGTCGCGTGTAGACAAACGGTGTCTGCTTGTCTTTGCGGCCTACGCGTTCACAAACTGTAGCGCTGGCTCGGTAAAGGATAACTTCTACCACTAACTGATCGAACTCATTCGTCACAGAGAGGTTCGGATACTGTGGTACTAGCTGGCGATCTGAACATCCAGGTTGGAAAACTCTCCATTGGTGGGCTTCATCTGAGCGGCCAACACGGAGTAGGCTTCCTTAATGATAACAATGAGCAGTCGTTACACCTGTGTGAAGATGCTCGTCTATTTGTCGCGGACACTAACTTCCGACACAGCACCCGCCGGAGGGTGACATGGCGCCAACATCTCCGGACCAGGCATGGACGCAAATCGATCACATCGCGATCAGTTGCCGTTGGAGCGCTTGTGTCCAAAAATGCTGCTCAATTTGGAGCACGAGAGTGGATTATGACCACCTACTTGTATTTGCGACCTGCGGGTGCTTATCGGCGGTCGTCCGCAACGACGCTGTGAGCGCATAACTACTTACCAACTGGCGAAGGCAGATGTTCTAAGTGTGTGTCGAAGTACACTGACATGCGGATTGAATAAGCGCTAACTGAACACAGTTGAAAATCACTGGTCGCATATCCGCCAGAGGTTATTACCGGCAGGCCTATCTTCATGTGGTATGTCGAATCGCCAACCTGAACATTGAGTCACTACCGTCTCTGCAACTTCTGAATTCTCGCTTACGTGTTCCGACTGGATGCGAACTCAGTAAGACTCGCCAAGATCTCGCTGCGAAACTCCGTGCCAGCCTGAAAAGAGACGGTGAGGCTTAGTGCTCTCAACCTACATCTGAAACGGACACAACCGCTGCTGCTGGTAACCATCGTAAATTATTCCGACTGATACGCGAAACGGGCTGATGGAGTTAGCGAAATCATATACGAAGAGAGTAGACAACCGATCCATAGCTTGTCAAAACGCTTGGAACTTTGCGCTGAACGCTTTGATTAGCAGTTTAATCATCCAGGGCTACCAGCTTCCTTGTCCGCCCTTGATTGACCTCCCTGGGCCGTCTCCTTGGAGCTGCCCTCCTGCATAGTAGTTGAAGTTGGGATCAGATTGGTAAAAGTGAACAAGATCGCAGGAGCAGATAGACTTCCTCCAGCCATCTTCAAATTCGGGGACCTGCTCTTCTAGCTGATCTGCACAACTTACTTGGGAAGGTGTTTGAGCAGGAAATTGTCGCAGCAGACTGGAGCCTCTCCGTTGTAATCACAATTTTCAGGGATGCAATCACAGAGGAATCAGTCTGGTCCTCGTCGTTCTGCATGTACTGACTGGTAGTCGTTAAAGCCAGATACACGAGGAGCAACACGGGATCCATCGAAATCGAGGTTGTATGGACTACATCTTCAAATTACGCTAATTTTTAGAGTACCGCTGTGTTTATTAGCGACTCAACGTTGTCCTGTTTCGTTGGTCACGCAGCATTCCCACCAGACATGAGCCAAACTGCGAAGGCACCAGTGGTCGATCGTAACTAGCCTCTGCTAATCTAATGGGCCAAGTTTCACAACCGAACAGGATGGGTTGAACGGACGGCTGAATCATACACTTTACCCTTCATGAAGAGAGTGATATCGCGCCGGTTGCATAGATGAGGACCTCATCTGAGGACCTCATCTGTGATAACTCTCAAATCAGCCAAACAATACTAGACAGGCTAGCGCTGTTTGTCAATGCTTTCGGACTTTGCGTTGCACTCTGGAAGTGCAAACTTTTCTCCTATGATTGACAGGAATCGCCTCCTGCGCTGTCCGTGAGTACTTATTAGTTAACTTCATTCGGGTATTCAACTACTTAAGCAGCTATACCAACACCTGTGGAATCGAAGACGAGGTCACGAGCCGTATGGTAAAAGCTCGAGGCGCTTTTACTAACGTTCACCATCTATGCCACCGGCGCCTCATCACTCTCTTCATGAAGGGTAAAGTGTACGATTCAGCCGTCCGTTCAACCCATCCTGTTCGGTTGTGAAACCTGACCCATTAGATTCGCAGACGTAAAGAGGCTAGTTACGTTCGACCACCGGTGCCTTTGCAGTTTGGCTCATGTCTGGTGGGAACACTGCGTGAGCAACGAGCGTGTTCAGCTCTTTGTTCATGGGACAGGAAGAAGAAGCGAACCGATCAGCACCGTTATTTACGTGTTGCCTTTACCAGCCCACTGACTCCCGCGACGTACGTTGTTTGCGCGCCGGGGGTGTGGATTGAATTAGAGGAGGGGAAACCAAGCGATGACTTGGTCAAGTGGAATTAAGGACGTCACTTCGAAGTTGGCATCAGTTGATGTCTGCCGACTGCCGCGCTGGGGTCCGAAGAATGATGAACACGTTTGCTTGGAGACAGCTGTTGCCATATCCAGGAGCCGACCTCTGTGGCGTTTGTATTGTGTTTCTTTGTCCCTCCTCTTTCTGCTTAGCTTCCCCACCTACCACGATCTCACACTCCGCGGACGACATGATACTTAGCCTTCAATTACTAGCTCTGTAATTTTAGTATTCTATAATTTGTTGGTGTCTCGCTTTTTAATACATCTTTTTGTGCTTCGGCACAATAGCTAAAATGTTTTTATTACCTTCAGCTAACGTGTAATGATGATGATGTTAAACTGTGCATGATGTCATCTGAGTCTCGGTTCCTATGCACCTTGTTTCCCTAACGTAAATTTACTAATAGCTGTTCGATTTTTGCGCTGTACCATGGTGCGATGTCTTGAGTATCTGTTTGACCAACCATCATTAGCTTCATGCGACACGCTCAGATTTGATAGCTCAGTGTTTGTGATGACGCCATTCTGATCGAGACTCAGTTATGCACGGTTATTCTTTGACGTCATAGTTTCACTACATCTTGCCGATCTACTGGCGATGATCGAAGGATTGGTGGGTCAGCTTCAGATAATTGCTTTTCGCGGCTGCGTGGTCTGTCTTGTGCATAATCTTTTGAGGCTTGTTTCGCAATAACCGAACGGCTAGTCTCACTCATTATTTGATTCACCCACACTCACCACAGCTGGTGGTAGTATACAAATGTTTTTCGCCCAATCTTTGTTTTGGTCTGCTGCTTACGAGCAGTGTGGCGCGTGTACGCTTTTGTCGTGGATAGTCTATGACTTTGGCCCGTTCGCATCACTAAAGCTGGGTGTTCACTTCAGTCACCTACTTGTGATCCTTGCGCTGCAACACACTTGGCCACATTACTGCTTCATATCATCAAGCAACAGTACTACTAATAACCAATACAAATCAGGACAATTCAGTAACTGAACAAGCGCTTGAACTCATGAGCCGAAGTAATTGATAGTCAGAAGCAGGATGACAGATCCACTGTCATTGATTTTCAGACCACGTAATATCTAAATGCATTTCTACAGATTGATGTGATTATTTTCGAGGACCCCATTCAAGGGGGTGAAAAATTCCTATCTTGCACGGCTTTTCTGTGTTCATTCGTGCTTTTCCGTTGCGCCATTGATCGGCAATATCGGGGCTTCATCTAACTAAACGCAATATTCGTAAACCATGCAGGCCCGAACGGCTAGTTTGCGAGCCACGGTGTACATGACCTAGCCAACGCAATCGGTTCGGGTTCAATAGACACTCCAGTGGGACACCTTAGGGTCTATTACTAGTAATCAACTGACGAAAATCAATCTCAAACATTCGTTTCTCCCATCAGATTTGAGCATTACTTCGCAGGCATCGATAGTCAAGCATTGCCAATCGCAGTGCTCAGACGTCAGATCTCTGTTCCGCATTGTGACGTTGGTTACACCTTAGCATTGCACATTATTCCCTTAAACAACTGGTATATATCCCACCGTCTCCCTTAACATTGCATAATGTTATCTTCATGGTAGTGTGGCCGTCAGGAGAAATACGCTCACGTTGATAAGGAAACCAATCGATAAGTTCGTGCGATTGTCTGGTATCCGTAAGGGTTGGGAATCTGTTATCCCGGTTCTGTAACGTTACATGATTTAGTTAACAGCCTTTGTTTCATTCACTGCATCCTTTCTGTGACTCGCGCTTCGATTGGATTGGAGAACCTCCACTTCATCGGCCAACGCTGTCGTCCACTTCTACGACTCTCGGTCAGCCACCATTCCCGCATATTAGGCGTGGTTTAAGATGGCCTTCTCAATGCACCATACTTCATCACTTCAAGCCGACCCATCGAGGTTACTGATCTCCATCCATTGTTCAAGTTCATTAAGCTATGAAAACGGGAGGTTTCGAAGCTTAATCGTATCCAGTTCACTCATCTCGTTCGTTGGTACAGGTAGCGTCTTTTGTGCTGATTGCGAACACAGTTGACAAGCGCACATTCTCGATGTTGCACACCTTACTCAGGCTGGGAAAGTGAGTGTTTTATGAGTTCTCACGATGGCATAGTCAGCATCAGGCAAGCATTCCGGATCTACCGACAATCTGATGAATTTGCACCATGGCGAGGTGGGGAGTTCAGGACAATTTATTGCTTGGTGAAAGCCATGTAACCCGATGCGAGCGCTTTTGATATAAGGCGATGTGCGTGATATGAGTTACAACCGGTGCACACCTTAAGAAGATGACCGTCACCGACAGTCAGGTATCCACCCCGAAACGTTCTTGATAGGCGACCGAGTTTTCATTCGTGTCATCTGCAGTGACGATTATATCCGTCCTGTCGACCACTGGTCTTCCTATACACAGCTACCGATGGTTTCCGGGCCAGCCTGTATGAGCGTACTATGATACTTACTAATCCCGATGATGCTTCCTGTCGAATTGCGTGCATGTGGTTGTTCACTGATCCACGCCGGAGGGTCAATATCCGAAAGCCTACGGAGAGGGGCTCTAACATCGCAGATGTCGCAACCGATGAGATCTGTAGCACCGGGTGCAGGAAGTACGTGAGCATGTTATTTTAACCCAAATCCAATAAGTGTAGATCAAAGTGATATATGTTATCCTTTGACAGCTTGAAATATGCTTGGAACCGATGGACAACTCAGAAAAATTTGAAACAATCGTTTGGTACTTTTTCGGCTGGTAACGTTTCGCTTTTGACACTAAAGCCCCGTCAGCCCGATTGAACTGGTACGTACTTGATGTAGCATTTTTTCAAACTAGAAGGACACTCCCGACGAACGAGTGATGTGTTACAGATTACTCACTGTTACTGATCAACGTGTCTTCACAATGTTGCATCAGGAATAGAAGAGTCTCAAATGGCCTACATTACCAGGTCACCGTACATAAATCCTTGTCAGTGACACTGGAGTGAGATGTGTTTGATGTTCGCTCTCCAACCAGAATCCGTCCACCGACGCTGTTCAGCTTGGCTCACCACGCATTGGACTGCTTTTCCTCTTCGACTCTTCACTTAACTGTTTGCTCTGGCGATTATCCTCGCGTCCGCAAGTAACCCTTGGAGTATTGCTCGCAATCCTCTTCTAATGATCTCGACGTTGTACAATTCGGTTTCATGTACCGTAACTAATTACTTCGGCTTGGGCAACCTTTGACGAAACCATGGACTTTAATGTGTTGTGTTGTCTTTTCTTTTACAAGTTCTGCACATTCTTTTGTGTTCCATGATTTCTGATGGCTCTGTCTATTCATAGACCGTTGCAAAATATATACCCTAACTAATACTTGCACCGCTACCGCTGAATCTCTTGGTAGATCCATGCATTCGGGTCCGTTTCTGGGCGACTGTGACATGTGACTCTTGTGTTCTCCGGTTCTATTACACAACTCTCGCGGTTTGATCCATGTATACGTTAGCAGTCTAGACCTAATCTAATAGACGCAATTGGTAGTTCTATTTGCGGGATACGAGTCCTTCAAATGCTCCCGTTTCGTACGGAGCGTTTGACCGTTATGAAATCACCCTCATTCCCTTTTTGTTTAACATCCTTCGGATGAGGAATTCTTACTGTCCTATTTCACTTCATGGCACGTTGCAGTAGACTTAACCCTCTCTACTGCTGTCGCCTCATTGACCGCTGGGATATCCACTATGTAACCGTTTGCTCATATAACACCCCTGCTTTGAGTGACCTGAAGTGTGTTGCTTTATCTTTCAGTTGACAATGTCTAGTTATTTTTAGGTTTCCTCTATTTCGGTGAAATAAGTAGTCGAGGAATAGCAATGTATTACTCTAATATTCCAACTCTATGGTTAAACATTATAGGCACAGCAATGGAGTTCAAATGATTAACTAACTCATTTTCTGTTTTATGATAACATTAGTGTCGTCAGCGTACCGCCACCCAATTTTCATTGACCCACTCTAATTTGTCAGTGCTTTCCTTTTGAGAGGCTCCATATACAAATTTGCCATTACAAGGGATACTTGCGATCCCCTAACCCTGTTTCTGTGTGTATGGTCTCCATTAGGATGTGAGCTAAGACATGTCAAGGCACACTGCTGTACCTTCAATTAACTGCCACACTGTCAGCTTCGTTCACTCTCCCAAATTATTGTCCTCCGTTAATTAGCGCTTTGCTTTCTCCAGCGAGTCATCCTGTCTTTTGTGTGCGTGTTTCGGGGACGTAGCAGGAGTCGACTTAAAGGGTAGTAGTAGGGCAGTAGCGATTATCCCCTGTTGCCCTCTCTGCTCCAGTTCAGTGACGTGTCTTTCCCGATATTAAATTAACCCCTATCTTATAAAAACAAAAAAACTTGGTGAGGGGATGCTTTAAATGAATTAAAATATAAGTTAAACAATTTTGTACCACAGAGTTTTGTGTGGGGTCAATACCTTCCATTTGCGTCTTCCGAAAGAGACGGTTTTATTCCTCCTTTTCCACTTTTGTTCTTTGGCTCAATAATCTTACTCAAAGTGTCATGGGGATCAGGTGCATCTAGAGAATATGCGTATACGTTCCCATCGGGACCTGTGTGCGATCGGTGTCATGCAGTCTTGTGAGTTTTTAAACCAGATACGCATGTTTAACTTAAAAACATGTTACAACAGTCGGCTGCTTGTGTGTTTCGGTGGATTTTCGTGCTTTTGATCGCTAGATGCCTGTCTTGAGGGTTGTGTCAGCATACCAATAAGAACGAATAAGACTCTCACCAACCGAAACAACCCGTGGTAATCGACTGCTGTACGACAATCGAGTTGAATTTGGACTTCTTCCCTCCTGTATCCAATTACCAGCTTTTAGAACATGGCTAAGGAAACCGTTGCTTCCCATGCGGGAATTATCTAAACTTAGTTTGTCCATACAGCATAGTTAGACTAACTGTCCAGTGAAGTCAGAAGGAGCTTTATGCCCCGCGGCTGCGAATGTAATGAAGCGTTACACTGATCCGAAATTGCTCCCAGAAAAAAAAATTAAAATAAGCGTGCACATCACTTAAATAAACGTTCACACGTGGTACTGTTGTTTCTTGGAGTCCCCCGGGAAAACGGGATAAATACGGTAAGATATGGTTATGGTAAGATATTGTGGGAGAAAACAAAACCTTACCTCCCTTTTTCCTAATCACTCATTCATTCTAGACCATGGTTTTATCAGCCTACGTTTTCATAACTTTGATCCATATTTCTTACTGATTGAAGAGGTTAATCGAAAAGAATGCCTTTCGCGCAACTGTGAATTGACTTCATGGGAATAATTTACGAATTGTCTCTACAACTTGCCTTGTCTGAACTCGGCACTTCTGTAGCTAAAACATCTAACCGACGTGTCGTGGTGGCGTACATACTACCACACCAGATCGATCCCATTCTCATGAACGCGTGACGCAATCTCGTCGATGTAAAGGGATGAAACCAGTTTTTTCACTCGGAATCCGCCTTTTCACCTCGTCACATTCGACGCCGTGCCGTCCAAACAAAGGCGAACACAAATGAGTATCCTTTAGGATCTATGTCACTACTGCGCTTACAACTGTGATGGTCCTTAGTACGTGGCATATTGCTGTCCTGAATTACCAGCTGCAGTTGTTCCAAATACATGAAGCATTGGTCTTCCGAATGGTTCTATAGTTATGCCTTTTCAAGCTAAGTGGTGTAACCGCAATTGCGTCATCGTCTTTCCGTCATTGTCTTTTCACTATCTCACCCCGTCTTCTGTCGGTCGCTATCGTTTTTTCATCGCTCAGCATCGATTTGCGCCCACCTACGCAACTACGACAAGCATGTGATTTATTCTATGTATTATTTATTTCCGTCTGGGAAGGGTTGCACATGCTTTCGGTTGACATGGCAGTGTGAGCACTGACAACTTCGTCTGCTTTTCAGTTGGCACAGGTAGCCGATCTCCTTTTTTCTGATGGCATCCGACTCGCTCGCAACCGTATCGGAATCCAGTCACTCTGATTTGTCGTACTTACTGACGTCTATCGAAACGATATCATGTCTCATGTTGAGTTCACAGATTGTTTAACGGTCTGCAGTTAATTCCAATCGTAATTTCTGGTTTTCCCTTTCGTTGTCAATGATGGTCATTGGTGCCGCTGAAGTTTTGTACCTCACATTTTGTCTCCTAACTCGGTATCCCATTTCACTACCTGTAACTCCTTTGTTTTCACAACTATTAGGGGGGAGGAAGGGCTAATTCATCTATCACAAGTTCTGCTGCCACTCCATGGAATGGGAGTGTAATTTAATGAATGCAATCTCAATTTGAAATTGATTTTGTGCCTGTTGGTTGTGGACGTTGCTGTGCTCCAGGTCTTGTTTGAAGTGAAAAGTTTTTAGCACAATTTTACAGCTATGTGTCACTCACCGGTTCTAAACCACATTCACATTCTTAGGTGTGCAGTGCACGTTTGAACGACCTCTCACCCTCACTAATTGAAAATTCCCCGGGTTTCTTTTCGAACTTTTTCGAACTTTCGCTTTATCTCATCACATTCTGACTCCTCTGACCATTCACGTGAAGCTATTTTAGTCACAGTCTGCTCTGCATCCAACTTTATTATGGGTTTTGCAACTGGCCGCGCCTAGACGATGTCTATACACCGATTGCACTTTTGCGGAGTCCCACCGCAAAGTGTCTGGGAACATCCCACTATGCACGTCACGCTCGCCTTTCCTTCAGATGTATGTGTTAGTGCACACATTCACCTAATTTGGTATCTTTGTCCCTTTTCTTATATTTGCGGGGAATAAGCACTTATACTTTTCTTTTCAGTGTTTGTTGGCGAATCTTGTCAGATAAACACCGAGGTGATGCGGATTGAGAAGAGATTTGTGACCGTCTCTTTCGAAGCCGTTGCACTGGAGCGTGAAGCTGTAAGCCGTTTCATTTCGTTGTGCTTCCCTAGAAAAGCTGATGCATTCGTGCCCCTTTCTCTTTTCTGCAGGGTTTATGTCTTTTCGTGGTCGTCTCACACAGATATCACTTTGTCTGGCTTGGCTTATTGTTCATCTGGGTAGTTTTGGGTCGGCGCGGTTTAGTTGTTACTCCCCAACGGGATCATTTGATTTCCGATATGTCGGATTCACTATCGTTTCATCCTACCTATTTTTGTCCACTTGCTCGTACTTTTGGGTGAGAAGCACCCGATTGAGACAATCTTATTATCGTTAGCTAAAAATTATTCTTATAACCTCGGCTTAGGGATACTGCATTTAGGCAGTACTTTGCCCAATGTTGGAAGATGTGCATTTAAATTCTCCCGATTGAATACACTATCCCGAGTGATCGCTCAGCATTTGCAACTGAGTGTATCGTACGATACGTAACTAAAACGAATTCTACGGGCTATTAGATCCAATCTCTGCATAGGCTGAACGAAAAACGTCAAGGTAGAAAAACTATGGTGTTCTCCTGTAACCCTGGTTCTAGGAAGCAAAATTCTATACAAAATATGACTCAAAAATGGATTAGCAGCATTCAGCAACAGGCGAAAACGACGAAGCGCAGTTATCGATACACCACTAAAGGTTAAACTGTGTGACTTTGACATAAAGTGTGAGTTAATGAGCCTAAGACATGCAAATCAGTTTATTATATGGGTTTGTGGTGCCGAGTGTATCCTGCTCCTGGGGGAAAATAAAATTTCACCCCCTTTTATAGTATAGTTAGTAGATTTTGGGAACTCTCTTACGATACACCATCGTAGATGCCCCGCGATGTGCAACCAAGACTTTGCTATCTTTTTTTACAATTCACTTTAACCTCTGGGGAGTTGATGTTCAGTTCTTTCAGTTCTCGCCATTACTCCCCCAAATTGCTTGTCTCCTTTCCGTATGAAATGTTTAGCATTATCCACTACACACTGATCGATAGCGGTTCCTGGTATTTATATTTGTACTGATTTATTAAAATGTCTTAACGGAATATCGGCTTTAAATGTCACGCTCACGGTTGCAATGCTTACCTCCTGTATCCACGCATGGTCACCTCGTATTAGCCCTTCTATTTCATCCACCTGATCGACTTCCGAGTTCGCTTCATCCTTCGGCTGTTCGTGATGTAGTACAGCTGCTTTTCCCTTAACCACTTCGGTACATTGAGGCATGCTTCCGAACTTCCGTCCACTTGACTTACACGGGCTTCCATCTCATTTTCTATGATGTCTTCACTTGACCTAGCCCGCGTGTCGCCCTGTCCGCCATCCCGGTTCTGATTCTTGGATCTCGCGATAGTACTAAAGCTTACTGCCAGCTTTGTTTGGTGTTAGTCTTTGTTCACCCGAGTTCATCGTCGTTGTGTGTAATATTTTATGATTGTTCCTCCTTACGCAATTTACTGGAGCCAGCGTTGTCCCGTTCGGTTACATCGCTGTTATTCATCTTCTTCATTCCAGTCCATCATAAAGGGGCAGACGAAAGTGGTGTTCACCAAGGATCAGCTATCCCTCGAGCCTCCAAAAGGTGTGATTCAATTCTAGTATTTTACTACCCTAATCGGATTGTCTTGTACCACTACCGCAGATGCTTCCCGGTCTTCCCTTGCACAATTTCCTTTTGGTTAATTCAGTAGTCGACTAGCATTTGGCTACTATCTCAACTTAATCAACGCTAAATACACTTTTCTTATACTTTGCTGTGCTTCCAACTTGGTCCAGAACGTTTTCCTTTAATTCTTGCTCTCACAACAGTTACTCTCAATGTAAATTGGGCCCTCGGATCACTCTATGTCGTAAACGCTGGCTTTATGTGAATGTACTCCAGGCACGGACTCAGCTTACGAGCTTGTAGTATTTAACCAATTCTGTTCATGATAATCAATCACATAAAGCATATATTTGTTGATATCCTGGTATTCAAGTCACACATTAACCTAGACAGTCCAGTCTCTTTTTTGACGCACGTGGAAGATAATTGAGAGGTTGTTGGCTAATGCCATCTTCGCAAACGTACAATCGCGCGCCTACCCATCTTCCCACAAATGCGCAACATGTGTGTGTGAGGCCCCATGCTGAGTACGTGAGTCAAGCCTGACAACCATGGCTAAAACGCGATCTAATTGCACTGGAGACCCCACGGCGAAGGACAACCAAAAATATGAGTGACTTGTTCCCTTTCTTATACTAACTACAGCTAAAAGCCGTACGAGTGTACAACGCAAGTTATCGCTTCCTACGATGTGACCTTATTTCTTTGAAAATTCATAGCCACGCTTGCCACAACAAGCTGAAACTAGTCAAATACTACTGGCTGCAATGCCACGGAAAGTTTTCCCCTCCAGATTTGTCAGCTGTGGAATTATCTTCCGACTGACTGACGTCATCTCTGCGTTAACGTCATCCACTTTTTAAAAGCAACTCGATGATGCATTGCACCATCTACATTACGTGATGTTATTCTGCCCATTGTGCGACGACAAGACGCAGATAAACAATGTGCTCACTAACTCCAGGCAATGGGATCTAGTTGTGTGTAACGTGGATATTATAACTGGTCCAAATATTTTCTCCCTGGATCTAAGTACTTCACACCGATCTTCCTACGGGGTTTGTGCAGCCTGAGCTTTTTACCAGTATTATGCGACTGTTCCCTTGCAAGCACCTTCTGTATCATGTTTTTTGACGCAATTCACCGACACCTATCACTACCGCGCTCGTTCATTGACCTGAGTTTACGTTCAGTCGGGGTTCTGTGTGGCCTTATGAAGATCGGTGAATATTATGATAGGAGGGAGCCAATTAGAAAATCTCATTGTCTGTTTGCCACACAACAATTAATTTATATGTCATTGAACTGAACATAGTGACGATGTTTCTACCGCGGTTTCAGTCCATTTCACTTCGGCATGAGAGTTCAGTGAATCCAGCTGTTATGATTTTAAGCAAAAAGGGCAATATGCAGGAGAGCAAGCGAGCTAAAGTATACAAAACGTTTGGCGCTGAGGAAGTCAAAAGTTGCAATTGTCAAATGCAGCTGTTAGCTCCAAAAATCGATATGCCGCGTAGTAACGATGCACAGCACAGACGGAGACATCTTTGTAAAGCCAGACCAATCCGTGATTTGCCTTATGGTCGCCACCTGAAGTGATGCACACGCCGATGTAATAAGAGTTTTCGGTCAAATTTTCCTCCTCGGCTGGAAACTCTTCGAATTCATCTATGTTCATCAACAGCAAATAATGCATGATGTCGTCTCAGGTCGGCAAAAACACCAGTAATCTGACCTGGCTAAAATGGACAGTACAACCTCGCCAGATGATCCAGTGAGATACCACAGAATTCGATACAGAACATCAACTGGTAGTCGTCAGTGCTCAATTTCACCCGATCGTCAAATAGCCTCAACATACTGTGAATATACCTCCAATCCACATATCATGCCTTGGTGGGCGTGTCTCGCACTACGAAGAATAGACGTTTATTTACTTATTTGTTTATACTTACTATGACTTGGTTACACACTCAGTCCTATGCCAGTGAGCTGTCTCCATAGGTCACTAAATATCGGAACACACCCGAACCATGTAGATGCCGACGGTACACCCTTCGATGGTTTATTTGTTGGAACGAGAACGGAGCTAAACTTGATGCGATGGTTTGTGTGTCTCACCTATCTTCTGGGCTCTACTTGGGGGTGACTTGAGATACTTTGATTTTCTCTAAAGCTGGTTTATGATTGATGGCATGGTGTGGACATTTCGCTTACGAATATTTAGCTGTAACATTTAGATTTCATGTTAAGTTCTTGTATTATTTTTCGTTAGCCATGGCCTCATGGTTAGTTGGGAGAGGAGAATTACACGAGATACTAAGGGACAACTGTTTTGGTTTACTATTTGATGTTGCCACTACATAGTTATGTGGACCATTGGTGGTCTTCACCACTTATTGTGCCAGCGCAATGTGGTCAATAGTATATTGCGGAGAAAAAAATCCGAAGCTTGACACGTCGCGTCGGATCATCGGTTGCACTGCATTTTCAAAATGAAGGCATATTTAAGCGGGAAGTACTTGGTGGAAAATAGGCGGTTTGAATTGCCCGAAATCTCGCCGCAAAGGCCTCCCGATTTGGGTCCCTTTCTTCCATGCTATTTTGGACTGCGCCGAGCATCCAAGATCTTCCTGGACCAGCAGACCGTGATCCTTTTTTAGCAAGCAGTGTTGCAGATCTTGGGCCCTCAGCTTATATGTGTGAACCATTCGGTGTCGTGAATGGGGCACTCGACATTTAGCCACATTGAAGAATAGGGGATTTAAGACCGACCATCCATAAATCTTGTCAAGTTCATTTTGAAGCTGGAAACTGCTTTCTGGAGCTCTGCTTACTCGCCAAACTTTGATGTCATCGGGTTAGAGTAAACAGTTTGACTTACTCACTCATTTATGATGACTAAGACTAGACGGGGCCCCAGTACCCAACCCTGTGGCACACTGCATTCGACGTGAATTGATTATGACATGGATTCACATCTGTGCGATAGAAAATTGCAGATGCACCTGAGGAGAGTGTCCCCAATCCCACATCTTTGAAGTTTGGCGAGAAGGATACGATGGTCCAACAGGTCGAACACCTTAGTGAAATTAAGGTAAGCCACATCAACTCCTGCACCAGCATCCACCGTTTTGGTCCATGTGTCTCATGCTAAAAATAAGTTGGTTGTGCATAACTAATTCTGGCGGAAGCCATGTTGCTGCTGAGCAATGTGACCAAAGCCGTCCAGATAGGACATGAGTGTGCCGGCAATGATAGCCTCCATAACTTTTGAAGGAACTGGCAGTAGATTCAGTGGTCGATAACTAACTGGGTCAGAACGACTGCCCCTTTTGGAAATGGGAGTTATTATTCCGTGTTCACATTGCAGGAACGCACTTCTCATCACGTGTTCTGGCATAGCCGAGTTAAAGGTTCGGCCAAAACGTTAGCCGCCACAACAATCGTCTTTGAGCGGATGTCATCAATTCCTGGACAAGCTTGCAGGCGCGTGGATAGCAGCTTTCTCATCACGTAAAGTTTATATGATTGAATCCCGGTGGAAGCACCATAGTTTCTAATAATTCGTGAGACCACGGGATGCATGAGTGCTTGGTGCATATTGTTGTTGCAGAACGTTCGAGGTTTCTTTAGCAGTCCGGGTTAGACCATCCGCTTTTCAAATATGGGGAAATCCACAGTTTCACTTTGTGAAGGCTGTTCACCTGCTTGTACAGAAGCTTAGCGTTTGAAGTACATCGCTCGGCTAAGGCATGTTGATAAGCTACTTTGTCTTCGCACGCTAAGTGAGTACAGTGGTTATGGTGGACAACGTAGACCTTCCAGGTACCCGAACTCGAATGGTTTTGGTGGGTATACCACGCCGCGTTGCGCATCACCATGCATTTGCGTTTCCGACTTCGTGTAAACGACGCCATGTTTTTCGAACTGCTAATCTTGATTTCCGATGCTCCACCAATCACGGTGTTAAACTTACTGACGAAAGGTTCCCAGGCAGTATCCGGTGCATCCTCGGTTGGAAAACCAGTCGGTCGCTTCAACGAGTCGGGTTAAGGTGTCGTAACTGGTTATTGTTCCAGTCGGTTGAGTGCTGTCCTCGGGATATTCAGAATAGCAAGTGTACATGAAATGCAAAGTCACATGATCACTGCGGCCTAGAGGGGTAACGATTATCACTAGATCATCAGTTCTTCAGTAGTGAATATCCGGTCCAATATGGATGGCCTGTTATTTCCCTTGAATCTGCTGGGCGAAATGACGTGGCCATGAAGCGATAAGTCTGAGACAAAATCTTGCAGGTCCGCTTTAAATTGCTCTCCTGGTGTTGCCTAGGATTCTAGAGCATGTAAGTTAAAATCGCCGGCGACTAAAACGTGAAAGTACTTACTGTTTATCATCTGCCTCAACGCAGCCACCAAGTTGCAGTCCATCTCAGGTGTAGAAGATGGTGGGCGGTAAACAACAGCCACTAGGCCAAGGTCTTTCTCTCTTTGTCGTAAGGTGTACCAAATGGAGTCGGGTACACCGGTTTCCGAGTCGTTTATAGGTCCGCACTGCAGGTTGTTACGAAAGTAGAAGGCTACCCCACCACCTTTGCTGTCTCGATCATTCCGAACAACGGACATATTTGTTAGTACGATTTTGGTATCCGTCACCGCACTGCACAGCCATGTTTCCATGATAGCGCTGAGGTCCCAAGCTACTGATGTGTGTGGAAGTCTTAATTCAGCTACTTTGCAGAATAGACCTTGGGCATTTGTATACATTCATGAGAGCTTCTCAGAGACCAGAAGTGTGTTGGATGAAGCAAATGAGTTCGGTATATATTCAAGTATCAGACGCCCCGGATCCCGGTGGTCGCTCTTATTTTGCTTTATCCCTTCGGGTGTTATAATTGCTGCTGAAACCATCACCGAGTCGGGTTCTACAGTTGGTGTTTTCCTTGAGATTTGCCCCCCCCCCAATGGGTTGTCCTTAGAAGGTGGTGGTGTTCCTGCTGCTTTCAGACGCATTTCTGTTGGCAACTTGCTACGGAACTTAGTCCAATGCTCCAGAAGTGTTTGTGCCGTTACTTCTGATTGTACCACCAGTTTCAACAGCATTGGACTGCACCCCTTGTAGTTCGTTGATACGGGGATCCTTGTCAGCGAGGTGGCGATTACATTTTCGAGAGATCTAGCCTCACGGATATAGTGCCATTGCTCCCGGTCGTGTAGCTGCTCATCGTCGGAAGAGGAATCTGTAAGTAAACACAGTTTTCTTATATTGACTTTTCTGTTCCTCTCCACTGAACGTTCTTTCCACGGGATTGCAGGTAGTATGCACACTGCAATTGAGGCGTTGGGGAGTCGATTCGCCGAAAGCAGAACGACCTCTATCTCATCTACCGGGTTTATTGTTATCCGAGGTGTCCGGAGTTCACCGTAGTGCAGTGCGTTTTGATGACGCGAGATGCGTTTTAATGTCGTGGTATCAGTATGGACATTGATCGCTGTACAGATGAAACCTCATTGATTTCGATCGTCTGTCAGCCTACGCTTAATTGTATTGGATTTGGATTCGGGAACATTAGTGCACCATGATTGCGCCTGTTGGCTATGGGTTTTGGAGGATCCTTCGTTTCCGGTGCTTTTTGTGAGTTTGCGAACGGCACTGATGGAGGTCATCCGGGCTGCGACGATTCCCTTTCTTTCCAGTGCGGCCAACAAGGTTACCGGTGCTCTTCCCGTTGTGTGCTTGGCGGTAACCGATACGTATTTTACCTAAATACATAAATATACTTTTTTTCTTGACAATATGAGGCACACCTTTACAAGCATGATCATGTTAAGCTGATATAATGTGATCAAAAATGTACCAAAATCCATGTTTGACATAACAATAAATGTATGTGTATGGGTGTATATACGTATATAATTGGGTGTGAATGTAGCTGTGTGGCTTGTGTTTGTGAAGGTGCCGCAATATTTTTGACTGTTCGTAATCGTCAATAATGTGAGAATAAGCGAATGATGTTTGTGGATTAGATAGCTTTTCCGGCTATCCACTGTGCAGTGACTTTAGTTTGTGGTGAGTCATATCCGCCACGTCGTAGCGTTGATAAGCAGGTATTTGTGACTTTTTATAGGGAGAACGCTTACCAGGCGAAAATCCAGCACCTCCTGGAACAACGTCGCCGAATTATTTGTTGGAACGGGTCAGACCTGAACCACCCAGCTGGCACCACGAGGAGATTGCTCGATTAGCTTGCTTAGTTCCTCCCTATGTCTGGCTGACTGTAGCTTAGGTTCTGTTGTATAAGGAACAAACTGCTAAGCGCAACACACTGTAGAGAAGTTGAAGCGGACGCGCTACAGGAAATGTTGTTACTTATGGGAGATAGGGAGCATGGAGTTGCCACTGGCGGAGACTGAAACATTGGGGTAAGTTTGGGATGCCTATCTCTCTTCTTCGGCCTGAATGGTGAATTTGGGGTGTTTTTCAAGTACAAGTGCAGGCCCGTTTCTTCCCATAGGTGTAACCCCGTCGTTCACCAGTTGCTCGACTTGTCATCCCCACACACGTGTGAGGTGCGTGCTCCTGGTTCATTTGGATTATTCCCCTCTATTCTCTCTCCATCTTCTCAGAGCGTTGTCACTGTAAGCTTATTCGAACCGGATTTGCCAGCCCTACACAGTGATCCGTCATACTTGGATTATCTACGATTAAAGTCTGGGCCATGGTTAACCGTTTTCACTGGCATCCATGATTAAGTGCAAGCGGTTAACTCCATCACATTGAGCCGATTGCCTTTCTGTGTGCCACCATTCGATACAGAATTCTCGAGGCAGGCCGAAAAGCCTAAGCTTATTCCGATCCAGCGTTTCTCAACAGAGCTGTGAAAGAATTTGTGATCTATCAATCTGTGTTCAGCGCTGTGTTCAGATTCAGTTGGCAGGTTCCAGTCACTCGCCATTCCTTGTGACCTTGTCAGCCAGTGCGCCTGCATAACCCATCACAAGGACCGCGCGATTACGCAGACCGCTCATTTGACTTTACAACCACCACGCTCGCCGCTCTCAAAGCTGGAAAAGTACAGAACGCTAACCAACCCACAGGGTCAAGTAACGTTGAGTGGTAGAAATGCGAAACCGAAAATGCTCCAAGCGGAAGGCATTTGCAGGGTAGGAGAATGTCATCGACTAGTTAAAATCGGTCTGACTTGCTCGCACTGTTTGGAATGGTATCATTCGAAGTGTACAAATGTGTTCCGACAACAGGTACGAGAGCGAAATAGCTCCCAAGATGCACTTTGATTCTGTACTGCGTGTTCCACCATCCCACTCGTTAAGTGCTTGCTTACGCTAGCTCAGAAGTGAGACCGGTTAACCTCAGAAGCCGAGCAGATGATAAACGATAAGATTACTTCAATGGGAGCGAGTATGCACCACGGAAGCGCAGCGGCTTTTATGCAACGGAATGCTGCACAACCCGCTTCCCCTAAACCGCAATCAGCAACGTCCCCATCTCCGTTGTCTTCTCCAACTTTGGTAGAACGCCGGGCGAAAACAGACCTAACTACGAAAGTTGAACAGTACTCACGGCAACGAAAGTCAGGCACCACTCGAAACGTCTGGTTAAGCAAATTTCACTAGACCTTATATCTAGCATTAACGAGGATGAAGAAGCCAAACACCGACCCTCGGTACCTGTAGCTCAAATGTCTCTTGTCGAGACAAAGCCCCCCGGAACATCAGTTACCTATGCAGAGATTGCTGAAAAGGTGTACCGGGAGGCCGCCGTTGCGACCTCTTCTGTTGTATACACGGTTAACGCGAATAGAGAGAAAAACAGTAACGAATCAACGCTTATCAGTAAGTCAGGACAAATGATTACCTTGTAGATTAACGAAAAATGGGTCCAACAATATTGCCCGGACTGTTCCTTGCTCAAATGTTCCCGAATCTACCGCCATCACGTTGCGGGATATGTTATCGGACGAGAGAGATAAGTGGAACTAATTGTGCGTGATGATGAGTGTCAAAGCCAAACCCATAAGCCTATTACGAATCACCCGTCATCCGAACTCCATTGGATGTACCAACGGACGCCGCGGATTTTTGGATTACCGTGCTGGCTTCCATTTTCTCTTCCGGATTACTCTCTTCTGTGATTTTTTGTGTGAATTGTACACCAATATTTTCCTCTTGGTGTATTCTTCAATCTATGTAAATTTCGTGGTGGTTCTCTGGCTAATTTCGGACTTCCCATTGCTTAGCCCAACTACCGTCTGCGTCCGCCATCTTGGATTTGTTGCACGTCTGGACACGTTCATGGAATTGTGTCTATTGTCGACAAAGATAGCCGTGGAATCTAACCCCCCTATCAAACTCCAACTGCAAGAAATCACACAAGGTTGGCTTTTGTTGCATCAAGTCTGAATTTCGACAAGGTTAGGTGGCAATGGCCCCACTGAAGTCTCGCCGTATTCAGCAAGCTAAGCGTAGTGTACTTTCCACACCACCAGCAAAGCGAATAAAATGCGAGGCCCAAAAAGGGAAGCGAAGCTGTTCCTGGGCTAAAAATATACTCGTCGCAGGACTAAGTGATAAATTGCCTTCTTTAGAATCACAATGAGATGAGAAAAACACTGGCACTGTTTGAACCCCTCAAAGTTCACCTGATTACGCTTGACTACATCAATAACCCTGCTCCTGTTATAATGGGAAAAGCAAAACAGTTAATTGCCACTGTTGCCTCTGAAGGGCAAAACCGAATATGTAGGGTAAAAAATGTGATTGTTTTTAATTTTCCGGACAGACTGAGTCTGAATAAAGTAAAACTAACGATAACGAAAGCGTTCAACATGCCTAACGTTAGCTGCAAATGCCAATGTTTAAAAAAGAAGACATCGAAACATTGTTGTCCAATCATTTTCAAATTTTTGAGCGAGGAAATCGCGCAGCGACTTTTCCATTGCGGACCCTTTCCAGGCCAGTGCACCCAATTTAACGGCATTCTAAGAAAACAGATAGGACACCCCTACAAATGGCCGAACTTGGCACTGTGCCGCGAACACCGGACAAAATAGCTAGGCTCTTTGAGAAATCTCAGCCGAACGTCAAAAAGACGAGTGCATCCAATGTGGATTTAGACATCGATAATCTAGCAACGTTGTCAACTAGCTCTAAAGCCGTCTTTCCATGCTTCACTGCAACACCCTGCACAAAAGGCACGGATAAAGCGGGTTCTCTTATTCCTGACAACAACACTCCCATTATATCGAACTCCTCATGCACAAGGATTAAAGGCAAGTATAAGTGCTTGGAACAGTGGAGTAATGACAACTGGTTTACTATATCACAACCCGGTTCAAACCAACAAGACGCGTCCCAGGACATACAACCTTCTTCCTTCGTCGCCCAAAGACGACTTCTCCAGTCCAGAGACCTGTGTCTTTAAAAAAGGCATGGATACTAAATACTCAGTGGCACCCAAAATTCCCTATCGACCAACCTCCTACAACCACCAGAGCAAACAACCTACCATGTTGAATAAGACCAATAACAACTGTCTCTTGGCCACGGCTAAATTGTCATCCTACACTCCACAACAATCACTGGAAGTGCACAGATAGTGGAAGCACGTCATCTAGTAGGACTTTGTTACCACCCGCTCTTTTCGATGTTCCTTCAACCTCTCAAGCGGCTTCTTCCAACAACCATTTTTTAACGGCGACGAGAATGGACTCGCACCCATTCCCAGCTCAGATACATCCGGCTGAGGTCAACACCTTGATCCCACTCTTCCTCCAATTTGTCCAGATGACAAAGCTAGTCCATTGTCAAACCAACAGCAACCTGAGCATGATGCCTGGGTTCACATCGTGCCCACAACTGTCTCGATATCCGCACATGACATGTTACCCTTATCAACAAACGTTCTAATGGCTAACTCGGATCCACCATACTCGCACTTACCTCGCATGTGCACCATGCTCGAACGCAAAGATTCAGACGATCACACAACAGACAGCGATCATTCCCCAATACTTAGTACATTTTCAATGATTCTGATTAATGCCAAGTCCATAACCAACACACTTGCACAGTTCAGTGAACCCCAAGCGATCCTCGTTACTGAAACATGGTGTTCTTCTGATACACTTCACTCTACTCTGATGATTTCGAACTACCACATATTTCGAAAAGATCGCTGCGACAGAAAAGGTGGAGGGTGTATTACATACCTGCGCAAGACATTTACAGGTAAACATTTACAGGTAAAAACCAATCACAACTGGAAAATATCCCTGAATCTACTTGGCTGTCAGTTGCGGGTGTCTCATCTTACACACTGCTCACATGTATCTACAACCCACCGAATGCGTCTAACGTAAGTATCACCAACAGCACTTCTGCATTTGACTTCGCGTCAGAGTTGCCACACAGCCACAAGATTATTGCCGGCGATTTCAACCTACCGAAACTACACTGATCATCCCACCTAACGTCTGCCTTGCACGCATCTTTTCTTTCTTCCATCAGAGCTGGGGGCTGGACACAATGGATTACCAGTCCAACCAGGTCCGCCAATATACTGGACTTAATATTCACATTGGGGATACCCAATCCACAGACCCAGATCTTAAACAATCTCCCTGGCAGCAACCATAAGATGATCTGACTCAGCTTCCAAATTAAAATGGTCACTAAAATCGCCTCTACAATGCCGGTTGCAACCAATAAGATAAATTGGAAATGCTTTCACCAGTTCATTCGTTCCTCCGACTGAAAAGTATTTTTCCTCTCAACCCGTGTGTACACCGCTGTGGAGCAGTTCCATAAACAGATACATCACAGTATGTTCTTACCCCTCATATCTCCAAAGATTCCGTCGAGCACTTAGTCAGCAAGAAAACCAAAATGTTAGCTGCAAGATACAGAAGGACCTATGACTTTGCACTTGTCTTACAAATGCATGAATTTACCTCCAAACTCAGACACGCGCAATTAACACGGCGAAAAAATGACGAGCATACAGCCCTACGGACAAGTTGCAAAGCTAGGGAGTTTGTCAAAATACTGCATCGTAGAACCAGTGACCGCGCTCCTATGATTATTGAAATTCTTGATGTTGTGAGTCACTTAATCTAAGACCCAGCTGAAATCTGTGAAGCATTCAGCGACTTTTTTGCCACCACCATGAGTCGCGAAGCTGACCCGGTGCGTGTGTGCACAGAGATCACAGAAACAAGCACCTTAAGCAGAGTCGATATCTCGCGCAACGCTATCAATCAAGTTATCAAATCAATCACGCCATCTTCCAAGCTGGGATCTGATGGCATTTCAACAACCACCATTAAACTAAAAGGACCTGATATACCATTGCTACTGATGAGCATGTTCACTCTATCTTTGGGATCTGGCCACTTTCCAGACCAATGGAAAACGTCATTTAGTAAGCCTCGGCATAAAGGAGGTCACAAGCAAACCATTGATAACTACCGACCAATCCACCACACTCTGATAATCGCTCGGCTATTTGCAAAGCCAGTCAGAATGAAGATGATGAACTTTGTTAATTCTCTTGGCCTGATCAACAATTCGCAGCATGGTTTTCTCAATAAGTGTCAACTGTCAACTGCATTAGCTTAGTCACATTTCAGGATCAATCGATTCCGGCTATGCAGTAGATATTGTGTTTATTGACATACATCAAGCGTTCGACCGAGAACCGCACAAGCGACTGCTACAAAAGTTGGAGAACTTTGGGATCCGGGACCCATTATTAGGTTAGTTATCGTCATACCTGAGTGATGATCATCCTTTAGTCACTCGCTCTTCTCCACGCTCAATCACCAATGGAGTCATTCAAGGGAGCATGCTCGGCCCCTTACTCTTTTTGCTCTACATCAATTACATCATCACATCCGTAAAACATGGTACATTAATTTTATTTGCTGGCGACATCAAACTAGTCTATAAGTTTTGGCGTGACGAGCTTCACGGGGCATTACTGCTCATTCAAGCTAATTTACATTCCCTTGAGTAATTGTGCTGCACATGGGTGATGAATCTCTAGGCTAAGACATCAAGCATCATGTCTTACGGCTGCTGCATCCCCGAATGATCTATCACCCTAAACAATGGACGCGTCCCTTCACAGTTGTCCACGCGAGATCTTGGCATTAGGTACTCGTCTACCTTCAATTTCTCCGAACAGGCCCAATACCAAGTGGCACGTGTTAGACAGTCTATGTTCAATATATCAAACAAAATACACACAACTCGTGCTGGAGTTGAGCTTTTCAAGATATTTACTCGCCCCATCCTCGAATCCTATAGCATAATATACTGAAATATGAGGAAGAGTGACAGAATTGCTGTGGGGAACTTGCAGTGGTCACTTACTAAACATCTGATTTGTAAACACTACCATGAGTTATCGAGAACGTTGCAATGAACTTCATCTCGAACCACTTTGGATTCGACGAATGAAGCACAACTTGTTGCTGCTCTTCAAAGTTACACAAAATGACCTATTCCAACCTGCCTACACTCAATTTACAACATTGTTCAACTCGAGCGCTTCGCAACAAAGATTTTACATTGAATACACCGAAGGCTAGTACGAACATCCGCTCTAATTTCTTCCTAGTCAGATATAGGTATCTGTGGAATAAACTACCAATAACACTCAGGTCTTTGACAATGTGGCACCATTTAGTAGCAGACTCGCCAATTACCTTAATCTAACTACCCTATGCTCTATGTTCACATGGGAAAAATCCCTCGAGGAGCTATTCCAGGAGGGGCCCCAAAAGATATAAACACCAATGTTTTCACAACTAGGCTTTTGCCTAAACCATCCGCCAGAATGCTAATACATGAAATGCATATCACAATACTCCACCTATGCATGGATTCTTCTATACAGTTACATGTGGATTTTTGTGAGTAGTGTAATGTTCGTAGAAAGTAGAAGTCACGATCACACTTCACACAAGAATCTGCCTCGACGGGGAATCTAACCCCTGTCCCACGAATTTCCAGTCCGTTGCTCTACCACTGAGCTATCGAGGGCTGATGATTAGGTGCGCAATTTAATACATGACCATACAAATTGATCTGTGCCGCTAAAGACACAGTTTCCCTCATCAGGAAAAATATACCTATTATAATAACAATAATATTATTATTATTATGGAGAACCCAGACTTATTCGAGTAACACTAGAATCCTTCACCGAGGTAGAAAACGTTTTTCTCTCCGCACGCGCGCTAAAACACGGATACTGTGGGATACGCATTTATCCTGATGTCCCTTGGAACGCGCGACAATCAAAAAGCAACACCGAAGCGGAGCACAGCAAGCAAGACCGCCAAAACACAATCTTCCTACATGGCGTGCCAGAACATCCTTCTAAAGATGTTTAAGAGATCGGAAAGCACGATTTAGAACAGTGGTAGTTCATTCGTGAAACACTTTCTTTGGATAATATTGTAGCGCTATCGCTCAGCACGATACCTCTCTTACCAAGTTATAGAGGATGTGACCCTAGAATCCTAAAGCTTGTGGTTCAGTCAGAGCAACAAGCAACATATATTTCGGATCGCTGGTGGAGAAGTCGGAAACCTCTTACTTTTGAACTTCGGTTAAAGGTCGCAGAAGCTTTGCACTGCTCAAATATTAAAGCACCTGAAGCAACAAGCGTACCGACGAATGTACAGAAGCGTAACTTGACTGCTGCTTTAATTGACTTTGACGTAGGTCTAAACGATGATTGGGACGCACCGTGGCCGAAGCAAATTTCGGACGAGGTATCATTATCCTATAAAAAACGAATAACTGCCGACCTCCCATCGGTCGGCATTCTCCCACACTTGACCCCTTCACCCCTCTATGGGCTCCTAGAGACCGAGAAACTGGCCTGCTTGTATACGAATGCTCAGGGCCTTTTTAATAAACTGGCCAAACTGAAAGATCGCCAAGCTTCCGGATCATATGATGTCATTGGTATCACCGGGACGTGATTGCACACGGGAATGACGGACGCTGAAGTTTCGCTACCCGGCATGTCGCTGATCCGGAACTACAGGCTCTCAAAAGGAGGAGGGGTAATCCTGTATTACCGAAGCGACATACAGTGCAAAGCTGTGGAGGATTCAGACTCGCAGTTCCCGGAATCTCTTTGGTGCCGGTTGCAGTTAAAAGGCAGGGACGCTTGCCTTATTGTCTTGGTGTACCGCCCCCTAACTCAACACCCGAAACCGACTACCACCTAGCGGCTGGTTTACGATGGTTTACAACGAAAGTACACTCACATTCTTATCATGGGTGATTTCAACGTACATTGTGTAGAAACTCCTACCACGATCGGAGAAAAATTCAAAGCCGATCTACAGGAGCTCGTAACCAGTGTTTCTCTTTACAATCACATCACTTTGCCCACTCGGTTCAGAACAGGTAACAGGCCATCTGTGCTGGATCTTGTGCTTACCAACGAGGAGCATATGATTGATGTGTTGGTTGTAGACTGCCCGTTGGGTCGCAGTGATCACGCAGTCATCAGTTTCAAATTCGTCTGCTATGCGGAATATCGGAATGAGAACGATGAGACTGTGCGAACCATCACAAGCTACGATCGATTAGCTCAGCTCGTCAGCGCTACAACTTAGTCGTTCCTTGACAAAGAACCCCGGAAGTCGCCTGGCTCGAGTTCGCCAATAAATTCAGTCAGCTGATTGCAGAGGCTTCAGAGATAAAAGTTTGCAATAAGTGTACATTAGTTTCTTTCGTTAGAAGCAGAACTCGGAAATGGATGACAGCACGCAACGCAGCATGGCGGGTGTACAGAGAAGCTCCAGCACCAGAAACTTGGGACAACTACGTAGCCCAACGTAACCAGTGCACTCAACTGATAAGAGAATACGAAGCCGCCTATCAGCAGAAGATCGCAAAAGCCTTCAGTGCTAACCACAAACTGCTGTACAAGCACGTCAATAGCCTATGAAAGGTGAGGCAAGGATTTCCTCCACTCAGGATGACCAATGGTCCAACAAGAACGGCTGTGGAAGCAGCAAACGCGCTGCGGATGCAATATGCCCCCACGTTTCAAAGGGTCTTGCCACCAAGCGATCTACCAACCTTTGTCGTCTCCTCGTCAGGACCAATCAACATCACTTTTACCGCGGAGGCTGTATTGCAAAAGCTGACGTCTCTACACAAACACAGCTCGCCGGGTGTCGACACCATTCGTCCAGAGGCACTGGAAGCAGCAGCAAGTCAACTGGCAGGACCTTTAGGTCAGTTTTTCCAGCGCTTCATAGACCAGAATCACATTCACGACATGTGGAAGCTTGGAATAATAACCTCGATTCAAAAGGTA
Organism: Dicrocoelium dendriticum; assembly: GCA_944474145.2. Lineage (NCBI taxonomy): Eukaryota > Metazoa > Platyhelminthes > Trematoda > Plagiorchiida > Dicrocoeliidae > Dicrocoelium > Dicrocoelium dendriticum. The sequence goes on along the minus strand of OX104064.1, from coordinate 74,047,199 downwards.
GAAGCAGAATTGATCCCTCCAACTACCGCCCAGTATCCCTTCTTCCTATACTCTCCAAGGTCATGGAATCCATAGTTGCCGATGCACTGGTGTGCTATCTGGAAAACTGTAACATCATCACGCCTGAGCAGCACGGTTTCCGTCGACAGCGGTCATGTACAACGAATTTACTAATCGCAAGCAGTATTTGGATCAAGGCAGCTGACGTTGGAGAAGGTGTTGATGTGATCTACCTGGATTTTTCAAAGCCTTTCGATCGTCTAGACCATCGGATACTACTCTCTAAGCTCCAGCATTACGGGATCGGCAACCTCTTTTAAGCTGGATTGCCAACTTTCTATTCAACGGCAATTAGTGGTCAGAGTTCGGAGCTCTTTATCGGACCCCATACAAGTCGAGTGTGGTGTGCCGCAAGGCTCCAGTTCTAGGTCCAGTTTGTTTTTGGTGTTTATTAATGACCTTGCACAGGGAATCGCTTCAAACTTCCTAATGTTTGCCGACGATATCAAGATCTGGCACAGGATCCAGGAGAACGCCGACCAGCATCTGCTTCAGAGTGACCTATAACAGTATATTTCCGGCAAATTGCATGCATGACTCCTGATTGGAGATTTACAACAATTTGCCGAGAAGGGGCGAATGCCCCGGCATTATAATAATCATGGTTTTAAGTAGACTTCAAAACTTTTGGGCGGAACCGCTTCCATGGTCACCGTGTGTTTGTGTAATCCGACACTGAATGTATGAAATATCAGGTTGCGGGAATCGTTTTAGGAGGACTGGGAGGAAGCTCCCCTCATATATGTATCATATACCATCAGTGATAATCGGAGGGTGGAGAAGCAGATATCCGAGATGTCGAGTTTGGTGAAGCCGAGAGTTGATAAGTATTTCGCCGAAGCCGGATATATAAATCCCCGATTGTTTAAGATAATTGGATGGTGGTAAATCTCGCGTGTTTTGGGGAATTGTGCGCTTATATACTTCGAGATCATTGATGCGTTATTTCCGGAGCCATATTTGTCGACCTTCAGCTGGTGCGTACGCGCCATCCGGTCGGCGTCACAAATTCCGACATCCATGACGTGCACCGATGATCCCTTTACTGCGAGTATATCTGGCTTGATGAATGAGGTCGCTGTTGGAATTCTTGGTTCGAGAACGATGTTCACTGTTCGTTTGCGGAGTTTTTTGGCGACTTGCTCTGCAATGACATTGTGGCGTTTACATCGTGCTTCATGGTTGATGCCACATGATTGTAGGACATGGGACAGAGTCTCCTTTTGTCCACAGTTGCCGCGACATAGTAGCTCTAGACTGTAGTTTCAGCCTGTTGGGCATCGTCAGTATTGCGCACTGCTGACGATGCCCAACAGGCTGAAACTGCAGTCTAGTGCTTTTCCGGGCATGTGAACAACTATCTGATTTGGAACTGGCTGCGAAGAACCTCATTTAATTACATCAAAATCCCCTACTCATGAGTAGATGTTACAGTGTTTTTCGGTTGATCGATCTATCTTAGACCCTGCAGATTTGGGACCTAGTAAATGAATCAAAACACAAGGCTGAACACAGTTTGAGAGATAATGAATTCCATCACTGCTGCGTTGAGAAACACCGGATTGGAATAGACTTAGGCTTTTCGATCTGCCTCAAGAATTCTGTACCGAATGGTGTTACAAAGAAGGGCAATCGGCACAGTGATTGAGTTATCCGCTTGTGGTTAATCACCAATGACAGTTAAAACCGTTAGTGATAGTTGGGACTTTACTGGTCAAAAATGATTTCACGTATAGTGAATCATTGTGTAGAACTGGTAAGTCCGGTTCGAATGAGCATACGATAACTACGCTGCGAGAAGCTAGAGGGGATTAATCTAAATGACCCAAGAGCACGGGCGTCAAGCGTACACTTGCTATAACTGGCCTATCTGCTCAACAGACAAAAGGCGGATAATTGGGTTCTGCCACTGGTTTCTTCGCGGTTTAGCCCATATCGGGTGGGAACACTGTGTCAGCAGTGACCGTTTTCGGCTTCTTATTTTGACGCCTCCAGAGTGAACCACTCAGCTCCGTTAGTTCAACCACACGGCTCGAGTGGCTTGGTTAAGTGTTGTGCATACCAACACACTGACTCCTGCGACGTAGATTGTTTGCACGTCTGGCGCTTGGCTGAAATAAGAGTACAGGTTACCAGCCAATGACGGTTAGTATAAATGAAGGCTCGCACTTTGAATTTGGCTTCGCTTGTTACCTCCCGAGTTGGGGTGCTACAAAACGTTTGGTTAATCGATAGTTGTTGATATCGCCAAGAGCCGACTTCAGAGACGATCTCATGATTGACACGTGATACAATTTGCCCATTTTATAATTTCTCACCACATCTAATTAAGTATAAATGTGGTACAATGGCTAGGATATTTCTCGCTTGTACTTGACGACTACAGTAATAATGGTGTGTATCAACAATCAGTTCGAGTGACTGCACACTTTTGGTACTAATCGCTGGATCATCGACCCCCTCCTTTTGTGAACCTATGATGGTGCAGATCCCATAATACTTGGGCTCGATCAGAAAGGAGCCGTATCGCTCACACTCTTCAACTTGGTCACTCTGTGATTTAACCGAGCTTCTATCCAGGATACAGCAAGAAGGGTAGAATCATTTATGCTCATTTGCATAGCCTAGTTGAAGGAGAAGAGGTGGATATATATATATACATATATATATACATATATTGATCACAATATATGGTACATATATTGTGCCATCTGAATCATGGCGGAATAAAAAAACAGGATACGAATAAGAAGAAAAAGGATATGCTACATTTTTCACTAATTTTTCACTCACAGCTTTTGAGATTCTCAGTTGTTTGTTTTATTGTGGAAGGGAAGGGAAATCACCGCAACACTCAGGTACACCGCCATTAACGTTGGTCCTGAGCCATGACTTTTACGTTCTCCAACCAGCGACACTCTAGCTCTGAAATCCAAACCATGGAGTCAAGAACAACCGACCGAGGCCAACTATTTCGTCAGCTTTCTCATGTAGCTTCATATTGTAGGTTTTGCACCGCGTCGTTTCTTCCATTCCTGTCCAGTAGCCGCGAACAACGCCCAACACAGATGACGATGAGGGGGCATGCGCAGCCCGTGTCCAAGCCACCGCAGCTGACGCAGCGGGACGAGCTCCTCAAGCGTGTGGCTGTTTTCACCCAACACACGCTGTCTAACTTCCAAATTGGTTACGTGGTGCAGCCACTACACACCGACAATTGACTGGAAGCAACGGTGTTCAAAGACAGAGAGACGGCGCAGGTCAACGGTACGAACAGGCCAAGTCTCGCAACCGTACAACAGTACAGCGCAGACAACCGCACAATAAATCCGCATTTTGATGGATAGACGGATGTCATCGTGGCGCCGTAATTGCCTTAGCTCAGACAAAACGAGGCGAGCTCTTGAGATACGCACTCAAAATGGTGGATAGGACAGACATGGTTTCTTCATTTGCAGTGAAGAGCTCAAAATAGAACTTCCCGTCTCATACGTTGTGCTGAAGAGTTCAAAAACACTGCTTTCAAGCCTAGATGGCGCTACGGCTACGCGCGATCCATTGAATCATTGGAGTTTTTAAGACTTATTGGACAATTGATGTAGCCTACACGTTTGTGTGGCATTGTTACACTTCAAGAGGAAGTGTAACTATGTTGAAAGCTTACTTAACCGTGGAAACCAACTTTTTTTCGTCTATCTGTTCTCATGACGGCCGACGAGTTGTCGCAGCTTGGCACTTGTATATATCTTTTAGTTGTATGGTACTCGGGGCAGTGCCTCGGTACTTATTTTATTTTCTGGACCTTGTAGGGATCAGGAAAACGGTTGACGAACGCATCTCCTTCGTGCGGCACGTGCATGTGGATAGCGGCCATACTATTCGCCGCTGCTTTGCCACAGTGTTCTAGAAACGATATAATGCTGTCGTAGTGTCTAGTTACTTTATCCCTTTTAAACAATATCAGCTATAGTCCGCCCCACGGCTTTTGGGGCGCGTGATATCATCTTTACAAATTAGTTTTAGTATGTTGGCAAATGATATGGATGTAGAATCAAGGCTGAGTTTCGGTTATGCGAGCACGTTAACTACGATAAAGATGACCGGATGACTGCGTTTCGTGGAGGAATCGTGACCTCTGAGCGCCCATTCCTCTGTGCAGGTTTCACCTGAAACTCCCCGCCTCTACCTCTTCCCAGTTTGGAACACGTCTGATTCGAATTGTATCATTTAGTTTCCATTAAGCCGCTTATGGGTGGCCTGAGTAGACCTAACATAAGGTGTATTTTAAACGACATTCTGTCGCATCTGCGACGGTGACCTACTGCGCATGAGCTTCGGCGGATCTTTCTCGGGGATTATTTGCCTTGAAAATAGCGGCAGCAGCAGCAGCAGCGGCAGCAGCAGCAGCAGCAGACCACTGGGCAAATTATGTGCTCTTTGATTGCAAGTGGTAGAACTTAGACCTCGCACGCTGTTCTATTCCGACTGAGCCTATTTTATTCTGGGCCACCATGAGTGCAAGTTGACGGAAGTAAATATAGCTATGGTTTCTCCCGAGAACGCGAACTAAAGCCCGCCTCAGGAGGGGTGCTTATAATTGAATGCGTTCACAGCGTAGTGGAAAATATCTAGAGCAATTTTCAGCAGGAGTGGTAGCACATTTTGGTATATTGGTTATCACGCACTGAATTACCGACAAATATTTGATTGCAAGTTCATGCTAGTGGTTTAATACCATCTTGCAGCAATGAGACGGTTTCAGTTAATCGGCTGTCATTCCAGAAACTGCTTCAGCAGGCGACTGACGTCATGATTTCCGTGTATAATTCTTTCATGTTGATAAACTGTTGCAATGTCCCAAAAATACAGGGGAAATTTAGGGTACCCTAAATATAGGGGTTCTCAATTGCAGTCCGTCAAACTCTCATGCTCCGGCCGTAAAACCGTGCTGAGAAGTTCAAGAGCGAGAGTCAGACGGTGCCAAAGTCTTTTTGCTGTTTACAAATGAACATCTCTAAACATAAGACAAATTGTAGCATCGTGAATAGACACTTCGTTTACACTGTGGGCAGGGATTCGCGGAAATGTTTCACTTATATACACATTGCATTAATTGCCGAGTCTTTATTATAATGGCATTTTCTCTTACATGAATTATGACCACACAAATATCACCGTCAGTATGTTTACCGGCGGTGCAGGAGAAAACTGTTATTACGGTAGATCAATGGGGATTCAATACACAAACTACTAGGACACTGGAGGTTGAAGTAGGACTTTAGCCGAGTAAATTAAATGAAGTAACGATGCACTGAACTAGAGATTCAAGTAGGTTACAGAGGGGGTTAGCATGGGGTATCCGTGCCTTTTAAGGCTATGCATTCGGAAGAGGGATGACCAGTTTAAGTGATTGATGTATAAAGGGAAACCAGTGTTCACGCCTACCTTATAATGAATTACTAAGGAAAATCAGCGGCGAGCTACCGAAGTGTCAGCCTTTTGCACGAGTAACCAGTTGTCTATAATCGCAAGGAAGCAGGAGGATAAGGTATTGTTTTGAGGTGCGAAACAAAGGGGAACATCTTCAAGGCTGCCGTGGGAATCGGTCGCTAAGGGAACTCGGTTTTAAACTGCGGACATCCCCCAGACACTATACCCGAAATGAACAGCTACCTTGCGCCTGCTCTAAGATGCACTCTAAAGGGAAAATTTACTCATATCTTGCTCATGAGTGATTTTAACATACACTGTTTAGAAGTCCCCGCCAAGCTCTGATAACAGTTCAAAGCCGATCTTCAAGAGTTCTCCAGTGGTCCGTTTCACAACTACGTCATTTCACCCACCTGGTTCGGAACAGGCATCAGGCCATCTGTGCTGGATCTTGTGCTTACCACCGCGGAAACACTGATTGATATATTGGCTGTCGACTGTCATTAGTTTCAACGTCAACGGCTATGTGGAATATGAAATTGAAAACCATCACACGTCACGACCACTTGGTCACAACCTAATCGTTTCTTGCCAAAAATCCCCCTCCCGGTATTCACGTGGCTCGAAGTCATCAACAAACTCAATCATCTTAGTACAGATACTGCAGAAACCAATGTTTGCAATGGGCCTAAAACAGTTTCTTTCGTAAGGGAGAGAACACGAAAACAGATGTTAGTACCCAACGCAGCAATCTGCGCGTGCAGAATATTTCTATCGCCAGACACTTGGAACAAAAATATAGCCAACGGAACCATTGCAAGTAATTGCTCAGGGAAGACAAATTTGCCCATTAGCAGAACAGGGCAACAGCCTTCAGTGCCAATCACAAACTGCTGTGCACTCATGTAAATGGTTTTCGTAAGGGAAGACAGAGAATTCCTCTACTCGGACAGCCGAATGCTCAACAAGTATGGATACGGAAGCAGCAGGCATGCTGCGGACGCAATGTAACCCACATTTCAGTGGATCTACTAATCAGGCGATCTTCAGACTTTTATTTCCCCAGTGCCAGGACTCACCACTTACATCTCTTTTACCGCTGAAGCTATGTTGCAGAAAATGACGTCACTGCGCAACCCCGACTCGCCGGGTATCGATACTATTCGCCCAGAAGCAGTGGAAGCAGCAAACTTTTCCCTTCGGGTTTGCCAACCCTGGAACGCACTCCCAGACTCAGTGGTATCCTCTCTTACCTTGGATGTTTTCAAAAAACGACATTTTGTTACCTAAGCTCCTCTATTGTGGATTACGCCAAGCATGTTTTCAACAGGAATTATGTATCGAATGGACCTAAGTGAGCGACCATATTTTACTTTTCTCACTCCTTACCTCAACAATCACTGCACCTCAGTGTCTTTCTGAACGTTTACGCGCGATAATTTTTTTCATTTTACACTTAGGTTAATTATCAAAGTATTCACCTCGGCAGACGTTCGATAGATGACCCAGACATATTTTAATCGCATCATATTCACCGCAACTATCCTACGGGACGTGTCAAGCACTTGCTTTTATCCCATGATAGATCATTGTTCATTGTTCAACTAAATAAATACACTGTTTATTCTCGACAATTCGAGACACGTCTGCATAGGCATGGTCTTGGTAATACCAACACGATAGATCGGTAAGTGTGCAAATCTAGTACAAGTTAGCCAGTTGTAAACGGGATTAATTTGCGTATGTACATGTAGGTAGGTTAAGTAGCCATGGGAACTGGACTTGTTAATGTAACGTTGCATCTGGGGTTGTGTTTAACCTGGTCGTCAGTGCAAGCAGAGATCACAGGAACCCTTCACAATGGGTGACTGACGTTCTTGGAGTATGTAGAATCGTCTTGCAAGGCTACAGGTGATGACATTTTAGTTACGAGTCACATCCACCACATCACAGTGTTTTTAAACAAGTATTTGTGGCTTCTTATATGGAGAACGTTTGCCAAGCGGTAACCCACCACGTTCCAAATTACTGCCGCCGAACCATTTGCTGGGACGAGGTTAACCCGAAAAACCCAACTGGCCATACAAGGTTGTTCGGCGAGCGAGACTCTTTGGCTCAGTTTCTCCAGTGCTGCTTAGACCAGAACCAGGTTCCTTCTATGTGGAATCACAAACGCGGAAACAGGACTGAACCTTCAAACTACAGCCCACTATCTCTTCTTGTACTGTCCAACATCACGGGACTCATCATTGCCAATACGGTGGTGCGCTACTTAGAAAAGTGCAGCATTATTGCAGCATGGGATCCGTTGAAAGCAATCGCGCACAAACAATTTATCATTCGCACGGATTAGTTGGTCCAAGTCATCTGACGGTGAAGAATACGTCGCCTTGAGTTATCGGGATTTTTTGAAGGCAGTTGATCGTTTTGATCATCAGGTTCTCCTTTCCAAGCTGCGATATTACGGGTCAGCGACACTGTCTTCAGCTGGATAATCAACTTTTTCCTTTAATGACAATTAGTCGTCAGAGTTCGGAGCTCCTTATCTGACCCCATAGAAATGGAGTGTGTTGTGCCTCAGAGGTTTGTCTCGAGTAGGGATGTCCAAAGTCCGCCCCGCAAGCCAAATGTGCCTTCCGTATAGCACCTAAATGCTGTGTCGTGCACAGTCGCTGTGCGGATCGTCCTAGCTCCGTGAGGCCAACCACTGCCCTCTGCACAGTTCGCAACTTGCATGACAGTGAAGCGTGAACTGAGCGATATTGTAGTTAGCTGTCAGTCACCCATGGCTTAGTGGTACTTGCTGCTGCTATCCGGAAATCATAGGGTCAGAACCCAGCTGAGATCCGAGGAAGGCACACCATTGACGAGACACAGGATATCGAAATAGCGCTGTTTGGTACTTATCCAGGCGTGTTAAAGCCTGTTCACCAAGAGGGACTGGGACGAAATATCTCTGAAATATATGTATATATACATATATATATACCATCTTTTTCAAACGATAAGGGGCACCGGATAATAAGGCGCATAAAGCGAACCAAAATAGTCGGAGGGGTCAGACTTAATTCAACTCATTGAAAATAACTCTGAATATTGTTTACTAGTAACACATAAAACGGAAAAATATGCTCACTTTTTCAACCACTCCTCTTCTACAAATTCGTCCACTTCTTCATCTTCACTGTCGGAGTTTAAAAGTTGGGCGATAGATGCATCAAACAAGCCCGTATCCTTCTCGTCATCATTTGATTCAGTCTCGTTGCTGTTCCTTGGCTGTTCATGGATGCTTTCGGCCTTCGTGAAAGTACGAGCGACAGTTGAGACCGATACCTTGGCCCAGGCATCAACGATCCATTGGCAGATAGTGGCGTAACTAACCTGGCGTTGCCTCCCTGTCTTGGTAAATGTTTGCTCACCTTCTGTCATCCAATGCTCCCACGCGGCTCGTAATTTAACTTCGAACGTCCTGTTGACACCAATATCTAACGTTGGGATGCTTTGGTTAATCCTCTTGGAATGATGGCAAGCTCCGAATTAGTTTTCTTCACTTGGCGTTTGACATTTTCGGTGAGATGCGCACATGGAGTCGTAAATCAATATGCATGGAGATGTGTGTGTACACTCACCTGCAACCAGCGGGATACAGGTGCGTGTTTTTCACAGTGTTTACAAGGTGCATTGTTGGACCAAGTGGGTTTACCGAGTGGTAACCATCACAGTAGCACAGTATGGGATATCAGCGTGGATGGTTGAATAGTTGGTTGGTCTATCGTCGCCAGGAAAGCTCGAATCAGTTGGCTACTGCACAGAGTTCGCCACCCCCAAACCAAGTCTGCCTAGGCAACATAGAAAGCTGACTCCACGAGGTTCCTGATCAGTGATTATGCTTCGACAATCAAGGTTGTAGTAAAATATTTTGACAGATTATTCAGCGCAGTGTGAACATAGAAAATGATTCGAAGTCACTAGGCCTCAGCACAACCATTCATAGCTAAACCGCACCGGAATATAAGGTGGACTGCCGATATTTTAGCGAATATAAGGATTTTAAGTGCGCCTTATATATATTTATATATATATATGGCTATCTAAAGCTATCCTGTTCTGCTAATAGGTTTTTTGTTTTATTGGTTATCACTGTCTCTAAATTTTTCTTTATTTTACATTTTACTTTAAGTTACTTTCTCAAACACAATATTTTCACCTTTCTGACTATTTCATTCCACAAAAACGCAATTTTCTCCTCCATTTTCACAACCTGTTATAAAATGGCTGTAACTAAACTAAAAAAATAAAAACGGATTCTTTAACGTTCTATGTAAATGATTTTTACTCCTGTTGTAGAATGTAGAATGCGAGTAAAAGTAGGATTTAATAACGAAGGACGCCGCTCCCAGGAAAATTGGAAAGTACGACATTTTTCACTGACCGATTGCACAAGTGTGTTCGCTTGATTAGTTGCACTGGAGACCGCACAGCCACGGGCAACGAAAAATGTGAAGGGTTTGTCCAATCTGCAATACCATAGGCGACTAAAAGTCCTGCGAGGTGACCTCATCCTGGCGTTCCAGATTTTGGGACACTTCGGTCATGCTTGCCGCCACCTCCTGAACCTTAACTGCACCACAGAATTGAGGTGTCATTAATTGAAACTTGCCATTCAATACAGTCGGCTGAAGTGCTGCCGGAATTACTTTTCCCTTCGAGTTTGTTAGACATGGCACACACTTTAGACTTTTGTCATTTCCGCGCTCACGCTACCCATTTTTAAAAAGTGGGTTGACGATGTTTTACACCACTTGCATTAATTGATCGGATTTCCATTCATTGAGTGACGACAAGACGCGGACAAACATTCTGATCACCAGCCGCACAAAATCGGGTTAGACGGGTATACCTATGTTTTAACGTGGATACTATGGTGAGTGCACGGACATGTTTTTCACTTTGCGTAACTCAATTGAACTGACGTTATTCCTACAAACCATCCCACCGGAGTTGTCAAGCCTCGGCCTATTTGTCCGTATTGTACCATTGTTCCATTGTTTATTGTTCCATTGGAGTGTGGATGTTTTCAAGGAATTCAACATCAAGAAGCACTACCAAACGAAGCAAGCTGACTAAACATGAACGGGTTGAGAAACTGAAGCAGCTGCAAGCTGGAATCTCCTCACAGCAAGGCTTGTTTGCAAGAATCGATCAACCGAATGAAAATGCGACAAAGGCAAATTTAGTGAGTCAAAATTAACAGCAAAGCATCGCAAATCATTTACTAGAGGAATTAGCCAAAGAACATATGAGGAAAAATGTGGATTATATCTGTCTTGAGAAAAAGCAAGCGTTTGCCAATTTTTACCTGGCACGCAAAACTGGGGTTCGCGGAACTGAAGACAATCTCCTCTCATGTCAAGAGATAGGTAGAATCAAAAGCACCAACTTGAGTTTTTTTCTAAAGCTTGTGATGTAAACACTGATGCACCTGACATTGTCCAGTTTCCCAGTATTTGAAAGAAGTTGACGATGACGTGTGGGCGAGTTGGGTATTACTTGACCTAGAGCGTCTTAAGGACAAAATAAGAAGAATTGATTTGTTTGTTTCTGTTTCCTCCAATCATTCTATCATGGAAAATATCTATGGAATGATTACTGTCGGTGCCCAGCCATGACTGGCAAGCACAGTGGATTAGCAACCGTTGTCTGTAACAAAGTCTGTGAACGGAGGATCGAAGCCATTAAACTGCACTGCATCATGCACCAACAAGTTGTTTGTTCCAAACATCCTAAGCATGATCGTGTTATGATACAAGCGATAAGATTTATAATTATCTGCTTTTTGAAGCCCTGTTTCATCGTCGATTTCAGCTATTTCTCTACTCGACAATCAGGATGTATATGGTGGTGTTTTGTAGCAAGAAGATGTAAGATGACTTAGCCGAGGGACTGCACTTCATTGCTTCTACTCTACTTGATAATAAATTGGATAATTCATGAGAAGTCAGGGACAATCCATGCCAGAACTATCTGATTCTGCTTAGTCGGATGATTTTGGATTTTTACTTGATTATTACACGGCACATGAACATGTTGAACACGAGCCTTCGAGATCGAAATGCAAGGGTAAACGCATTGTATTCACACAACGGTCTTTGGAAATAAGCTACAACTTTTTCAAAAACAGCTGTCTCTTGCACAGTGTAATGCCATATATTTTCCATAACTACAGGAAACTATGACCTGTTGCAGTAAGCAACATCAATATACTGATGCAGAAGTATGTCGCAGATATTGTATCCCTAGTTAATGCGTTTCAAAGATCCTTTCAGGAATTTGTAGCCATTGCAAAGGAGATCGTGTTATTTCTTCGACTTTCTCTGTGGACGCTGACATTCCTGCAGGCTACTTGCAACTGGAGCTCATTGAGTTGCAATGTAATATTGTATTTCGCAGTCGGCACAAACAGCTCTTTCATCAACTTGCTACCAGCTGGATAAAGATAGATTACAGGAGATTCGAACATTTGCCAAGAAAATTCTCAAATTATTTAGCTCGTCATAGTTGTGTGAGCAGGCATTCTCAATTTTACATTCCAACAAGAATCGTGTGACGACGAGGCTAAGCGATTCTCCACTACGTGATCACTTGCGTATCAAGGAAGTGTCTTTGAGCCTGGCCTGACAAGTTTACTGCATTCAAGATCTCTTTTAACCCTTCACATTTAAAAGTTGAATAAAACTTTTTAACATATGTCAATTTTGATTATTACCTTAATAGAGTGCATATGTCTCCACATGTTTTACCTCATAAAATTTGGCCCTCCTTGCGAAGAGTTTGGACACCCCTAGTCTATAGCCACCGTTCTTTTTGTATATATTAACGACCTCGTATAGGCAATCTTTTCAAATTTTCTGCTGTTTGCCGACGACCAAGATCTGACGCAGAATTCAGGTAAGTGTCGACCAGCATCTGCTGCTATGTGACCTTGACACGGTACATCAGTGGTCAATCAAAAATGCAATTCCACTTGAGTAAATGCAGGGTATTTGTATTCGATACCAGATTACCTATTACTACAAGCTAGACTGAATTACTGCGGGGATCTTCCGTCGTACGTGCTCGACGTGTGCTGGTTCAGGACGACTTGGGATGTTCAAGGTAATCCGATCAGGCATCGAATGCTGGCAAACAACATGTTAAAACAGGCGTTCAGACATATAGACACCTCTATTATCCGACTGATGCTCATTGCGTATGTTCGCCCCCATGTCGAACGCGCCTGTCAACCAGGGCTAAAACATGACCTCAATGCAATGGAGCAACCCCAAGTTCGTCTTGGGAATGCGCAAGCTCCCATGGGAGCAGATACTGCAACCTTTGTGAGTATTCAGTGGTGGGTATCGCTGATTACCAAGCGACTTGATAATGGCATCCTTGATTCTATAGGATCCATATCGCGTGTGCCGGTCCTTACTGCAACTAAGCGGTAACACACTCTTGATGGGTTACTTTTTGATACTAGCAACACAGTATAGCTGTCTGGGGTGCCGCAGGAGTTTCTTTTCCATTCGCCTGTCACTCGTGGATTGTTCTTTCCGAACCGGTCGTTTCTACACGGACAATGTTCATATTTAAAAGTCGGTTAGATGATGCACTCATCCACTGACATATTGTTACGTAGCACTAATTCTACCTTCTTGTGATTTATATTGGACTTCAGTATATCCAAAGATATCCTCATTTAGATAATAAAATCACTAACTGCATTTTCACTAACATTTTGCTGAAACTCACCAGACTGCCCAACGGAATCTGTAAAGCAGCGATTTTTAACCCCTATGAAGTCATTGTTCATTGAGTGATTGATGAATCTTTCAACATGAAAGCAATGAGATTGCTGGTGTGCTTGGCAGAAGAACATGCACATTGTGTAATTTTAAGATATTTATGATTTATAAAAACATTCCTTCGCTCGATATCCGCCGACCAGATATTTATTGTTGTATTCAACGCAATCAGAAACCGATTTGCTGCTGCCTTGAATTGTTCATTTTGTTGATTCGCTGTTACTGCGTACGGTAGGAGATTCCGCACTATTCATGAGCGTGCTATGAGGAGTTTTGCACCGGTTTGAACTCTACACTTTTGTTGAAAAGTGTAAATTTTCTGTCCTTCGCGCTGTCGTCACTGTCCTACCTAAGCCTCAACGCGCAACTCGAGCCCTAATATATGCTATGGGTCACCTTCCACAGCCAAAGGGGTGCAGCACATGGCGTCTTTCCTGATGTCTTGCTAGCGTTTGTTCGCCCATAGGATTTTTACTGGATGATCACTGTAAACACTACGGTGATTGTAGGTCGCTTTTGCGCTTGTGACTTTATGTGGCTGTACCAAAGGTTGACAAACACATGTCACATAGAATATTGGCTTCGAACAAGATTGTTGAGTTATTGTTGGTGTCTAAGTTGCTTCTCGCATTCACTAACTGTTGTCAGGCATGGGTTGAGAAGTTGAGTAGAGCAGCATAGCTTATTCCGAGGTTGAGAACAAAGTGAGTGGTAGGAATTGACTCTCCATTAAGAATTAAGCAAATTAATGTGACTTTACACCTACAGCAGATATGGGGAAACTTTGGTGCGTCGTTTCTCAGACTAGAGCTCAATCAGATGCATGTCTGTTCGAATAGTTTTATCGACCGTTCGTTGTCTGTCTGCTAGGAGACAGTTGAGACCGACTTTGTCTGACATATAATCATTACCCTTCCGATTCGAGAATCTCTGAAGGCGCTTAGCGGACGCCATTATATTTTGTTCATTTGGATTGCGGATGTGCGCATGCCATCGCGCCAAATTGACGCCTTGTCAAAATGGATGTCTTGATATCGCAGTCGACTGTCCTGTGTTGTTGGCTTGTCGATTGGCAATGCTTATTTGGTTCGCTGCTGTGGATTTGAGTTAGTGGTTGCTCTAATATGCTAGGAATTTTTTCAATTAAAGCACATGCTAATCTGTCGGTGATTTCTTCATTTCAATAGCTGATATGCGTGCGACTTTTACAATGAAACTACCATTTATGGCGGATTGATGCGTATGCTTAGCAGGTCCCATACCTTGGTCAGGGAAAGATTTTCTAAAGCAAAGATTATGCATGCGGACAAAAGTCGTTATCACGGCATATTATACGCAACGTTTTCGAAATATAGTATCATGCAAAACAGCATATCGCATTACAGTAGCTATCGCTTCTTATGAATGACAACTCACTAGGTTGCATTTTTGCGCCAATTTCTGTTCATTCGCGTAGATTATAATTCCAACTAAGCTACGTCACGGGAACACATTCCGAAGTACCGTCCTCATGTAACTAGGTGACTGGGTGCGATGTTCAAATGCTTTTAGAAGACGGATAAATGGGGTCACATACGACTGAGCTTAGAATAACATTTCCTGACTTCTAGATCCGAAAGATGTACTTTCGTTAATAATATAGCCGACTGTATTATTGGTTTACTTTTGTGTCATTACCTCTCAGTTTAGTTTTGGACAGAGCTTCAAAAAGTGGTGTCAGACGTGACCTAGTTCGCTCACTATTTGCCAATCGATTACGCAATTTCTTCATAGTTGCCGGTAGGGTTCACTAAACAGTTGGGATTTTGTTTCGCCGTTGGCGGTACGGAAGATGGCGCATCCCATTGCGCTTCTTCGTTACGTGACGTTTTTAGACCTCAGTCGCTGCGAGATCACGCTTTAGCCAAGAATACCCGACCTGAATGTGTTATTCGAGGCAGGAGAAGACCTAAGCATTGATCATCACGGAGGAGATAGACGTTTCAAGACTCTCTAGTGCCTTTCGTTAGGTACCAGCATACTGGTTACATCATTTTGATGTTTATTCAGTCTGTCTGGACAACCGTGGTCCTCCTCTACTAGCACATCGAGGCCGTCTGCAAGTTTTGCCCTCCAAAATTGTAGTGATAGGCGTGTCAGTGACGAATGTAGGCAACACGACACTTGTCCACATTGCACGGCGGTTGTTTTCGATACTTTGACACCTTTATCACGTAAGCCGTTGGAGTAAATTTGAAGTGTCACAAGCATTCACGATGACAGCGTTGGTTTTCAACTACAAGTCGATAGGCATCCGACCGACTGGTATCCTTCGACCAGTGGCCCACTTAAAGGCCCGGTGCTGGGCTCTACATTGTTCCTCATTTATATCAACGATCTACCTCAGCTTTTTCGGTGACCGTGTGGTTTCAGACGACTTGCAGGTTTGGAGAGTGAATAACGATTTCCACGACTGCAGCCTACTTCATAAGACTACAACCGCCTTTCCATGTGATCTACAGAAGTCCGCCTCCTGGTCAACCAATCGAAATCGGTATTCATGAGCCTGAGCAAGTGTGGCCGAACCTACACTCTTGTCGGCCATATGCTACATTCCACGCCTTCCGTGAAGGACATAGGCGTACTTTCACGTGGATCACACGAACAGCCTGCACCGGAACGTACTTCGCCTGCTTTGGGCGCTTAAGCACAGATTCTGAATCTGGTCTGAATGGCCTGCCGATTTTTGCTTACATATTTATGGAGTCGCACAGATACAAATTTGCCTTCCCTCCCGTAATACACTATGCAACATTCATGTGGTATTCACTTCGCCATCTCCCCACGCTTCACTCGGTTTACGATACCCAATGCTTTTATGTTTGCGTTCATCCTCTCGGTGGGGTAAAATCAGTGATCGCAGACCATTGTTGCGACACCCGACATATTGGCAATATTCTACGTTTTCTTCGCAACCACCAGCTCAACGGTTCACTTCTCCCCCGAATCAAAGCTACAGGCCATGCTTCGATTGCATTTTCTCTAACCCATGGGGGTGTTCATGTTACCGAATTTCGTTTGATGATTCAAAACCGATTCTTTATAATTATAACCCAGTTGCTGCGTGGTCTGCCGATTCTTATGCTGTTCCTTTATACTCCTTGGTACTAACCAGATTGCATTGCAGGTGTTGGTATTCAGCTGGTGTCGTGTCCACTGATTTGCTTAAACTAACCGGTAAAGCTGGTGAGCGCAATTGTCACATCCAGTCCGTCCACTCAACCTAGCTGTAGTAGATTTATAGAGGCCTCACTTCCTGGAAAAATCTGGCTCCGGGATGCCCCCAATTTGAGACCACATGCTTACGCGCAACTGACCACCACTTGCGTCGCTTCAACTCCCACCGGGAACCGTAACGTCTCTCGCAATCTAGCATATGGCCAAAAGTGATGAGCATCCGATTTAGACAACCCCGTGTGTAGTACACATCAGCTCCGCCTTGGCTGTCGAAGTAAAGTCACTCCGGATATAATCTTATCCACTGTCTAGCGGTCGGTCGCTGTTTCTGCCCATCGCTTGTTCCAATGCCTATTTTTGACGTTTTGAAGTGACATTTGTGTGAATACTAATCCTCGGCAAGCAGTCTGGTTACAGACACCTGAATCCGTTGACCCATACCGTTTTCGGTGTTCGCTCATAGAGTCTCTTCCCTTGCATCATTTATATTCGACTGACAAAGAAAAGTGCAATTGGGTAGTCCTCCCATTCTCCGTGGATCACACTGATTCTTCTCTGATTAGTTACCGCCGCTTTGGAACGGTTGGAAATTGGCTAACGTGATGAGTTCGGACCAACAGTTACCTGATGACCTTCAGGGAAGTCTCTCGGACGGTGGATTCCTTTGGTTATGGCAGTCAATTTCTCCGTACACCATTTAGCAACTCCCATCGCGGACGTTGGGGTGCTAGTTGAACACATTCTGTGTGTTCGTGTGACGCAAATTTACTTGCTTGTAGCTGTTGGCGATTTGATTTGGAGTACCTGAAGGCGCTTTATGCGCTACCTCCTCTTCCTGAGTGAATGACTATGAGAGTAGACAGATCTTCAAATATTCACGGGTGAGAACAGTAATTGTGCGCTCGATAACATGGTATATAACTGCCAGAGTTCACAGTTGCCTATCATTTTCACCACCTTACGATCCAGATATCGAGGAAATCCATGAAAATAGATTTCTTGTGTCTACATTCGGACCCGAGGCTAGGTAAGATACTTTCCCAACTTCCGCTGCTGCATAAGAAATAACAGTTCATATCGTCTGGACAGGTGTCGAACTTTTTAACTTTTCGGTGGCTTCGAATGCCAATCCCCTATCACCGATCTCACTGTGAGTTATGCATCAAGGAGGATTGCGTAATAGACAATAGAAGATCTAATCATGTCTTCTACTTGGGGACAATAAGCTTTCAGTCCTCCGCTTTACGGTACAAGATTACATCTCCGTACATCCAAGAGATGCAATCTTCACTGAAACGGTTGAATTGACACCACGAGCATCATCGCCAGCCGATCTTTTGTTTCTTTGGGACGAAGTCTGAGCGTTCAAGACTGACTACTTTTGAATTTCCATCCGTCGCCGTAATCATTCTCGGTCTCTCTATTTTTCTTCAAGTGGGCAAGTTTTCAACTTTAGGCGATTTTACATAAGGAGTACAGTTCGTTCTCACTTTCTTCTTGACCCCCGGAAATCTAGCGTTCATTTCTGATAGGTAACCAACGCTCGCATCGACACTTACTTCCGACCAGCGACTTGTCACAGCATTGCACCTTGTCACCAGGTAGCCACCAGTTCTTTCGATGGTCTATTCCAAAGGCGATTACTAAGCTTTCTTCAATAAACCTTGATACTACTTGCTTGCTGATCTGTGATATCCGCTTAAACAGCTACCTCTGATTGGTAAAAGTCATTCTTACCACTTTGTTATTGGCTTCAACAAACAAATACTACATTATCCTTAGGGTATATTTGAGAGGCCATTCACATGGAGGGGAGAATACATCGATTCTCATTATCCTATAACATCAATTCTTGTCGCTGCCTTAGCAACATCTGGTATCGGTCAACAAGCAAGTACGAACCAACAGCTTCTACGTTTCTTTCTATTTCCACATGCGTCTCACATTCACGACTTAGCCGTTGTTACGAGAGTGCGCGACTGTCTTATCTTCGAGCCTCTGCAACATGCAATTAGGTGCCATTCCTGTCTGTTGTGGATAAAATTCAATGCCCGACCACGTTGTTATCTTAGAACATGCAATTAAAATACAGTTTTCTAAAGCAGCTACAGTCAATAATACCATCTGTCCCAGTGTTTTCTCTAAGCTAGGCCACTCATTTTGTGGTGAAAACAGTCGGGAGATTGCAGGAAACTCAACCTTTCCACGAATCGTTTACTTCGATCGCAGCCTCAGCGATGCGAAAATAAGGCACACCGTAACGTTTTATCACAGAGGTCTGAGGAGTTTCCGGTGCTGCAGCGCATGGGAAAGAGACTAGTGTCTTACGATGAAGTACGCTGCTTGAATTCATTGTGATACTATCAGACCTCTGTCGGTGATTTAACATCTAGTGGTCTTTGATGCACTAAGCAAAGATACGCTGTAACGCGATGCAATTTAGTAGTCATGTTGCAATACATGGTGTGTGGTATGCGTGGCACAACTGTCTTCTCTCCCATGACACCGAAGCTTGTTCGGCTCCATTGGTATCCGTGTTCCACTAGCACCGTAATTGTGAATATCCATAGGGCAGCAAGCACTAACGAAAGGATTCTCGTTAAACTCCTGACTGCTCTTGCCACCTTCATCTTCAATTAATATCAGCTACAAGAGTGCTGTGGGTGAGCAGATAAGGCAGTTCCTTCTACCCAAACGTTGAACGGAAGACGGTATGAGTAAGTTTCTCGCTTTCAGTTATGTATGCAGGATTAGTATGCATACTGGAGATGCACGAATTTCGAAACATAATGCGACTGTAGTTTTGGCAGCTTATTCTGTGCTTTAGTTGCTAGCAAACTTTGATTGGTCTCTGAGAGAAATTTATCATTAAGCAATGCAAATTGCCACTGGCAGTTCTAATCAGCTTTCTTCATGACAAATGGAGTGCTTCAGAACTAATCTACTCCTCTCCCACAATTTTCAACTTTGTGAAGCAAATCCGCACAAATGAATCTGACTTGTTTACTGATGGAATATAACTTCTATTAAACGCCAAACTTCTGTCTTTGGAGAAAGTGGGCGGTACCGCTATCTTCAGGTCGGAATCGACTGCATGCAAGTCACCGGATAGGCTGATGCAGTTTGGGGTAAACTTCGCACCTTCAAATTGCTAGACACAGTTGCTGGATTTACCCGATACTCCATTGATTTTCGCTGATGCCGCGCGGTTACTTAGCTCGGTTGATCAAATCAAGTGGGTAGGAACTTTTGAACACCCCGGCCATGGGGATATTCGCTGAACAATATATATATATATATATATATATATATATATATTCATTCCATAAAATTTTTAACCGCCATGCGCTGGTCTTGCAACTAACATAATTAATATCGGATGATCTACGAACAGTTGGCACATATGCGAGTATACATGGATATTGCTTTTCGTCTGGGTGATCTATATCTGTGCATAATCAGGGAGTTCACCACGAAGAAGGTGACTTGTGTTAGTGAGCATGACTGAAACTGAAATGATCAGCTGTATCAACAAAAAACTAACGGCATTCTGTACTGACTCTTTAGCACTAAACACTCAATTTGTCCTGATAATGAAGAAGACTAAAATGCGGTCTATCGTACAGCTTAAGCGTTATAGGCACACACATTCGAGCTCAAAGTGTGTACACCTTACCACTCAAAACGCCTAGGACCCCATGCAGTGTATCGGTCAGATACGCAAATTATGACAGCAAGATAATTCACGATCTCGGAGGAAAAGACAACTCATCAAACGGTTTACTGTTGGTGTGCGGTTTACCCAGGTAACATTCCAGAGCCTCATTCATTCATGCGGAGCCGCTGGGCGGCTGACTGTGCAATGCGGCGGTGTAGTCACGCAAATAGAGATAGCACAGCCACTGTGCGACCGGTGGACTTTGAGTGCCGTTGCCTGCATCGCTGTTGGCTGATGAGAAAAGCGGCTGAGCGGTGCTGATGACCGCCAGTTGGCTTTTTTATTGGGCCCGAAGTATCTCACTGGATTAGGTGCCCAAACTGAACCGTCCACATTCGTTGCGTTATTCAACTTCATCCCTTCTCGACTCCATTGGAGCACACAACATTGCTTTTGCTACAATTCCATCTGTTATTGAAACCGATTCAGTAGTGATGGCGGCGGGGTATGTCCTCTGACTTCCCATTGCGGACCGACTAAGCAAATGTGTCCAATCTCAGCTTGGGTCAACGTTTTGTATACCTCCTTCGATACTGCTGATAGTTGCGTTTAGCTGCTAGCGAGCCCTGATCTTAACCGTTTCCCTCCACACAGTGCTCGCTTAATTTTTGGGACTGATGCAGATTTTAGGTCTTCACCCGAGCTTCATTCCTCACACACTGCTATAATTGGTTTTAGAGATGCGTTTGGGTGCTTGAAATCGAAACGCATTAAATACTATACTCTATTCTCTAAGACGAAGTCATGCAATTTTGCGTTGTTCTGCACCATGTGGTTTACTCCCCAGACAAATAAACTGCAGTACTGCGAGCTGGACAATCCATTGGTACATTAGCCTGTCCACCTATGCCCTTACGACGGCGACATTCATAGGCTTAGAGGAGCTTTGGGTTACTGTTAACCGCCTTAGGCTGTTGCTGTTCGCCGTCAGGCCTCTCTCCGGACAGCATTGCACAAGATGCAACGCTTTTTCGTCAATGTGTTACACTAGCTTATGGTTGTTCTCCCGCGTCACATTAGATGAAGAAAAACCGTAACAAGGAGTGAAGTTCTGTAGATATTCACGCTCTCCAAGCTACTCTGAAGATTGCCATTTGCCTGAAAGATCTCTGAATTTGCTTGTCACTTCAACATAATATATCAAGTATTCCATATATATATATATATATATATATATATATATATATATATATATATGTAAATGTGAACTAACGGTGGCTAATGTTAGTGGTGTCACGAATACGATTGAAAAAATATTAGCTTTATCTAATGGATGACACCCCCTGTGCTATTCATAGTCGTTCTCACTCGACTGACCAGTAGTTTCGGTTAGGGAATTCGCAGTATCAAGATTGTGCTCACGAGTTTTTGGGGAGGCCAACTGCACCCTCTTAACGCAGTCAACGCAAAGGCATCGTATTAATCAGCAATGTAGCTCAAACGGAATGGATCATGAGCGCAAAGAGTTGTTTCCAAGGCTGAAAATCTACGCGTTGCTCTTCATTTTCCTAAAACTTATTGCTATCTGAGCGTCCCAAGTATTAAGATGGTGAATTTTCCATTGTAGCAGCCTTGTTTTCTAGGATGGTCTAAAGACGCATGCAAAGCAAACTATCCCTAGCCGAAAAGTGAATTCCCAGCCATTATGGCCGTTGCTGCTCGCACACGCTAGTGATTATTGATACAACTGACTATGTGTCTCGATTTCCTGGCGTTTGAGTCGCAGCAGAGGTTGCCCCACCCGATGAACCAACACAAGGACGAAACCGATCTTGGATTACGATGTCCGGTGCGGGCCACATTGGAATTGCTTCCAAAATCTGCATAACTAATTTTTTCCTTTTTGGTCCACTAGTTGACTGTTCTTCAAACTTAGCACTACCATGAGAACTGCTTACCCCGTTTGTCCTAGTGATGATCAGCATTCTCCTGGAACCAGTTATCGAGATCGTGGCGCAAGTAGGATAGGTCCTTCGCACATTCACATCGAGTGCAATCATACCTGATACTGCTGTCCGGAATGGAATCAGGTGCACACAAGTCATTCAGGTTTAGGGGTAAGTGAGGCGACGAAGCTCGATAGGTACCCCGTCGCCTCCGGCACCTGCATGCTCACGTAACTGTGCTCGGAATAAAGGTGCTGCCACCCCGAAAACAATGCACTCTACGACTGATATAAACTTGCTTGATCTCCTAAGGTAGAGATCGAACCACTCGAAATTTTGGCCGTTATAATGTCAGCCGAAACCTCTGCCATAAAGCCACCGAGTTGTTTTGGTTAACGCTTTTCACAATGGTCATTGGTTGTGTTAAGCATGTCGCGTAGCCGATGGACGGAACAGCACGCGTGGGTGTAGTATGGAACCGTTTACTGAAAGCTTGCTACGTTACAATGACTAGAAATTCCGAAACGAAAATCTAATGAAATAAGGAAGATAAGGCCAGATCACTCGCAACCAATCAGGTGAGCGCCTGCGTTCACAATCAATACTCAACTTCATGCATGACACCCCTCTCTTCCCTGGTACAGACTACAGACTCCGGGTTGATACTGATCAACAGGAACAATGGTATATTACGGGAAAAGCGCGGATGCTTATCAAATCCCGTAGGGTGGCCAGAAAGAGAACCACAACATGGTGAATATTAAACAGTGGATAAAATGAAGATCGCTTTTGTGGACTCAATGCAGTGTTAATACAGGGGCATACAGAAAGGGCCAACCTCAGTCATGTAGAGTGATTCTGGTTGGGCAACTTTCGTCTCATTATATCGTCTGTCGAGACACACAGGCTATCTCTCATAATGTAGGTAGGTTAGGGCAACGTCAAGAGGTTTTTTAAACACAGGTTATGTGGGGGCGGAAACAACGTAATTTGTGAGGGCGTTCCATGCCTGGCACACACGACGAGAGTAAAAATTTCGCCGACATTCTAGCCGACTGTATTGCATGGCTAATTGAACTGGTGGCCCCTCAAATTCGTGTTTTGGTTCAGTTGTAGTAGGTAGCGGCAAACATGGTTGGGGTTCCTTAGCATATGGTAGGTCATTATTAGGTCACCACGTAGGTGCCAGTACCGGCCGCTGTATACTTTTCGGATCCTCAGTCTAATTTCATTAGAAAGATTGAACAGCCCTTTGACGTGCTTCATGACTCGTCGCTGTGGAGTCTCGAGCGCTGCAAGGTCTTGCTTTTGCCAGCGCTGTCAGGCCTAAATTACGTATTCCACATGAAGCCGCACGAAGGTGTTAAGCTGTTATAACGCTGTACCCGCAATCGACCGGTAGATTCACGCCTGCTGGTAAATCTGCCCCTTTACACCTGCTTTGCTTGACGCCTTGGCAAACCTGACAGGAAGGAAGACAGAAGAAGGCTCAGTCGACCAGCGTTGTATTAGGACCGAGAACGCGCATATTTATACGTCAGTCCCACCAATCCTCTAAACAACCTCTGGCGAAGTTGGCTGTACGCCCACGCTCCACACTTGATTGTCCGCCAGTTCACCGTCTTGCTCGGGCACCCCAGTCTTCATGCGCCTACCCGGGGCATGGCAACGTACGTGATGTCTGAAGCGCGATTTCATCAGCTTCCGGTCAGACCTTGGCAACACACATGCTGTCTGATGCGCGATATCATTAGCTTTCGGCTGGGCCCTGGCAACATGCTCGCATGGTCTGTCCCAAGCACGATTTGTGTCGAAGACGCGCACGCTGGCAGTCAGATTTATCGCCCAGCTGTCATAAGCAACTGCCAACAAGCAGAGGGATCAAACCGCCCAAATGCCCTCTGCAGCATGCCAGCGTGTTGAGTCCCCAGTGGTTGACTCCTTCTCAGATTGTTCTGAGCAGTCTAGATCAGCCTGGACTATTACCCCAAGGTCGCGCTCCTGTGTGACTGCTTGCAGGACATGATCTCCAAGCTTGTGTGTGATGTTCGGCTGGTGGCGAATGTGAACCAGCTTACACATTCCCAAAGTGAACTGGAGCAGATTGTGAAGTGACCACTCATACGTTCTGTCCAGGTCTCGCTGAAGTGCATCGCAACCTGCTGGGTCGGCGATCGTCCGCCACCTCTTAACATCATCAACGAACAACAAGCAACTTGAGGCAATCAAACGCGTAAACTCGTTAATGAACACGAGAAACGGACGCGGCCCAGAAGTGATCCTTGTGGTACTCCACTTTCCACCTAAATCGGATCGGACAGCGCGCTTCGAACTCTGACCTGTAGTTGCCGATCCCGCTAGAAACTTCTGATCCACCCAAGGACAGGATCATCAACTCCACGGCTTTCGAGCCTGTGAAGCCGCATGTGGCGGTCCAGTTGGTCGAAGACTTTGAAGAAGTCGAGGTAAATGACGTCTATCCCTCAGCCTTCATCAATCGATTCCGTCCGACTACTGCTTGCAATCAGTAGCTTGGTAGTGCATGAACGGTGCTGGTGGATACCGTGTTGCCCGGGTGCTATGATGTTGTGGCATTCTAGATGGTCTAATAAAGCCTCAGTGATGATTGCCTCCATCACCTTTGCGAGCACAGGGAGGAGACCACTGGGCGGTAGTTGGTGGTTCCGAGCGATTACGCTTTTGAAAATTGTAGTATTATGCTAAGTATCCACATAGCAGGCACAATTTGCTTATCTACGCACGTTTGGAAGAAATGCGATAATGTCCCGGTCAGTGTTGTTGCCTCTACGTTCAGCGCCCTCGGGAGAATATAATCGATTCCGGGAGAGCTGTAGTTGCGCAGTGAGAGCAGTTTCTTCAACACAGCTGTGACAGTAAAATCCATGTTATTGAGTGTTGAAGTTGGGGCTAGGGATGTGGGTATGTAACACTGGCGGACATCTCTTTGGAAGGTAGGGGCATACTGCATTCGTAGGGCGTTGGATGCCTCTTCGGCCCACTGTGCCACTCCGACAGGCGTGTTAAGTAAGGGGATACCGAGCTTCTACTTCCGGATGGTGTTAACATGCTTGTATTGGAGCTTCTTGTGTTTGCCAAATTTACAGGCCAAATGTTAGTGAGTCAACTTGTCCTCACGGACAAGCATGGTACAATGGTTGCGCCGGGTCACCTAATCGCTCCAGGTTTCGGGACTGAGACCAACTCTGTTAGTGTGTCAAACTGCATTCCTTATTGACATGCGCTTGCTGGTTCTACTTCTGATGAAAGACGAAGGATAATTAGAGCGAACCCTCATAGCTTCTGAACCAGTTGCGACCAATTTGCTGAATCCTTGAACAAACTGTATCCAGGCGCTGTCAGGTGAGCTACCTTGCAAGAATGCTCAATCGGTCGTCTCAACTAGGTTTTCCAAGTTGTTGTAATGTGTGATAGTACGTGTTAGCTCTGTGCGTTCCTCCGGATATTCAGGGTAACACACATATGAACAATGATGAACAATGATTTATAACGGGTATAAAAGCAGGTGCTTGACATGTCCCGTAGGGTAGTTAGAGTGAGCAAAGATAGATCAAGGGATAATGGAATCGTCGGTTCGGACGAATACAGATTTAACTGCACTGCCGTACAAAAGGATTTTGAAATGCGAATGTACGCACACAAAGTAATAAGAAGAGTGGCTATTAATCATGTAATAAGCGAGAAAAAAATAAAAATAGCAAGCACTACACTTACTCGTGTGCATCTGGGTCGGGTCGACAAGATACAGAAATCCAGTTTCTACGGTAGTAGCGTTTATCAAATTGTTTGCAAGGGTTTGGAGTGACTCATTCTCGAGTAGGGTTATGGCACTATCCACTGTCTGTTGTGCATTAGTGCCAGCATCTGGTGGTCATGAGCTATAGCACGTAGTGTAAATGTGACAGGGTATCGTCAAGGCGTTTTTTGTAAAGGGATAGGATAAGAGCATTAATTACATGTTAAGGCGTGTGTGCCAAGGCTGTGATACTCGAAGGGCGAAATAGTTTCGCCGACATTCCAGGTGGCCGTACTGCGTGACCAGCTTAAACTGGTGACCTCTTGGCGGGGTGTTTTGACTGAATATCAGAGGGGAGTGGCATGGGTGGTTGAGGTTTCTCAAGATCTGGTACACCATTATGAGATCGCCCCTTAGACACCGATAACGTCCACTGCGTATTTTGGGAGTCTTCAGCCTGAGTAAGTAGGGGAGGCTGGCCAAACTTATGACGCTCTTCGTTGTCCTAAGTTGTGCAGTATCGAGCGCGGTGAGATGGTGCTTGAACCAGGGTTGCCAAGCTTGAATTGCGTATTCCGCGTGTGGCCTTACATACGCACTAAACATTTTTGGAAAGACTGAAGGGTCAAGCTTTCCGAAAGCTCTGCGAAGAAGGCCGAGATACTGCTTTGCCTTCTTAGCTGCCTTTTCAGTCTGCCTCAAACAGCTGAGGTCATCTTGAACTAGCTCGCCGAGATCGCACTCGTGAGAAGCCCGCTGTAGAATTTGTGGCCCTAGGCAGTACTTGTGCATACTCTTGTGCCGGATGCTGAGAACTTTGCACTTGGTGAAGTTGAAGTGCAGCATGTTCTCGATGGACCATGCGTACGCTTTGTCCTGGTCCTCCTGTAAGAATGTGTGATCCTCCACTGCAACTATAGTGCGCCATACCTTTAGCGCTTCTGCAAATAGCAAACAGTTAGAAGATAGCAAGCTCACGAGATCATTTATGAAAACCAGGAACAGGCGAGGTCCAAGTACCTAGCCCTGAGGTACGCCGCACTGAACTTTCTTGGTTTCTGATAGGTTGCTTCGAACCCTCACATTCAGGTGACGTTGCGTGAGAAAGTCTCCTATTCAGTCCAGAACAGGATCGCGGATTCCATATTTCTGGAGTTTGTGGAGGAGAATGCGATGGTCTAGACGGTCGAATACCTTTGAGAAATCCAAGTTGACCACGTCGACTCCTACGCCAACGTCCACAGATTCCGTCCAGTTTGCACGAGCAATAAACAGATTAGTGGCACAGGAGCGATTTCGGCGAAATCCGTGTTGTTCCGGAGCGAGAATTTTGTTATTCTCCAGGTACCCCATCAAAGCCTCAGCTACAATGGACTCCATAACCTTGGAGATCACAGGAAGTAGTGTTATCGGGTGATAATTTGCTGGTTCAGCACGGCTGCCACTTTTGTAGATAGGCGTGATGATTCTGTGCTTCCACATCGTGGGGACGTGCATCTCGTTCACACATTGTTGAAAGAAAATTGCTAGTGGCGCCGCCAAACTCATGGCATCAACTTTCAACGCCTTCAGGCGAATGCCGTCTGCACCCGGGGAGCTGAACTCACGCAGAGACTTCAGCCTCTTCAGTACAGCTGCGGTGGTAAATTATAGTTATAAAGTCTAGTGGCTGGACCGCTCAACCCTAGTGGGGCGTCTATAAATAGCCTGTCGATCATGAGTTCTACATTTGTAAGTAAAATTTCAAGTACCGATGGTTTGTTATCAGCTCTGTACCTGGTAGGTGAGGTGATGTGACTTTAGAGCAAGATATTTACAATAAGGTCTTGCAGTTCGGCCTTGTATGTTTCGTTGAGGGATGCCGAGGTTTCCAAGTCGTGCACGTTGAAATTGCCGGAGATAAGAAGGTGGCTGTAATTTTGGAGTAAGCCTTTCGTCAGCGATCATATTAGGTGGGAATCCATCTCTGGAGTGGACGATGGGGAGCGGTATACGACTGCCACGAAGCAGTTGTCTTTGTGTCTGCGAAGCAAACTGCATAGGAGACACTTGTGCCTAGGATGAGAGGTTGTGCCGACCGTTGTATGGTCGGCCGTTGGCCGTTTTTTCTGGTATTATCGGAAAGTCGCTTGGAGTTGGGTTCAGTGGTATCGTGATTATCCCCTGTGACAACTCAGTTTATATAATGCATGGGAGTGGCTTAGGCGTGCGTTTGGAGCGTCTGAATTGAGGTTGATCTGCATCCGTTTGCTGTTCCTGGTTTTGTGATGCAGGTTCCCCGCCCGCTTTGTGTCAGTAGCAGTCGATTTATGATCCCGCTCCTGCGGTTCGTTTGAGCATGGTCGAATATGGTCAAAATGGTGGCGCACCACACGACCGTCGCCCAACTGTAGCTCCGATTGGTTACTCGTTGAGGACATAAGTGTACCAGCTTGCTTTATGAGGCGCCCTTGAGTATACCGGATCAAAATCATTGAGACACATTTCCTATGGCATCTTGTTATCCCCATACATTTTCTACTGATTTGCCTCCATACTCCTTTGGGTGTTCGGAAAAAGTAGGCGCAATCTCATTGATTCCGCATGTGACTTCCCTGTCGACTCAGTCGTTGTCGTGCAGTATGAGAACAGGAGACGTTCCGACTTAGTTTGTAGAGTTCCATGAGTTTGCTTGAGGAGGCCTTGCTGAACAGTCTGGACTGCACTTTCTGCCATCCCATTCGACGGGGGATGGTCCAGCGCAAACTTGATGTGCTGTATTCCGTTGTTACTCAGGAACTGTTAAAACTCTTTACTGGTAAAATGTGTCCCGTAGTCGGTGCATACCGTCTCTGGGATACCGAAATGGCGCATATGGAGCGCATTTTGCAACTGTTGCTGCGGAAGCCGCGTGTGAAACTGGACGTACTTCTATCCATTTAGAATGAACATCATTAAAAGTAGACACATCATCGTATTAATCAGGTCAAAGTTGTCCGCGTGTACCCTCTGCCTGGGCCTCTCCTTCCGACGCCATGGACGTATCGGTCCGGGAGATTTTGTCTTTGCTATTTCTGACGTTATTCGCAGTTTTCAGTAGCCGTCTTGCATCCTGGTCAAGATTCGCCAACCAACAGTAAGCAAGTGCCAACGCCTTCATCCCGTTTACGCCAGGGTGCGCGTCATATAGCTCTCTCAGGAGCTGGGGCCGTAGATCGTCTGGTGGAACTATGCTCGAGTCCCGAAATATACAGCTGTTGTGTAGACGCAACTCATTACTCCGATAGGCAAATGGTTTCAGTTCGTCTAAAGTGCTTGTGGGCCATCCGGTCATCAGGAACCGTGTCATCATCGACAACACATGGTTGCGGTCCGTCAGGCGCCGCACCACGTCAATCCGGATGAGTGTCTTTCTAAGGTGTTGCATTTGATTGGTAAACTGTTCGTTTGTGTGCCATGCAGCTGCGGGAGGCGACTAACTGCAGCAGCAATGGTATTACTTGGTCCGATTGCCTACTGAAGTTTGTAGTTATAGGCGCCCATATGTAGTGTTCATCATTGAACTCGAAACGAAGACATCTGTTGGATTCTTTCCTCCTCATCTAGAAGCGAAAGTAGTGGTGGACGTCGTAATGTCTTCCGCAGATGTACTGGTGAAAATGCTTGACTCCGAAAATAATCTCTAAGGCCTCGCTGTCCAGTTGCGAGTAATTCCTAACAGCCGGTTGAAGAGTGCTATAAGCAAAAGCGATGGGACGAAGAGAACCGTCATCCGTCCGGTGGTCATGGGCTGTGCTTACTCCGCATGGAAAAGCATCACACTGCAGCATTAGAGGCCGGCTCGGATCGAAATACACGAGGTACGGAGAAGCGCTGAGCATTCTTTTTGCATCTGTGAAAGCATTCCTTTGCTCCGGACCCCGAGTTCATGACTTCCCTTTGTGTAATAGCTTTCATAAGGGTTCAAATACAGCTGATGCTTTAGATAGGAAGCAGTGATAGTGAGAAAATATCCCCCAATATGACCGGAGTTCAACTTCATCCTTGGGTTTTGAGGCGACAAGGGTGGATTTGACTTTGTTGGTTGACACGTGTAATGCGTTTTTATCGAGATGCTAACCCAGGTAATGAACGGTATCTGAGAAAAACTTGCTCTTTGTTTTTTTCAAGTTGAGTCCACTCAGTTAGAGTCGTGCGAGGACAGCGGATAACGTTTGTAAATGTTCAACCTCTGTACATTCTGAAATTAGCATGTCTTCAGGACAAGCGTAATGGAAAAGAATAGCTTTGATCAGGTTGTCAAAGGTCCTTTGGAATATCACCGGAGCAGAATTGATTCCGAAGGGCAGACGTTTGTACTGGAATAGACCCATGTGGGTACTTATGGTAGTGCATGAGCAAGGGGTCTCGTCTGACTTAATTTGTAATATGCGTGACTGAGGCCGATCTGTGTGAATTTTTCCGCCTGCCAGCTTAGCATACGGATCCTCTAGCCGAGGTAAGGGATACTCATCCAGAATTAAACACGATTAACGGTTAGTTTATAATTATCAAAAATACTTACAAGAACATCCGGCTTCATGACCGGAACTATCGGAGCTCCCCACTCACTGCACTGGACTGGCTCGATCGTTCCTGCTGATTGCAATCTCTTTATCTCCTTTTCACCTTTGATCTCAGGGAATAAGGTAGGATACGTTCCCTGAAAAAGCGGGGCTGAATTCTCGGCCGTATTTTAATGTTAGCCTGATATCCCTTCAATTTTCCCATTTTATCATCAAAAGTCAGAATATTTTGCGTACATGCTCCAATCACTGGTTAATGGATATGAACTCCACTGTCTCTAGCGTAGCTGGGAGGCATTTCATCCAGTCGTGCCCGAGTAACTTTGCACAATCATTCGCCACAATGTACGCCTGTAAGGTCCGATTCTCTCCATGATAATTAACATGAGCAGTGCATTTTCCCAGGACTGGTATCGGCTGCTCGGTGCACGTCTGCAAAGTCCACTCACAGGGGGAGAAATTGAGTAATCTTTTAACGGATGTGGCACTGATTAGGGTAACTTAGTCACCGGTATCAACACCCATTTTACCTAACTCGCCTTCTATTTCTAATTGCACAGTATAAGGTGGAGGAATACTATAGATTCTCCACGCTGCGTTCCAAATCATGTTCTGCTGGTCATTTTGGTCTGAAGACTGGACGATTTTCACTGGCACCTTGAGAAATCGTGATGTCGCCGCTGTGCAAGTGTTAGATCGGCAAACTCGGGCCAAGTGCTCTAATTTTCCACATTCACGACAGATACTCTGTTTTTGACGACATTCCTCGGCCGATAAATGCAGATTTCCACATCGGTAACATGTAAAAGGCAATTCGGACCTTCTCGGGGTGACAGATTTTCGGTCGATTGCTTGTATTCTGTTTGTCAGGTTGCTGGGAAAAAGCCGACAACTGTTTATGGATATTTTCCAGCTGCCGAACACTATTGCATACCTTTTCCCAACTCATCGTCGTCCCATCTTGTGACAACAGCCTTTCACGAGCCTGCTCATTGCGGATAACGGATATCAAACAATGTAAAGCCGTAGCCTCTTCAAGCTTCGCGACTAGGATCACATTATACCGACACTCTGGTAGGTTTTGCTGTATCCTCGCAATGAAATCAATGAAAATTTCTTCAGGGTTTTGACGCAAAGTCAAAAATACCGCGCAATGTATGTGTTTAGTCGTGAAACCCGTAACTCGCTGAGGACTTCAAGAGCGCTGTTGACTGCACACTACCATCGAAATGGAGGGCATCCAGATATATTTGGCCTTCAGCCCCCAGAAATTATCACAGTAATATAATTTTGTGGCTTTCTGAGAGTACCGTATTTGGTTGTAAAACGGGTAGTAGCACCAAATAATCCAAAAAAACGTACGCTTCCAACGGGTTCCAGGTAGCCGGTGTTGGTTTCTCAGAACAAATATTCCAAAGTAGTGTAGGAATGTGTAACTTCGCGGTCGTCTAACCTCTTTGGCAGAATGTTAAATATGGTCCGTAGCCGATAGGAGGGACAGAAAGCGCAGGCGTAGTATTGAACCGTTAAATGAAGACTTCTTACGTTACAGTGGCTAGAAATGACAAAACGAAAAACCAATGAAATATGAGAGGTGGCACAAGGTCATTGTCAACCAATCATGTGGACGCCTGTGTTCGCCATCAATATTCACCTGCATACTTGACAGATTGATTCATTCAAGAAAGAAAGTCATTCTTGGCGTTCACTTCTAGTTGGGGTAAAACATGGAGAGTAAATTTTTTCAATGGTCCTAACAGGAACTAAATTGTAGTCCATATTGAGATTGCGTTCTACCATTCATTCCCACGACGGGCACTCCTAACATCATCATCATCCTCATCAGTATACACGTTAGCCAGAGGTGGGAAGCACCTCAGCTACTGCGCGACTTACTTGTCGGTTATCTTTGCCTAGAGAGGAAAAATACGCACGAAACCGGTCGTGGAAAGCAGTGTTGGGAGCCGGCTACATCTAGCATATATATCGTATACCGACCCAGCGACCGAAATGTCTGACATTCAACTGCTGACTTGCTCACCGAGCTGCTCAACGGGGTTTTAGACGTTACCTTCCCAAGTGCGCGTGTATCTTCCGTGCGTAACAGTAAGCAGTTTGTTAAGATGTCCTCAACCCTGGTAACTCCAGAAGCGATAGGTCCACACTACTCAACCGTCGTTAGCTGCGTGACACACATAGTTTGATCGACAGAGTGGTGGACAGCATGCATCTTATCATGAAATGATGATGGCAAATAGACTATACTTCTGGGAAGCGTTGGACATAAGGATGGTTGATGGGGAAGCAAAAGTTGCAGTTTACAGGGATGGCTTGCAGCTGCTTAAAGCAGACAATTCAACAGCAGGTCTCCGAAATGACTCAAACTAAGCTGTATACAAACACTATTCCGTATGGTAAAATCACTTCACAGGAGCAAAATGATGGGATACCTACAACCGAAGTTTAGTCCTTAGAAAATTAATCCCCGCGACAGTAAACACAGCACTTGCACCATCACTGAAGAAAATAGATCTATTGTTGTATATCAAAAGCCTAGTTCGGTGCGTCTACCGTGCAATCTTATTCCTACTGCCGGGGTATACTCCTTCAATTATCAATGCATGGACATGTGTCTACACTCATTAGAATTGGCATGAGAAGCGCTATGTGATAGCGGATGAGACCAGGGGCTACTGGAATCATAGCGGTACCGATGGACCGTATGCCAAGTAGACGAAAACCGAACGCGCACCAATGGTCCGTCACAGTGCAAAGGATAAATATCGTAATTTCAGACAGCTGAGAAACAGATTGGTCGGCTGTGCCGCAACTGGATAGCATACGCCTCAGTCCGCGTGAAACACATCTTTGCTGTGTCAGACAGGCAATTGTGGGATAATGGACGATATAGGCGGACGGGCAGTCGAAGGCCACTGTGCAGTCTTTCCGGGATGGCAACAACGAGACTCGGCGTAATCATGGACTAGTTAGGCGTTGCTCGGCCCGTCTGGAGTATAAGAACGAACGGATGGGTTGTAATCAACATCACGGGTCAGTTGACAAGGACCACTCGGCAAATGAACCGCAGCAGACCGTATATACTCTATAACTAATCACGAAACTTCTATAGAATGATTAGAGGGTCAAGTTTGGACTACACGTTGTGTGATTGGGTTGCGACGCTCAAGCTCAATGTAATGGACTGTGATTCACATTGAAATGAAGCTTAGTCACTGCGATCGCTGGGACCGTACTCAAAGCAGATAGAAATTTGGGTGTTGCCCATCCGAAAACACTGCACAACCACGACGCGTTTCGAGGCCATTTCATCTCATCAGGTGGAGACAGCAGGCCTCGATCCCTCGACCATTGGAATAGTAGCCGAAACCTCTACCCCTTTGGCTACCGGGTCACGGTGGGCAACGCTGGTGTAGCTGCCGTCCAGCAGTAGTTCTCGATTACGGGAGGGACACACAACACGCTGTTTAGTGTAGTCCATCTTCAGATTTTATTTAATGTGGTTCATCATTTTCCTACACATTCTATTTGTTGCAACTCTCTTGCAGTGGAATAAACACAATTTTCCAACGTCTTAACCACGCGCGTATTTTTGGGCTCTCACACAGTCCAGTTCTGAGGAAAATCCAAAGGACTCACAGCCATATCTTTTGTCCACCTACTAAGGTATCTATCTGGCGTTTTGTGTACTTCCTTGCTTTGCTGATCTTTCTACTTCACAACGGAGTTTATATGTTTAGTACTGCCACTTTGCCTGCTTGAAACGCCAGGTGGTGTGTTATCCCGTTGTGCAGACATAGCCAATCTCGAAGTCGGCCAGTTCAGTGTGCAGACTGAAAGACGGACAATCAAACGGACTAGCGTTGAACGTTGTCCACTGACCTAAGACCCGGGAACACCAACGAACAAAGGATATGCCCACATAATAGGTTTCAGAGAGACCATGCCTAACGTAGTCAAAAAGAGGAAGGTTATTCCATTTGCTGCAAACTCTATATAAGGTCAGGAATTGCGTGTTCATAACATCCAAGAATTTTCCATCCTTAGAATGTTAGACTTCAACCAAGCGAGATGTTATACAACAGCAGGTTAACTTTTACTGGTTTTGCGCAGTATTTATGACAGTCTCACAGTTACCTCTGGACTATATGCAGCTGATATCAATGTTTCGGCACACGATGCTTGCAAACAATGGTTTACAAGGAAAATACATAATACAGTGTACACCCTAGTCCTTCCTATTGGGCTCTATTTTAACCCTGAAGAAGAAGACTTGGTATACCGTTTAAATATTTGCACTTGCAGCGTCGAACTTTCAGCAGTGTGTCAATGCTACAAGAGTCTCAGGTACGCCTGGATTAACTACCTCCAGTCCATTTGGGTCAAGTACAACCGGGCTTCGTCCACCCTCCAAACTGCTTCGGAACCACGTAAAACATGTTAACAGTGGGGTGAGTGCATGTGATTGCAACCAAAGGAATCCAGAAGTTCAGCCTCCGGCCATTCACAATGGGTCCAAGACAATTGAAAAAGGCACCATCAAATATATCCAGTTCTCCGGGGTAATAAAGCGCAAACCATGTTGCACCTAGGGTCATTAGAAAACAGTTTAAAATGCCGTCGTCAATCAACAATGTTTTCCAATGGATGTCAAATTCCTTAAAGGAAAACGGACTCAGTGACATGACGCAGTGTAATTTCATATGTGAAACCTTATTTGTTGTAGCCAAGATTGCCAGACTGATGCTGGTCACCCACGACTCATACTCAAAGCATTAAGTTGAGTGGAGAAGTCTTCTAGAATACTGACTTCTATTGATGTAGTGGAACCAGTTCTGCTATCCTCGGTTCGTCTCCGACGCAGGCCCTGCTCAGTCAGTGGTTTTCCGTAATATTTCGTGAAACGAGCGGATAAAGCGAAGGAACTCTTGGGAGACTACCGGAAGGAATCCCTAGCTTTAACCATCTTTGTTTGTGGTGTCCACGATGCTGGAGGTTATAATAAGTGAGAAACAACAACTCACTAACACAGGAGCCGTGATGCTACATTCGCGAGACCACGTCCTTGTAAAGAGTCATAGTTCCGTCAATGTCGGTGCCTAGTTCATTGGGCTACGAGGATGTGGCCCAAGGGTAATGCAGGTCGTGCTTCAATTCAACTGTCAACAACTGTAATGGAACGTTGGCCTGTGCTTGGTCGCAGACTACCACCTGAGCTTCAGCTTAATACGGCACCTTCCCCAATCAAATAAAAAAGGAGACAAGAAACACGTTTGAGCCGTCTACCTTTAACGGGTCTGATAACTTTAATCAGCTAGCCACCGAAAGTGGTGGCCACACCCATATGTCACGCAAGGAGTTACCCGAGGGACCACTCACGGACCGCCAAATATGACAAAAATAATTCGCCATCGCTCCACCCAAAAACTGTTATGGATCGATCTTTTACCCGTAGGTGCAACGTCACACCAAAATCACACCCTTCGATTCATTATTGAGACCGAACACGGTTTCATGCTTAAACACACATGCATAAGCCATACCTTATCAACTTAATGAATCTCTGAAGAGTACTTTCCCTCGCATTGAAAAAATCCTAGAGGCATTCATGTAGTACACCAGTGCCCAGGGGCTCCTTAGCAAAATTGCTGAAATTTGATCACGCAAGTTTGAAAATGTATGGGGTCCGTTCTGTCAGTGAAACGTGGTTGCATTCAGCAATTACTGGTGCTTTAGGCCGAGACACAAGGAATGTTTTTCATCTGGAACGAACGTTTCAAGAGGCAGGTGGTGTTTTATACTACCACAATGGCGTGAAGTGTGAGAAACTGAACTATCCAGAAATTAATGTCATAAGCTCACTTTTGCTTCGTCTCCGGTTAGGACACGATGTATATTTCAAAGCTGTGGTTTATCGTCCTCGGCATCCACTTTGGAGATGGTGTCCCAATTTATACTATTCGTCGGAGATTTCATTATACACGATTTGGAAATATTGGCGCCTCCTAGTAAACTGTTCAAAGCCTACCTGCATCAATTTCTCATGGGCGTTCCTCTGTACAACAATGTCTCATCGCCCGCTAGACAAACAAGCCATCTATAATAGACCTACTGCCATCGAGTGAAGAGTTCATGGTCGACAAGCTATTTATGAAAGGCCAAGTAGGGCATGTAGTCATAACCCTTACCTGTATCTGATATGTGGAATATCCAGCTGAACGTACGGACTTGTTTCATACAATCATATGTTTGCACCTCTCAACAGAACTCATCGAATCATCCAATTGGCAGTTACCAAACATGGCCTGTAACCGGAATCAGAGGAAGAACTTTGCGCAGCATTGTAGTGATACACAAAGTTGATCCATTAGACAGTGAACATGACAATAAAAGAAAAAATCGACGTGTAAAAGAAAGGAAATCTTCTGTTCCCTCAACTTTGCATCAAATTGTAGTTCCTTTTGCTTCCCATGTTTTTTTTCGATAGCTCCACGTACAGTTCTTGGACTGTTGGTATATATATATATATATATATATATATATATATATATATATATAAACAGCGGTACCCATCTTAGTGTCTTACAAGAGTTTACCAAGCTATATAGGAACTTGAGCGAAGTGCATCAGCAGTCAAGGCACTTTGTCATAAAAGAACTCGAAAATACATGAGGATAAGGGTCGATACATCCAAGATTGAGGTGGGATGCAGAGTTCCGCAGTGTCCCGAGTTCAGACCGCGCTTATTCCTGGTGTTCATCAATGATCATGCAAGCGTAATCTGCTCAAACGTTCGCTTTTGGCCTCTGATGTTAAAATGATAAGCGATTAATACAAATGAAAATTATGATTTTCTCCAGATTTACTTGGATTGTGTTCAAGGAAGGTCAACGAGAAATCTACTACACGTTCACGTGGTTGTCAGCGAACGTATATAAATTTGACTTAACTTGTAGACAGCCTCTCAACAGAGTGGGCATTGGATGCTGATTCAAGACAATCTCGGATGCTCCAAACGAACAGCGATAGGGTTGCTAATCGGCAACCAGTATGTCGACCTTCCACAAACGCTTAACGCTTTTGTGTGACCGCAAGCGTAAAATGTCATACGAGGGTGGCATCTTGTTACTCTTGACACAGCACCGAAAGGCATCTAAGTAGGTTAGGGGCTTATTCTAGCTGCAATCGGAATGTATCGCGATCAGCATCGGCATTTCTGGGGTGACTATAAATGAGTTACGGCGTCCCACAGAACCGAAACCATGTTTATCACCCCCTTTAAAACTCAGTCATAATACGAGACTGCGATGCCACCATCTAAAGCTGCTAACGCAGTAGAGCCGGCTGGAATACTACGGTAACGTCTTCTCCCTCCGAACGCGCCAGCCATGAGACGCCCTACCTTGGTAATTTATTTTATCCCTTAACATAACAACATAACGTAGTCTAGATAAATCATTGTGCCATTTACATTTATCTGTATAACCCGTGATTTTAGACGGTTATACACAGCAGCAAACTTGTTTTCGCCATTTGAAACAAGGTAGACGTGCTGTTGTCCTGATAAGCACTCGGTGAATTCATTAACAAGCACTCCAATTTACTGATCTGAGCTATTGTTAGTTTCCTCTCAACGTGATTTTTGTACCCGTTTTCTACCATTTTCCACTGTGAACTGATCAAAAATTCTCATAAACCACTAGATGATATCGGCTAACAAATCATCGGCACTCTAAGTAGAAGGCTAGCCAAAGGGAAATAAAAGACGAGAGCATACGAATGATGAAAAGCTGTATGTATGTTACAATGTCAAAGCTGCGAAAAGAAGCATGTGGGCCAAACATTGTGGAAATTGTTACCTAGTGTGCAGACGTACGAATGAGACTGGAAGACGCTGTATGGAACAATGGTTTATTACGGATAAAAACAATGCTTAACAAGTCCCGTGGGACGGAAACTATTGAGAAAAGGGAAGTGCATGATAAAGTGAAAAGCGTTGTAGTGGACTCACCATGGACATACGCAGAATAGTGGAGATTTTCGCGTATTAAACGTATAAATCCATCAATCCATTGGTTGGGCGTTTGGCAAGACACCGTTTGATTGCGTTTTGTAGCCCCTGGCTAACAAGTCATAAAATGAAATGTTAAATGAGAAAATGCATCGTCAATTCGTTTTCAGATATCGCCAGATTGGGAGCAGAGACGACATAATTAGGGAGGGAGTTCCAAGGCTGGCACATGCGTATGGAAAATAAATTTCTAAGGCATTCAAGCCGACTATACGGAATTGTTAGTTTCAGAGGGTGACCTCTTAGGTTAATGTTGTGGTTCAATTCCAGCAGCGGACGGCAAATGTGGTTTGGGCTCTTCAGTATCTGGTAAACCATTATGAGATCCCTCCGCAAAAGCCGATATCGACTGCTGTACATTCTTAGAGATTTCAGTCTAAACTGATAAGGCAGATGAAAGAGGCCTCTGAGGGATTTGGTTGCCCGTCGTTGAGGAGTCTCGAGTGCAACGAGATGCTGTTTCTGCCACAGCTGCCACACCTGGAGAGCATATTCCACGTGCGGTCGCACGTAGGCGTTAAGCATTTGGGGAAAGATTGAGGGTTCAAACCGACCGAAGGCACTGCGAAGAAGGCTGAAGTGTTGATTGCCGGTTCTCATCGCCTCCGCTTGTTTTGAACACTCGAGATCTTCTTGCACCAATACACCCAGGTCACGCTCCTGAGATACCTTCTCCAAGGTGTGGTCTCCAAGCTAGTAAGCGCTCACCAGCTGGTGAAGCAGATGTATCACCTTGCACTTAGCTATGTTCAATTGAAGCACGTTCCTCTTTGACCATTCGTAAATGCAATCTAAGTCATGTTGGAGCAGATCGTACCCTGGTTTGTTACTAATTGCTCACCGTATCTTGACGTCATGGGCAAAATATAGGAAATTTATGGAGATAACTGATTACAGGACGTTAATAAACACCAGGAATAAGCGCGGTCCCGAAACTGAACCTTGTGGGACACCATATTCTATCTCAATTAACAATGGAACAATGGTTTATGACGGGTATAAAAGCAATGCTTGACAGGTCCCGTAGGATGATGAGAATTAACATCGTAAAATTAAAAAAAATCGTATCGATGAAAGTACGTGTGAAATGCCTGACTCACCCAGGGATTGGAGATGCACATAAACAAGTAATCCAATAGGAATTTTAAGTGGATTCCGTCCACGTTCGTTGTTCACTAATGCCATCATCCGATGGTCGCACGTTATATCACGTAGTGCAATCGTGTCAGGGTTTCGTCAAGGCGTTTTTTGAAAAGGGATAGGGTGGGAGCGTTAATTACATGTTCTGGAAGGGCGTTCCAAGGTTGTGACACTCGGAGGGAGAAGAAATTGCGTCGACATTCCAGTCGACTGTACTGTGTGATCAACTTAAACTGATGACCTCTTAGGGATGCGTTTTGACTACGTTTCAAAAGGGAATGACACGTGTGGTTGGGGGTTCTCAGTATCCGGTACACCAATATGAGATCGCCTCTCAAACGACGGGAACGTCCACTGTATAAGTTAAGAGTTTTCAACCTGAGTGGGTAGGGAAGGCTGGAAAGAGCTTTGACGTATTTTGTCGCTCTGCGTTGTGCAGTATCGAGTGCAGTGAGGTGGCACTTCTGCCATGGTTGCCACGCTTGAATAGCGTATTCTGTGTGCGGTCTAACAAAAGCGCTAAGCATTTTCGGAAAGATTGAGGCGTCAAACTTCCCAAACGCTCTACGCAGAAGGCCAAAGTGTTGGTTTGCTCTCTTGGAGGCCTTTTCGGTCTGCATTAAGCACCCAAGATCTTCTTGTACAAGCACGCCTAGATCGCACTCATGAGAGGTCCGCTGTAGAATGTCAGGTCCTAAGCGGTAGTTATACGCACTCTGATGGCGTATGCTCAAGATTTTGCACTTTGTGGTGTTGAACTGTAGCATGTTCTCGTTTGACCACTTGTATGCTTTGTCCAAATCATCCTGCAAGGCTGTGTGATCCTCTCCTGAAGCTATGGCACGCCATATCTTTAGGTCACCTGCAAACAGCAGAAAGTTGGAAGATAGTGCAGCTGCAAGATCATTTATGAAAACAATGAACAAGCGAGGCCCGAGTACCGAGCCCTGAGGTACGCCACACTGAACTTCGTTTGGTTCCGACAGGGTATTTCGGACTCTCACATTCAGGTGACGTTGAACGAGAAATTCGCCTATCCATCCTAGAATAGGATTGCCGATACCACAATGCTGCAGCTTGTTCAGTAAAATCCGATGGTCCAGTCGGTCGAATGCCTTAGAGAAGTCCAAGTAGGCTACATCCACTCCGACTTCGGCGTCCACAGACTCTGTCCAGTTTGAACGAGCAATCAGCAAATTAGTTGTGCAGGACCTGCCTTGGCGAAATCCGTGCTGCTCCGGAACGAGGATGTTGTTTTTCTCCAGGTACTCCATGAGATCCTCGGCTACAATGGACTCCATGATCTTGGAGATTACCGGAAGAAAGTTAGAGAGTGAGCCCCTAACACGTAGTCGAAGCTTCTGTTGGTGCAGAAAGTTGTCAGTCCAACCAAGTACAGGATCTCCGATTCCGTAGCACTGCAGCCGTTGAAATAGGATGCGGTGATCAGGACGGTCAAAAGCTTTAGTGAAGTTCAGCGAGGTGACGTCAACTCCGACCCCATCATCAGCCACTTCGGTCCAACTACCTCGTACAATCAGTAGATTAGTGGTGCTTGACCGGTATTGAACGAAGCCATGCTGCCACGGTACCAACATGCTGCATTTTTCCAGGTAGTCCATTAAAGCCTCAGCGACGAATGCTTCGATCAACTTCGCGAGCACATGAAGGAGAGTCACAGGGCGGTACTTTTCAGGTTCTGAACGGTTACCGCCTTTAAAAATGGGGTGAAAATCACACGCTTCCACATAGCGGGAAAATGCTGTTCATCAAGGCATCTTGGAAGAACTGTGACAGTGGTTCAGCTAGCTGGTTGGCCACAGCTTTCAAAGCGTACGGGTGATGTTATCCATTCCCGGAGAACTATGCTCATGCAGTGAGAGTAAATTAGCAAAATTGATGATTAAAAATTACATATGTAAACAATGGAGTCAGTAACGCACATAACATTATGGGACAGGTAGAGACTACGAGTTCCAAAATTGGGGCGTACTGTAATCGAAGGATTTTAGCTGTTTCCTTGGCGCTCTGTACTCTACCACCTGTCGTGAAAAGTGGAGGGATTTCATGCTTCACTTTACGAAGGTTACTGATATGCCTATACAGCAGCATGCTGTTTGCCATGAATTTTTGGTTAGGCACTGTAGATAACTTAGTTTGTCCTCACAGACAAGTGAAGTGCAATGGTTGCGATGGGTCAGGAAATTGCCCCAAGTCTCTGAGTCGTGCTTAACCTTGTAAGCACGCCATGCTGCATCCCTATCGCCAGGCATATGCGAGTCCTGCTCCTTAGAATTGAAGACAATTTGCGGGACCAAGATGCTTGGTATCTGATGCTCTGTTAACGATCTCGCTGTGTCTCTTAACGAATTCCGTCTGATCGTTGTCAAGGGAACGGCTGTTTGAGAATTCCAACCAGACGCGTCGGCAAGTTCCTTCAAGACGTAGGAGCGTATGATTGTATGAGTTACTTCTGAGTATTCAGATGGATACTCTGTACAAGACACGTTGTTGTAGATTATTATTACATGATCACTGAGACCTAATGAACTATCCATCAATAACTGGTCCATCATGACCTATTCATTCGTGCGCACTAGGTCCAATATGATCCGTTTGTCTGCTGTCCTAAATTTACTGGGCGTGCTGATATGATTGTAAAAGGAAAGCTTCTCGAAAAGTACATGCAAGTACGCTATGAACGTTTCACTGCGTCATGCTGATACCTCCAGATCATGTAGATTGAAGTATCGGAGATGAAGATGCGCTTGCAACTAGTGCGTGTTATTCTGTTCAAGCGCGCATCAGGCGGGAATCCATTACTGGAGAGGATGTTGGGTGGTGGTTAACGATAGCTACGAGACATGCGTGGTTGTATCTTAGTCGGAGAAGGAAACAGAGTGAACCGGTAACATGAGTTTCCAGATCATTAACTATTGCACATTTACAGATCACTGCGGCAATAGAGTAGGACCTCACCTCCTCTGCCGGAGCGGTCCTACGGATGAGTGAAATTCCTGCTATCACAACCTCAACATCATTCAGTTCTATGTGCAACCAAGTTTCGATCATAGAAATTAGGTCCCAAGCATTCGCAATCTGTTGTAACCGAAGTTCGGCAAGTTTACTGAGGAGCACATGGGGGTTCGTGTACATACATCAAAGTTTCTCAGATTTACACAATGGTTCGGAGGTTGTACAACTCACACGTG
This sequence comes from Dicrocoelium dendriticum, assembly GCA_944474145.2. Lineage (NCBI taxonomy): Eukaryota > Metazoa > Platyhelminthes > Trematoda > Plagiorchiida > Dicrocoeliidae > Dicrocoelium > Dicrocoelium dendriticum. The sequence goes on along the minus strand of OX104064.1, from coordinate 74,004,285 downwards.
AAGTTTCGCCGACCAGTAAGTGGCCGGCGATTGATCGATTTCTCGGCGTGTACTTGGTGAAAGGTTCAACGTCTTATTCATCGTCCGCGTTGCTAGTCCCTTGTTTAATCTTCAATGTGCAGTGTTAGGTGTCTGGTCAAAATCATCTTCAACAGGTTGTAAGCTCATTACACACACTACTGGTGCATTGTTCTTTCATAGATACCATCGCGTTTGGTTCTTTGAGGAACATATCATCTCTAGAATGCATATCGCTGATTGCTTTCAAACGAACATCATATGGTAGCCTGCAACGGAACAGGTACCAGCTTTTTGCCACCCTTGCTACCATATGTTTTGACTAAAGGACCACCTTCAACACTCTCTGGCCAATTCCTTTGTAGCGCGGTGAGGTACGCAGCCGTGACACCGATTTCGCTAGCATATCATGCAAAGAGAGTTTCAAGAATATAACACCGCTGTTCTCGATCACCTGTTGTTACTTCATGCTAATCACATGCTTCAGTTTCAGAAATCCGGTGAAGAAGTATGGTTCTGGTTGTAGTTTCCTCCCGGTAGTCCTCTAAGGTGCAGTTAACTTGATAACGCTCGCCCCATGGGAAGTGTGGAAAGCTACGGATGGAGCAGTGTTCATTTCTGAGTCTACCTGTCGACCGTAGTACTGATTCTACTTTAGTGATGGAGCTCAGCACAACACGCAGAACTCTTGGCTCTCCGTATTGCTTCCAGTTGGGGTGACGCGGTATACGCACTACTGTCACCGATTTTAGTACAACTCCGATTAGGTTACTGATAATGCCCCACTGGTTGAGGTCATCCAACTACCTGCCTCTTATCGATGTCGACTTTAGTTCGGGGATATTGGAGCGCAGTACTCTCGGTACAGGCAGTTGTTTGTTTACATCTTTCGACATGTCGCGTTTAGTGATTGTAATAGTCGGAGATGTACCGCAAGAAACCAGTGGCGCATGCACCAGAAGAACTCAGCTACGCTCCTCAGTTTCCGATCCAGTTGGGGTGATGTTAAATGACGGCTCTTCTTGGAGGTAACCGTAACCCAACTTTCGCTAGTACTGGCTTGCTCCTTTTCTACACACTCCGTCGGGAGTTTGGAAGTAGCCTTACATGTAGTTACGCCGATCGAACTGGGAACCGCATTAGTCAAATATGAGCCACGTGTGATATTGGGACAGCTGTTGATGTTCTGGACTCGAGGTGTAGTGTTGCTTACGGTGTTATTAGCAGTTCTTCGCGGGATAAGAGCAGTACTTACGGGGGAGGATTGGGTTGCACAGTCCGCTATGCTTACCCCAACCGTAGTGATTTTGGTGGTCACCATTTCTTCAAACTTTTCTAGTAGCTGGTCCTAGTTCTGAGGTAATAGGAACACGCTTTTTTCAGTGGGATCGATGTGCATTCCAAACAGAACCATATCGAGCCTGGTTTGTTTAATAACTTGGCCTGACTAGGTTTAACTCGGACGCATCTCGCATGGCAAAACTTGAGACAGTTACGGCACAAAATGCCCCCCTTATCAAGTTTGGAACATGATCCACATAGGTCTTTAGGCTGTGGCACACTGGGCATCGCGCTTGTTGAGCAAATGTTACCAAACATTTGAATGACTAACCCTCTATGGTAAAACGTAGTTCTGTTAAGGACGTTGTCGGTAAGGTCACCGTGTTCACGCCCAAAGGCTTTACTCCAAGTTGCCGGAATTGCGCCATCGGCATGAAGCAGCAACTTGGGACATCATAGCATTAACTGAAACCTGGCTCCCAAACGAGATTTTGGATCCAGAAATTGAACTTAGTGAAATGTCAGTCATTCGAAATGATCGTCCATCTCGCGGTGGTGGCGTTGCTATCTACTACCGAGATCACCTGAAATGTGAAGCTCTCACTGAGCATTCCATTATTATCCCCGACGCCTTATTTTGCCGACTGCAGCTATCCGGTCCAGATGGTTGTCCTCAGAAGAAGACACATGATGCTTGCCTTATAGCAGTTGTCTACAGGCCGCCGAACGCCTCGGCCGACAGCGATGATATTCTGTTAAATGCTCTCCAATATGCTATGTCGAAAAAGTACTCACTACCTAATAATGGGTGACTTCAATGTACCGTCAATAGCATCTGTGTTCCCAAGTGGGCCATGCTTCAAATCAAAACTCCTTGAGTTCTTGACTATGGCAGTTTTGTATAACCATGTGGATCAACCAACCAGACACCGCGGTTCAAACAAGCCTTCAATACTTGATTTAATCCTGACTAATGAGGAGTTAATGGTTGAGTCGGTTTCATACAACCCCGCTCGGTTGTAGCGATCATTCAGTTCTAACGTTTGATTATGTGTGTTATGCCAGTATGGTTGACAAAGAACCAGAAACCCGACGATTCATCACCAACTATTCCAAGCTTCACACTATAGCGACAACCGTTGACTGGGACCTCCGGATGCACACTTCGGCGAATGATGCCTGGCAAGTGTTGAAAGGCAAGATAAACTGGGTCCTACAATCAGCTTCAAAAGACATACCATTACGAGTTTCGCGACGGAGCAACAACTGGATCCGGAGTAGAACACGTAAGTGGTTGAATAGGCGAGACGAGGCTTGGAGGGGTCATTTGCTAGGTCCAAGTGATATCACGTGGAATCATTGCAAAACAGTCAGAAACTACTGCACTTCACTCCTTAAAGCTGACAAGTACGAATGGCAGGAAACTATGGTACGCAAATTTACTAGCAATCACAAACTGCTCTACCGGTATGTGAATGACAAAAGGAAGGTTAAGACAGGAATACCACCACTAGAGACGGTCAATGGCCTAACGGTTACTGAAGAGGAGACCGCGGACGCATTGCTCATGCAGTTTGTCTCAGTGACTAGACACACCATGGAACCATCGCCTTGCTACATCCCAGCAAATGTCGTCGGCTTATCCACAATCAACTTTAGCCCTACATCTGTGGCAAAGAAATTACAATCGCTCAAGGAAAATAGTGCGCCGGGAATTGACAAGATCTGTCCGAAAGTACTTAAAACCCTTGCACCCACCATGGCAGTCCACCTTGCAACCTTTTTCCAGTTTCTATTTGATTCTCATACACTTTCGTCTGAGTGGAAACGTGGACTTATCACTCCGATATACAAGGGAGGTAAGCGGTCAGACCCTGCCAACTACCGACCTATTACTCTCCTTCCTGTTCTATCAAAAGTGATGGAGTCTATAATCGCTGATGAAGTGGTGAGATATTTTGAAAGTCTACAAATCATCTCCAACCTCCAACATGGATTCAGACGCGGACGATCTTGCCTCACCAATCTACTACTTGCTCGGGACTCATGGACCAGGGCTGCTGACGAGGGAGTTCCCGTAGATGTGATTTACTTAGACTTTTCTAAGGCATTCGACAGAGTCAATCACCCAGCACTTCTCCGAAAGCTTGCGGCCTATGATATCCAAGGATCCTTGCTCACATGGTTGGAAAGTTACTTATACGACAGAAGAATCGAGGTAAGGATCGCCAACACCCACTCCGATAGCCTATGCGTCACTAGCGGCGTACCGCAAGGATCAGTTCTCGGACCGTTACTCTTTTTAGTCTATATCAACGACCTCCCTGCCAACATTCAATCACCTATGCAAATATTCGCCGACGATGCTAAGATGTGGCGAGCTATTCAGTCAACATCTGACCCTGTCTATCTGCAGGATGACCTGAACCGGATTCACGAATGGGCAGTAAACAACCAACTACCCCTGAACCCCGAAAAGTGTCACCTGTTGTCGCTGCGCAGTAACTGCAGCAACACATATCACCTGGGGCAGCGCGTTATAAAACAGGTGAGCAACGAAAGAGACTTAGGGGTCATCGTGCAAGAAGGTCTGGGTAATTCGCTCCAATGTTCAAAGGCAGCTAACATAGCGAACTTAAACTTGAGGCTTTTGAGGCGAGCGCTCGGTACCTTCGAGCGGCAACTCGTGCCATTATTAATTAACGCCTACATTCGTCCCCACCTCGAGTATGCGGTGCAGGCATGGCGTCCGTGGTTAAAACGGGACATTCGTCTCCTGGAGCAACCACAAAGAAGAGCCACTAAGGCAACACGTGGTCTATCGGGCCTTAGTTATGAACTGCGACTTCGTTCGATCGGCCTGTACTCCTTAGAATACCGACGACTTCGCGGTGATCTGATCCTCACTTACCGGATACTAAGAGAAGAGGACCATCCATGTAAGTCGCTGTTAACATTATCTGCCGACAAACGATGCCGAGGCCATGCACTAAAACTTGTGACTCAATATTCCCGTTTAGATTGTAGAAGGTTTTTTTACTCTCTTAGTGTCTGTCCGCACTGGAACGCACCAAACATCGAGACATTCGAAAGACTATTGGACTTGCACTTACATGATACACATTATATAACGGTATGACAAACTGCAGTGTCTAACTTACTGATATTTTTGTGTCACACCTGAAACTTTTGTTTTCTTCCATTTGCCATCCTGTGGGTCTTGTAAAGTTATTGCTTTTTATCCCACCATACACTATTGAACTATTGAACGTTGCAGTTTTGTGCTTGCAGACTGCCCTCGCTGGCGTGCCAGTCAAATTTGTCAGCTTGTACGTGGGGCAGAATACACTGTGTGATTGAGAATTTTCGTGGTTAAACCTGTGGATCGCGCCGGGTGAATTTGCTTTGAGACTTGTAGCTGCACCAAGCAATGTTGGATTTGAACGAGTGACAGTTCGTTCGAAAGTCGTTGAAATGGCCTATCAGGTGAGCCCAAGCAATCTCCCATCGTTGGAGTTAGGCAACTTTTGGCGCTTGGATAACAGCGAAACATTGCCCGGAATGTATAATTCAGGGTAAAAGTAGGATGCACTGGAGTATACTCGGGAAACTGGTATCACAAAGTAGAGTTTGTAAAAGCACGACGAAAATGTATGAATCCAAATGTGTGGGACAAAATATCGCTGAACCGCAGTTAAAAAAACACGAGTGCACAAGCGAGCGATTAGTATGCAAGTTCTCTCAAGGTCATGACATAATTTGCTTCATTCTGACTCTCAGTGGGTGTCAATGTTAAAAAAGTGTTTCGGTGGGAACAGAACGAAGATTCGGACATTTGGGAGATAAAGAAAAGCAGGGGAGTTATTATATACCTTGGTCCTCAACAAGTAATTCATCTAACTGTTCACTGACCTCGATCCAATATGCCAGCTAATGAGAAGAGTAGTCAAAGCGGTGCAAATTGAAACGTACAAATTACAAGTGACTGATCGGAAAACAGCATAGCTTGCATAACTGAGATCAGTGAACTATATAACATCCATCAGTAGATTCGTAATTAACTAGCATGCGTCACAAAATTCTTCAACGTAGCCAACGTCATCGAAGGGCAACCACTGAGAATGAAGCAGGGTCACCAACCTGAGATACGGAGAAAGCTAGTCCTATAGCTGGCAGCATCTGTTTCTAACTTTGTTAGATGATCTGTATGTTGCATACCTCACGCAGTTTGGTCAAAACTTTCCTGAAGCTTACATAAGATTTCCTAGGAAGCTCAGCAACGCTGTCGCCATGCGACGAATTATACTCTGCAGGATAAGGTTGAGATGCAATTATTGGCACCGATGTTATGTGGCAGCAACAACCTCAAGTAGTACAAACCAAGCTCTCACCAAAGACACCACTGCTGTGTGTTCAATCAAGCCGTACGGAATTCATTTGAACTTACTTCAGTAACACTGCCACTATGACAACTCATCGTCCATAATGACATACATCTTTCACTACACTTTTGCCTTATGTCGCTATAAGTACGAATGTGTAGAAAGTATGTTGACCCTTGTATGAGTCAGTATGCTAACTTCTGTTATCAACCAGTGCTTCTTTATGGATAGCAATTTTGGTAGCGCTGGGTTAGATTTTTGATCATCAGTCCCAGCTTGCTTATACAAACGTCTGGGAGCTAGGTCCCTCAGACCCTACGGACCCGAATTCATTTATATACTCTGCATGTAGTGTACTACAAGCGGGAAAAATTTCGTTTGTTCCCACTAGGAAAGTATAAACGGGTATAACGTTATGGCACAGTATTCGTTAGTAAATTATGTATTCTTGAAGGGCTTGGTGTTGAAACAGTGATAGCTCGTTGACTGGTTTAGAACCTTGACAGCCGACACAAGCTAACGACCAATATGCACTTGAAAAAATTGCTGTCTAACTTAAGATTGCGCGTTTCAGTTGATCTGAAATAGCCGAGGAATATAGTTTGCAGTGGACCTTTCAGTTTCGGATCACTGCCGCTAAAGGTGTACACTTTAAATTTATTTCATGCCATGGATGTGGGTTAAAACTTTTGTTAGAATTCCAGTAGTGCCTTTACACACACTATATCTATCAAGTCTTTTGACAGAGATATGCGTTCATCTTCGTTCTGAACCTCCCAGCATGCTCTCTGTAAACGACACTTTGGTTCATAGCCACCTTTTTCTGGTCGTCGCACTATCCGGATTGTGTGTTGCCCGTTTCCCTTTATCACCCAGCTTTTACCACCCAAGTGGTCAACCGTTTCCGGTTTCCCTCCATTCTCATCCAATATTATCACCTACTTCCGTTTTTCCACCCAATCCCCACCTTGCATCTGCCCGACCGTAGCTGTCTCCATCATTCACGCTTATCGTGTCCCCATATTGTGTGTTAAACTGCTGTCCCCCTTTTTTCTTTCTTCCGTCAGTACTGGCGCCGTCTGTGCAAGCTCCTCCCAGGAAGCTGTCATTGTGCGTTTGTCCCGGCGTCAAATCGATGTTCACAACCCAATACTTTTGACTGAGCTACCCACAAAGGTACTTTGGTCGTGACTGATCATCCGACGCCAGTGCTGCTTGTGGTTGCGTGCTTGCCCTATGAGGGTCCAAGTCACGTCAAGTCAAGATAAGCGTTATACACCAGTGTGAAAGTGTTTTCAGCAATTTACGCTAACACTGCGGACATAGTATAACATTGAATCGGTGAGAAAATGATAAATGACAAGGATAACAAAAAGAGTTCCTTTTCAAAGAAGCAAACGTCCTCGCAGTTGTTGCGTCATCATTTATGGGTCCACTAACCAGCGAGACAGATATAACACTACGGAGTTGCGATACGAAGTGGTACGGGAACTAAAACTTTAAATTTTGTCCACTTGGAATAAATGGATGCCGTACTTGCTAAAACATGTGCACGAGGTGAGAGGAGTAGTTTAGAATCTTGGATGAGACGTCCGCCAAAATGCTTGATAACCACAAAATCAACGAGGGATTATCTGCTTAATCCAGAGTATCGGGAAATAACTTTTATTGCTTGCACAAGAAGTGTAGTCCTCTTGAAGAAGTCCCGGGCAAATGAAAGGGAACAGCACAACCAGTGGGGGAAACACACGCATTCACAAACCTTAGAATTAGAGCACGGGGTGCGGAGAGTATTCTGAGCCCAACGGAGGAAAAGGATAGCTTTCTGATCTTTTGAAAAGTTTAAGGAATATGTGTCTATCAGGATAAATTGTGGGACAACAAACACCGAGATGCTTTAAGGAATATGAAGGAACGATGGTTACGTCACTCACGATCTATCCGTCAATGCGGTGAAAATATGATGTGTGTACAAATGTGATATCACAACACTTAGAAGGGTTAAGGGAGAGGGAGCGGGAGCTTGGGTGAGTCAATGGTTTGTCCAATCCAGGTGATTTTGAAGATTCCCCAATTATTGGGGTTGTACAGCCTAGGACGACGTCAACAGGGTATTTAAACCCGATGAAGCTGGTTGGCATAGGCAGATAGTCAACATAGAGAGAAAGCAGCAAGGGGGATAGAATCGATACTCGTAAGACCCCACAAGTGTCTGGGATTGGTGAACATTTTCTACCACATAACGCTGTGAAATGTGTGCGGTTCGTAAAATAGCCACGCATTGTCTTGTATGCGTATGGGGGTACGCCGTTTTTGAACAAATAATTTAGCGGTAGCGATCTGTCAAGACTTCCAAAGGCATTAGTGTAGTCAAGTACAGGAGCCCCACAGTCGAATTTTTAATCCAAAGCAGATGCAGTGGCATGCACAAGATATGAAAAGTCATCCAATGTAGAGCGGTGTGACTTGCACGCAAACTGTTTGATATCACTCGTATGATTGCTAGTAAAGATTCGGGGAATTAGTGGTTTTTCTAGCACTCTCAGCAGCACGGAAGCGCACATTATTGGCCGATACTTATGTGCTTCCTTCCCAAGCACAGGGGTTATTCTGGCTGCTTTCCAGGTCCCGGAGATGGTGCGAGTCGTTAAACATCCGCAGAAAATCTGTTATAGGTGACTGCAATGCATTCACACACTATTTTAAAAGGATTGGGGACAGAGAGTCCGGGCCCCTAAAATTGTATAGCCTCAAATTTGAAAGTTCTTTGTTAGGGTAAGAATAGCGGACTGTGCAACCCAATCCTCCCCCGTAAGTGCTGCTCTTATCCCGCGAAGAACTGCTAATAACACCGTAAGCAACACTACACCTCGAGTCCAGAACACCAACAGCTGTCCCAATATCACACGTGGCTCATATTTGACTAATGCGGTTCCCAGTTCGATCGGCGTAACTACATGTAAGGCTACTTCCAAACTCCCGACGGAGTGTGTAGAAAAGGAGCAAGCCAGTACTAGCGAAAGTTGGGTTACGGTTACCTCCAAGAAGAGCCGTCATTTAACATCACCCCAACTGGATCGGAAACTGAGGAGCGTAGCTGAGTTCTTCTGGTGCATGCGCCACTGGTTTCTTGCGGTACATCTCCGACTATTACAATCACTAAACGCGACATGTCGAAAGATGTAAACAAACAACTGCCTGTACCGAGAGTACTGCGCTCCAATATCCCCGAACTAAAGTCGACGTCGATAAGAGGCAGGCAGTTGGATGACCTCAACCAGTGGGGCATTATCAGTAACCTAATCGGAGTTGCTCTAAAACCTGTAAACGTAGTGCGTATACCGCGTCACCCCAACTGGAAGCAATACGGAGAGCCAAGAGTTCTGCGCATTGTACTGAGCTCCATCATTGAAGTAGAATCAGTACTACGGTCGACAGGTAGACTCAGAAATGAACACTGCTCCATCCGTATCTTTCCAGACTTCCCATGGGGCGAGCGTTATCAAGATAACCGCACCTTAGAGGACGACCGGAAGGAAACTTCAACCAGAACCATACTTCTTCACCGGTTTCCTGAAACTGACGCATGTGATGAGCATGAAGTAACAACCCATGATAGAAAACACCGGTGTTGTATTCTTGAAACACTCTGCTTGGTTGAAGTGCTAGCGAAATCGGTGTCACGGCTGTGTACCTCACCGAACTACAAAGGAAGTGGCCAGAGAGTGTTGAAGGTGGTCCTTTAGTCAAAACATATGGTAGCAAGGATGGCAAAATGCTGGTACATGCTCCGTTGCAGGCTACCATATGAGGTTCGACTGAAAACGATCAGCGATATGCATTCTACAGATGACATGTCCTTCAAAGTACCAAACGCGATGGTATCTATAAAAGAGCAATGCACCAGTAGTGTATCTAATGAGCCTTACAACCTGTTGAAGATGACTTTGACCAGACACCTAACACTGTACGTCGAAGTTGAGACAAGGGACTAACTACACGGACGATTAATAAGATGTTAAACCCTTCACCAAATACATGACGAGAAAGTGATTTTTCGCCGTCAACTCACTGGTCGGCGAAACTTTACGTATGAGTTGTACAACCTGCGAAACATTGCTTAATTCTGGGTACCTTTCATGTATGCACACTAACGCCCAGGGGCACCTTAGTTAACTTACCGAACTTTGACTACAACAGATTGCGAATGCTGGGGACCTAATGCCTATGATCGAAACTTGGTTGCACAAAGAAGTGAATGATGCTGAAGTTGTGATAGCAGGAATTTCACTCATCCGTAGGACCACTCCGGCAGAGGAGGTGGGGTCCTACTCTACTACCGCAGTGATCTGCAAATGTGCGATGGTTGATGATCGGGAAACACCAGTTACCGACTCACTCTGTTGCCGTCTCCGACTAAGACACAACGACGCATGTCTCGTAGCTGTCGTCTAGCACCCCCATCGTCCACCCTGGAAATGGATTTCCGCTTGATCCGTGGCTGAACAGAATTACACGCACTAGTTACAGTTTCATTCTCATTTCCGGGGAATTAAATCTACGCCGTCTGGAGGTATCGGCATCGATCAGTTAGCAGTTCAAATTAGACTTGCACGAACTGGTCGCTAATATTCCCTGGTACAATCATGTCACTTCGCCCACTAGATTCATGACAGCTTACAAACCGACCATATTGGACCTAGTGCGCACGAATGAAGAGGTCATGATGGACCAGTAATTGATGGATGGTTCATTAGGTCTCAGCGACCAAGTAGTAGTAGCCTACAACAAAGTGTCTTATACGGAGTATCCATCTGAATGCTTAGAGGTAACTCATACAATCACGCGCTCCCAAGTCTTGAAGGAAGTCGCCGAGGCATCTGCTTGGAATTCTCAAACAGCCGTTCCCTTGACAGCGAGCAGACGGAATTCGTTAAGAGACACAGCAACATCGTTAACAGATCATCAGAGACCAAGCCTCTTCGTCCCGGAAATGTGTCTTCAATTCGGAGAAGCAGGATTCGGAAACGTCTGGCGATAGGGGTGCAGGATGGCGTGCCTACAGGGTTAACCACGACTCAGAGACTTGGGGCAATTTCCTGACCTATCGCAACCATTGCACTGCACTTCTCCTTGAGGACAAAATAAGTTGTCAATAGTGCATAGCTAAACAATTCATATCAAACGGTATGCTTCCGTATAGGCATGTCAATAATCTTCTTAAATTGAAGCATGGGATCCTTCCACTTTTCACGACAGGCGGTAGAGTACAAAGCGCCAAAGAAGCAGCTAAAATCGAGCGGCTACAATACGCCCCAATTTTCGAACTCTCAGCGTCTGCCTCTCTCGTAATATCATGTGCGTTACTGGTTTCATTGTTTGCGTAATTAATTTTCAATCATCAATTTTGCTAATGAAGTGATTCACTGTTCGCGATAATGGCACTCCGGGAGTAGATAACATCCGCCCTAACGCACTGAAGGCTGTGGCCAACCAGCTAGCTGAACCACTGTAACAGTTCCTCTAAAAGTACTCCGGTGAACAACGATTTCCAACTACATGGAAGCGTGACAGTTGAGACAGTTCGGATCCTGGAAACTACCGCCATGTGACTCTCATTCATGTGCTCGCGAAGTTGATGGAAACGGTCATCGCTGTCTCTAATGGACCATATGGAAAAATGCAACAACTTGGTACCGGAGCCACATGGCTTCCGTCAACTCCGCTCATGCCAAACCAACCTGCTTATTGCATGAAGTAGTTGGACGGAAGTGGCTGATGATGTGTCGGGCTTGCTTTCATCTACCTAAACTTTCCAAAGCTTTCGACGGCATGGACCACCGCATCCTACTTCATAGGCTGCAGAGCTACGGAATGAAAGGTCCTGCTTTTGGTTGAATTGTAAACTTTCTCCACCAACGGAAGTTTAAACTGCGTGTTAAGGGATCACTGCTTAACCCGATGAAGGTGGCACTTGGTGTCCCACTGGGCTTGATGCTAAGACCGCGCTTATTCCTGGTGTTTATCAATGACCTGGCCAGAGGTATCTCCTCAAACTTCCTGCTTTTCGCCGGAGATGCCAAGGTATCGAAGGGTGACTAATAACAGGGAAGATCACGCTTTATTCCAACATGAGCTAAACTGCGTTAATTAATGGTCAAAGAGGAACCTGTTTCAATTAAACATAGCTAAGTGCAAGATGATCCATCTACGTCACAAACCGGTGAACTATTGCAGGCTTGAAGACCACACGTTGCAGAAGGCATCTGAGCAGCGTGACCTGGGTGTTTGGTACAGGAAGATCTCATGTGTTCAGTACAAGCAGCGAAGGCGAGGAGAACGGGTAACCAACACTTAGGTCTGCTTCGCAGACCGTTCGGTCGATCTGAACCCTCAGTCTTTCCCCAAATGGCTAAAGCTTACATGTAACCACAAGTGTGATATGCTACCCAAGCGTGGCAGCGGTGACAGAAACAGAATCTAGGAAGACAAATAAGAATGTCAGGGGCCTCTTTCAACTACCCTATCAGCTTAGACTAAAATCCCTAAGAATGTGTAGCAGTCAATATTGGCGTTCGCGGGTGGATCCCATAATGGTTTACCAGATTCCAAAGATCCCAAACCACATTCGCCGTCCGCTGCTTGAATTAAACCACAACACTAACCTAAGCGGTCATCCTGTGAAACTGAAAATACCGTATAGCCTGCTTGAATGTTGTAGAAATTTCCTTCCGAGTATGTCAGTCTTGGAACGTCCTCCCTACTTATGTCGTCTCTGCTCCCAATATGAGGATATTTAAAAATCGAGTAGACGATGCGTTGTCTCGTTTGCATTTCATTTTATAAGTTGTTAACCAGGGGGGCTACAAAATGCGATCAATCAGCGCCTTACCAAATTCCCAACCAATGGATTTATGCTTTCAATACGCAAATATCTCCGCTATTCTACATAAGTCTATGATGAATCCGCCAAAACGCTTTTCACTCTCATACAATTTTATTTTCGCAATAAGTTCCCTCCCATGAAACTTGTTAAGCAATGGTTTTTTACCCGTAATAAACCATTGTTCCATTGGAACCACTGATGTGATCAAATAAGTTGGGGGGGGGGGGTCATTTATGGGAAGCAAGGAGGGTTCGGAACGTGTTTGGTGACGAAGATGATGATAAGCTAAATTCAGCGTTGAGCTCGTCCACATCTACAATACCGAGTTGGCTACTGGAAGTTTTGCCGGTGAGTTTTCCCGATAACCTCCACAGGTCGCAGCAAATAGTTTCCTAAGACGGATTCAATTATGTGTTATGTAACCCATATATACAGGCTTTTATAGCCACAGACAGACGTTTGACATGGGTTGTTAGCTTGTATATGTAAACCTGTTCTTTTTTCTACGCAGTTGCTTGAGTAGTGGAGATGAAAATCTATCAATCCGAAGATAGATGGTCTCAATGGAGCAATAAAGATTGAAACAGAAACTGATATAGTCTGTGAGATGTACGCATTGAGCTGACAGATCTTCACTGGCGAAAATTGAGAAGTAGGTTGAATAGAGCGCCGAGTTGAATTTTGTAACTTTTTCTGTGGAGCGTTTTCGCTGTTGATTAGTTCTGAATGGCCTTCTTGTTATCGCAACTTAATCGGACTTACACTATGTACTTGGGCATATCTTCACGACGTAATGGTCCGAATTATCAAACGGGGCGCGTCATTGTGTGGAAAACAGATTATGTTTGTTAGGAGAAACTAAATCCAAAATGTGCGTCAACTCTGATGGGAATTCCACCAAGTTGGTCAGACCTAGCAATATAATGCAGGCTGTGACACTTTTACTGAAGCCACCAGCGAGGCTGCAGAGAGAACATTCTGACTTCAATTGTAATCCAGAGGCAACGTGATCTGCAAAATTTGTACCTCTGATAATGCTGCGTTAGGCGTTATATACATGTTCCCAATTGCAATAGATAGAAAAGCACTTGGAACCTTTGGTTTACATTCTAATAGGTGTTAACTTATTGAAGCCGTTGAGTAGGAATACAGCTGTGCTACCGATATACACCAATCTTCGCTAATGTACGTTATCACACATCAGTTGCGTTGGTGAGGCTTTCCCGGGCAGACAGATCTGATGTGTCGGAAGCCATGGAGTTTCACGATTCCATCAACTTTATGTTACATCACCATACCTGCATTCGACGATCCTGTTCGTTGTAAAATGCTCTCGAGATTCTCAGTCTTCCCGAGAAGCGATCGGAAATTACTGGATACGATTAGCGGAAGCTATGCGTTTTTGGCAACATAGCGTCTGAGACCATCTTGCCAGCCAGCACTGCGTTTTCTCTTTATGCCCAAGATTTTCTTGACAACACTTTGGAACCTATTTCTGATTTCATATCCATATTCGACTGGAGTTGAATATCGGACAACTTCGCGACGCAAAATCAAAGTGTCGGCAGAGTAAGCAAGTATGGCTGACCCTAAATTGATTCATTTAAATAAATGGAAATTAAGTTGTAGAAATAGGTGGGAAAAATACCTGTGGTGAGTAGCGTAGAACAATATTCCAATCACAACATTAAAAACCGAATTTGAAGGCCCCGCCGCCGTTTTATCTGGACACGAATGAGTTTGAATAAAGCCGTAAGAAGGCGCAAACTGGCAGATGTTACCATTTCGCATAGTGTCCTCAATGTCAACACAATACCATAAAACTAAATACTTTCATACGGCTTTAATCAATTACTAAAGGGAACTAAATTTTCAAATTTCTCAAATGGTTGAATTTGTCTAGTTTAGTAATGAAATTACCATGTATAGTACCGCGGTCTAGTTACGGTCGCGGATTTTGTATTGACCAGGGAGTTCGACATATTGCTCAGGTGCAGTGACAACTAGTGGTTAGTGCGATTTGTCATTCGCACTGACTGATTGTCAAGTACCCGTGACAGATAGTTGATTTCGCAAAAAGCATTTCGTGCATGAGAAGTTTCCTCGTAGCTAGACTCAGCCAGCAAAACAATCAATCCCCTACGACTAACTTAGTATTCTGTTCCTTTGAACGTGTCATCGTTCGGTAGTAACATGTTCCTGTGTTTCCAAGTCTGATGGCCTCAACCGTTCGATTACTACTTTCACACAGTCTTTGAATTTGCTTCTCTCCTTCCCACCATAAATCTTCACCCATATGCGTTCAGTGTTCATAGTGAGCTGGAAAACACAAAACTTGTAGGACGTGAACAGGGAGATTCCACATAACTGGCTAGTATGCTTCGTATCGTACAGCGCCTAGACTCGGCTCACTACGTAAGCCACGGCTTCAGGAAAGGATGCAGTCAGAATCTGAAATAGTGAATATTCACATGTTGTCTCCCATCGCTACGAGACTGGACCTTAACTCGGCGCCATGGTTTGCGGGCTTCAGCGATCAATTGAGCTATGCTGGGTGGTGCTTTCACTTCCAGAGCCACTCGTACCAGATTGACCAATGGCTAGACGCCTGACAACCTCAATCTCCTGACCCTCCAGTTTGGGGGTTGGAGTGAGGGTGGCTCCTTAGTCCATAAAACGGGCTCTCTGTTGTCCAATGCCAAAACCCCGTTGCCTTGCGGTCAGGTTTTTGAACCAAAGACTTTGGTTGAGAATCCTAATCGTTCTCCTGTCTAGGTCTGCGCAATCTGACAGCATCCTGCACACGCAATACAACATTATGACGTTTTCTTCATATAAACTCTTAAAGCTCTGGCGGCCGCAGAAGATATTCAACGGCTTCCCATCTGCAGCATCGAGCAGGGTGGATAAGGGTTTGGATGCTACTGCTCAAGTCTTCCCGTCTTCTTGTTCATCCTCTTGCGCTTTCTCATCCTTAAGGTCCCGATCCAACTGCACTTTTATCCCCGTTTTCAATCCCCAATTTTTGGCCCACCCCCATCTTTGAATAGTAATCGTTTGTCTTATAATTTAGACTCACAGGCAGTCGCACGGCGTACCTCCGGTCTAGTCGGTAATTTCATGTCCAGCCAAATGGACAACGTCAGTTTATCTGTTGCTTTTAGTAGCCCTCGGTCCTCCTTAAGACTGGCATGCCACAATGTGTACACTTTGTTGCAAACTGGCCAACAGGTAGCACTTGCCCGGAAACAAGACCCTGTCAATCAATGTCTGCTGCTTGTCAGAAACTCACCTGCAAGATTCGTGTTTTGTGATTGCCCTTTGATCCCTATCTTGCGAATCTGGCGGTATTTTCTCATTGCGTTTGTCCGGAGATGAAGCGGCATCAAATGCCGGTCAAGCCGGTATGGGCATTGCTCTTAGCTCCCGGGCTGAAGCTAGTCTGATCGATTGGATCCCAGTGAACAGCCTGATGTGTGGTGTCAGATTGGCTGGCTCGTTTAAAGCATTGAAATTGCATGGGGACAAACAGCACTTGTTTGTCATTGCGGCCTACCTGCCCACAAACTGTGGCGCTGACTCGAGAGACGTCTTCTATCACCAAGTAAACGTGCTTCTCCCTCACAGAAAACGTACAGATACTGTGGTACTTGCTGGTGATCTGAACGTCCGAGCCGGAAAACTGTCCATTGTTGAACTGCATCTGGGCAGTCGATACGATGTAGACTCCCGTAAGGATAAAGGTGAGCGGTTTTTACACCTGTGTGTAGATACTCGTCTATTTGTCGGGAGCACTAACTTCCGACACAGCATCCGCCGGAAGTTGATATGGCGCTAACCAGCCTCGGAGCAGCGGTGGACACAAACCGATCATATTATGATCAGTTACCGCTGAAGAGGATGCCTCCAAACCTATCGCACGATTAGCAGCACGGGCGTGGGCTCTGACTACGTACTCTTTTGCGCCAACCTCCGGATGCGTTTCGGTGGACGTCCGCAACGGCACTGTGAACTCATGGATATATGCCAGCTGGCGAAGCTACATGTTCTGAATGCGTATCAAAGTACGCTGACATCTGACCTGAGTAAACGCAGGCATATCTTCATGTGACAAAGCAAATTGCCAACCGGGACATTAGGTCTCTACACATTCACTGGAAATTATGAATGCTCGCCGACGTGTTCCGGCTGGAAGCGAATACGGTGAGACTCCCAAAGTTCTCAGCGTGAGACTAGGTGCTAGCCTGAAACGAGACCGCGAAGCTCGGTGGTCTCCTCATGTGTCGGAAATGGAAATCGCGACAGCCCTTGGTAACCATCGGAAGTTATTCCGTTTAATAGAATAAACAGGCAGCAGGAGACCTGGTGTTAGCGAGACTATATGCCAGGAGAGTGGACAGCCGATGCACAGCTTGTCAAGCGTTTGAAGAGTTGGGTCGAACACTTTGAGAAGCAGTTCAATCAGTCAGAGTGGACAGCTTCGCCATCAGTTAAAAGGAGCCCTACTCTCTGGGCTGTCACCTTTGATCCACCCGCACGCGCAGAAATCGACCGTGAGTTCAGACAACTGAAAGTTAACAAGACCGCCGGAGTAGACGGACTTCATCCACACCCCTTCAAATTTTGGTGACCTTATCTTTAGGACGATTTAATAACTTACTAATGAATCCATGGGAGCAAAAGACTGTCCAAACAGGCTGGAAACGCGCCGTAATAGTTCTAGACTTCAAGGACGTTTCCCGTTCGGAATGCCGCTGGCATAGAGGAATCAGTTTGATCTCGATTGCCTCTGTTACTTGCATCTGTCGCCCTCCATAGGCTGACTGGCACTTGTGAAAACCAGATGAGCTAGGAGTAAGTCAGGTTTCGTCGAAATTGAGGCTACATTGATCAAATCTTCCCCTTGCGTCAGTTGATGAAGCATCGCCAAGTTGCTTGACTGCCTATTGTAGTCGTGTTCCTATACATTAAAGGGGTCTTTGATTCGGTTGATCTACGTGTCATTTTGACTGTCTACTCAGGAAAGGTGTGCCCGAGAAATAGGTAAACATTGGCCGCACGCTATAGGCGCGTAGCTTAGACAGAGTGAGGGCTTACGGAAAGCTGTCGCCGCCCTTCAGTATTCCAACAGTGGGACGCAAGGTTGCCCGCCGTCATCTTTCCTCTTTAACTGCGCCATTGACGAAGTCATGGGAACGGCATTCACGAGGCACGACTTAGAAGGTGTAGAGCTGCTGCCTGGTGAACGACTTCTCTATTTGGAGTATACCGGCAACATTGTGCTTATCTGTGACGTCCCCTGAACGTGCCAAGCTGCACTGGATAAATTACCTCTGGCTGTCAGCAGTCTCAGACTATGCTTTGCAACATCGACATGTGAAGTTTTACTTCAAGATTGGCAGGGACCCACTCTTGCAGTGACATTCGGCGGTAGAAGTCCTCGACAAATGCAAGTACCTGGGCAGCTATATCAGCACACTTGCAAGGGAAGATGAGGTCACGAACCGTATAGCAAAACCTCGATGCACTTTTGCTAACCTCCGCCATCTGTGGTGCCCGCGTGACATCACTCTCGCATTGAAGGGCAGAATTTACAATGCAGCCGTCCGTACAACCCTCCTATACGGGTGCGAAACTTGGCCTATCAAGTCCACAGAGGTTCGATCATCGCTGCATTCGCAGCTTAGCTCATGTCTAGTGGGAGTACCGCTTGAGCAATGATTGTGTTCGGCGTCGCGTATTTGATACAGCAACAGCGAGTGAACCGCTCAGCACTATTAGATCATGCACCAAACTACGATGGTTGGGCCACGTGCTGCGCAGACCAGCACACCGACTCTTCCGACGTGCATTGTTCATGCGCCGAAGGTGCGCTTGGAAGAGGGGGAGGGAGGCCAAGCGATGACTTGTTCGAGCGAAATGAAGTCGCTTCCGTCGAAACTAGCGTCGGCTGGTGTTTTCCGACTGCCTGGCTGGGAAAAGAAGGATTATGAACGCGTTTGGTTGGATACACTAGCCGACATGTCGAAGAGTCGATCTCAGTGTAGTTTGTGTTGTGGGTCTCATTGTCCCTCTCCTTCCCTTTAGCTTCCTTCACCAACAACGATCAAAAACGTGCTATTAGCATTATGTTACCTTTTTATAGGTTTTAAGTCCACGTCGCTTAATGTCTTTCATTTTTATTGCGGCACATTAACTGAAGCTTGTTTGTCACCCTCGGCTAGCATGTATTGATGATGAGGACGATGATGATGACTGTTGGCCCCTGTTATCAACTGCCTCATGTGGTGTTCACACATTTCCGGAGGGTTTAAAACCCGTTTCCGTTAACTATGTCCAACATTTCGAGCCAACGGTAAACAGGCGACTCAGGCTAATTATTTTCCCCACTTACGGCACTATATTCTCGAGCATTTCCTCAAAATAAACCGATAAGCAAATCGCTTTCAAACCAACCTTACATTTAAACTACAAAGAGGTGATATAAGAGAAGCGCGTTACATTGAGGATCACTCAAGGGATGCAAGGGACACATTCGTTGTTGTGCGGGCCACATGGACCAGCTGCGTTTGTCATGGGGACGCATGCGACAGTTCGAGGGAATGGCCTTAACGGAAAGTGACCCCTGAGATAACATACATTTCGAACGACGTTGGTTTGACCAAACAAATCATTCAATGCAGCGAAACACAAGCAGGTAACTAAGAACTGCAACAAAAAATATACCTCCATTTCTCAACCTCTTTATAGACAGTAAATTGTAGTTAGCAGCACCCGTTTCCAAATTTGCCTGTCATTGCGATTGTGACTTGGAGGGATTGTTCGGAAGCTGCACCTCGTAGGCACATGAAAAGGAAGTCCAACAAACCCTCCTCCACTGTGCGTCGTGGAAAGGAAACGCGGTCCATATCAGCATGGGTTTGTAAGTGGACAGTTACACGTAGTTGTGGCGCTACACAGTCTGCCCCTACCCATCCCAAGTCGTTCTCGTTAAAATATTATACTTCGGACAGGGGAAAATTAGACAAAAACCTTCCTATGGCGGTAGATGGGCCGTAGTTCTTCCCATACTGCTTATAGCCAGTCTTTCTTGACATGACCAGAAAGATTGGCCACCACGTCCCTAAAAATAATTACTAGTCTCATGGAGTCAGGAATCCAAGCAGCGATTTTCTACAGCTGGGCAACCTCTCAACATACTAACCAAGCGCAGTCAAATCGGAAATTTAATCTAGAGAACACAGTCTAAATGCAGTAAAATATGATAGTAAAAGCAGAACTAAGGTTACTACCTGGGATTTAAACATTACTGCTAAAATCAAGCAATATTAGTGTCGATTCACTTAGGTCAAGTCTCGTGACGGCCAGTGGAGTGGCGATCACGCTGTTTGCCCTCAGCGTCCAACGCGGGAGAATGGTCACAGGACCACGGTAATAGGATGGTTTGCACAAGGGTCTTCTGCTTACACAATTCAGGTTGGGTCATACTGATTGCAAGCGCTCCCGATGTCTTTAACAGCTGTTTTCTAAACCCTTAGAATAGAGCTTGGATACAGCGTAGAAGACTTCGAAGGAATCCACTCTCCGCATCTCATGGCTTTTTTGAAGCGAGTGCTCCATGATAACACTAGTAAGATTTCTGGCGGTGCCCCTTCATAGAGATATTGGAAACTGCTCCGTTATCCGTTTGGACAGATGTCTGGTTGTGTGCCTAAGGTTTCTTACACCACAGGTACAAGTAAACTGATAAAGAATATATGGTTTGAACTGAACTGGTAGTCTGTCCTTAAGGCGTTGCGTGATAAGCGGTACAGTCTACGCAAGAACGTTGGGGTAGACAAATGGGTAGGCTTTAGTAATTGCGTTTTAGAGTCATCTGCTCAGCAGATCGAAAGCGACATCCCTTTTGAAGGGACCAGAAAGAAAGACCTCTTTCTTCCGTGCGGACATGACAGGTTCTTGGAGCATACGGACTGTGGCGTGCCCTCTGATGAACGGGTCGGGATAATCATTTTCTTGCAGCGTTATAAAGAAGTGATCCTTCAAATTTTCCAACGTTTCGCGGCTACAGATTTTGTTGCACAATACGCAGGAATATTCCTGCCGGATGCAGTTCAAATTGATAAGATCGCGGATGATGAGATAATGCTCATCATGACTATAACGAAATTAAAGTATATGAAGTTGATAAATGACACACTGTTTGATCAGCTGACTCCTGTGGGTTCCCATCATCCGCGATTGCATATGTGACCTAAAGCGCACAAACCACATAATCCGTGGCGTTCTATGATTGATATTTCATCCTCGGCCGTCAACTAATTCGCGAAATTGCTTGTTGACGTGTTGCAACCGATATTCACAGAATTATCCATACACACATTGAAAGACTCATTTGTATTTGTCAGTTACGCCATGAACGTAAACGTTGATGACATTGTGATGCTATCTTTTGACGTACAATGAACAATGATTTATAACGGGTAAAACCAAGTGCTTAACATGTCCCGTAGGGTGTATAGCGTGATAAAAAAGATAGCGAAGAGATAATGGAGTCTTCAGTACGGGCGCTTACAGATATAACTGCACTGTCGTATAAAGGGAGCTTGAAATGAGAATGTACGCACACAAAGCAACAGGGGAGTGGTCATTGTTCACATCATAGGCGAGAAAAATAAAAAGGTAGCAAGGACAACGCTTACTCGTGTGCAACTATCTTAGGTCGATAGGATACAGTAATCCAGTTTATGTAGTAGTAGCGTTTATCAAATTTCGTGCAGGGAGTTTGGAATGACTCATTATCGAGTAGGGTTATGGCACTATCCCCTGTCTGCTGTGCATTAGTGCCAGCATCTGGTGGTCATAAGATATAGCACGTAGTGTAGATGTGACAGGGTATCGTCAAGGCGTTTTTTGAAGAGGGATAGGGTGGGTGCATTCATTACATGTTCCGGGAGGGCGCTCCAAGGCTGTGACACTCGAAGGGAAAAATAGTTTCGCCGACATTCCAGGCGGCCGTTCTGCTTGACTAACTTAAACTGGTGACCTCTTAGCGAGGTGTTTTGACTGAGTATTAGAAGGGAATGGCATGGGTGGTTGGGGTCTCTCAGGATTAGGCACACCAATATGAGATCGCCCCCTAGACGCCGATAACGTCCACTGTAAATTTTGAAGGTCTTCAGCTTGAGTGGGCAGGGCAGGCTGGTCAAACCTCTGACGCTTTTCGTTGCACTACTTTATGCAGTATCGAGCGCGGTGAGATGGTGCTTGAGCCAGGGTTGCCACGCTTGAATAGAGTATTCTGCCTGCTGCCTCACGTATGCACTAAGCATTTTTGGGAAGACTGAAGGGTCAAACTTCCCGAAGGCTCTACGAAGAAGGTCGAGGTACTGGTTCGTTTTCTTAGATGCCTTTTTAGTCTGCCTCAAACAATCAAGGTCATTTTGAACTATCACACAGAGATCACATTCGTGAGAAGCCCGCTGTAGAATTTGTCGTCCTATGCGGTACTTGTGCGTACTCTTGTGCCGTATACTGAGAACTTTGCACTTGGTGACGTTGAAATGCAACATGTTCTCGATGGACCATGGGTACGCTTTGTCCAGGTCTTCCTGTAACAATGTGTGATCCTCCACTGCAGCTACAGTACGCCATACCTTTAGAACATCAGCAAATGGCAAACAGTTAGAAGATAGCACGCTCGCGAGATCATTTATGCAAACCAGGAACAGGCGGGGTTTAAGTACTAAGCCCTGAGGTAGGCCGCACTGAACTTCGATGGATTCTAACAAGTTGTTTCGAACCCTCAAGTTCAGGTGACGTTGTAGGAGAAAGTCTCCTATCCAGTTGGTCATTTACTATTTAGCCAGATTTCTTTTTTGAAGAAAACGCTATTGTTCAGGAACTGTCCAGTAAATGCTACCAATAAGCTTTTCAATTTTTGAGCCTCGTTTTGTTGTTTGTTCTGTCTCCTCTGAGCGGCTTGTTGTCTTATTGATAACATGTGTATAGAGGCTAAAATTCACCTGGCGCGGGTGCATAGTAGCGCATTCTTGATTTGACTAGTCTCATTTATACGGCGCACATGTCCAAGCCACCTGAGGTATCGCAACAGAAGTATAATCCACTGCATATAAGCCACTTTGGCGGAGCAATTCCACGTCAGCAACTTTATCACACTAGCGGATGCGCAGGATCCGACGCAAGCAAAGTTGATGAAGTTGCTCTAGCTATAGAACATGCTTCCGATACACGGTCCATATTCCACTGCTGTAAAACCGACATCACCATGAACATATGTAAAGCCGGCTTCGTCAAAAAGAATTGGCTAATAATTCTTCCAGACCCGATCTTCCAGTTTGTCAAACGCAGCATTCGTCCTCGACAGGTTAGAGCGCAGCTCGCTGGACATATACATGTCTGTCGAAATTATTCTCTCGAAATAGCAACACCTCGATGAGTTCTGCTAAATCTATTTAGCAATTTGAATTATTGTCAGCTTACTGGCTCCATTCTTTGCGACTGCTGAAAACGGTCAGCTTTAGCTGTGTTGGTGACGAGTACGAACTTGGCCGCCCCCGAAGTGAGATCGTCGTCATATGTTGGAACTCATCATCACTGTGCTCAAACAATGTTTAGTCATCGTAAATAACAGCGCCTAAACGGTTGTTTCACATAATCTGGTTTTCGCCCCCAAACAACGGATGTTCAGCAACCCATAATCGATGAGGTGCTCGAGAACAACACCGTAATCACAAGCATGGGAAGCATGGGACATCTTATCATTTAGGTCAATATTAAACAGAGCAGGGGCTAAGATACAGCCTTGCCTCATACCGGAGACAACGTCAAAGTCAACCGAAATTTGTCCACAAGGCTGCAACTTTATTGGAATTTAATTGAACTTGAAACCTTACTCGGGCAAACATACATTCCCAAAAGCAACCACAGTGCCTCACAGGTCACGGTGTCTAATGCCTTGGTGCTGTCTACAAACAGCGAGTACAATGGCTGCATTCATCACGACACTATTGCAGTTAACGAGCCGTAAACATCATATCTATCGTGCCGCAGCACAAACGGATTCATTGCTGTTCTCATCCTCGTTTGGTTCAAGGATCTGAGTGACGAAGCGGTTGAGCAGGAATGGAGCAATCCTACCAACGCGACTTAGCAAGTTGGTGCTACGATAAATCGTTGCACATCCCTTGCTTGCTTTGCTCTTGCACAATGATAGAAAAAGCGATCCTTCAGTTTAGCTGACACTTCCTCTTCAATCCACACGCGTTTCACCAAATGGTGCAGCTGATGGAAAATTTGGGTCTCGCGATTTTTCACTAGTTACAAGGAGCAATACTTTCCCTTCATGTATTCAAAAGACTTCCAACTCCCCCAACTTTCCTGGATGTAACGCGCTGAAGATCTAGCCCTAGGCAGCATGGATCCAACCGCTGAATCATCAACGGCTCTCCAAATCGGTTTGAATGAGCTTCAGCAACG
The DNA here is from genome assembly GCA_944474145.2 of Dicrocoelium dendriticum. Classification (NCBI taxonomy): domain Eukaryota; kingdom Metazoa; phylum Platyhelminthes; class Trematoda; order Plagiorchiida; family Dicrocoeliidae; genus Dicrocoelium; species Dicrocoelium dendriticum. The sequence continues at coordinate 73,980,219 of OX104064.1, read as the reverse complement.
GTCGTCGTCTAGATCCCTTATTCTCAACGCTTCTAAATGCCACGATATAACTTTCTTCTTCCTCCACACTGACCAACCTTTGACTTTAGCAAAACACGTTTCACCCCATGGTTGAGAGCGATTGCAACATGTCCATTTCACTCATTATCAAGTACCGTGCTGTATACTTATCTCATAATTTATCCTGGATGAAATCCGTTAACGAAACTCTCGGCAAGGTTCGAAAATTAACTTTTTAGACCCTGAACCAAAACGCTTTCAGTATCTATTCGTTACTTTATTAATTTGTGACTGTCTATATCCTTCCTCACTGGCCCTACTGCTCATCTATCATTCACCTGGTTTTCTACAAAAGGACTTCATATTATTTTTCAGTCCATTAACCTCCTTTCCAGGGATATTGATTTGCCTAGAGAATCTCTGGTTGATTTCATCATTACTAAGCATATTGGTGTATGTCACAATTATTCATTGTTTTAAATGATCCTATTCGCCCACGTCACGTTGATTTAGCAGAAGTTATCTTTAGCTAATATACCCGCTCTAAATTTATTTTGTTTTCTCGCATGTTATTATAGTTCTATCTTACCGTACTTATCCAGTTTTCTTGTTGGCTCTAATGAACTTATCAGCACTAGTGAGTGAGTGAGTGACATGTTTGAGTGACATGTATGCATGATTTATTCTTTTTACACTTTAAATTCCAATTTTATGCTAATGTTACGCCTCATTACATCCGCAGTGCTAGTGCAAAATGCTGGAAACGTTTCCAGTCGGGTTCATAACGCCTATTCTGACTTGAGTTGATTTGGTATGATGTCGGCTCTAACGCACTTGTTGTTCCGCATCTGAGCAAGTGTTATTTGCGTTTCATAGAGTGGCGAGTTGTCAACAAGATTGTCATCCGCATTTTGTTGTTGCACCCCTTGGATATTTTATTCAAAAAACAAAGTGATTACGCCATACCTGCATACTATTTAGAGCACGCGTGCAGGCACCACTCGACGCAACATACACCAGGGTCCTTAGCGGCTGCATGGTGGGTCTATACGTTGTCTTCAAGGAGTCATAAGACTCCTCAGGTTGCTGAGTTGGGTGTGGCATCCTATCTAGTCTGCATTCCCCGTCCATTGTGCGGGCTTGATGAAACGGAGCTTCCCAGTCAAAGGTTTATGCAATTTGCATATCTCACTCTCTCTGAGTCCTCAGAGTCCTCCTAATGCGCAGTAAATGCTGCCTTCTCTGCGGACACCATTGCGCCAATGGTCGCATCGTCATCGTCCTCAAAAAAATTGGGCCGGTTACAGTATGTGGGACCGATCGTTTCCTCGGCCGCAACTGTCACTTGTTCTCGGATGTGGTGCCACAGGTCGCCGACTAAAGCGATGTTGTAAACATCACCAAGACGAATGGCCATCACGTCCTCCAGCTCCAGCCTTCTCTCAGTAGTACCTGAGGGACGAACATTAAATGTGCGCCGATTCTTGGCAATGGAGTGATACATGAATTTAGGATAAATATGTACAATGATCCGCACCAACTTGCGATCAGTGCCGCGCGCAGCTCCACGAACTACACTTGGTGTACATACTTCATGGTCGCACTGACCTGCAGTGACATAGCAGAGCAGTTGAGCCTGACCACTCTGTAGGTGCGTCCAAGTAGCAATGTCACCCTTACCCAGTGAAAAGTGTGTTCGTGATCGTCAGGCCGTGTGTGACAACGTGAGAACAGGTGGTCAACGTTCCCATTAGCTTAGCCGATACCAAACGGTCCGATTACGCCTGTCCACATCTTGGCATCACGTCCAACGCACGCATTGAAAACGCCCGGTAGGAATCGCCGGTCGCTCCTGGACACGATCCGCATCACAGAGAACAACAGAGAGCAAAAATGCTCTTTGTGTCATCAGAATAACACATATTGCGATCATATGGGCTGATAAAAGCTGCGAAATTACCCCATCCGAAGTGTAGATGCAGTGTCATTAAGCTTGGCCAAATGCCAGTCGGCTCGTCCATCAGGTGGTCATTAAGGTGATCGGTTGGTGCAAATACAACCCATGTTCATGCGGAGCTGTGATGAGGTTTCTCACCCAGTATAACATCTAGCCAGCACCATCTTCCTGCAGGTTGCCTTGTTCAACGAGCCGAGTCTCATTGATTGAGCCAATATCATTGGTGTAGCGAGCGAGTTCCATGGCGACCAATGCAGTTGGGCGCATGCGATGCTCGTTTGTTTTCCGGGCCAGTAGTTTGCACACGTTCCAGCATCTGATCTTGAAAGTTTTACACGGAGACTTACAATTGAAACGGGCAATCGCTTGGGTGATGAGTTTGGATTGCGTTGAGTATTTGGCAGGTAGTTTGGATTGAACGAGAAGGGGACTGGGAGAGAAGGGTGTGGTGGGGAAAGAGAAGTAAATAGAAGGGGGTGTCAACAGTAGCACGTTTCCGCTCAGTCAATCTAAACCTAAAATTCAAAAGGACTTCAGTGGGACACGACCAAGTACTATTGGAGCAATAGCTTATCCGCCGCTCACTGGGACTGAGAGTTAAGCGGGTGGCAACCTATCCGCCAGTCCGAAATGGTCCCAGTTTCAGTGCTAGCTGTTCATTACAAGTGATTATTTTACGACCTCACTAGGCTCAGCATTATCTCGCACTTGAAGCATGTGTCATCGATAAGCTTTTAACTTTGGAAACCCTAGTGTTTGTATAAAAGGCACAAGGATTCCTCAACAAAGTACCTTAAACTCTACCTTGTCAGTTATTAACGCTCCACGCCGTACGATCACACTCTAACTCGGTGCTCGCATCGCCCTCTGTGGCCATTTTAATTTTCCACGCACCATATTGTGCATGTGTTCATTCGAACCAGTTCGACGTACTCTACTCAATGCTTTCCACCAATTGAATCTAACTTGTGCGGAGCATACTTTCTCTAATTCTCAGTTTTGACACATTCTTTGTCGAGTTCTACATGTGCATTTGCATTAATCCTGAGAGTTTCGGAAGAAGAAGTTAAGGAAATATTTTGGTTTTGTTCATCCCAACACTGGCACCTAACGACCGCGGTTGTGTTCTGGTTTGGACTCAGCAGGTGGAGATAACCTGAGCTGGGGTGGAAGTCAGAGGTTAGTGGTTCACAGCTGATGCCATAAACACTATACCAGTGAGATCTGTGAGAAACGCTTGGTACAGAGGAAAGGAATTCAAAGTTGGACTTAGAGAATCTGCTGTGTGGTTGGGTTGCTACAAGCAACCTTTATTGAGACTTCGGTTCATTAGAGGTGGACCTCGGTCCTTCCGATCACAAGGACCGAATGTGAAATGGAAATATTTTGGTTCTGCTCATCCCAACACCGGCACCCCACGACCGCGTTGCGTCCTGGTTTGGACTCAACAGGTGGAGATAGCCTGAGCTGGGGTGGAAGTCAGAGGCTAGTGGTTCACGGCTGATGCCATAAACACTATACCAAGGAGATCCGTGAGCAACGCTTGGTACAGGGAAAGGAATTCAAAGTTACACTTGGAGAAGCTAAGGACTCTTAAACGACCCTGCAACCATCCCTGCAGGCTGCAGCGTAACGAAGTTATGCTCCTCATATTTCGCTCTTTTACTGAACATCACGCCCGAGACACTAAGGGACGCTTATCAGCGTCCCGCTTTTATTGTCGCGTAACGCAGGCCGATAAGTACACACCGCCGCTTCGTGTTGTTATGTGTGTACAACTGCGAGACGACAGATCGCTGTATCCGGCAGTCGGCGCTCGACCGCGAGGGAGAGGGAGGCGGCGAAACGTCCAACGGTGGCAGCAACACTAAGTGGACCAAGTGACGCACAGGACCTGCGCCTCGTCCATCCCCAAGTCTCAAGTCAAGCCCTGGTGAATTCGTTCAAGTTATTTTCATGTAACCGCAGTCGGAACCTGCTTGCCATCAGTGAGGTTTTGGTGAGAAGGACGATTCATCAGGTTTTGTGCACTGCGCACGAACTCACCCTGATTCGGGTGGCTACAACCATCAAACGCAGACCTAACAGCCTTGCGCTCAGTGAGCATGCCGCACCCCGAAAGGCACCGGTCTGTACATCGTTCCCGCTTCTCAGGCGCCACTAGCAAAAATTCCATGCCAGCCGGTCCTGCGAAACGGTGTATGGGCGAAACCCCAAACCAAATATTGAGTCCATTTAAAGCATTTCAACAAACCAAGGCGAGGGCTACCGTAGCGATATGCTTGTGTTTCGACCAAACAGTTAAACAGCCCAACTATCGCAAGTAAGTCCACTGGTGAGTTGTGGATCTTGCGCAATCAGGAACAGAGTAGTCTAGCCAGTTGCACCCGTTGTTTGTGTGCGTAGAACACCTGACGAATCGTCCTTCTCACCAAAACTTAATGTTGTTGCCACAGGGATGGCTTTCATTACACTTCGAAATGGTCAGCCATCCCTTGAGTCAGTTGAACCCATGAACTTGGCCAACCCACCGAGGCGGAACTGTCTAGCAATGCACTCTGACAGTTCTGGATAAAAACAAATTTGGGAGGGGGGAGGTGTAGATGTGTTGTTGTCAAGTAGTCATGTATCTCCGCGACACGGTAGACCTGATTTACTGTCAAGCACCCCTCGCGACATTATGCTCTTTGAGCAGTAGAAACAAGAAAATAACCGTTTTCGTGACAGTAAGAATTGGCAGCATTTTTAGGAACGTAAAACATTTGGTCCCCTTCAGCCACTTGGTCAAAGCAGAAAGAAGGCACAGATTGCGATATGTTAACATTTCGATTGTTCTCGTCAGTCGCATACACAATACAAGCAGAAATACATACACAATTATATACATGGCAAAAAATTGGCAAACCAATCAAAACGTCAAAATCAAGTCCAAGGCAATCGGATTGATTGCCTCAACAGTTTCTGTGCACATAGCACTTGTTGATCACCGAAGCACCAATTCGGTTACGGTCCTTGTGATCGTAATGACCGAGGTCCACTTAGGACCGAGGTCTGACTAGAGATTGCCGGTCGCAATCCAACCACACAGCGAGTACACCAAATGCCCACTTGGAACACTTTACAGCTGTGCACTAATTTGACCAGGATCGCGTCGTCACACCTCGAAGCCAGTGTGGAACGTGAACGGAAGTTCCTCTAAACACAGAGACGATTCGCTGGCACCCTCAATGAGTTATCGTTGATTTGCGCTTGAAATTTGTGGCCTTTTCTGCAGAAGTTCTCCGCCGTAGGCGAGTGAAAACAGTTCGTAGCCTACAGGGTTCGCTTAAAAGGGCTACACCTTCTTCCTTCCCTATTGATTGCTCGAAGCACGTATGTAATCCATCGTCTGCTCATTTCACTCGCCCGCAGTTGGAAGTGCTTTCCCTTGGAATGAAATATCGGTTGCCACCCAAGACGATAGACAAGCTCAGCACGCAGGCTCAGTTTGAATATCTGTATGACCAGCTCAGTGATCTCTCGCCAAGATCTGTAGAAGATGCGGGTTGGTTTCGGGAAAAATTGGTGGATATCGCGAACCAATTCCTTAATACGCCAATAAGCCAGAGATATTGCCTTAATGCTGAACACTATGCCGCGATCACAGAGTTAAAAGAAATGGCAAACGTAATCTTCTTGCAGCCAGACAAAGGATCAGGTATTGTAGTAATGAACAAGGATGACTACGTTTCGAAAATGGAGTCTATTTTGGAGGATAGACGTAAGTTCCTGATAGATACGACACCGGAGAATAACATCTTGGTGGAGAAACAGGTGGCCAGAAAACTCCAGATCCTTTTGCTACACGGATACATCACTGAGTCACAGTACAGACAGCTGAAACCGACTGGGACGCAGACACCGAGAATGAGGGGCGCGCCTAAGATACACAAGCCAGGCAACCCACTGCGTCCCATTATGTGCATGAAAAGCTCGCCTTATCACAACGTTGCCCGGTGGCTGGCGAAACTCTTAGATCCCGTGCGTAAACTCTTGGCTACGCACTGCCTGAAGGATTCATTTGAACTAGCGGAGACACTAGAACAAATCTCACTGGGTTCGGAAGTAATGTACTCTATTGACGTAGATTCTCTATTCACAAAAGTGCCACTTCAACAAAAAGTTGATGAATTGTGTCATTTCATCCCGAGTCAAAACATGTATGTGGGTTTCCCTGTGGAATATTTGCGGGATATGATTCTACTGTGTACAGCGAATGTACGTTTTGAGTTTGAGGGGAGAGCATACAAGCAAATCGACGGAGTCGCCATGGGTAGCCCTCTGGGACCAGTCTTGGCAGATATCTATCTCGGCTTGATTGAAAGACAAGTCGCTGCCAATATTGGTGAAGCAAGGTTATACAAAAGGTATGTAGATGACATTCTGGTGTTCACCAACAGCGAACATTTTACTCGCCTGTTAACCACTTTCAATTCAATTCAACCTAACTTATCAGTCTCCCACGAGATGGAGCAACACGGCTCTCTGGCATTTTTGGATATCCTCATTAAGAGGCGGGACGGAGGTACATTGCAGCGCACAGTTTACCGCAAGACAACCTGGAGTGGGCAGTACCTTCATTTTTCCAGTTTTGCCCCGGTTGCATACAAACGCGGCCTAGTGAAAACGCTGTTCTACAGGGCCAGACGTATTTGTAGTCCGGATACACTGGAAGCCGAAGAGAAGTTTCTGCATAGGACCTTGTTGGCAAATGGTTATCCTGAAAAGTTCATCCAAGTGCATAGCAGACTCCCCAAAAAGAAACTGCCGGTGCTAACGGCAGAGAAAAAAGCTGTTTATCTGTTCCTGCCCTTCAAGGGAGACCAGGTGGCGCACGACATCGGACACAAGCTCAGGTCCGCTCTAACGCGCATGTACACGACTGCACAGTTGCTTCTCATGCACACGACTCGAAAACTTGTTCTTCATGACCATCAGAGCCACCCTTCGGCTAGTTCGCCTTCGCATGTGGTCTATCAGTTCACCTGCAGTTGCAGTGACGTTTACATAGGCAGGACTAACCGTCGGTTAGCTCAGAGAGTGGCTGAACATTTGCCAAAGTGGGTCGAGCAAATGATGACGCAACAAAATGGAGCGCCTCCCAGAATGAACCGGATTCTGTCATCATCTATCACCAAGCACCTCGTGACAACTGGTCAAAATGTGGACCCCAAGACTGCGTTCAAAGTGCTATTACATAACCGATAATGTTGGCAATCAGTGAAGCGTTGCTTATCAGGGCTTATCAACCAGTGCTATGTGCACAGAAACTGTTGAGGCAATCAATCCGATTGCCTTGGACTTGATTTTGACGTTTTGATTGGTTTGCCAATTTTTTGCCATGTATATAATTGTGTATGTGTTTCTGCTTGTATTGTGTATGCGACTGACGAGAACAATCGAAATGTTAACATTTCGCAATCTGTGCCTTCTTTCTGCTTTGACCAAGCTTTTTTAGTGTTTGCCGTGAACTTGGATGATTTTCTCAGTACATCCATTGTAAAGTATTTTGTTGTATAAACACTTTTGTTCAGTATTTAGTGAGTATAGATTACAAAATCTCCTGGATCTTACAACAACTTTTTCACGAGGCGGATTTAGCACGCAACTTAGCCGAAGTAGGATAAATAAATTAATTGTTAAAGGGAAACGAACAAAGGATATCTCCCCAGATATGCGTGTTACACGACAACCAGTTGGTCCGCTTAATGTGTTGTTTACCTTAGGTTACTTCATGTTGCACGGTGCGCGGAAGGATTTAGCCATCAAAGTTTCTTATATAAATACTTCAGATTTGCGTAGCTTGCGTGCACAAAAGTGATGGATCCACACGAGCTGCGGAAATCCATTGGGTCCAAGGAGGGCGAATATATTGCGAGTCGCAAATTTTCCTGATTGTTAACGCTCATCTTGGAACGCACGTTCCAGATTCGTGTGTAATGGTGTGCAGTCGCATATAAGCAGACACTTATCAGTAACATCGCTGCCGCTGGCATCAAGCATTTGTGAACGGCACTTGAGTCTGCCTTATCGCACACACACACGACTGCTTGAGCATCACTTATGTACAACCCCGAAATCAATGTCGTCAGAAGCGCCACAGCACATTGCCAGACAGTTCAGCCTCCGTGGTATGGCCCACTTTATCAGTTCAACTGACTCACGGGATGGTTGGACATTTCCCAAGGTGGTTTATGCCAACCCTGTGGCAACACGATTGAGTGGACCAAGTGATGAACAGGGCCAGCGCCTCGTTCATCCATAAAACTCTAATGAAGCCCCAAGGAATTCGTTCACATTGTTATTACGTAACCGTAGTTGGAAACTGCTTGCCCTCCGTGAGGCTTTGTTGATAAAGACGATTCGCCGGGTGTCCTACGCACACAAACTACTGATGTAATCGGTGAGACTACTCCGCTTTCGATTGCCCATTATCCATCACTCACCAGTGGGCGCAAATGCGCTAGTAGGGCATCCACCTATTTAACCGAAGTTCTCTTCTTGGGTCGATGAAGGGGACTCACCGTTTTACATGACGATTTTCGCTCATGTGGAGAATCGCTTGGCATAGAATTTGGGCTAGTGGCGCTAGAGAGGCGGTGAGAAGGTGTGGACCGCGGTTCGTCTCTGGGTCCGGCACGCCCACTGAAGGGTCAGCGCTTGACGGATGTGGCGAGTCGAATCAGTTTGAGTGCGCGTGTGCTGCACATTGGCAGCTCACCGTGGTTTGGTGATGTGCTTGATAGGGCACTAAAGATTGCACTCCCCTATAGCCTTTATTGAACCGTCGTTCGATTTATTTCGCCTGGGGGTTATCTCAGCGCGTGGCCTCATGGTTCCCAGTGCGTTCGCTAATTGAGCGCACTTGCAGACATTTACCCATCCATGAACGTGGTTTTTCTTTGCGCGCAATCATTGCACAGTGCGAGCAGCAGAGGAGGCGTGACATGAGATTGCGTGCCGCCGACTTACCTGTCCAAAGCTGCTGAGTGTAAGGAATCATCGGTTTGACGGAGGAAGACAGCATTGGCAAATAAACTGCAATGTGCTATGTGTGGCCATGACATTTGCGGGAAGGCACTGCTGTAACTGTGAAGCGGTTGACGGATTACTGACACTTTGCTTGTTCTGCTCTGTATGCAATTACCTTATGCTGGTGGGGTTTGCATACCACGGACTGGAGCAGCGCTTATGCGGGGTTGGTGGATGTGCGAGTCCGTATGCCATAATTGCACAACTGAACCGTGCTTTCTAAAGGTAGTATGATTGGGTTGTGTTTGATCCTGGGTATTAACTATCCACTGCTCGTTCTCTGATTGACTCATCGGATGACTCCTACGTACTTGTCTCCGTTTCTGGACACATACTTTAAGGAAACAACGTCCCAGCTCCTGTACACAGTAGCTCAGACTACATGCTGATTGTTTCCGCGACATCGAAGACACTATGTTCCTCACTTAACCAACCGTTAACGCGTGGTTCACTAACATTGCGAGCACTGCAGCTGCCATGGTAATTGCTATGATTTATTAGCAGTCGAAATACGACAGTCGCGTTGGCGAAGTACAAACACAGTAATATAACTACCGAGATTACGGCTGCCGATGGTACGTTCTAGTGTTGCCCGAATTGAAGAGCTGTATTGCACAAGGCAAGCTTAAGTGGCTTTTAAGCAAAAATATTGGTGAAAGATAAAAACAACATATCCGGGACATGAAAGAGGTTTACAGATACATTACGTGTATTGCACGCAAGTACTTCGTACTGACATGTTCCACCATTTGTTTACAATGGTGCTGTGTAACGCTGGCTAGTGCTTCGGATACAATCTTCTCAAGGAACAGGATCCTCCATTCTCTTTTATTAAGCGCACCAGCTGGATTTCCTTGCTGCACCACGGAATATCCGCGCCACATGGCTTGTTTGACGTTCGCCTTGATGACACTCCAAGCGCCTTCTATGGGGTTCAGTGAAGACGAATATGGCGCTAGTCGCAATAGTCTCCCTGATTGGTAACGGTCCTCTTGGAACACACGTTCCAGATCAGTGTGGCATGGTGCGTTGTCACATATCGGCAGACAACTCTCAGTAACAGCGGTGCCGTTGGCATCAAGCATTTGCCGCAATCACCGCACACCTCGTTCCCTGTTGTAACTCCCCCTTACGAAGGTATGTTCTAAATGTTCATCAACAGTCATTGCGCCGATAATTTGCAGATTTTGTTCACAAGTGCTCACTACTGTGCCACGTGATGAACGCCGCCTTGTGCGAGCGCAAAACAGATTGAAATTCGTCTCATCAATCCAAACTGGTTGCCAATCTTCAGCTTCCAAGTTCATCAGCTGCAAAACATAAGACTTCCTTCGTCTCTTGTTCTCAAACGTATTCATTGACTCCGGTACTGCATGTAGCTTTTTCATGGTAATGAGGCAACCCTCCAGGCACCGAGCTACTGTGCTGACGCTCACCTCTACACTGAGCTCCGCTTTCAATCGGAAAAGAAGACACTCTAAGGTTATGGTAGGCTCCGCTTCCACCCATTCCACCAGTTATCCACATGAATGTCAGTGAGTGATTTTCGACGTGCCTCGCCAAGTTTGCCTTTTGGTTCGTTGGACTCTGTTTTAATCCAACTTCGGCAAGTCTTTAGGTTGACTTTTAACACGGATGTAACGTGCTTCCAGTCATCGCCTTCTTTATAGGTGCTCAATAATCTTGTCTTAACCTCCGCCAGGTAACGTATGCGTGGGCCACCTCTTGACATTATGTGTAGAGTGAACTAAACGATGTTAAGTTGTACCGTATGATTCGCGCTGCGTCGTGGTGCAACATGTTACGGGGTAAGATAGAGACGGGTTCAAACGGAAACGTATGGGCAAGCCAACGTTGTGAGAATCAGCCATAATGAGAATATATATATATATATATATATATATATATATATATATATATATATATATATATATATATATATATATATATATATATATATATATATATATATATATATATATATATATATATATGGTTGGCGGCATCCGGTTTCCGATTTGTCTGTCACTGTGGCCAGCCACAGGACGCCTGCACCTACAAAGGGACCATGGGTGGCTTGCGCTGCACCACCCACAGCTCCATCCACACACCCCATATCCAGTGTAAACCCGAAGGAATAAGACCGGGAGGCATATGCATGGGAGCCACGTTTCATCAACAGAGCCGGCCCACACTCCTTCACAGGTAAACACAAGCACGCTGTATTTGGGAATCAAGTGCACACAAGGCGGTGGCTGGACCGTAGTCCGCTCCACACTGAGTGCATGCAACCACTCTTTGATCCTAACACGGCTACAGGAACCGTGCACCCCGTCCCCTCCAGCAACGACCAACTGTCTCTTCGAGCCAGTATGCACGAGGTAGTGGGTAATAGACAGGTAGGCACCTTGTCAACATGCACATCAAGCGCATCCACACCGGGGATATCAAGCAACCCCCAATCACTTAAGAGGAAGAGAACAAATAAAATAAATCGAGTAATGCATGAGGAAAGAGTGACATAAATCTTAAAGTAATGAGCATATGAAGTAAGTTGTTTTCAGAAGTATGCGAGGTAAGTTCACGAGGTCGAAAAGTATATTTTACGGAAATGCCACAGACACAAAAATGTTATCGAAATTGACTAAAATTGGCTTAAGTGACGTGGGCAAGTTTATAGAAGAGAGTACAGGTAGACATTTATATGAGAAAGAAAGAATTAGGACAAAGTTGAAAACTCACCATCTGAAACAAACAGACTTAGCAGGCAAGCACGCGGTTGGTAAATCGAATGCAGCGTACCTACAAACGCTGCGCCGGTTCTGCCTACTTTCTCTGCAGGACCCGTCGTCGCTGTGGAAGTGGTCCCGAGTGGCCTCGCTCATGGCTCACCAGACATAGACACATAGACATAAACATATATATGAGAAAGAAAGGAATTACGACAAAATTGGAAACCCACCACCTGAAATAAAGAGACTTAGCATGCAAGCACGCGGTTAGTAAATCGAATGCAGCGTACCTACAAACGCTGCGCTGGTTCTGCCTACGTTCTCCGCAGGACCCGCCGTCGCTTCGGTAGTGGTCCCGAGTGACCTCGCTCATGCTCACTAAGCCTGCCTGATTCAGGCACTCGCGACCGCATGTTCTACAGCACCATGCGCTTGATGTCAGTGGAATACAACCCATTGGTGCTTGCCGCTTCCGCACTTGCCGCTTCTTCTCCGCATGCATGAGGGCTTTCTCCCGCCCTTCAGCAACTTCCTTCGTAATCAGATAGCGCCATGCACTCCGGTCAACCGCCTTCGATTCCCATGGACTGCAATCAAGAGTAGAACGTGAGAGGCTCACTTTAATCATGTTCTGGTAACGTAACTTTGGTTTCTTTACGTGTTGCTTCCCGTTACTCAGCTGACCATATAATAGCTGCTTCGGTATCCGCGTCGAATCCATACGGCTCACATGACCGATCCACCTCAGGTGTCTCAGTAAACGTATGCAGTCCACTGCATACATCCCACTTCGGCGCAACACTTCCGTGTCTGCAACTCTGTCGCCCCTACCGATGCGCAAAATCCGTCGCAGGCACTGCTGATGGAACCGCTCGAGATATCGCACATCCCAACGGTACATGGTCCACCTTTCGCTGCCGTATAGAAGAACGGACAGCACCATGGATTTGTACACCATCAGCTTCGTGCCAATGCTAATCTGATGGTTATTCCACACTCGGAACTCAAGCTTCCCGAATGCCGCCGCTGCCTTTAACACGCGGATACGCAGCTCACTGTGCAGCCGCTGATCAGTCGACATCACACTCCCAAAGTAGCAAAAGCTGAAGGTGGTTTCCAATACTTCAACACCAATGTTGATTCGCGGCAATATTGAAGATTGCAGCTCCGTTGGGGTCTGAAAGAGACAGACAGTTTTGCTTGTTTTGATGGCGAGCCCGAATTTGGCCGCTATCGAAGCCAGAGCACTAGTCATGTGCTGCAACTCATCCGCGCTGTGTGAAAACAACACACAGTCGTCAGCAAACAGCAACAGACGGATAGTTGTCTCAAAGCCTAGAGTTCTCGCGCCGAAACGACGGACATTCAACAACCCACCATCAATATGGTGCTCCAAAGGAACACCGTAAGCACAAGCCGCATCAAAATAATCGGGCATCATTGCATGAAGACATATATTAAACAGGGCAGGAGCTAAGACACAGCCTTGCTTCACACCAGAGACAAATGCAAAGTCATCCGAGGTCTCTCTACTCAGCTGCAACCTCGCTCGCATACCACTGTGCAGACATTCAATTAAACTTACAAACTTACGCGGGCAACCAAACTTACCCAACACCAGCCACAATGTCTCGCGGTTCACCGTATCAAATGCCTTGGTGAAATCAACAAAAAGCGAGTACAATGGCTGGTGTCGTCCTCTGCACCTCTCCTGCAGCTGACGAGCCGCAAACACCATATCTATAGTGCTTCGACCCGAGCGGAATCCACACTGCTCTTCCGACACGTTAGGTTCCACAACCTGACTGACGAGGCGGTTGAGCAGGATTCGGGCAACAAATTGCCCACAAAACTAAGCAAGTTGATGTCACGATAATTCGTGCAACATTGCTTGCTACCTTTGCCCTTGTACAGTGGTAGTAGAAGGGCATCCTTTAGTTCAGGAGGCACCTCCTACTCAATCCATGGGCGTTGCACCAAGAGGTGAAGCGCAGTCAACAACGCGGGTCCGCCGTGCATCAATATTTCAGGCGGATCCTGTCGGCTCCGGAACACTTGCCGTTTCGCAGCTGAGCAAGTGCTTTCTGCGTCTCATCCAGTGTCGGCGTATCCGCAGATTCGCCTTCACATCGTGCTGCTTCAGGCCGTTTAGTGAAGGCTAGTTGATCTCAGAACGGTTGTTCAGGAGACAAGCGAAGTGTTTCAGCCAGATCTGCATTATGTCTGAAGTCTGGGTGCAGGCAGCGCCTGAACTACCATCGATCAGTGTCCCAGATGCTCCAATCTCGGTCCAAACACCGCCTTCAAGGAGTCAAAGAATTCCTTGTGTTGGCGGCGTTTGGCCTAGAATTCCATCTGCTTCGCCATCTCCGTCCGCCATGCGTTTTTTATGCGACGGAGCTATCGGGTCAGTCGCCGTCAAAGTTTGCGAAACTGACTACTCTTCCCCAAGTCACTGCGGTCTGCAACATGTGCAGCAAATGCTGCATTCTTCTCACACACCAATGCGTCAATCGTCGCACTGTTGTCATCAAGCCAATCAGGCCGCTTACAGTTTGCGCGCCCGATGGTCTCCTCGGCAGCAGCTGTCACCTGATCGCGAATGTGGTGCCACAGGTCGCCCACTGTGGCTATGTCTTCCACATCACACAGGCGTGCAGCCATCGCCTTCTCCAGCTCAGTACGTTTCGCCACAGTACCGAGGGAGAGAATGTTAAATTTACGCCGATTCACGGCGGGAGTGCAATACATAGATTTACGAAAATATTTTTACAGTTTGGTTCACATCAACTTGTGCTCAGTGCCACACTCAGCTCCACGCAGTACACGTGTCATGCGCACTTCACGCATGTCACTCTGACGTACGCTGACATAGTCGAGCAGGTGAGCGTGACCACTCCGTAGGTGCGTCCAAGTTGCTATGTCACTCGCACTCAGTGCAAACCGAGTGTTCGTGATCGTCAGGCCGTGAGTGGCACACAGTGAGAGCAGCCTGTCACCGCTCGCGTACGCTAAACCAATGCCATGCGAACCGATAACATCTGTCCACGCTGATGCATCACGCCCAAAGCGCGCGTTGAAATCACCCAGCAGAAATAGTCGGTCGCTCCTCGGCACAGACCGTATCACGGAGGATAGCTCAGTGTAGAACTGATCGCGCCTGTCATCAGGATAACACATGGTCGGACCGTACGTGCTTATAAAAGTAGCAAACTTACCTCTTCCGAGTCGTAGGCGAACAGTCATCAGCCGTGCGCTGATGCCCGTTGGTTCACCCACCAGTTGGCCATGGAAGCGATCGGATATTGCAAACACGACCCCATGATCACGTGGTGCTGAGGCGGCGTTGCCCACCCAGTAGGATGTGTAGCCAGCACCTGCTTCATGCAACTTACTTTGCTCAGAGAGCCGTGTTTCACTGAGCGCAGCAATATCGATGTGGTAGCGCGCCAGTTCCAAAGCGACCAGTGTAGTGCGTCGCTCCGGGAGTTCGCTGGAGCTCCGTTCCAGTAATGTGCGCACATGCCAGCACCGGGTGCGGAGTGCTTTGCGCGCAGGCATACGATTGCATTGGTGGGCAATCGCAAGCGAGGTGGTTGTTGACCTTCGGAGGTTTGCTCGAGGGACTCCACCCGGAGCCTTTGGCTCAATAGCCTGACCCACAAGGCAGTGGGTGGTTTGGAGGTTTGCTTGAGGGACTCCGCCCGGAGCCTTTGGCTCAATAGCCTGACCCATAAGGCAGTGGGGAGCAGATCCAGCTCGGGAATGTGATTGCAGAGACAGTTTGAGATATGCTTGACGGCCGTCACACGCAGCGTTTGAGGTACTGGAACAATTTTTATATGTTTTGCGACTGTAGTAGGATACACCTGCGACTACGGACAGACGCAGGTGGGTTTTGGCGCGTTTGCACCAATTTGACCAGGGGCTGCCTGGCTTGAGGCGGGCAGTAGCAAACCAATGAACACCTGGAGGTGTCCTCGCACCGTTAGAGACAATGCGTGGCGCTTGTGCTCTATGCCAATCGAGCTGTGAGCTTATAACTCGTAGACCTGTTGTCTCCCATGGCTGGGTTTTACGGGAAGAGGGCCATCGACGACTTCCTAACCTCCGAAGAGGATGGACTAGGATACTGCCAGGGCGCCCGCGCCTGACAGGAGAACGACTCGGGTTCTCAGCCAAAGTCTTCGATTAACTGATCACCCGAAAGGCAGCGGGTCTAGCACATGGTCAGTTCACTGAATCATGCGGACTGGTGTCCTGGATCTTAGCAGGGAGAAGGACGAAACCCAACTCCCACGCAGCGGTAGCCACGAGGAGGCGCTCAGGACATGAGCGAATGGCACAACAGTAGCAGCCATGGGTAGACCATCTTTCAGGATCTATCCACCACCAGTCTCAGCGCACCATAGGCTCTCCCGCCATATATATATATATATATATATATATATATATATATATATATATATATAGGGCAGCTCATATTGGCCAATCTGAGTGTACCAACAATGCAGAGCGGCAATGGATGGGCCACGACTAGAGCGCGGACGGCCTTCGTTGCAAGCTTAGGACATTCACTGTCGCAAGCGCGGGACAATGGGGCATCCAGTAGCGAAGACAGAAGATTCCGTGGCACTCACTTCAGGGCGGACAATGGTTGCTGACTTTGTGTGTCGAACAAGGCCGAAAACCTCCTGAAGCGTGGTCGAGATGTACGACACGCCACAGTGTCGTAGGCACGTCTGGGTTATGGAATCATTTGGTAACCCATATATAGATGTCACTGCAATTGCAAGTGAACCGGGAGACACTAGAGCCTAGTCCGAATGCAGACATTTGCTCAACATTGACACTGTCTTGAACTGAGGTGCGCCATGTGTAGCCTACAGCAACAGGGTAAATTTGGGTCAACGTCATCGAGGGGTTCGGTGGGCACATGTGACACGATGTGAACGTCATTGCTTTAAAGCGGTGCTGACAATATACTCATTGAGGTCAGCTCATAGTTGTAGGAACTGATCGCCACTGTCTGTTCGGCATGCATGCACCCCGAAACAGCCTTCTAGGTGCTGTTCAGAGTCCGAAAGACTGCCCACTAAGACATTCATGTAACCAGCAACAATCACAGTCACAATAGTTCCTGGTGACGATAAAAGTGGTCCTTCATACCCTCTGAACTGCAATCACTGGGGGCATAAACAGAAGCATGGAAAAATGCATGATATCCTCAGACGATTGTTATTCACCGCAATAGAGTTTCGAAGTCGAACAGCACACATACGGCTGTCGACTGGCATCCAGTCGAGTAGATTGCATTCTGCATGATTGTTGAGGGCGATACGGACAGCATAATAACCTTGAGCTAATTACTTCGTATCGCCAGAGGCGCTTAGAGTGTAATCGTTGTCAGCAGATGCGGAACCAAGAAGTGGAAGATCCGTCACGACGCGGTTACCTTGTATATGTGTTTCGGAGACAGCACACACCAATACCGAGGGAGCGTATAGTGAGAGTTAGTGCTGCTGTTGGTCGATCTGAAAATGTGCGTGGACGTCAAACGAACCATTGAGAAATACGAATCTCGGTTTGATAGCTTTAGTTACGAGGTCAGTGACAGTCCCCTGCGCAATAAACGGGGGAGAAGAGAGTGGTACGGGTAGAGGAGAAGAAATGGTGGCGACTGGGTCGAGAGGGCAGATTATACTGTCCTGCTGCCCATTCCGGACGAGGGTTGTTGGTTGAGGTGCCCTACCCTTAACCGCTCACACAGCAGTCCGATCCATAATGCTTTCACGTAAATGGAGGTTCACCTGAATGGCTCCACCCAGCACCTTTGGCTCAACAACTTGACCCACAATGTAGTGGGGAGCTAGTCCAACTGGAGAGCGTGATTGCAGTGTCTCATTGGGATCTGCTTGAGGCCTGTCAGATACAACCTTTGAGGATCTAGGGCAATTCATGTGTGACCACAGGCAACCGCATGAAGGAATTGGCGGGTTGGCACCTATTTAACCAGGAGCAGCCTGAATTGAAGCGGGAGGTAGCAAACCATTAAGCACCGCGTGGTGCACTCCCACGATCAGAGACAATGCGTGGTACTCGTGCTCTACGCAAATCCGGCTGTGAGATACCCTAAAACCTGTTGTCTTACGTGGCTGTTCTAAGGAAAGTGGACCGTGAACCTTCACCAACCCTCGAAGAGGATTGTGAGACTGAGTTAATCCGAGTCCTAACCAGTGACACTTTTGCTATCAGCAGTCCTGAAAACGCCTAGAAAGTGTCACTGAGCGAAGCTCAATAGGTCACGAAGGTAGGCAAACTATCGTATCCAAATAAAGTCCAGTCCAGTCCTACACAGTGTGCCTCACATGAAAGTCATATCCGGTGCTCGCACAGACTGATCTCGGTTGCTGAACACAAGACGAGGAAGCTTCGATAAAATCCGGGTAAGATTTATGCCTCTTGTGGTGGGTGTTTCGCGCTTTTCGATAATACTACCATTAAGTATGTAACCATATGCTTACCTGAGCTCTCATATGGGATAGGTCATCCAGAACTAGCAGCTCCGATAAAGCATAAACTCTCGGTGGTTGAGACCCAATAACAAATAGCTTATACGTGGTCATCGGGCTTATACGTGTTCATCCGATAACCTGCTCCAGTTCAGCGTGGCGAAATGCAAATTCCTGAGCATAAGCCATCCGCTAACCCATGAATATCGGCTTGGGGACCAAAAGTTGCTGTGTGCTCCTCAGGGAAGCGACCTCGGGGTGATCGTGCAGAACGATCTTACCTGCTTGAGAAAGAATGGAAAGGCATCGAAAGATCAAGTCAATTTATTGTACTTTTACGGAGGACTTTCGAAGCTTTCCGCAAATGCGGAACGCCTACGTAAAGCCCTACAAAGAGTATGCAATTTATGAGTAAGGAACCACCAGTGTGGTAGATGCCGAGTGGTCCAGGAGCGCCAATTGGGCAAACAAACCACTTACCGCGGTTAATAGTTAAGTCCCAAAGGACTGACCAATAGTGCAGCGTATCAAAGGTAGCCTGCAGAGTGTCAGCATCATCGATGTTGTCAACGTCCAGCCCCAGATTCAGATCGTCGGCATAGATTAAACAGTCAGGATACATATATAAGTGTCCTTGTAAGTAGCATGCAAGTATCTTAACTAGATTAACGTATCAAATCGGTCAAATGAATCATCACGCGAGTGAGCGTTGTCATTTCATTTTTTATTTCTCCATGCACTTACCGAAATATAACTGCGCTCTATACTATGCACGTGTGCACATCACATTCCAATATCAGGCGATCGATATGCAGCAGTGCACTTAAATA
This sequence comes from Dicrocoelium dendriticum, assembly GCA_944474145.2. NCBI lineage: Eukaryota > Metazoa > Platyhelminthes > Trematoda > Plagiorchiida > Dicrocoeliidae > Dicrocoelium > Dicrocoelium dendriticum. Next base: position 73,961,117 of record OX104064.1, on the reverse strand, counting down.
GGTTGACGCTTAAAATGACGATTTACTAAATTGTTGCCCCTTTCAATTTCGATTTTTACTCTAACCATCCTACGGGACTTAATACTTACATGATTTTTACCAGTGCTAATTTATTGTTCATTGTTCATTGATGACGAAAAATGATAATGACTTGTTCTAGCTTCTAAAACGTTTCGGAAAACTGGCAGCTCTGGTTGATGATTCCGTTGTTCATTCTTTCGCCGAGCTTGGAAATTTGCTTGCAAACGTTTCACCACCATGCGAGGTGGTATCATCAAGACGCTGAAATGTAGAGTGTAATCTCGCTGGTTCACTTGTCAACCCGTGATCGGCGTACAGATGAATTTTTGAAAGTCAAGGCTTCGATCTGCGCCCTGTGATTTCTACCCAATTTTCCACACGGCGGAAGTCGCCGCACAAGTTGTTCCTATGCAAGCTGTGTATTGTAATTTCTCTTACTTTCCGTCCTAGGAGCTGGTAAACTGGGTCGAGGCCGATACGCATTTTGATCAAGTTCTTTGTTGAGAACCCCGCTTCCAGCGACTCCCTTTCTCTTCTTGTTTCGCCTCGTGTAAGGACTTCTGTTATGGCTCAATCGAAGCTGTTATATTTCGTCCACGTGCGCTGAGACTAGTGACGATGCATAGTGCCTAATTCGTGCTCTTTTGTGCTCTTGTAATCGTGTTGCTAATTTCCTACCTGTTTGGCTGACATAGTCCTTTTCGCAATTACTAAAACGTACAATATTACATTGCCCATGAGCTTCCAGTTTTGCTTTAGATTTTGCTAAAGTTTTCCTCAACGTGGCATTTGAATAGTCTTGCCGCTATCTCGGATATGTTCTTCACATAAGGTGACACAGCGGGTCACTTCTTCATTGGTGTAGACTGCCTGTTGATGTTGTTGTGGTGCAGACGCCTTCAGATGAAGCTTCGCGAGTAGCCGTTGAGTTGGAAATATTTAAATAGACACTTCTCTTCTTGTTGCTTTGTCCCCGCGATACTTCAGTGCGTTTGCACTCTACCAAATAGTGTCCACCTACAGCTTACTTTGTGGCACTTCAGTTGGTTACTGTTAAAGTTTAGAATTTGATCCATATGTGTGCCATTTCTGTAAACTGATGTTTGCAGTCTCCCTTCCGTGGTTCTGGTTACTAATACGTCCAGGAAAGGGAGCTGGTCTTCAGTCTCCATTTCCATCGTAGATCGGATCTCTTCAATGGTGTTGTTCAATAGCTGCTGTGCGACTGCAACTCGACTGCGTTTAATGATCCCGAAAGTGTCGTCAACATATCGGACCCACAGTTTCGGATTGACGAGTGGAACTGCATCCCCTCCCAATCTTTGCATTACCATCTCCACACCAACTGATACGGGTGGTCTTCATTAACGATGTCGACTGAGAGCCCTATAATTTCGCAGGGCACAATATCCATCTATGACCCAATTGGGCATCAGGTTTTCCAAACCGAAAACACAATTTTGCCACCAATGAACCTTAGCCACAACACTTGCCCGAGTGAGCAACTGTTGAAGTTGTGCACCCGGTAACGGAGTTAAGATAGCCGAAGTTATTTTTCCCTTCAATCGTACGTCTCGCGGAACACCATCCTAGGTTATACGCATTCAAAAATCGACTTTATAAAACACTAATTTAACCATAGTTCATGGGGTCGTAACTGAATTCATCCAAAAAGCTTGCAGATGAGAACCTTAAGTCCACCGACGCAGTATTTTTTCGATAGCCTCATTCTCGGCCTATTCAGCAGTTATTATCCGCAACAGTTCTATTGTTTTATCCTTTATTTGCTCTCATCGCTATAGTGACCAACTTACTAGGCAGCCAATATTTGCTGACCTTTCGTCCATCAGTCCCATCCGACTGCCACGATTTATGCGAAGTTAATCATAAAGATATTCCAGGCTACGAACCAAAGGTAGTCACGAGTGGCCAATGTTTGCTGCGGTTCTTATAAGTGGCTTTTGGTCGCCATCTGTGCCATTCAACGCAAAAACAAAGGTGTTTATACATGTGGACACCTCAAGTGCTATCCTCCAACCGTCGCCTCCCACCACCACGTCCGCGTAACTAAGTCTACTGAATCCACCGCTGAAGTGCCCAACCTTATGCAGCCGATAGAATCCAAACCACCACGGTGAAGTTGTCTGGAATTCAATGCTTTCTCTGCTGATCAAGTAAACGAAGCGTACCAAATCTGTATGTTCTACAATTGCACTTGTCCTCAGCCAATTGCATCTATAACGCTTTCAAATTCCCCTTAAGGAAAGCATGTTCCTCTATAGATTTCTCACAATGATCCTTAACGCAATAAATTGCACCCAACGGGCGCAAAAGGCTACTAAAAATGCGCAGTGTTCGTTGAGTAAGCAGTTCCAAAGTAGCCGAGAGTATAACAGATGAGTACACACAGTGGGATGCTAATGGCTTGTTGGGGACTAGTCACACAATGAACGGTATAATTTGGAGGCGTTCGCACATGTTGGATGCGCTTTGTTGGTGTTAAGGGCCATATTGAGAGAGTCATAAAGGAACATGATTTTTCTCATCAAAAATATGAAAGCTTTATGGCTGCAACTGACTGAGAAAGTGTACACAATGGTTCCCAGTGAGATCACTAACGATACGTTACTAGGTCGAAGACCCTGCAGGAACCAGGAATTATTGGGACTGCATGCGGACAATCCAAGAAGAAATGGAATCAGACTCCGGATCCTTAGAGCGAACACGAACAATCATCACTCACATTAGCGAGATCTTTCACTGAAATTCCTGACATCTGCAGTGTCTATATCCCCAATCCGTTGTTGGTACGCGTAGGATGATGGCTACTGGACCGAAAATTTGCTGTAGCTCTTCGATTTTGCAGCTCTTGTACCAGCCGACTATTCAAGCCTAAATCCACTTGTGCGGTATGAAATAACACGCACTAGGAATGTGAACACAGAATGCATTTGTTCCACGACCTTCAGTCAAAGAAGGTGAACACAGTCAAACATGATAATCCAGTAAGCAGACTACAGACTCGGCTAGTAATTTGGTTACAAATGAGTAGTTAGGATTTTGGTATAGATCAGAGAGAATTCGTCACACTCACTCTCATTCAGCAGGCGTTGGCACAACTGGAAAAGTACCAGACAGCACTGTTGCGAGCATCTGCTTCTCGGCATTGATGTGTCTTTCATCGGAGCCCTGCCGGGTTCGGACCCCATGACCTTAGTGGTCCGATAGAAGACGCACCACTGACGGAACCCAGAAGGTACGAGCAGCTCTGTCTGGTGCTTTTCCAAAGCCTGCTGACTGAGCGTGGCTGTGATGCATTAGTTCTGAACAATACCAAAATCCCGACTGTTCATTAATAATTCAGGGAATCTTCCGTGTAGCTGCTAATTGCTGTGTTTTACACAGTCCCTATGAGGGATGTCCTAGCTCGTGGGGCCAACTGCTGTTCTCTGCACAGTTCGCAAATATCATGGTAGTGGAAGGTGAGCCGGACTATATCATAGTCCACTGTCACTCACGCAGGTCCGCGGCTGTCACCCATGATTTGGTGACATAGCTGCAGGCATCGGGAAGTCATGGAGTCGGAACCCGGCTGGGGTCCGATGAAATGTGCACCACTGACGAGACCAAGAATGTCGAACTAGCTCTGTCTGGCGCCTTTCCAGACCTGCTAATGCCTGCTGACTCTGAGTGGACTGTGAGGAATAATCCTTAATTTTCTTGATTGTGACAACGTAAAGAACGGATATGAACTTGCAAGTACAACTGGGGCTGCAATCAGCCGCACCCATCCCTCTTTATACCATGGCAGGATAGATATGAGCAAAGCCACCTTCGTATATTGGATGGTACGTGGATTTATTGAAAGTCGTCAGTCCTGATACGAGTGGCTGCGCAACAACTGCTTTGGCCGCTTTTCGAGGTTCGTCTCAGTCGTATCCTTTTAACTGTGGCCGTTACTTTAACTTGGGTCTCTTCGCGGTCTCTGAAACTTATCGATGCTGGTCGGTACATTCCGGTTGGAAGCGAACACAATGAAAATCACAAAGAGCTCCGGGCAATACCCTGTGCTAGCCTGAAGAGAAACCGCGAATCCTGGTGGTCTCATCGTTCTTCAGAGATGGAAAAGGACGCTGCACTTGGTAACCATCACAAGTTATTCCGTCTGATACGGGAAACGGGCAGCAGGAGACCTGGTGTTAGTTCAACTATACGTGACAAGAGTGAACAGCCTATCCACAACTAGTCGAAACGCTTGAACGGTTGGGCTGAGCATTTAGAAAAGCCATTTAATCGGCTAGAATTGCTAGACTTCTCGCCGACCAGTGATCGCCCTGCTCCGTGGACTGTCTATTTGGATCCACCCTCTCGCTCAGAAGTCGAATGTGAGATCGGAGTGTTGAAGTTGAACAAAGCCGCGGGACCAGATGATCTTCATCCAGCCCTCTTCAAATTCGGAGGCTCTGCTCTTGTTGATGCTTTAAATGAATTAATAGTGAAGCTGTGGGAGCAAGACACTGTCCCGACCGATTGGAGCCGCTCCGTTATTGTTCCTATCTTCAAAGGAGGATGACGTTCGGAATGCGGCAACCATAGAGGAATCAGTCTGATTTCCATCGCCTCCAAATTGCTTGCCTCTGTCATTCTTCGCAGACTGATTGGCGCTAATGGAAGCCAGATTCGTGAGGAGCAAGCCGGGTTTCGTCGGGATCGGGGCTGCATCCACCACATCTTCACCTTGCGTCAGTTGTTGGAGCAACGTCACACATATTGGTGACCCACCGTAGTCGTGTTCCGCGATATCAAAGGTGCATTCGATTCGATTGATCGATGCGCCCTTTGGAATTGTCTACTCATGAAATGTGTGCTTGAGAAATATGTAAAGGTTATCCGAGCATTATACACGGGTAGATCGAGCAGAGTGAGGGCTTACGGCAAACTGTCGCCACCCTTGAATATCTCCAGCGGTGTGACATAAGGATGTCCATTGTCATCTTTCCACTTCAACTTCGCTATTGACGAAGTCATGGAGATTGCATTTACAGGACACATCTGAGGTGTGGAGCTAGTCCCAGGAGAACGACTTCTTGACTTGGAGTATGCAGACGACATTGCCCTCATCTGTGACTGATTAGCACTGGCTGTCAGCCGCTTCAGGCTTTGCTTTGCACCATTGAAGTGCAAAGCGTTTCTCCAAGATTGTCAAGGATCGCCTCCTGCGCTGACCCTTGGTGAGGATCAGCTGGAAGTCGTTCAGAATTTTAACTGCCTGGGAAGTTGTATCAGCGCCCTTGGGAGCGAAGACGAGATCACGAACCGTATATCAAAGCTGTAAGTACTTTTGCTAACCTTCGTCACTTATGGCGGCGGCGCGACATCACTCTCGCCTTGAAGGGTAGAGTGTACAGTGTAGCGGTACGTTCGACCCTACTGTACGGTTGCGAAATCTGGCCCCTAAGATCGGCGGACATAAAGAGTCTAGTTACGTTCGACCATCTGTTCCTTCGCAATTTAGTTCACATCCGGTGAGAACACCGCGTGGGCAACGAGCGTGTTCGAAGCCTTGTTTACGGCAGAGAAACAGGAAGTGAACCGCTCAGCACCGTTATTTCACGCACCAGGCTCCGATTGCTGGGCCACATGTTGCGCATTCCAGTCCACCGACTTCCGCGACGTGCGTTGTTTGCTCACCTTGGGTGTGGATGGAAGAAGAGGAGGAGTGGCCAAGAGATGACTTGGTCGAGAGGAATGAAGGCCTTCACTTTGGAGCTGGCCTCGGTTGCAGTGTCACGACTCCCTGGTTGGGGTCCAAAAGACGATGAACACCTTTGGTTAGATACACTTGTTGACATGGCAAGGAGCCTGACCTCAGTGGCGTTCCTGATGCTCACATGATCTCATTTCGTAGCGTAATATAATTTTACATAATAATTTTCTTTCTGCCTAGAAGCCGGCTGGTAGCTTACCGGAAGGATGCCTATCCGTTGCTGATAGCTCATCTGGTATGCAGCCGTTGTATTTCTTTTCCTTTTCCTTTATGTATTGCGGCACAGTAGCTGAGGTGTTCCCCACCTCTAGCTAACGTGTACAATGATGATGATTATGTTACTTTAACTGGAGGCGAACAGTTGCCTATGGTGACTACTTTTATCTAGTCGTGTTCTACCTGGGTTTTGGTACCTTTATGGCGTGGTTGTTCAGTTATGCAAATACTTGCTACTACTTTATGTGTTTTTTCGCTTCACATGATTTTTTTGGAAGTCCAACAGTAGTTTAAGACAGGCTGGCATTTATGCCGATGTTGTTGGTACAACAGACCATTAGGCTGCAAGTATGCACTGCCTCTGGGCTTTTGAACGATGGCTGTTCCTTGGGGAGAAATTTTCTACCCTTACCATGGATGTATTCCTTGGCATTTATCCAAGATCCAATACCTCATGGGGTCAGATCTCTGTTCAACATTATCATACGGACGGTTAACGATGTTTCCCAATCCCAGTGATCATTTCGACATACTGCTGGAACTTACTATTCTACTACTACTATTCTACTATTCCGATAAAGCCTCTACATATATTCAGCGACAAAATGGACTTCAAAGTAGATGACTACGCTAAGCGTGCACGAGAGATACTTACAAACTGCAAAGTTTTACGCTACAGTGTCAACTGCCAGGTGGTCAGCGCGTTCGTACTACATACGTCATACTTTTGCTACTAACTTTGAACGAAGTTCGCTTGTTTTCGATGGATTTTCATCGAACGGTTTCAATGGCCTGGTATGTGTTATTGTGCTTAAGTAGGTTCTCGGCGCTTCCTGCACTCGTGTTTTCCAGGGAGGGGTTTCGCATGCCAATAATCTGTATTTGGAAGGGTTGCATGTCAATTACGGCGGTCCTAAAATGCAATGTTGGAGAGGCAGTATTGTGAATTAATTGGCCTCTTTGTTGTATTCATAATCACATCCACTGCACTGCTATGTGAAGGACTAACTCGTTTAGTTAATTCCCTTACTTTCCACGCTTAGAACTTTTCAGGTTGTAGTCGTAATACCCATACTTTTGATTGTGATGAGAAAAATATCAGCGAAAAGAAAATCTGTAACTGGACTGATTCATCATGATGAACAAGAGGCAGCAGCATTGCTACGCTCGTGACTGATTCCAGAATGAGGTATCTGGTATTCAGCATAATTCACGCCAGACAGCAAATGAGCAACGAACGTAAGCGTTAGGAATATGGTCGTGGAGGAACGAGCAGCATTAGGGGGCATTTTTGATCCACAGATTTTCCGAGCTAATATGAATAGACGCAATAACTTCAAGGAAATTCCACTCCGAATTTCAGCTTGTTGAGACAAATACCTTGATAGATTAGTAATTGGCAAACGTTTAGCTGGTGCTTAGTTGCCTTACTGTAATTCATCATCGGTTTCTCTCTTAAGGCGACACTCTTTCCAATTGTTAGGATTTCATGATTGACATTTTGGTAAACCTATTATACTCTTCTGGTTTGTGGTTGAATTAATTCTTCAAACTGCATTTTCAGTAAGCTTAGAAAGATCACGGTATTGCTATGCATCGAATGAACCAGGAAACATACAGCGATGATGCACGTCACTAGAATGCGGAGATGTTCATCGGGGGGAACAAAAGCCTCCCCACTTTTGTCAATATTGTATTTACATAGTGTGACCAGAATAAATGCTAGATCGACTGTGATGATTGCTCATAAACTAGGTTGTATTGCCATTTTTTACTGTACCTAAGTGTTCAACACATTTACTAGTTTTTAAACACGCTTTCTGTGTGCTTTGCTTTGCGTTATTACCTCTTTGTCAAAGCTGCTTGTGGATCTGAGCTTAGTACATTCCGATTAGGATTACTCCAGCGAACACCAAATTAACGCAACTCCGAAATTTCTCCTGAATGCAGTGGGATACGAGACTCTTTTTCATTGGGAGTAGCTGACGACATTTGTCACTCTAGAATGTAGGGTGAAGAACATGTTTGCTTTTCGCAACTTACGGTGTTAGGGAACGAGGTGCCGATTACTGCGAGAAGAGGACCCGATCTTTATGCACTTTTGACCACAAAGACCACTGTCAAATGTTTGACGCGCATGATGCTATCGATTATATCACTCAGTGCAGGCCACTCATCAGTCACAGGCACTGGTATAAAACAAAAGGTAGACAGAAGTAACAAGCGGTTATCGGCCGCACAGGAGCCAATTCAACAAATAGGGACTTTTTCTACAAGCTTTGCTACTTTTGTAGACAAATTCAGTTACTCTATATGGGGGCGCAAATGCACAGGTGGGAATTAACGGGATCCACCTCTAAACAGGGCTTGGCGTCTCTTCAAAACTGTCCGTGTATAATTAGCTCTTTGCTGAACATGTCCTAGCCGGAACAACGGTGCGGCATTTCTTGGTCTGGTATACGAGGCAGCAGGGCAGGTACCACGAATGGAATGTACGGGCAAACACTTTTCGTTTTGACAGCACCAGATGTGTCCTGTCCTCCTCTTTCCCTCGAGATGCAACGATATAAGAAAATTAGTCACTCTCACTTTCACGTAGTCAACGTATAGGAAAGTAACAAAACAGACTGTCCGTTTTGCGCTAGGGCTAACTGCACTCGCCTCACTCATCCTATTGATATATTGGGGTATAAGTGAGCGCAATCCTCCTTCAGTGGATAGAACAAATAAGTGCAGGCCACAAAAATTCATCTGGTGTCAAAGGTTTTGAATTCGTCTTATACGACCGCAGATAGCATAACTTTATCTACATCTCAACCAGAGTGGTTAATAAGTTTTTGTGAGCACTGTGGTAACAATCCCCTTTGGCAACACTGCTTTTCTATGTTCCTTATAGTAGCCCATTTGGCGCTGGTCGCTATGCCCAATTAGATAATTGAAGATGTTGGAGATTAAGAATTATTGGTAATTCGATTTGCTTTCCTCACACCAAATGCACTGTTACCCTGTTCCCACGGGTTGTTTGACCGGTATGACTAACTTCCGGGATTCTACCTGGTCCAGCATAGGTGTCTCATGGCATGCTCTTGCGGGCTAATCCGAAGTGTGATTAAGCGAGGTGCTTCGGAACACAACGAACCACGGGACGCAGGAGCCTACATCAGCACTGGAGTTTTAAGGTCATGCAAAACCAAGTCTTCAATTACACATGCAATGAGACAAAGGTCGTCATCATGGTTATTCGAATCAATGATTTTGAACATCGAGCAGAAAACCACAAATAATAGGGTGGACTTTCACCAACCATGAGATGAAGGCAGCAGAGGCATGTTTCCATACTTTATCTGGGCATAGGAGGCAGGGTTTCCCTGTAGCCGCGTCACCCAAGACAAACATAACTAGCTCAGCACAATGCACTGTTTGATGTGCGGTTTACATGTATATATATATATATATATATATATATATATATATATATAAAGGTATTAGCACAAACTTCTGTGGAAAAATAAAAAGTGAGGTTTCACCAAAAATTAGTTAAAATTATTAGTATGCAGATGTGAAATTGCTACCACCTAGGATGCCTTACCTTGATGTAACAGTGGAATTGCAATTGTTTAACAATCCTTTAGGATGACCAGAATGAGAAACAGAAAACAGTAAAAAGTAAACCGTGATAAACTGGAAAGCTGTTTGATGGGTTCACCATAGTGTTCTCACGGAGGCATGCAGAAAACAGCCAACCTCGATTGTGTAGCATAATAATGGTTATGCAAATTTCATCATACCATATCGTCTGTTGACGTACACAGGCTATACTCGTACTGTATGTCGGTTAAGGCAAGGTTAAGCTATTTATTAGACACATGCAAACTGGGGGAGAAACACCATAAGTTGGGAAGGCGTTCCATGGCTGGCTGACACGAAGAAAGTAACGGTCACGCCGACATTCTAGCCGATTGTATTGCGTGGTCACCTTGAGCTGGTGGTCCCTCAAATTTGTGTTGTGACTGAGTTGCAATATGTGATGGCGTCCCTGGGTGGGGATACCTCAGAATGTGAGACGCCCTTTAGCTCGACCTGCAGATATCGATACTGACCGTTGTACAAATTTAGCGTCATCGATCTGAGTTGATAAAGAAGCTGAAGCTACCCTCTAGGTGACTATTTCATCACCAGATATCACGCATAATCCACAACCCAATCACAGGAAACTTGCGCGTGTAATAAAAGGTATTTTACAAAATATATATCCCGGAGTTATGGACCACAAATTCGGTATAGCGTGAGTACGCGTACACCTTTGGCTGCTGGAAGCAAACTAGGGATCAGATGGTGATAGAATTACGATACTTTCCGGTTACAACGGCCAGTCGTGGGAAAACACAACAGGTACGCTCATAGGATCATCCCGATAATGATGCAATCCTCGGCAAATTTTCACTACCGAATTCGAAGCCTAAACTCTGGACACCTTAGAGCGCTTTAGTTTGCAGGACACCCAATAACCAGTTAGTAGTAACTCTGCTAGCACTAAATTAACCAACCAATTAGAAGTTGATGCTCGATTCACATCCGTGGATTTTCCTGTGATAAGATGTGTAATGGGTCACTGAAGTCAATAGTCCAGAGGAAACCGGCGCGTGAAGAGGAAATTCAGAGCATTCGCTCTAAGCGGTCGACAGTTTATAAGCTAAGCAACTTGAGAACTTTGCGCACGATCTCAAATGCACTGCAGCACACCACAACTGAGTGAAATTCATGCCTCAAGAGTTTCACTCTGTGATACTTGAAATCGGAAAAGCGACCACAACTAGGACTAACGTAGTTTCGTTGAACTTTCCCGGTTGAAGTTTTTTTCTACGCAGCCGGGCTTGACGCTTTTTCCGATTTGCGCACGGGAATCATTGCAATCAAAACACCAAACCTGGATGTTCGAAGCACGAGTATTCTGCTTTGCTCATTGTTCAGTCTGGAAAGGGTCATTACATCGGCATTTAACCGTATAGTGAACAGACGAACACACATTAGCGCTCGTGCCTTCTTTCATCTCACTTTATCCGTTCCGAATCCGCACTTCTCAGGTCAATTTCACTTGAGATTTTCTACAAAATTCCTTTCTAAGTTCCTACGCATTCACCCACCCTGCCAGTTATCAGTCGTAATGGCATGCCCTCATGGAGTTACCGCAGATTGCATTTTGGAGCGTGAGTACACCATAGTGACTAAACCACACGTCGATGTTAACTATGATGCAACAAGCCACTAGCCATCGAACCCTACTCTGACTAAGCCACTGCTAGTGAACCAATGACTGAATAAGTTAACTTGTGCGTGTTGGTTTCTGGTGGCATCCATCGATCTGGGTACAAACACATGGCATCAGGCTAATGTGACATCAGCCGTGCAGTATCGGATATATTGTATGGGCACATGGTTGGTCCACCAACCTGTGGAGAAATCGCCAACATATTTACCAAGCTCGTACGAAGACATCTGGAACCAAACTCTACCGGCCTAAAAGGATGAAGTCTTTCGTAAGGAGCCGGACATGTAAATGCATGGCATTAAGGGACTTGGCATGGCACACCTATATAGCCTCCCCGAAAGACAATACCTGGGATGTCTACACAATACAAATGAACCACTGTGTCAAACTCGTCCGAGGGGATAAACTGAAGAACCAAAAAGCTCTAGTGTTGCGCCAATCCTAAACTGTTACACAGACACGTAAACAGTTTGCGCCGTGTTAAGCTCGGTATTCCTGCTCTGCACACAGCATGCGGGTTAGCCCAAACCGCACAAGCGGCAGCCAACGTTCTTGGATAACAATTTGGCCGTACCTTCCAAAGCGTGCAATCATCATACATCATGCCTAAAATGATAACGCCGCCATTAGGGCTGAATCACATATGGTTTACCTGTACAGCTGTACTGAAGAGACTGATGTCTGCGCGAGTTCAACAACCCGGGTGCGGACGGCATTCACCCGAAGGCATTGAAAGTTGCTGCTATGAGTTTGGCAGGGCCACTAGCAATTTTCTTTCAACGATGGCTGAACGAGATGCACGTCCCCACGATGTGGAAGCATGGAATCATCACGCCATTCTACAAAAGTGGCAGCCGTGCTAAACCAGCAAAATATCGCTCGATAACACTACTTCCTGTGATCCCGAAGGTTATGGAGTCCATTGTAGCTAAGGCTTTAATAAAGCACCTGACGAACAACAAATTCTCGTTCCGGAGCAGCACGGATTTCGCCAAAATCGCTCCTGTACCACTAATCTTTTGATTTGCTCGTGCAAGCCGGACGGAATCTGTGGAAACTTGGGTAAGAGTCGACGCGGCCTACCTGGATTTCTCAATGGCATTCGACCGTATAGACCATCGCATTCTACTCCACAAACTCCAGAAATATGGAATCCGTGATCCTGTGTTGGACCGGATAGGAGACATTCTCGTGCAACTTCATCTGAATATGTGGGTTAGAAGCAACCTATCAGAATCCATCAAAGTTCAGTGCGACCTACCTCAGGTTCAGGTAATTGGACCCCGCCTGTTCCTGGTTTGCATAAATGATCTCGCGAGCGTGCTATCTTCTAACTGTTTGCCATTTGCTGATTATCTAAAGGTATGGCGTACTATAGCTGCAGTGGAGGATCACACATTGTTACAGGAATACCTGGACAAAGCGTACACATGGTCCATCGAGAACATGCTGCATTTCAACGTCACCAAGTGCAAAGTTCTCAGCATACGGCACAAGAGTACGCACAAGTACCGCCTAGGACGACAAATTCTATAGCGGGCTTCTCATGAATGTGATCTCTGTGTGATAGTTCAAAATGACCTTGATTTTTTGAGGCAGACTAAAAAGGCATCTAAGAAAACGAACCAGTACCTCGACCTTCTTCGTAGAGCCTTCGGGAAGTTTGACCCTTCAGTCTTCCCAAAAATGCTTAGTGCATACGTGAGGCAGCACGCGGAATACTCTATTCAAGCGTGGCAACCCTGGCTCAAGCACCATCTCACCGCGCTCGATACTGCATAAAGTAGTGCAACGAAAAGCTTCAGAGGTTTGACCAGCCTGCCCTGCCCACTCAAGCTGAAGACCCTCAAAATTTACAGTGGACGTTATCGGCGTCTAGGGGGCGATCTCATATTGGTGTGCCTAATCCTGAGAGACCCCAACCACCCATGCCATTCCCTTCTAATACTCAGTCAAAACACCTCGCTAAGAGGTCACCAGTTTAAGTTAGTCAAGCTGAACGGCCGCCTGGAATGTCGGCGAAACTATTTTTCCCTTCGAGTGTCACAGCCTTGGAGCGCCCTCCCGGAACATGTAATGAATGCACCCACCCTATCCCTTTTCAAAAAACGCCTTGACGATACCCTGTCACATTTACACTACGTGCTATATCTTATGACCACCAGATGCTGGCACTAATGCACAGCAGACAGGGGATAGTGCCAGAACCCTACTCGTGAATGAGTCATTCCCAACTCCTTGCACGTAATTTGATAAACGCTACTACTGTAGAAACTGGATTTCTGCATTCCATCGACCCGAGATAGCTGCACATGAGTAAGTGTTGTACTTGCTATTATTTTATCTTTTCTGGTTTATTACGGGATCAATAACCACTCCCCTTATTGCTTTGTGTGCGCACATTCACATTTCAAACTCTCTTTATACGGCAGTGCAGTTAAATCTGTAATCACCCGAACCGACGATTCCATTATCCCTTGATCTATTTTTTCTCACTCACCCTACGGGACATGTCAAGCACCTGCTTTCATACCCGTTATAAATCATTGTTCATCATTGTTCATCAGGCCATGACTTAAGTCACTTCAATTACCATGTTGACAGTCAAGTTTGTAAACGCTTGTCAGCAGGTCAGGTACCCAACCTTGCCAAGCTGATGATACGGAATTACATTTTTCTCCGTTCGTCCTTGATACGGTCTGTGATGTATGTAACTGTTTAGCACTGCTAAATAATTTTAACACAGGCGTCCGGCGTAACGTCAGGATGCAAGTAAAAGGAATCGACTCCATGGTACAGGCTCAGTCGGTAAGTCACATTTAACCGCCTCATTGATGCACTGAGGTGTAAGTTGCGATATGTCAAAAAGACACTAACGTGTAAGTCAGGGGGTAGTGTGCGGCGCTATATCACATCTAGTAACTTGTTCACCATGGTCGTTGCCGTCCCTTGTAGCTCAGTGGTCTCAACCACGGACTGGCAACAGTCGAGTTGCGTGTCCGAGCCCTACCAGGGGTCCGATGAAATGCGCACTGCTAATGAATCCCGAAAGGATGAAATGCCCGTACAGGGCTTTTCCGGGCGTGTGGCTGCTGTCTAAGTGAGTCTAGTTGGACGAATTTCTACCTATACCATTCAACTCCCCCTACTACTCTTATCTAAAGGAATGATTGCAAGGGTAATGGCCGCTTGCCCCAATTGTGGGTAACGAAAGGCTTTACTGTTATATGCACTCATATCCCTTTGGTTGCTGTTTTGACACCCAATTTTTGCGAGGCTATGTACGCATTCAGCTCAGATCGAAGCATAAGGGAACTTAAGTTCGTAGCATTTGAAAGGTAACGGAAGTGCAACGCAGGTGACTAGCCACTGTGTTCATGCCCATCGATCATAGCAGGAAACTCAGTACAGTGAATCTTGAGCACACCGTGGCAAGTGATGGGTAAGTTCGTATGCTCCGAAATGTATGCTCGTCTCGTTGAATGACTGCATATTGATCCACGGGTAGTGGTGCGGCTGTGTGGACCTTGACGCGATAGTCTCGATTTTGTCTCTGGGGTGAAACATGGCTGAGTCCCAGTCCCTTCATTATTTAATGTCTACAAGGAATGATGTCCTGTGCATTCGGTGAATGTGGGTATGGTACTCATATCAATGGTGGTTGTTGAATATCCGTGTTTCTCTGCGAGAACCTATGGTAAGTCAACCGTCCGAAGACTGCTTTTCGCTGATAACCTTGCTCTGCTAACCTTGAGTGGCGTATAGCAAGCCATCTATTACTCCACTCTGGGTGTATTTGTCCTATGGCCGTTGACAGCCTTCGTGACAGGAAAAATGAAAAAGCATGGTACAAGCCAATAAAACGAATTCATAGGCTATGCTGTCGAAAAACGAAAAACCATGTGTATGGAAGGCAGCATATGCTCATTTGTTCATGATAAAATAAATCCGCGCTTTCACACACAGAACACGTTTCCTAATGCATTGATAGGCTTATAGAACGACAAGTCCAACCGCAGCACTTCGTAGTAGATGATCTGACCAGAGCGTGTTATGCAAGGGGTAAGAATGAATTCAATTCCCACAGGTATCACTAGGTTTAACCGGAAGGATCACGCACACAGCCACAGCAGTCACGTCTAGCGATAGTGGCAGAAGTGCGATCTATCTACACTCAAGACCCCACAATGAATTGCTTTCAAGAGTGCGAAAGACGTTCCATCACGCATACGGACTACGAGTGAAAACCTTGGGATGGTGCTTTGGAGGATATTGTTGTGTGGGGGATGGTCTCTTTCTTGGCTGATAGACTTCAAACAAATCTGTCACGATTTGCCGACAACTAAAACACAGTCACCAGCTGTAGATGTCCGCACAACATAGGGTTTGTCAAATTATCATAAACTTACTGAATTTTGGCAAACTTGTTACACATTTCTTCACATTGTTCGTAAAAACTAAGGATTTTACTGTACACTGATTACAAATGCAAAGACAAACATGTATTGATTGGGAATGCATCAAAATTAGTATTATTTTGGAGCCAAATAACAAAATCGGAAGACTATGTTTGTGGGATGACATCGTCATTTCGTGCATATTCCTCAACCATTATGGTTGGCGGCATCCAGTTTCGGATTTGCCTCTCACTGTGGCCAGCCACAGGAGCCTGCGTCTACAAAGTGACCATGAATGGCTTGCACTGCACCACGTACAGATCCATCCACACACCCCATATGCCGTGTTAACCCGAAGGAATAAAACGGAGATGCATGCGGATTGGAGCCACAGTTCATCAACGGAGCCGGCCCACACTCCTTCACAGGCAAACACAAGCACACTGTATTTGGGGAATCGTGCGCATACAATGCAGTGGCTGGACTGTAATCCTCTCCGCACTGAGTGCATGGAACCACTCTTCGAGTCTAACAAGACCACAAGGACTGTACACCTCGTCCCCTCCAACAACGACCAACTGTCTCCTGGAGTCAGTATGAACGAGGTTGTGGGTACTAGACAGGCAGGCACCTTGTCAACATGCACATCAATCACAGCCACACCGGGAATATCAAGCAAAAGCCAATCACTTGAAACGACAAGATGAAATAAAATAAATCAGCTAATGCATACAGCTACGGAGACATAAATCTTAAGTTAATGAGCGAATAAAAAATGATTACGAATGAATACGCGATAACTTCAAGAGGTCAGAAATCATATTTAAAGGAAATGCTACAAACGCCGAAATGTTAACGAAATCAACTACAATTAGCCAAAGCAACGTGTGCAAGTTTATGGAAGACAGTACAGGTAGACAATAATATGAGAAAGAAAATCATTAGGACAACTTTGAAAACCCACCACCTGAATTAATTAGACTTAGCATGTAAGCACACGTTTAGTGCATAGAATGCAGCGTCCCTACGAACGCTGCGCAGGTTCTGTCTACGTTCTGTGCAGAAGCTGTCGTCGCTTCGGTGGTGGTTTCGAGTGGCCTTGTTCATGGCTCACTAGGCCTGCCTGACTCAGGTACACGCGAGCGGACATCGGACTTCCGAGAGGAGCAGCTTCAGTGAGTTCTTTCATGCTCAACCTGTGTCTATGATTAATAGCGTAGCATTAAGTGTGGCCAATATGCACGGCTACGTGGGTAAAGTTAGTCAATAGTTTGCCATTGCGCGGTAACGTAGGCGGTGTTTTGACCATGTAATCTATGATTGCATAGTTAAGTAAGGCGATCAAACACTCCGTTTAATTGCTTAGCAAGCGTGAGAGTATGCAGTGTTTTGGATCGTTATGGCAAAAGCGCCTGCAAATTAAGTTCGCACGGATACATGGCACATATCCGGCCATGCGTCGGTTGATTGAAGAACACTAGCAAAGTGGGTACGTTTGCCTCCGTGAGAGATTCAACATCTGCCTATTACGACTTGTCGGTTGGTAGCTGGTATAATTCGGTATCCGTGTTCGATGAGGTAAACAGCGTTTCTTGGTTATTTTTCTGGATTAGTTAAGGTGAGACGATGATAAAACAGCTGGCAGATCTCAACTATCGTAGGGAAATCGGGGAAATCCTGGACTCTCTAGCATGGCTCTAGGGAGCGCGTTATAAAGATGGTAGGTAAGAAGTATTATCAAAGGGGTATTTCAAAGACAGAAGGGAATTGGACTCAAAACAACTTTCACCATAGCCAAATGCATAACCATACACCTACTGTAAATACTGTCCTGCCAAATGAAATGGAGGGTTGTACATATGTGGTCAAATATTTTCTTCTGATGCGACACTCCTCTGATTCAGACCAATCTGGAGTCTTTAAGATGCTGGTGAGTGGCTTGGATACAATAGGGATGAGTTTATGATCACGAATAAATCTCGGAACTTCTGTTTGGTCCATTAAAATGATAGGGTTTACTACTGCTAAACTGCACGCGACATGTACTACTGTCGGCAGTGTATGACATTTAGGAAGGCCACCAAACAAGTCACAATGATGGTGCGAATAATTCAGAGTGAGGCTTCTTCAACCTCAGCCAAATTGGTTGTGTCGGGGTCCATTGATGCTATGATCCCTGAGGTAAAGAATCCGTCGGCGCACTGACTTTAAGCAAAAATTGGTGATTATGTGGAGTAGATAAACTGAGCAACGAAATCTTTCACCTGGTGTTTAAGTCAAAGAACTTGAGAGGGCAACAATTTCCACTCTACTTTAATCAGCGCTACACTCATGTATGGTAAGGCAGCATCCGTATCCGGATTTTCCTGTCACTGTGGTCTCCATGGGGACAGCTACAAGAGGCCTGCGCCTACAGACGGGACCATGGGTGGCTTGCGCTGCACCACACACACTTCCAGCCACACGCCCCATATCCGTTGTAAACCCGAAGGAATAAGACCGGGAGGCCTGTGGATGGGAACCACGTTTTATCAACGAAGCCGGCCCACACTCCTTCAACAAGCAGAACAGAAGCATTCCAACCTAATTAAAATCATGCACACCAGACGTACACGAGGGGGGTGGCTGGACCGTAGTCCGTTCAACACAGGATGGAACCACTCCTTGAGCCTAGCACCGTCACGGGGACGGTGCACCCCGTCCCCTCCAGCGACGACCAGCTGTCTCCTGGAGCCAGTATGGACGAGGTAGTGGGTGCTAGACAGGTAGGCACCTTGTTAACATTCAAATCAAGCGCATCCACACCGGGGACCTCAAACAAAATCTACTCCTGAAATGCATGAGTACTCAGCATGCAAGCAAACGTGCCACATACGCCGCCTTATTGGCATGGATTAGTAAATCGAGTGGGAGCGTACGCATCATGTTTCTATTCCGCGTACAATAGTAACTTCTCCTGCACCTGAGCAACCGCCCTTTTTATCAGTCCACGGAGTTCATATCGACCAAATTTGCCTTGGATTCGCAACACCTGAAATCAACATGAGTTTGTCATAAACTCACTTTCTTCATGTTCTTGTAATGTTATTTTCGGTTTGCTCGAGTGTCCTTTCCCTGCACTAAGTTAACCGTACAAAAGCGGCATGAGTATCCTCGTCGAATTCATTCGGTTTACAGATATACATAAATTGACGTCATCCGTGTCCATTGGCAGTTCGAATACAACAAATGCACATGGGTTTAAACGTGAGCTGTCACAAACTGGATAGAGGCAAGTTAGACATCATCATCAATGGTACGACAAACGTGGATGGGTTTCGTTTGGCGGTCAGGTTAACAATCACTTTCGCAGGTATGCAAATAACTACCCAATATGAACTGTTGACGTTTTCCTCAACATTTAGACGTGACAGCCTTAAATCTTGGGCATCCATATTTAAAGGAACCCGATATAGCAATAGTGAAGCAACTGTTAAGTAGAATGATAACTAAACTACTGGTACAGTGAAATAGTGTGCACTTAGGTATTTCCTTCTACATGTACAGTCTGGTTTGATTAGCTGATGGGGGGATCACACAGCATGCAAATTAGATGCAGTGTCCACTTCTGGCTCTCTGTGTCTCCGACCGTTTCGGTCATGTGCTGCCCGAATTATGTGCACCTACTCAAAGAATTATTGATGCGTAAGCTTTGGTATTGACAGGTAACATCAAAAAGTCATGCTGCCCATTGTCAAACATGCGACTTTCCAAACAGTGTTTGCATTTATTGTGCAAATGTCCAAATACTCGAGCGTTTGTACCTACCGACGTGTACTCTACTATGGCCATAAGCTATTTGTTAACGATCTATATTGTACATTTCGGGCGCAGCCATTCGGTGCTCATAAAACGATTGCCGCTATGCACCGATTCCTTCCGATGTGACAGATTAACACACTGACGTACCATTCCCGTCAGGTTCAACCTTTTAGTTAATCCATTCACAAGATTGGCCATGTGCAATGCAACTTCTGGTAGGCGTCTCTGCGCTTCTGCCTTCCATCCGATTAGTACGTGTGTTTTCATAAGCCTCGGTAAATTTAGAATAGCTGAGAGATAACTGGAACTATAACTAGGCTCACTCTCATCACTAGACTGCGGAGTGGAACATGAAATGGCGACATCGTGATAATCTCTAATCGGTTAGTTGTCGGGATTATTCACTTGCCACAGAATTTCCAGGGAAATTTCTCTTCGAATGTATAATCCAATGCGGTCACACGAGGGACAAGCGTTGAGCATTGTGTTCCAAATATCAAACTTGGCAATTTATACGTACTGTAAGCAGCCTAGTGATGATAACCTTTTGATGCAAACGTATCCATCGAACTGGAAACATACACAATTATTTGCCACCCTAGCAATGATCCGTATCAAGCACACAAATCGCTCGGAAACACCGCGCGTACGTCAATTACGAATAAGCTCATGAATGGACTGAATCATTATTCTGCGATGCGCCGGCTTTCTAAGCGTCATGTTAGTTAGTATTGAGCAGCTGTTCAAGCTACGGTTATGGTTAGCACTACCATGGAGCATACGTAGAGATATGAATGGCGGCCAAATAATAATACGAATAGGAAGATAACGTAGCTCACTGTCTTGGTATGTAACCATAATAGACTCCGCTTGAGAAGGTAGCAAGAATAGCATAGCATAGGTCATGATGAGTACAATACCATAATGGGCAACATGTGAAGTCATTGCGAAACACAACCGATTTAAATAAGCCTAATAAAGTTGGGTTACCTGTGGCTCATCCGTTCTAGACATGTGCAATAAGGATATCACATTGCATTAAGTCAGTATTTAATCATTATGTAGATTTTACCTTACGTTCATATATTTCATACCAATGACCTTTGTCATCTACCAATGCGCCAGGTCGAACCCGAGATTCCTTTCAGACACCGACTGAGTGTAATATGACCCACTGGTTCTGAATGTTGAGTGGGGCCATTTTGTAGGAGTATGTCAAAATGAAGGAATTCTCTGAAATTCCTAAACGATCCGGACACTTCGAAGAAGGAATTACTTGGGCGATGCACAATACTTATCGGAAATGATATCAGTTGAAGTTCGTTGACCTTGTTCGTTTTTGAAATTTCCCCAATATTCAGTTTCATACTGTTACTTAGTGGATTAGGTTCATGAAACGAATACACAGCTTCAACACATGATCTGAAGAGGTTGCCACTCGCCTCTTCTCTTCCATCATTAGACCAATGTTAAAGTACAGTTCGCCAGCCTACTTTCTGATTACTCAAGGCGAGACACAAAAGATCGAACGGATCCGACACGTTGTTACCGGATTTTACGTGGCTTGTGGTATGAAGACCGGTACGAGAAACTAGGACTTTTTGCTTTGGTCTACCTTCGGGTGTGTTTCGAGCTCATGAGGACCTACCGTATTCTACATCTTGCTGAATTCCCCATGCTGAGGCCAATGCTTTACTTACGAGGGCCATGCAGCACACGCGGACACAGATACAAACTTGTTGTTTAGAATGTGAAGCGAGTTACCCACCCCCTGTGCTTCGAAGGAGCGTGGTAAATATTTGGAACAGTTTGCCTGAACAGGTGATTGAGGCCACATCTGTTCAGCAGTTTGAATCTTTGTTGTATTTATATGTTATCACTATTCAATTCAGAGAACGACTGCACACTTACGACGACATCTCACATTTGTGCGTCCTGCAATAATATGAGGCAGATATTTTAATTATTAACTGAGAACGATAACGATATTCATGAGTGACAATTTGTATAACGTTTATCGCCATATTTCGATAATTGTATAGAATTTATTACTATTTGCCTTTAACCCAATATTCAGTATTCATCACTCAAATGTTCATCAGATCCTAGGAGGATGGCTGCTTAGGCAAGTGTCTGTGCATTGCTGAGTTTGAGGAATATCTCACACCTTTGTGTGTTGTCCTTTACTGAGGGGGACTCGTCTAAATTACGCTCAGAACAACGTCCTGAAAGATGGACACAGTGACAGTTTGCAAACGATTGCACGAAAAGATTTACGATGACTATCGACTCGGATCACATCTATACGGCATGATTTTTAGTAGCAGTGCATCAAATACCAGCCCTTGTGAGAGCCAGGACAGTGTTCTCACCATTACAATCTAACCACTTTGCTGTTCTTGACACTGAAAACGATCGCAAGCTCCGGAATTCATATCAGACGCATGAGCGACAAAATTGGTCAGCAGTCTGCGCCTTGAGAACTTTCCGTTCCTCACCATTTCGAACACATTCTGAAGTAAATTAAGGATAACCTGCATTAGGACAAGTCAAGTTACAACCATTCGGGTCTTAAAGTCAAAGCACACACACGTACCAAACTACTGGGATACATGCGGACAGCGTTCCCCAGAACAAATACTGGGCGCAGTTCCCGTATCACGAAATGCCAACGGTCACCAATCCGGTGGCGTCGGAGAAGTGATGATGGCAATTTCACCAGGTGTGTGTGTTTCGCAACTCAGCGCATACCAACCCCACCAGGAGAACCGATCACGACTTAAATTGCAAACCCGAGCTACAAGCAGTCAAACCTATTTCAAGAGTTATCCATCCAGTGTGTGACCTTACGTGAGAGTTTTTGACGAAATAATGCAAAATAAAATCTACCGGAAATTGGTCTAGTTTTCCAGTTATCAAGGTTGAGGAGATTACAGGTAGTTACCTGCTAATTAATCACATAACAGGAGGATAGGATACTTGGAGGTGCGCGATGGTGACCCAATTATGGCTGGGCGGATCACTTCTTAATTGCCCACGTTTAGAAATGAAGTTACTTTCAGATTACCCTTACTTGGCTTCGTTACTGTGAAATTTCGCAGAGTGGTTTTGTATCCCATCGATTCATCTGCACTAAAGCTGCTTGACTTTGAAAAGGAGAAGTTAGTTAGTATAGGTTGAATTTAGCACGACTGGACTAAGTCAGACAGCTATCAGACTTCAGAAAACGCTACGTGGCCGTTTCATCCTTGCTGGTGTCGGCTAGAATTGCACCTTTCCTTCATCCTCTGTGGAACTAGGAGCCATGACACTACTAGTATGTTTCAGTGATCAAAACCACCAGTCACGAGAGACGGCAATGATCCATGTGATTTACAAGACTTGCACGTTACTGCACGCTACGTGTACTGCCTGTCTGGCAGTCTTGCTTTCTTGAACTCAACTCTACCTATCGAAATCCCATACAAGCTGATAATCAACCCTTTAACAGGACTACTTCGACCACCATAGGCTACCTAATAGATGAAGCAATGTCATTACGCTGGAGCAAGGAGGCTAACTGCTTCTTTTCCGGTCTATCGAATCACTCATCTACCCAGCTTCTATCTAACTTATTGGCAAACTATACTCCCTCTGTGGTTGTTCCGAAATTGTTAGACGTAGCACTAATGCATTCACTTGTTAGATGAGTGGCGAGCTTTTACCTGAAAATCCATTTCCCAACAAAAGCCACAAATGTCTGTTCGACGGTATCGCGAAGTAGCGGCAGTGACTTGACAACAACTAAAGTCACTGCCTCTTACTAATCCGGACAATCGTAACCAAATCACACACTGCTTCTATTCCTTCAACACTGGCGATGAGATCAAGTACAATCAAAATTTCAGCAACATATTAATGAACCAAAACAACACAACTACACGCACAGGAGCCCGGTTGGCAACATCCGGTTCCAAATAGCCTGTCACTGTGGCTTCCATAGGATAGACACAGCAGCCTGCGTCCACAAAGGGACCGTGGGTGGCTTGCGCAGTACCACCCACAGCTCCGAGCACACAATCCATATCCAGGGTAAACCCGAAGGAATAAGACCGAGAGGCATATGCATGGTAGCTACGTTTCATCAATGGAGCCGGCCCACACTCCTTCACAGGCAAAAAAATACACTGTATTTGGGAACCAAGCGCACACCAGGCGGAGACTGGACCGTAGTCCGCTCCACACTGAGTGCATGGGACCACTCTTCGAGCCTAACACGGTCACAAGGACCGTGCACCCTTTCCCCTCCAGCAACGACCGACTGTCCCTGGAACCAGTATAGACGCACCAGTGGATAATATACAGGTAAGCACCTTGCCAACACGTACATCAAAGGCAGCCCCACCGGGGTTGTCAATCAACAGACAATCACGTGAAATAAGTATAACAAAAAATATATATCGAACAAAGCATATAGAAATGCTGACATAAATCTAAGGTAAATGAATATATGTAAAAAATTGGTTACCAACAAATCCGCGATAAGTGTAAGATGTCAGAAACTATATGTCTTAGAATGCCACGAAAGGGAAAATTTTCAGCGAACTGAAGCACAGTTAGCGTAAGCAACGTTTGCAAGTTCAGGTAAACGCTAGGATAAGGTAAAAAAGATATGCATTAAGACACAATAGCAAACCCACCACATGAAGTAAAGAAACTCTGCACGGAAGCACGCTGTTAGTAAATAGAATGCAGCTTATCTATAAAAGCTGCGTCGGCTCTGCTTACGTTCACAGCGGGACTCGTTGTCTTTTCGATGCTGGTCCCGAGTGGATTCGCTATTGGCTCATTAGGGCTGCCTGACACAGGCCTCGCGAGCGCATGTGCTACAGAACCACGCGCTCGATGTCAATGGAATACAACCTATAGGCACTTGCCGTTTCCGCACTTGGCGCTTCTTCTCTGCATGCATGAGGTCTTCCTCCCGCACCTCCGCAACTGCCTTCGTGATCAGATCGCGCCATGCACACCGATCAACCGCCTTCGATTCCCATGACCTGCAATCAAGGTTGGAGCATGTGAGGCTCACATTGATTATGTTCTGGTAACGTAACTTTGGTTCCCCACATGCCGCTTCCCATTACGCAGCTAACCATATAATTGTTGTTTCAGTATCCGCGTCGCATCCATACTGTTGTATACGAAAAGGTCACTCTCGGAAACGGACTGCTGTAATCTGAACAATGTCTAATTGGGTGAGTACATTAAGATTTCGCAAGGAGAAGAATGAACCAATAAGGAAGTAGAGAATTAGACGCTTTGTGTGTGTGTGTGTGTGTGTGTCTGGGTTGTGTGCACGTGTCTGTCTAGACTAGCCGTTCAGACAGCGGACAGAATACACAACATCACCTCTCCGCTTAATCGTATGAGGCGTCAAAACCATATCGATACGGTCGTCTTTGTTCTCGGCTCGTCCTGTGGAGCTGCGTGCTTTGCGTTGTCTCGTCAGTGAAGTTTGGTGGTATTTGCTCCGTTCGTCTGATACTTGTGAATAATCGCCGGGAGTTGACTGTTCGGCCGTCCTCCAACCGGTAAGTGCCTGGCCCACATGCATGCATTATTCTTATCGGATCTGATAACGTGGGTTGTCCTTTTGATGCAGCGTTTACCTTCACGCGCACGAATGTTCCGGGCTGGAGCGGCGTAGTATGCTTCTGGTAAGTGGTCTGATATCGATGGCGACGATCTAACTCGTCGGAATTATTGGTTGCAGGAATAGGAAGTGCGGCATCCAACTTTGTCCGAAGGACACGCCCAAGCATGAGTTCAGCTGGCGTTTTGTCTGTGGCTCGGTGGTGTGCGGTTCGGTAAGAAAATAGTGCTTGTAGAACTGCATCCTCCCAACCTGTACCAGATAAGCGAATAGCTTGGATACTCACTTTCAAGGATCGATTGAACCGCTCTACCATGCCGTTTTGCCGCTGGATTATACGGCGTTGTACGTGAGTGCCGGATAGCGTGAAGTTGAAGGAACGAATAAAACTCGTGGCTTGTAAACTGCGGCCCGTTGTCCGTCACTATCTCCTCTGGTAATCCGAAGCGGGAGAACATAAATTTCAGCCATCGAATAATGCTGGCAGTAGTCACCTCTCCACGCAAATGGACTTCCGGCCACTTACTGTAGAAGCAGGTCGCTACCAAACAGTTCCTTTGATGCTGAGGCGCTGAGCTAAATGGACCCATGATGTCAACAGCTATCTTGGCCCACGGTCGCATAGGATAGTCAATGGGTTGTATGGGGGATGAAACCGGCCTTGAACTCTTGTCTGCCCTTTGACATGAAGAGCAGTCATGAACAAGGTTTTCTATTTCGTGTGACATTTTGGGTCACCAGAAACATGCGTCAACCTTGCGTTTCGTACGAACGATACCAGGGTGGCCTTCGTGAGCACATAGCATGATCTTCTGTATCAAGCTCCGAGGAGCCACAAACTTTTCGCCACGCATTAAACATCCATCTATAAATGAAAGTTCGTGACGCAACACGTAGTACGGACGAAACTCGCCTGTGATCTTATTGTTTTGTGGCCAACCGTTTAGCAGATACTCCTGAACGTGGCAGAGTGTCTCATCTTCCTGAGTGGCCTTCTGGAGTTCTTCCCTAGTCAGGGCTGAGATTGGTTCATTACTCTGCGAAGACACCAGTAATCTCTCATTATCATCCTCATTATTTTCAGTTTCGTTGAGGGGTAGTCGAGAGAGCCCATCCGCTACCTGGTTTTCGCGTCCGGGATGGAATTTAATTTGAAAATCGTACGTTAACAATCGTGCATACCAGCGGTGTATCCGAAGGGGCCTGATGCCATTTGTTCCTCGAGTAAGTAAACGAGTTAGCGCTGCGTGGTCTGTACGAAGAGTGAAGGGTCTTCCGAACAAGAACAGATTCCACATCTCACAGGCCCAAACACAGGCAAGGGCTTCTTTTTCCCCGGCTCAAATGACCGAGCCACCTCAGGGGTCTCAGCAAAAGTATGCAGTCCACTGCATACATTGCACTTCGACGCAGCACTTCCGTGTCCGCAACTCTGTCGCCCCATCCGGTGCGCAGAATCCGTCGCAAACACTGTTGATGAAACCGCTCGAGATATCGCACATCCCGCCGGTACATCGTCCACGTTTCACTGCCGTATAGAAGAACGGACAGCACCATGGATTTGTACACCATCAGCTTCGTGTCAAAAGTAAGCTGGTGGTTGTTCCACACTCGGTACTCAAGCTTCCAGAATGCCGCCGCTACCTTCGATACTCGGATACGAAGCTCACTGTGTAGCTGCTGGTCAGTCGGCATCACACTTCTAAGGTAACAGAAGTAGGAGATGGTTTCCAATAGTTCAGTAACAATGGTGATTTGCGGCAATATTGCAGCTTGCAGCTCCTTTGAGGGTTGAAAGAGACAGACAGTTTTTCTTGTGTTGTTAGTGATCCCGAATTTGGCCGCTGTCGAAACCAGAGCACAAGTCATGTGCTATAACTCATTCGCGCTGTGTGCAAACAACACACAGTCGTCAGCAAACAGCAACACACGGATCGTTTTCTCACAGACTAAGGTTCTCGCTCCTAAACGACGGATGTTCAGCAACCCACCATCAATACGGTGCTCCACACGAACACGGTAAGCACAAGCGGCATCAAAAGCACACGACATCATTGCATGAATATATATATTAAACAGGGCAGGCGCTAAGACAGCCTTGTTTTACACCAGAGACAACTGCAAAGTCATCCGAGGTCTGTTCACTCAGCTGCGCCCTCTCCCGCATATCACTGTACAAACATTAAATTACACTTGTAAACTTACACCGACAACCAAACTTACCCAACACCAGCCACAATGCCTCGCGGTTCACCGTATCAAATGCCTTGGTGAAATCAACAAAAAGCAAGTACAACTGCTGGTGTCGTTCTTTGCACTAGGATGTCATTGGCGCTGCGTCCACTCAACACACTGCGTGATCCACACGGAATCATCGCGTTAATGTGCAGACGTAAAAACAACACTTGACCTATGCGCATTAGTGCGGCCTATGTGTCCGCGCACCGTACAGCATAGGTGCTTGAGGAAGTACACTATCTCACATCCACTCAAAAATGTATAATATATGCAGCATCAAGAAGCATTTCATGAACTGAATCACCGGGGCACCAAGCCGCAAGCGTTCATCTAGCTTCTAGTGTTCTCGTCGTCGTACCTGACTCCGCACCAGACCTGACATAAACCCACGGCCGTTACACACAAGCCCGTGAAAACATTTTAACGTCTGATGTAATTCCGACGGAAGAGGGTCAATTAGTGCAATTCAGAATGGGGCGTACGCTTTTCGGTGCGCCGTTGCCCGCCTATGGTGAACGCCAGTCTTTTCCGATCTTTGTCCCCACCATCCAATGTTTAGAGCAAATGCACAAACGGACGTACCGGCGTAAAGTGCGCGCTTGCACTCCCATGAATTGCTCTCTAACCTTAGATATGAGGACATATGACATGCACGGCAGACTAGCGGCTGATTTCCGGGAGCAGCTGAATACAAGTGTGATAGCTCGTCAAGGGACAGGCATGCAGGTCACATTATCCAAGAATGTCGTCGAGCGGGATGAGATACTGCAGACACGAAACGTCGTCGAACGGTCGTAAGCTTCTGCACGACGGACCACCGTAAACAAACTTTGCCATGAATGCAGAACGTCATGTCCAAAGCATGGAACTTGCCAGTGGAACGATCGATGGCTATTGGTGGGCCTCGCTGCGAATCCACATCGGCTACTCCAACATGAGACGGGTTACGAAAAGTGCGCATGCGATAGCACTTCGTACCAGGCTCCGATGGCAGAGCCAAGTGTTACGCACTCCAGCTCACCGACTTCCGCGACGTGCGTTGTTTGCGCGCTGCGGGTGTGGATGGAATAAAAGGAAAGGTGGCCAAGCGATGAGTTGGCTGAGAGGAATGAAGGCCCTCAGTCGAAGCTGGCCTGAGTTGGAGAGTCTCGGCTCCCTGGTTGGAGTCCGAAAGACCATGAACACGTTTGGCTAGATACACTTGTTGATATAGCTTGGAGCCGACCTCATTGGTGTTCGTGCTGTGAGTTTCTTTGCCACCTCATTCCTCTTAGCCTCCCTTCCAACCACGCAGTCATTAATTTGCATGGTAAATCATTTTTTCTGCTGCATAGTAGCCGGCAAGTAGCTTACCGGGACGATGCCCATTCGTTACCAAGAGCTCCGATGGCTTGCACCTGTTGCATTTTATTCGCTTTTGCCTTTTAGGTGTTGCGGCACAGTAGCTGAGGTGTTTCCCGCCTCCAGCTAACGTATATAATGTGTGTGTGATAGCACTTCGAAGAACAAGTTGTTGTGGATTAGGTGGGGCTCTTATTCAGCGAAATCTAGTCCCTTTGCCACTGAATCACTGCGTCAGGTAACGCAGCACGAACAGACACTTCCGCGAGCGATTTATCTGCAATCGGAAACCCCTAACGTGCCTGCTGAATAGCGCACGCTTGTTAATCGACTGAATGTTTATTGCGGTTCAACGCTGAAGCAACTTCGCGAACGTGCAACGTTATTAACGCTGGTATGCGGCCCATCACCGCACAGTAAGTGGTTAAACTTGTGGAAATTTTGAGCAAATTGGGAGGGTGTGCAACCTAAGGAAAACTGGGCTTCCTCGCATCACCATGGACAACCTTTCAACTTGGGCTGTTATCAGTGAAGCATCCGAAAGCCCTTATCTCAGCATTGCTAGTATCGCTCAGCATTGTGACACGTCTCGATACACCGTTCAAAAGACATTAAGGGAAACATAATTTTGCAGATTTGGGCACTACAACTTCAGCTTTTGAGCCCCTGCGATTCTGAGACGCGGCACGAATATTGCTGTTAGTTTATGGATCAGGTAGATATTTCTTCCGTCAGCATTACTAATGAGGCATTGTTCCATCGTATGGAACAACCAAACAGCATTTTTGGGCTACACGTAACGCATGAGGATATATACTGCATCACTTATGCATTCCGGCGTCAAACCCATGGTTTGGCGTGGCTTAGCAGGTGAGAAGAGCATGGAACCATCCATTTTTCTAAAACTGTGACCGGTACGTTGTTTTGAAGTGCTAAACCCTTATTGTTCCTAGCATTGTCATACTTGGAAATGCGCCGGATCTGCGTGCTTTCACCTTTGGAGGCCGAAGGGGTATGCATTACCATTTTGTAGTAGTATGATGGCGTACCTGAACATTCTGCTAAAGCGGCACCTTTTAATCTCAGCGACAAGTTCGGTCACCGATAGATCGGTCGCGCGGGACCAATGGAGTTGTCTGTCTGGTCGCCAGAGTTAAACGCCGTAGATTTCATTCTGTTGAGATTTTTGAAACAAAGCGTATTCAAAAGAAAGTCGCATTAAATGGAGTAACGAAAACAGCCTACTGGGAAGGAATTCCGCGGAGCACGTGGAAGACATTGTAGAAGTTGTTTACCAACGGCATCAGACGGTTTTTGCACAGCAGGCAGAACGCCGGCGGACATCTTGGATGTCTCCTTCACTAATATGGATGACGGTTTATACTGATTGCTGTAAATCTACTTAGCCACTTGACGAATAAATTGTTCCACTGGTGAAGTAAGAGAAAGCGGCAGTGAAAATCCCGAATGAATATTTTCACAAAACTTACCTTTTCTACTCCAGCATAAACCCCAACCATTGACAGTCCTGTAATCTTGAGCTTGTTGCACAGGTAAATATGACTCGTCCATTTGTGTGCACGACATGCACACGAAAAGAACTTAGACTTGTAGTAGATAGCGTAAAATAAACTATGTTCCAAGAGGCAACATCAACAGCAGATTTGCAGGCTGCGCTCCTGTGCAAATGTGCGGCAATAAATTATGTTAATCCTGCACGCGTGCCTGCTCATATATTAATGGAGCAGCACAACTATTTCCTCTCTATTTACAGTCATCAGTATTCAGTATGTTAGGCTATAGAGGACGTCGACTGACCGTTGAAAAGCACATGGTGCGTATGTTGGAGCATCTTCAGTAGCTCAAAGTGTGCGTTACCAAAGTGCTTCCACCCGATTTTCTTGGAGTTACCGCAAGATAAATGACGAGGTTGGGGAACGTACCGATCGGCAAACCAAATCTCTAATCTCACCCACTTCGCTTGGCTCTGCATACCTTGGAGGAGCGCAAGGTGTTGCTATGTTTTGCTTACAACAAATGTAGTAGTGCCAGGATCAAGCCAGATCTCCCATTGGCGAACAAGTCCAAACTAAAGCAGCCAATCAAGGAGCACAAAGCAAGGCGCTCGAGTTGTTGGCATGACTCTCGGCTTTCGGGTTTTCAGGTGGTCAGCTGGAGATTCATTTTCGCTCCAGAAGAACCCATTCTTGTACTTAAGGTTGGTTGTGCTGAGGTCCTTCAAATAATCTGGAGCAAGGAGCGTAGCCTTAGGAACAAGGTGCATGAGTTGGGTATAGTTGTAGACAAATGGCGTCCCGATATACTTGTTTCCAATGAAACCTGATTGTCCCCGGATAACACGGATGGTGATCTAACTTTACCTGGCTACGCTTCGCTTAGAAATGATTGCAACGTTGATCGTCAACGCGCAGGAATTGTGGTTTATGCGAACTAGATTACATGCGTCGCGTATATGCATATTTCAGTCGTTGGCTCCGAACGCTCAATGAACAAAGAACCATAATTTTGTACGAGTTTGCAAGCACTGATTTACTAGCTCTGTTGGGTAGTAGGGTGAGCTATCGAAAAACGCTAATGCAAACAATGCAGTGAGTAGTTCTACTGTCAAAAGAATGGACTTATCGTACGTAATGAAGTAGCCCTGCGCCTCGAGAGTTTCTATAGCTTCAATAGGCGAAAAAATTAAATCCATGTTATTTCCTTGGAGTAGGATGGAGAGTAGAACAAGCAACCAAATATAAGTGACTGAGTGCGTCATCCAACCGAATTTTAAATATGGATAGCGTGAGTGCAAAAATAACCGATTCGGGGAGAGCGCTTCATGTTTGACACACAGGAATGTAAAAGCAGTTGCTACGGCACGCCGGACGGCCGTACTGTTCTGCTAATTTAAACGGGAGTTCTCTAAGTCTGGTGTACGGCTGAGTTCCAATAAAGAGCGGTACAAATGCTTTGGTGTGTGTGTGAAATCATATATACCATAGGCAAGTCGAGTCGTAATCATCGATACCGCCAGCTAAATACTCACAAACGATTCAGCCTATGCTCGTAGGGAAGGTGTCGCATTCCAATGACGTATTTAGAAGCCCGATGTTGAGCTTGATCCAGTGCAGTAAGGTTGTGCTTTAGTCATGACTTTCAGGCTTTGATTGCTTATTCGACATGGGGACGAACATACGCATTAAGCATCTGTCTGAAAATAGTGGTGTTCACTTGTCCGAACATCCGTCGTAGCAAACCGACTTGCTGGTAAGCGGTTTTCGATGACTTTGCGTTTTGCTTGGAACAACCAAAATTATCCCGAACAAGCACGCCAAGTTCGCGTTCCACGGATGTTGCCGCCATTGCGTTCCTAGCCTGTGGGAATAGGTACACTGGTGTTGTATGGTGAATGCTCTGTATTTGTCCATGTCGAACTGCGAAAATTTTTGGGTTGACCACATATGTGCCAGCTCTAGGTCATATTGAAGTGAATTCTGACCGGCTTCTGCTTGAACCCGGCACCATATCTTGCTATTGCCAGCAAACAGCAAGAAACTTAAAGTAGTTTTCGGTGCAAGTTCATCGATGAATACCAAAAATAACCGTGGACCTAGAACTGAGCCTTGGGACACACCATACTTGACTGATATACGTTTAGCTAAGAAACCGGATTGCGAGCAATAATAATTGTTGCAGGAGGAACTTGGCGATACAATTCATGAGTGGGTCACCGCACCCGTAATATTGAAGCTTGGAAAGGAGAATCTGTTAATCTAAACGATCGGAGGCCTTGGACAAATCCAAGTAGATCACACCAATGGCCACTCCCGCGTCACCTGACTCGATTCAATTGCTCAGGGTGCTTAATAGATTTGTCGTGCATGATCGCTGTCGACGGAAGCCGTGTTGCACGAGAACAATAAAGTTACATTTTTCTAAATAACACACCAGCGCATCAGGAATGATGGATTCCATGACCTTGGATAATGCAGGGAGAATAGACACTGGGTGGTAGTTTGACGGCTCCGTCCTGCTTCTGCCTTGGTGAACCGGAGTTAAGATTTCATGCTTCTACACCGCACGAATCTGGTTCTGGTCTAATCAACGCTGAAAGCAATTGGTCAAGGTTTTGCGTTGTCTTGCTGCTGCTCTCATTGCCTCTGCGTGAATGGTGTCCACTCCCGGAGGAAGCTGTGGTTACGCAGAGACCTCAGCTGTTGCAATAAAGCTTTGGCAGCAAAAACTGTTGTGCCTGAGTCCTGGAGGCGGGAAAACACAAGCTGGAAGACGGCCTGATGGTAAGGATCTCCGGAAATGTGGGAGAATATTTCGTCCGCAACCAGCTTTATGCTTCTATAGCTGTTCTAGTTGAACCATCTGGCTTCCGGAAAGGAGGAATGCCCTGCCTCGCCTTACAGTGATCATTAACATACCTGTGCAGCAGTTTGTGGTTAGCGCTGAACTTTTTTGACGTATTCTGCTGATACGCGAATATCTCATCTCTGAGCATTTGAGCGCATTGTGTGATGGGCTACGGACTTGTTCCGCTTAGCTGGCATCTATACATTCGCCAGGCTGCTTTGCGTACAGTCATCTATTTTCTCGTTCTGTTCCTCACGGAAGAAACGGTTTTAGACCCCTTGAAAACACTTGTTTCTGTGGCATCAGTAACCACTGAATTGAATTGGATGACGAATTCGATCCAAGCGACTGCAAGGGCCTCCAGCGAGGAACGACATGGTTGTGTCACTGACGAGCTGGGTTAAGGGTTTGTAGAGGTTACTGATGCACACCATCTCAGTGTTCTGGAGGCGATATTCTGCATTGCAGATGAAATCGAAACTGACGAGTACATGGGCACTGCGACCCGAAAGGCATTCTGCAATCGATATAATGGTCATATGTTTCTCCTTGGTGAACACAAAATCCAGCAAAGATTACTTATTGCCTATCCTGAAACGAGTGGGCAAAATAAAGTTATTGCAAAGTGGAACACTGGTTATGAACTCTTGAAGAGCGGTTCTTTGATTCTAGCAGGCTTCATGTAAAACCTTTCGTAAAGTGGCAGTCTATTTCCGGTGCAGAGGTTGGGAGGCGGTACAAGAGCGCAATTAGGCAGATGTCTCTGTCATACAATTGTAGTCGGCACCAAGGAGAATCGACAAAAGGTGAGTCTGAATCCTTAACAGACTTGCACACTAGGTCGCTTCGGTAATAAAAAATTACCACTTCTGCTTTCGTAGGCCTGTCTTTTAGTATGTGTGACATGCCCGGCAGCAAGACTTCAGCGTCCATCACTTTAGTGTGCAACCATGTCTCAGTGACAACAATAATATCGCACAGCATCAAAATTTGGCGATCTTTCAGTTAGGCCAGCCTATTGAGAAGGTCTTGACCATTGTTTTGCGGGCTCTAGGAGCCCACAGGGAACCTAAGGATTCAAGTGTTGTAGAATGCATACCGATGCGAGTTCGACCGTTATTCGCTTTAATTGATGGGGTGGTGACGCGTCGTTCGCAAACTGATTTGGCCAAGGTACGTCCCATTCCTTGTCCGGACAAACTGCAGAATCTCGTGACCGAGCCGTAAGCTGATACTCCTGCTCAAACGCTGATAGGTTTGCTTTTTCAGGTAGGCTCATGTCTAGTCTTTGCAAGGCATCAGCAATTTTTAACCAGTGTTCTGATGCAAGGCCTTTACGATATCTCCAGCGAAATTCTAACTTTTCTGCCGCACTCTACTCTGAATGAACCAGAAGTTTTAGGATACTTGGTCAGCTTCGTTTATAATGTGGTGAGAGAGGTAGCCTTTTGAGCGATCGAGCCACAACGTGGTCCAGGGATAGTTTTTCATGGATGAACCGCCATTGTTACAAACCTTGAATCACAGCCTTACTACTATCGGGAGAAGGACCTTCTGTCATGCCATTAATAAAGATTGTGCGCGGACAAACCTGCTTGCTGCTTTCATCCGAGTTGTTTTTTTCCGATTGTTGCGTGCTCTAAGGGACCTCAAGATAGATGCATGCCCTACACTGCCCGTGTTGTAGTGCACTGGCAGAGAGTGAAGCTTGTTCTATAATAGTGGTTGATTTTAGTGTCACTCTACTACTTTTGGGTTCGCCATAATGTGCGGAGTTTGGGTGACAAGTAATTCTTACGAGGTTTGTGCGTTTGGCTATTACGTTCATCAAAATGCACAGTAACTTCCATTGATCTAGGTCATCAGACAAATTACCTCGCAGTCTGAAGACAGTAGACTCGGGGACATCAGTGCACATGAAACTAAAGGAGTTAGGGTTGGAGCCGATTTTTGAACAGCAAGGTCGTGTGATCGTTGGGTCTGGTTGTATGCAAGTGATGACGGTCTAGTTTTGGTCGGTCTACTGGCGTTAGAGGTGTTTGAAACAGAGGAGACACTAAACATAGCATCCTTAGGGACATTTGCATCAAATTCTGCATATGTGACTAACGTCTTGAAGATTTGAACTCGACCAGAGACCCTTGGGTTGCAGATGCAATAAACGCCGGTTCGGCTGTCATATCCTTGTTAATGACACAAATTGTCAAGCCCGGCTGAATTTGATGGAGCACACGTTTCAGGTAATGTCTGACCTTCGTGTTCTTGTGTGTCGTTTGTCTCTCAGAACTAGGATCTGCTTTCGCCTGCGCTCCTCCAGAATTGAAGAAAATAACGGCAATGAGAACCTTGTCAAGTTTGGTACCAGCAGAGCAACGTTTGCAACATGGTTCCTATTTGAAGTCACAATGTTTTCCTTTTGCATACCCACTTATTGTTCAGCTTCTTCTGTTAACCGGTTGAAGTTATTGACTAGCAGCATTTTGCATTGAACAATGGATTGGTCGAACACAGAGTACAAAAGCTAAGCTCGTCTTAGTCTCTGTGTCGAATTCGTTGTGTTGTCGGGAACTATTTGCACATTTTGTGTGGTACCCGTTTGAAACAGTGTGAGCAAGGTGAACCAAAGTTTACTGATCGATTACATTCTGCGGACCCGCAGTTGCCCTTCGACTAGAGCTCTTTTTGATTCGCCTCGAATCGCTTTCTGCTACTCGGCATAGTGCTGCCACCTTACAGAGTAAGCTTGTGAACGTGCCATAATTTTCCGACTGGCCGGCTGCGCACCCTAGCCAGATGGATAGATATGTACACTTCGCTTTTTGGTCACCCACTGTCCTTTGGAGTGAGAGTAAGGTGATAGAACCAACCTGCCCGGACTTGAAACGGACGCACTGCGCGCTGGTTTCAGTTCACTCGTCGGTCCAAATGCTGCACGGTCAGATAACTGCCGGCATGAGTAGTAATCCTGTTTACAAGCAGGAGCATTACTCGTGACAGAGAAAAGCAGTTGACACAACAGCAGGGTAGCTCGATCGCGGTCGACCGATAAACTGGTTCACCAGATGCTGTCGGCTAGCTGACAACTCTCTTCCGATACCGGTAAGTCGATTTAGGTAATAAGGCGATAGAATACTTCCTACTCTTGGCGATCCACTGGATAAAGCTGGTATTTTCGAGTCAGATTGGTGAAATTTGGGCGGTGTGCTGAAATGAGTAGTCGGTCAGAAGATGATCAAAAAAGAGTTGCACGGTTTTCACAAAAACGGAAAGATATCCTTCCATTATTTTCATTTGACAGAAAGAGCACTCAAAAGCAATTGGATGGTAGATGACAATCCAAACTCTGTCAAGATTTCACGTAGAAAACGCACAACTTATCGCAGCTTCAATACAATTTCACTGCCCGATTTACAGTTACAGTATTATACAGAAGGTCTGGAAGTACCTCAAGGCGACTATTGAGTTTGTTCGAACTCATTTAGCGAATTGGTGTTTAAGTCTAGTGGATATCAACCTCCCAGAGGTCTGTGGAAGTCAACTTTTGTGCAATTAGGCGTCAGGAATATTCAGTGCCTTCTTTCTTGAGCTCACCCTACGAGTGAGGTTTCACTAGTTCGTAGACCTACACACTAGGAATATTAGCATCCAAGTACCGTTTACCTAAAATCTCACTTTCGTCAACTTCCTAGATTTACTAACTTACGTTTCGCACGCTACACCTCTAGGCCTCAACAATCATATACACACCTTTTCGACGTGCTCTTACTAGACACTATCAGACAATCGTCCAAATTTTTGGTGGGCGGGTTATAGTACGACGCGACTTAAGGCTTCAGTTCTGGACTGTGAGATGTCCTTGGCCGACTTTATCCAGTTATCATGAGATTAATTGAAGGCACAACGTACGGAGGTTTAAGATCATTGCGTCCCACTCGAGTGGAAAAGGGAAATAAGGATATTGTTTACATGGGTAGATTTTACGGGCAAACACCTACTGAAGAATCGGCCTAGATACAGGCGAACCTACCAAGCACCTACTTCAGCCAGCAGCTACCATAGCGAAAGGGAAGTTAGAAATAAATGTAATCAAAAGCTCACGACTGCTCGCCTTCAATGCGAGAAGGCTTTGATTGACTAGGCCGCAGATAATCACAAGAAGTTTTATGCCTACGTAAAGTGACACAGCGGTGCAAATCTGTCTTTACAAACGTTACTGCAGACAGACAGGACCAGTACGCATACCGACTATGATAATGCTTGTATACTTGGTAAACAAAATACTAGGTACTGCGCTCATGGGGCCTCTTTAACCCAGCTCATATTGGTTTCAAGAGTTCCAGATGATTCCTGATTAGCAGAGTTTAGAATATTAGAGACTCAGGTCTGCGGCCTGCGGCAAGGTGCAAACCCCACTAAAACTTCTGGCTCTGATTCAATTCATCCGAAGTTATTCGATGAACTGGCCGCTAAACCAAGTGATTCCCTCAAATGAGTCGTTTTAAAAGCACTTGACAGCTGCGCCTTACCTTCGGAATGGAGAGGTCCATAATCTGTCCGATTTTTAAGAGCCGTGACAATAATCTTCCTGCAAAACACCGGTCTGTCTGTTTAACAGGGCTGGTGGTAAAGTTGTTTGAAGAAATGGTAACGGATTCAGTGAAAAAGCAACGGAATAAATTATACCTTCTCAGCACCACGCAACGGATTTCGCAAAGGTTTTTGACTAATTTACTTTAGCTCGTGAAATCTCGGCCGATGTGGTAAGCAGTGGCTACGCTATAGGCATGCTATTCGTAAACATTTCGAAAGCTTTTGACACTGTTCCTCATATCAAACTCTCACTAAAGTTGTGGTCCTAAGTAGGATCTGGTATCAAACCTAAATCCGTGTTTACAATTTTTACTGGCGAGAACAGTGTGTACGCGTGGGGGCGTAGCATTCCCCTTAGGCAACCTGCTCCTAATGACGTTCCGCAGGTCTCAGTATTAGCGCCATTGCTTTTCGCGACTTACGTTAATGACTTGCTGGGGAGCTTGCAGTCCTGTCGCTAATGTCTGCTGACGTCCTTAAGCTCTGGAATATTGTGGGGATCCTGAGGAATCTGA
Source organism: Dicrocoelium dendriticum (assembly GCA_944474145.2). Taxonomy (NCBI): domain Eukaryota; kingdom Metazoa; phylum Platyhelminthes; class Trematoda; order Plagiorchiida; family Dicrocoeliidae; genus Dicrocoelium; species Dicrocoelium dendriticum. The sequence goes on along the minus strand of OX104064.1, from coordinate 73,922,965 downwards.
GGCCATTTAGAGTGCATTGGACAAACTCATGAAAAAATCCGCTTTTTGCTTGATGCTCATAAATCGGTCGGCTGCTTTTCCTCCAAAATATAGGTTGTTAAATGAAGGGAACAACGAATAATGATTTATTACGGGATAAAAACAAGTGCTTGACACGTCCCGTAGGATGGTTTGGGTGGATAGGATGATATCAACATGTATGTGAGTCATCTGCCGAGGGTCTACCGAGATCAATGTGTTAGGGTAACATAATAATCGAACGTAGTCAGCCAGAAATACAAGGGTACAGTGCTGGTTGAGGTAAGGCGTGAGAAAAACAAAATATGGTCGCTCATTCATGTGCTGTCTCCTGGGATCCACGTGACCCATAAATCCGCTAGAATGGCATGAGGTGTAGGGAGCTAACGGCAACAACCAATTGTTTTTCTGAAGATGTCCAAGGTAGAGGGGGATACAACAGAGTTAAGGAGAGGGTACCAGAGTTTGTAAATCCAAAGAGAAAATTTACAGCAATTATTTCCCTTCAGAAGTTTGAAAAGCGCGGAAAGAAGACTAACACTGGTAGATGCACTTCGTATTGCTTCTTCAGTACCAGCAACAATAACTGATTTGCTTGGAGATGGTTAACGGAATGAGTGACGGTTCGCACCTGTCATCGGCAGTCTTAAGCTGACAAATACTTGTTTCTGGACGCACAGAGCTAGTTTTATCTGGCTTGTAGCGACCGTTTCAGCATACCGAAGTAAGCGTGGATTAGCGTGACGCGACAAAAGTGTGAACCTTGAGGTCAGCTCTATTCGGTGACCTAAAACAAACCGGTGTTTACCAATCGAGAAAGCCGACTGCCTACGCGAGCATCAGGGTTAAGGGGGTAGGGAGTTTGGGTGATTTTGTGCTGGTCCCATGTCAGTAAATGTTTCTTTATTCAGGAACCCAGATTTCTATCAATTCTGCTTATGTAAATGCTTCCACAATCACACACGCATTGGTATACACAGTGTGAGTTGGCCCCGATAGGCTGAACTTCCTTCCTTGGAGGGACTAACAAAATTGGGGTTCAGTTGATTATAACAACTTGAGCAGCTCAGTAACGTCACTGCATTGCTGATATTAGTCGCTTGATCCGCTTTATCGTAGCAAAATCACCCCGGAAAGGCAACTCAATATAAATCTTCTTCTTGGCTACCTTGTGTACCAAGTCCTTTGGTCCTCGCAGTTGGATGTGGTTATCGCTAAATCTTCTATGGTAGCTGTTTGGTACCCGTGTTTGGTAATTAATGCTAGCCCATCGACCAACCAGTCGGTACAGCAAATTCGCCTGGCCCGACTAACTAGGGTATCCACAAGTGTCCGCTTGTGTTACGTCACGCTAATCCACGTTTCCTTCGGTATGCGGAGGCGATAGCAATAAGCCGAATAAAGCTCTGTTCAGAAACAATTATTTGTCAGCTTAAGACTGCCGATGATATAAGTGTGAACTTCCGTCACTCACTCCGCACCTATAGCACGTCTGGTCACACTCAATGTCAGCCATATCTGGGCAAATCAGTTATTGTTAAGGGTACTGAAGAGACAATACGAAATGTTTGCATCTACCAGTGTTCATCTCCTTTCCGTGCTTTCCAATGGAACAGTCATCCTGTCGACACTCTAGACCGCTGCATAGTTAGCTCAGTGTAAAACACTTACTTTGAGCTTAGTGTTATGGCTACATTTCAACAAGAGACAGCATACATGTTTGGGCCACGCAATATTTGGTACAATTATTTCCGATCGACTCGCAGCCTTTGGTAGCGTCCGCTAAAATCTCCCAGCAACTTCAGCCTTCGCTGATGTGGGTGATTGCTTAGGCCATTGACGTTCACTTTTGCCATTCGTTGTGGTGTTTCTAACGTCTCCAAGACTCGCTACAACCAAACTTGCCAAGCTTAGATGGCGTATTCAACGTGAGGTTGCATGTAAGAATTGTGCAAGATTTGGAAGATTGATGAGTCAAATCTTCCGAATTCTCTTTATAGCAGGCTGACATGCTTGCCGTCACTTTCCGCACCTACCTCAGACTACTTTTGATAGCTGAGGTCACCTGTACGAGCACACCAACGTCACGTTCCTGGGAGCTGGTCTGCGATCCGTGTGCGCCAAGTAAAAACGTGTGATTATGTCTATGGCGCAAGTGTACAGTGCGACAATTTTCTACATTGAACGGTAGAGAGTTCTGAACTGACAAGGTCGAAATCTTGTTAAGCTCTCACTGAAGCCGCTCATGGTCGTCCGGTGCTCTCATCATTCGCTATAGCTTGCTAGCACCCCGAAAAATAGGAAATCGGACGCACTTGATATCGCTAACTCTTTTATGAACACCAAGAATAGACGAGATCAAGCACCGAGCATTATCGTATACCACCCTGCACATAAGTCGCATCAGAGTGGGATTCCCGGACTCAACTCCAATCAATGTACGTGTAGAAACCTTTTATCCAACTCAAGATATGGTCGATAATGCCGTAATTCCGGAACTTGTAAACGTGAATTGGTAGGTCAAAACGATCAAACGCTGTTGAGAAGTCCATCTAGGTGACATCGAGTTCTGCTCCACCATCAACTGCTTCCGTCCGGCTGTTGCGTGCAACTAATAGGTTTGTAGAGCATGAAGGTTTTTGACGGAAGCCGTGTTGTTCTGAGGCTAATAAGTCGTCGTTTTCTAGTTACTGCATCAGCGCATCTGCCATGATTGATACCATAACTTTGGAGAGCACAAGAACCAACATTTATAGACGCTATTTGGTAGGTTTATTGCGGCTGCCTCCCTTATGGATAGGAGAGAGGAACCCTCGCTTCCATACTGGTGGAATTGGGTTTTCCTGTAGGTATTGATGATGGAAAACGGATCATTGTCTACTGCCTTCCCAGCCCTCGGTCGGATGTTGTCGTTTTCAGGAAAACTGTAGATACGCAGGAGCAGCAATTTCTTCAACAGAACTTCGTAGTGAACGCGATGCTAGATAATCCTGACGGTGAAGTAGTCAACACGAGGAGAGTATTTTGGCTGGTTACCTACTGGAAAGTATGGAACATTGAAGCCTTAGGAGATTGGCTGCTTCAATTGCTGACCGCGTGTACCCATCAGCAGTGGCTGGAGCTGGAATTCCACGCTTCTAGTCACGAAGGCCATTAACGCATTTGTATAAGAGTTTGCGGTTCATAAAGAATTGCTTCAGCAACCTGCTGATGCGTTAACTTATCCTCATGGATCAATTTCACCAGAAATGCCAGTGTGCCAGGTATGTAGTCCAGGTGATGGCACCCAGGCAGTAACGGTGAGTTTGCCATACCAAATTCCTAAGGGACATACCTTTACGTGTTCAGCTCCTCAGAAATGGCGTTTTGATTTTACGATGGAAGGAGTTCTGTTCCGATGGGTGCGCTGGCAGTGTGCTAAAGGTGTTTTTGAAATTACTTTTGTCACGCAGCAGGTTGATTTAAGAGTACTCCACCCTGATGACAGTAGAAAGAAGGTTACTTGTAGTAGGTTCCGTATGATGTGAGCTATTCGCCGTTCCTTCATAGTCGTAATGGCTGGTAAGTTCGTGATTTTATAATCCGTTTTTGTGCTATCCCACTTGAAATATCGTATCTAGGCTTGTCCGCCATGACTATCCTAGGCAAAATGGGCTTGTTGCGTATTTTACGAGTGGGTACTAGGTTGGTACATGGTCTACGGGGACAGGCGTATTCTGAACGTTTCCTAATTTGCGGTTTTCCTCAATGCAATACTAGAGACTTAGAGGGGACTTGAACCCCACTTACCGTATTTTGACAGGAATGATCGGCCCAGATTTGGATTAGTCATTTCTTCCCACTAAGTAACCTAGTCCCAGTGGTCACTCATTGAAGCTGTACGAACCGCGCTGTGATCTTATTAGAGTGGAGACTAGTTTGTCGTGCCGAAATGTAGAGCGCTGGGACTCGCTTCCAAATTATGTAGTGTGGAAAGTGAGGTTAAGGATTTTGATCTTGGGTGACAATATCTTTCCTTTCTCCTAACTGACTCATCTTCAGCTTTCATTTTCCTTTTTTTTGTTAGTTCTCAAATTTCTTGGTATTATAAATATTTAGCTACGTTTCTTTTCTTAACTCCAGGTTTTATTGCTTCATTTTCTTCATTCTATTAACAGGCCCAACAGGTAGCGCTAATGCAGGACGCCTGGGCAGTAATTGGTTGGTTAGCGAGTGTTTTTGATCCATCTACATTTAAAAGCCCTTCGTCAATTCCTCGTTCAATGACCCGCTGAAGAAGGAGCACTCACGAGATAATCCTATCGTTCCAGTCCTATTTGAGCTAGAACATACAAACCACCTACGATATAGCACAACGCCCCCTCTACTACCTCAAAATTTGCAAAACATACCGATGCCACTGTTGGCCCCGAGAGTCCCGACTGCTAACAACATGGCTGTTAGGGAGTTTGCTCTCTAACACCGCAGTTGGGCTAATCCAACTTACACTTAAACTAGGTCTATTTAAGCTGAGTAAATTTCATTCCACTTTACTCGGTTTGTTCTGGCTATCGGAATAATGTTCTATTAACTGGCCACGTTGCTTACGCTAATTGTTCTTATCTTCCGTAATTTGGTTGCGTTTGTAGCATTTTTAAATAACTTATGGACATATCTTATCTATCGCGGATTCGTTGCTAACCAACTTACTTCATATGGTAATTTAGGGAAGAGTTATGCCAACATACCTGTATGCATTAATGGATTTATTTTATTTCAGATTGTCGTTTAAAGTGAATGGCTGTTGCTTGATAGCCCCGGTGTGGCTGCGCTTGTTGTGTATGTTGACAAAGTGCCTACCTGTCTATTACCCACTACCTCATTCATACTGGCTCCAGGAGACAGTTGGTCGTTGCTGGAGGGGACGGGGTGCACGGTCCATGTGGCCGTGCTAGGCTCGAAGAATGGTTCCATGCATTCAGTGTGGGGCGGACTACGGTCCAGCCATCACCTTGTGTGCGCTTGATTCCCCATATACAGCGTGCTTGTGTTTGCCTGTGAAGGAGTGTGGGCCGGCTCCATTGATGAAACGTGGCACCCATCCACTTGCCTCCCGGTCTTATTCCTTCGGGTTTACACTGGATATGGGGTGTGTGGATGGCTCTGTGGGTGTTGCAGCGCAAGCCATCCATGGTCCCTTTGTAGGCGCAGGCTCCTGTGGATGGCCACGGTGACAGGCAAATGCGAAACCGGATGCCGCCAACCATGAGTAGGGGATCATTTGTACATTATTTATTGAGATCATCTCAATTTCTTTTAAGCCAGGCAGTTCTCCTCAAGCCATTTAGTAAGGACAAGTACCATTAAAGCAAGACGACCATCTCGTGCTTCGCAGAGTATGTAAAAGATTATCCGAATGACCATATGAAGCTACTGATGTGAAATCACAAACAAATGTATCACTCACCTATACTGGTGGAAAGACTTCTCCACATGCGTAGACACTTACTTGGGCCAGGTCTGCCGGTGTATACAAAACAATAAGCTAAAAATTCACAATGGCGCATATGTCAAGCAGTGGATTTGGTCTGGACGAGGCACCCACGAGGAAAAACTATTATTAATAATAGTAGCAAAAGTAGTAGTAAAAATCGTGAAGTTAAAAATTGGAAACTACTGTCTTGATGTGTTTTGATAGTCATCTCTGTAAAAAGAAAAAATCGCAATTCCTCAGCTCGAGTAACAAATATGTACTTTTTGAATTTTCGGCGATGAAGACGACGATGATGATTGTATAGAGTCACCTAAAAATAAAATTTAGTACTGAGGTGTAAATGGGACTGATAATTCGGATTATTGTAGGCTGAAACTCCCGGCACAAGTGACCCACGTAAGCTACCACTAATCAGGCGATCAAACTGCCGTTCATTTACGCCTAGTGCAGGCTCTCGGTACTTCACTTGTGTGACTTGTACGGTAATGCATCTAGCCTCATTATGAGAATTTTTAATGTAGTATATTGATTATGATACACGAAAACTAATACAGAGAATGATGTTTCTTCTATAACCTCTATCTTAATATCTTCATTTTAGTAGGAACTAAAACTGGTCGGTTGGGCATGTGTGTTCTGAGAAGATAATGCGAGCGATCATCGAACGGAAATGCTCACACAATCCAGACAATCCCGGCAAGATGATTGACAGTTCATGCTGCTTCCGTGTGTCTGAAAAATAATCAACCCTGCTCCGATCATACATGAAACTTTTGTCTGAGTTTGGACAGCACACTTTTAATCGCTTTTCGAATCTACCGACGCACTGACTGTGGGCAACCGAACGTCATGAATAAGTACAATAGCCTCATAACAGCTAAGGGATCTGTGGGCTTTTTAGTGTGCACTTGGATGCGTGACATTAACCAATGTTTGGCACTCCATGCCTTCTCTCATGTTCATTCGAAGGATAGTAGTTGTGAATCCGCGATGGAGTGTACGTGTCGATCCGCAGCCGCAATATCTGCACCAAGATTTGTTTATAGAGATCGGGTATTAGGACGAACGAACCAACTTTTATGCGCATCCGCCCACTGTGTGTCGGATGAATTCGCCGTGTCTGCAAAATCGGGCAGTTGTGTGCGGATAATGGGACTCCCTTATTCGATGATTTATGTTTTGATTGTCATTTCTGTCAGCGTCCCAATGACAGGAGGGCGACGGACGAAATTTCAGTCGTACAACGCCTAGTTCACGCGGTTCCGCGATAGTGAACTAGTTAACGCATTAAACCCAGTTTGTTCCTCTCGGTTTGCAACAACGAAAGCATTTTCATCATTGGATAACATACCAACCAAATTGATTGTGGAAAAACAATTGACTAATCTTAACTATGGCTTTCCGGAGAGGCTTAATTACTTACCAGTTAAACTAATATGCCACAATAACTAGCCTGTTACACAACCGGAACGAAATATATTAGAATATTTCCCTACTCGCTGGTTAAGTATTTTGGGTGCCAAATATGGTGTAGTAATTGCCACATTCGAGGGCTGCAAGCAGAGGTTTTAAAATAACAGCTACAATTAGTAAATATGCTTGCCAAGCTGAATATTTTTACCATAGTGGTGCCAACTCGTCAGATATACAGATGAGAAAATACAAAAGTATAGTAAATTCCCTATAGTTCTGTGGGATATTTAAGGCTAGACCAATGGTTAGAAGCAACTTGGTTCATCAAAGAATACGACAAACTGGTTATAATGGCCGAAAATTTGCTGTCAAGAAACTCGCTTTATCGAGGGAAACCTCACTAAGATCCACAAAATAGTTCGTATTGGTGAAACGATTTTACAGCTCGATGAACTTCGTATGGTATTCCGATAGCAACGTGATGCCTGCAACCCGAATACAAAACGCTACATGGGCGCCTGAAACCACCGGATGTGCATAACTTTGCTCTTTCCACCCCATGGGGCCTATTACCCCGACCAGGATCAAGATGACCCAGAGTCTGGAAAGCAGTCGACAAAAGTGAGAGCTACACACCGGTGTGTCAAGTTTCTTCTACCACACACAAAAGCAACAAGACGAATGCTACCGATGTTGTGTAGCAGACTATTGCTAATAGCCATCAGAGTTCTTATCACAGAGATATAGCTGGTAACACTAATGTATTCTGACCCTGTTCTACATTGATATTCTTGGAAAAGCAGTACATTCATCTGGGGTAAGACAGCTGGTTAAGCATGCATAATTAGCTCCATATGTTCCCTATTCTGTGTTCCGGCTGACAGCCATTAGGACACGGGATAACTGATCATGGAACTTTATGCGCTGGGATTGAAATAAACTTTCAGTTATGTCGAGTTCTTTCAATGATATGGAGTTAGTCATGATGTCAGCAGCCTGTCTCCGCAACAGATCATGTGCATTTCGCGTACCTCGATACTGACAGTGGAATGAACGTCAGAAGACGATGAGCAGGTTACAAGAATACTAAAGGAAACGGAAGCGGATCAGTGTCCTACGTGTTATTCGACTATCCTGGGCACTTTGATTTTACTGGCGTATTGGGGCAATTATCTTGAGACAGTTGAAATGAGATCGCGATTAATCAAATGCACCTTACACTGGGCTCATAAGTTGTTGACTCAAGATAACTTGGGTGCATAGCAATTAGATTCCAAGCCGCATAGATAAGCTACCAATCCGGAACAGCAGCAGACGCGCTTTTCGCGCTAATGGGCTCGTCAGCGGTGCGCATCCATCGGTCCCCTACTAGGGATCGAACCCAGGATTGCTTGATGCTAACACCAACTAGCCAGCAGCTTACGCCACTGAGCCATGGGGGAGAACAGCCGACCATTACGAATTGAAACCTAACTGCCATATAGCCCTACCCATCCTCCACTGCCGTGCACGTTACTGCCTGTGCAGAGGACAGTGGTTGGACGTCGCGTTCAGGACTTCCCTTGCCAGCGCCGTGAATGAACACAACAATTTTAAATAATGGCAGGGCTTGGAATTTTGATAAGAATGAGTAGACGGATTTCGGTATTATTCAGTTTGATTCGTTGTAATGGTTTCAATTTAATAATGGTTTCAATTCGTAATAGTCGGCTGTCGTCCCCCATGGTTCATTGGCATAAGCTGCTGGCTAGTTGGCGCTAGCATCTAGCAGTCATGGGTTCGATTCCTAGTGGGGGGCCGGTGGATGCGCACCACTGACAGCCCCAATAGCGCGAAACGCGCGTATGCTGCTTTTCCGGATTGGTAGCTTACCTATGCGGCTTGGTATCTAATTGCGATGAACCAAATTGAATCATACCGAAATCCGTCGACTCATTCGTAATCAAGATATCTTTGTCTACGACGGGCAAGCACGGGACAGATTAAATAAAAGACAAATGTGTACATTCCTGTATCTAGTGCTCATTTACTCGTATATGCCTATTCCACTCCTATTTCAGAGCCTCAACTGAGGAATATTACTTTGCTATTGACCCACACTTTCGCGTGAAAACAATGGAGATGCATAACGATGATTGTCCGAATCTTCACTTTTCTTTGTTTTGCGCCTGGACAAATGGTATGTTCTTTCGTGTGAATTAGAGTAAGTTTATCACAAGTTTGGTGGGCTGTAGTCTTGAGGTATCAGCGACATCTCATCTAATAATCCTCTTGTCGGTATTGCCAAAGTTGACGGAAGCCATGTCCCCTAGTGTTCAGTTGACAGATTGAAATTACGTAACATCCCAGCAAAGGAGTAGCACAACTTCCATCGACAGCGTGAAAAGATTACCGATCTCCTGGCAGTACAAGTCAACTAAGCAAACCAAATAATGATGAGGCTGACAAGGAATTGGTTTGTTTGAATTTATAAGCTCTCAGACGCACATAGCTCACTCGTATTGCAGATAAAATTGTGACAACCATGGTCGTTGTTGTAACGTTATGGATTCACCTGTTCCCACATTCCCCTTAATCCTCTTAGATAGTACTACGATTTCTGGATAATTCACTTATCACAAAATTGTGTCCGTTGTCCAGCGCACGTGTTCATGCCAATCAGATGCACGGGACACGCGCTGTCGTGCGTCTCACCCATAACATACACGCCAATAACTATACCGGGGACACGGTCCCAAGCATGCGTCTTCAGCGTGGAGATGAATACAGTATCAGTCCCGCGCACTTTGCCGCCCACATTGATCGGATAAATCTGTCGCATGTCTGATTAGTTTGTCAATAATCATCATGTGATGAATTATCAACCCAACGGATAATGAGGTTACACCGCATCTCACAGGAAACAATCGATGTATTTCTGCCAGGGACTCCTTTGCTATAGAATGGTTTGGGCCGGGGCATCCTATGACTATGAAGACATTGGCAGTGGTGTATCGTTGGCGCGGAGCATGAGGGTTGGGCTGCTATTACAACCATCTAATTCGATTCAATAAATTACACTGATAGACTGTTGGTGTTGCCTACGACCTTGAGGTGGTGCAATAGTTTAGTTCAGAACTAATACAATTTAAAAGAAAGTTCTACTTATCCAGTATCTTCTTACACTCAGAATCCGGTATTATGCTGCAATTGTCAAGTGGAGTTACCTTTTGATGCACAATACACTTTATGGGAAAAATAATTCACTCAGAAATTTGACGTCACACTGTTTGTATTTTCAAACTAATAGCGAGTTTGTCGGTAAAGTAGACAAACATGCACGCGATACTATTGAACCGGCGTCTTTCGAAACGAACAGTGAGGCTTCCATATGACGTCCTCACCCATGCTTTACATTCAGTCTAACCACAACTTCCTCATTCATTAACATTAATTTTACGTTTAATCTTGAGTGTTTCCAGAGGGTGTCAGCACTTGAACACACGAGAGCGGATTAATTCACATTGCCAATTTATCCAATGTCTATGGACGGCAAAGCGGCGTTTCACCGTAATTGGTAGATTACAAAATTATCGCAAGCGAGTGATATGGAGTTCTGTGAAATTACGCAAAAGCAAGTAACCGAAATTGCGAATACTTTCACATATTTCAGTGATTGATGCCTTGGCTATCCTCCGTTTTCGTACCCAGACGAACACAACGCTTTGGGGAATGTGTTATCCCCTTGTGTATTTCTTAGTTGTTTGAATACACTGCATATCCTGTCTTGACATTTGTTTAATGTCCAACTGTTTAATAACTTGTTTATCAAAAGCCGCTCCGTAAATCAGTCCACTGACTGAGCAAGAAAAATTGATGACTGAACAATGCCCCATGAATACGGGTTAACGAGCACTGCTTTACAAGTCCCGTTGAGTGGATTGGTGGGGTTAACGAAAAATAAAAAAATAGTTACTTCTTGAAGTATGAAAAGAAGGACCTCATATCTGTTATGCTGTAGTCCTACCATCCGCGTAATTTCACAGAAGAGCAAATAAATTTAAGGTCTATTCAGAGAGTAGGACGGAGACATAGTGATAAGTAACAAAGTGTAAGTGGATGAGTGTGTCATTCACCCGTCTTTTGAATATTGCTAATTACGATGCAGCGACGACCGATTTGGGGAGAGCGTTTCACGGATGACACAAGTGAACAGAAAGAAAAGCCTGCGGCACCCCAGACGGCCATACTATTTTGCGAGTTTCCATGCATGACATTGCACGTTCGCATTGCTGCTGAGTTGTTGTCAAGTGTGGCACACATGATTGAAGGGTCAAGTTTGGACTGCACGTTGTGTGATTGGATTGCGACACGCAATCTTAATGTAATGGACTGTGGTGGTTGTGCACTGTTTTCGGGTGGGCAATACCCAATTTCCATCTGCTTAAAGTACGGTCTCAGCGATCGCAGGGACTAAGGTTCATTTCAATGTGCATCACTGTCCATTACATTGAGGTTGCGTGTAGCAATCCAAGCACACAACGTGTAATCCAAACTTGACCCTCCAATTAGTCATTTACCGTTGTGACAAAAAGCGTTGCCCATCTTGACCCGGTAGCCAAAGGGGTAGTAGTGCTGGCTGCTATTCCAATGGTCGTGGGTTCAAATCCTGCTGTCTCCAGCTGATGAGATGAAATTACATCGAAACGCGTCATGGCTGTGCAGTGTTTTCGGGTGGGCAACACCCATTTCCATCTGTGGCACACATGATTTGGATTGCGTACAATCAAGCATACCGTTATCAGCTGGCCTCGTAATCGGCCCTATCGTCTACTGAATCTCCCTGACAATTCCGTCCTTGGCCCGTATGGGAGATTGCGCATTCCAATGACGTCTTCGGATGCCCGAACTTGTGGTTGCTCCAGTTAATTAAGGTCGCGTTTCAGTCATGGATGCCAGGCTTGAATTGCGTATTCCGTATGGGAATGAACACTGACCGTCTGTCGGATATCTATTTGTCTGTCGCAACAGACCGACCTATTGGTTACCAGCTTTCGAGGCTTTTTCGGATTGTCTGGATTAATCTTTCTTCCTGAACCAGGATATCCAAATCACGTTTGACCGAATTTTACTGCAGTACTTGCGTCCCGAGCATTTATGAGTGGTTGCTCCGGTGTCGTATGGAAAGCACCTTGTATTTACTCAACTTGAAATGCAATAAATTTGGACCGACAGTTGATACACTGTGTCCAGGTCAGTATGAAGCAGATGCCGGTGGACGTACAGCTCCATCCTGTGCCAAATGGTATTGTTATATGCAAACGGTAGAAAACTCGAAACGATTACTTGTGCTAGGTCGTTAATATATAGAAGAACAACCGTGGCTTTAGACTAAGGCCTGAGGCACACAGCACTCCAATTGTCTGTGGTCAGATAAAGAGCTCTGGTCTTTAGGAATCACCGTCGAAAGAGAAAGTTGGCGATCCAGCTCATGAGTGGGTCACCGATGCCGTGCTACTGGGGCTTGCAAAAGAGTATCCGATGATCTAGATCAGATGTCACCAACTTACGGCTCGCGAATGACATTGATTTTGCACACATAACAAATTCACGTGCCTATCCTAGCCCTGTGTTTAGGACCTTCGCACTAATGCACTTTCGGTCAAGTCGTTGCATGACCCCATTCTGTTTGAACGTGTTCATGCATTATCACCGCAGCATCGCAGTTTTGTTTAGCCCCTTCATGTTGTCCATCCGCTTTAGTAGTATATGCGATACTCTGCGTGCAGCCAATTGAACGGGACCGCTCACAGCGCAACACCGCACTTCCCACTGTAAGCTAGATTGCGTTTCGCATGCCCCAATCCATTCTCCTGCTTGCACGTTTGTGTGCGTTTGACCAACGCAGACGTATTTTTCATGCACATGCACCGTGGCGCTAAATGGATCCATGTGGCATAGACAAGCCAGATTGTGGCTTAGTAAAGTGCACGAAAGCCTCTTGTGTAGATGAGCATATCAAGTCCTCGTGATAATTTTCGAACCCGTGAGTAGTGAAACCTCGTAAAAGACAATGGGAGGATGCCGCAGGCGCTTCAACACAGGTCAACAATCCGCTTACTGTCGAGATGGCGAAATGTGCGAAGTGCCTGTGATAAATCAGGTGGGCGGAAAAGTCGTTGGGCGATTTCGGTGTCTCTGCGGAACGTCCGGTTTCTACTCCCTGAACCGCAGTAGGAAAACGATGTCGCAACTGCTCATTTCAGTCTACCGTATTCATATATTTTGCAACGGCCATTGGTTGATATATGTATTGTATGCATGTTTGGTGAGCCGTAAATTCACCAGCAGTCGTTAGTTCTATTATTTACTGGTGTTCTAGTTGGATACTAATTACGTTTCCAATTCAGTGTCTCAGCTCAGGTGAACTGCACCGCTTCTTATAGCTACTAAAAGGAGGAAAGTGGATGCAGAATGTCACGCATTCAACGACGAATGAGGAGTGAAATCCTTCTTCGTAGAGATGAAGGACAAGAAATGCAGCTGTGTCATTTACGGCGAGAAGTATAGCAGTTTTGAAAGAGTACAATCTTCGGCGTAAATATGAAATAAAACAACTATTATTATACTCCAAATATTCGGGAAAGCAACGTTCCGAGAGATATGAGTTCATGAACACTGATATTTAAACAAAGAATTTGCTTCACGAGAAAGTTTACTAAAATGATGCTGCCACTGGTACAAGTTACAAAATAGTTTATAGGATGGTTGAACGAGGAAAACAGTATAATGATGGTAACTTGCTAAGAGTGCATAATGGAAGAAGTGCATAACTTGTGTCCTGAGAATGCCGACATTTTTCCACTATCAGTCTTTCGGCAAGTTCTGTTGTGCGGAGAACGGAAGAAATTGCACGAATGTACTGCTGCAGATACGCCAGAAAACTAAAGACTTTTTGTGGTTTTCTCTGGCACTGGATGAGTCTACTGATCAGTTGAGTACGTAACAACTTCCCGTTTTCTTTAGTAGTGTCAATTCGAGCTTTCAAATAACGGAGGAGTTGGAGTCGGTCTGCAGTATGCAAGGAACGACAAACGGAAAGAACATTTTTATGGAAGTGCACGAAAGTTTGCAAGATTATATCCTTCCGTGGAATCGGCTTCGAGGTGTGACAGTTATTGAAGGGAAAACATGGCTGAAGTAGGGAAGGGCCTGGTAGGGCAGATCAGGACTCAGTTGGAAGGTTTGGAAACTCCAACCGATCTGTTCATTCATTAGATCCTACATCAACACGCCCTGTGGAAAAGACTTAGATATGACTTGTGTGAAGGCAACAGAAAAAGCAGGATGTGTATCGATACTCTATTCAGAGGTACACACAGATAGCACACAGTATATCCATTATGACCGCTGTTTTTACACAACCAATGTGAAGTGAGTTGCTGTGTTTCAGACAGCTAAGGAAATATGAGTTAGGAGAGACATTGTGATGAATCAGCCACAAAAACCACCCTTCTTTTGAGGAGCAGCTTCACGCGAGCTGGTATCGGTCGACAGGCTTCGAGCGTCTGCTGGACCAGGGAGGCTGACTTCGAGCTACCGGCCATTCGGTTCGTGCCCACATAAAAGTTTAGACTGTGTAGCTGGTCCATATGCCATGCGTAACCGATGTGCGTTAGCAATTAGGCCAGTTTTCAATCGATAGGTACCTGGACCTAGTCTCTGGGCGATTCACAACTGTGCGGTTAGAGCTGGAAGACCTTTAAGCCTAGACTGTTCTTTAACGCGAAGGTATGCTCTAGGCTGCATTGGAGTTGATGTGGCTTAGAAATTTTTGTAATGTGCTATGCGATTTGAAACTACTGCACGTCCCGCAGATGACAGCTTTCGTGCTGCACTTATTTTGGTGCATAAGGGCCTTCCTAACATTAGCTTTGCTGGCGTTCTTGCGAAATCCCTGTGATCACAAGTTCTGTAAGAAAAGACATCAGCTAAGACAGCATTTCCCCAATCTGACCCTCCTAATTGGACGGTTTGCATGGCTTCCCTGAGGGTGGGTTTAGATGTTCGACCATGTCATTGGCTGCAGGATTGTAAGGTGCAGTTTTGGAATGTTTTCTCTTATGGCACTGGGGAAAAATTGCGAAGTTGTGATTACAACATTTTGGTCCCCTGTCCGTGACATTTTCTTCCGGTAATCTAGAACAACTGAACAAGTATTTAAACCAGCGTAACACAACCGCAAAATGGAACAATTGAACAACGATTTGATGCGGCTAGAAAGCTACTACTTAACAGGTCCCGTAGGAAGGGTCATGGTGAAACTTCAAAATATAAAGAAATTATTGGCAAAATTGCGTTTACACCAGTGTTCTCACTGAAGTATACGTAGTATAGGCTATAAATCCGAGGTAAATCCATAAGAAGTGACGGAAACTAGGATGTTGGTAAAAATCATGTCTCCTGCTGGTATACATATGGAGGAGGTGGAAAACCTGGAAAGCAATCTGGAGTTTGGCCGCTAGTGAATTCGCTTAGAGACACTTGTGTTTATCCATTGGGTAATGGGTCATGTACGATGGTGCAAAGAAATAACTGCACGGTCAACTGAGACTTTGAACTTTGCCGGCGTGGGAGCACATATGACAGATTCCGGTAGGGCATTCCACGTGCGGCACACGCGTACGGAAAAGAAATTCCGATGGCTTTGCGAGCGATTTTGCTGCTCTGCTAATTTGAGATGCTGGTCTTTCAAATTGATGTTGTGACTGAGCTTAAGCAGTAAGTAGCGACACGTGTGGTTGGGATCTCTCCAAAAGTGAGGGCCCCGAGCAATCGCCGTTACTGTCTGCTAAAGACCCCGAGCACTTGTAGCCAACTAACTATATGTGAGCAATTTGAAGCGGTAGGTTCCTTGTAAGGGGTTGAAAAACACGGTAATTGGACCAAAACATATGGTGCGTGCATATTGCATTGCTTTTATAGTAGGAATAACCTTAGACCATATATGTATGTATTTCGTGCATAGAGCATGCGCATGAAGAATTAACTGTGTAAGGGGCTTATTAGGCGGCCTACGGCTAACATAGATTTATCGGTACTGCGTGTCTTCGAAGTAAAAGGTGACGTGTCCAGCACGAAAGATTGATAACTGTTATCGTACGCTCACTATATTGGACAACGAATAATCAGCGTCTTAAGATACTTCGCGCACATAATCAACAGTAAGCGTAACCGGTTAGTGGAAAATGATTCCGCATTCAAGAGACACTTGTCGTTGTCATATAGGTTTATACTATCCAGGTCATTGCCAAACTGGAAACAACTCGTACGACTAAAAGAACCGCTATTTTTTTCTCTCAGCTACAAAAGGATCATCCGTGCTTGTTGGGTACATCTAAGCAAGGGTGCTTTTTTGCAGACTCAAGCTGAGCGGATCCACTCCTGTGTGTTTTCTACAAATTCAATGATCTGGGATTAGTGCCGCTCGGTTTCTTCCGATGACTAAAAGTGTCACAAGCTATCAGAAGACAAAGAAGAAACGTTTCAATGTGCAGATATCGAAAACGGATATGTCCCCGACCATCTTGAATTGCACGAAGTTGCTCACACCTTTGAGTATGTCGTCCTTTTCCTGGATTTATTCGGCCTTGTACAGAGCCGTTAACGGCTTTTATTGCAACTAAGTTTTTCTATGTAGCTATAAAGTAGGCGTCACCCACTGGTAAAACCGCAAACTACAACGAGTTCTGACCCACAGGAATCCGTTTGTAAACACATATTTTGACTATATCGATACTATCAGCATCGTGGTCGATATATGTCAAGTGCAGGCTTTTCCTTCAAAAATTTCAAAAACAAGCAAAAATCGTTGTATCAGGATGAATTCAGGTATTTTGTTTGTTCTTGTCAGCTGTTTACACACATTCATGCAATTATTGCGTGACCTACAGAAGGAAAGCAACGTACAAGGTCATTCAGTTCAAAGGAGAACGGGCAATAACCTCGCAAAAATACTTTGAGACTGGCAGAAAGTTCAGGAGATCGAATTCGTGCAAGCAGTGAAAAGGTTAATCTCCAAGTGGGACCGTAATAGAGCACGCACAGCAATGTTTACGATTATGACACCTCAAGCCGTAGGTGCGATAACCTGCCTGTGTTTACTGGGATTACGATCATTTGGCTCCTCCTCGCTGTCATTGGCCAGCGAAGATTTTGTCGGTTTGCCATACGTTGCCTCTAACTGTCAATAATTGATCTACAAATTCGGCCAATACAATCCGATAACAAAGGCAGGCTCTTGACCGCAATTAGCTAGTGTGTAGCCTTATCGGTCGCGCAGGCATTGCGGTTTATGTGGGTGCAACATAGTGCACCGTTCTACTTTAATTGTTGGGTGTAATGAGTCTCGTGCATTCATTAATGGATTGTAGCAATTTTAGCTGTCTTTTAATCGAACGTTGCGTCAAAAAACATAGTTCAAAAGGGTAACCGGGTTTGTGTAACTTCCGTGGTAGGAAGAAATCTCGTACTACCAGCCCTGCGGCTGCTGGAGACAGGAAGGTAACTAAAAGTCCAGCTACCTGAGTGATCTCTTGGCAATACTTCTCAGGACATTACAGTAATAATAGAAAGAAACGGTCGAAACACTGTACCTTTGGCTGCTGGATTAAAGTCTTTTATTGTTGTTGTTTGAACGAGCTCAGTAAATTGGATACATGAGTAAGTCGATTCATCGGCACAGGTTTCTCAGCCCTAAGTTACGCCGCCCCTGCCCGACATTGAGGAATTACCGCGGGACGTAGACAACAAGAGGGCTTGTGCGAGTGTGTTCTGTTCGCATAATTCTGGGGGATCAGCCTATTATTTATTGCCTCCGTTGTTTTCAAAAAGCCCTCAGGGAGCCCTTTAGGACAACACAGCAGCACGGAGTAGAGAACGCTAATTCATCTACCATTAGCTTAGAAGCCAATGTGCTGTTGACGCTTTTAGACATGCCTCTGTGTAGAGACGGCAAGCAGTGCTATGCTAGCCGTTTTAATAAACATTTGATGGTGTGAAACAAGCATTTTCATTTCCGATCCCATCAGAAAATCAGAAGACTTAGCTTAAGAGAAGAAGATGAAAATTCGTGCATTATTATCAATCACAAAAACCTGTAACATTGTAGCAAAGGCAACTTAAGGTCATGCACAGCAAATGGCATGGGCCTATAGTGTATCGGAAAACAGGTTCATTCCGTATTTTGCAACACTGAATATTTCCGATGTTTTACCCATCAAAACGTCCACTTGTTTTACTGACGGCAATTCCCTTGACACAAGTGGTCTTCGTGAGTATATTGCAACACCGTTTCTTGCTCTGGTTGATTCGTTTCCTACTATGTAGCCTGCACAATAAACGTTGGGATCAATCGCCTCCAACTTATATACTGTCCCCTATTTAACACGCCCCTTACGTGTCGTTGATTACCGAATAATATCCCAGGCGCCAACCAACAATTGGTGACCTCGGTCCATAAGGTGCGGTCAGCCATTTTGAATTTTCAATCTGGTGAGCTCATTCCAGTGACTTTGTGATTTATTACCTGTGATCATATCGTTTTCATGCCTACAACATTACGATTCGCTTTTTGCAATGGATTATCTAAAGGATGAGTCATCTCCATTCACCGTTAGCGCCGTAAAGCCTGTCATGGTCAACACAGTTGCGGTAGCCCCTCCACGTTTTTGGGAGAATTAGGCTTCGTTATGGACTTTGCAAACAGAATTAATATGTTCGATTTATAGGGTTTCTTCTATGTTCGCCATGAATAATCAGCAAATATCTCTCCTACCTCAGAGTATATCCTTGCAGGTGAGAAACATCACAAATTGCCCCCGTTGTAATGAAGTACAAGGCACTTAACTGGTTATTCTTCATCGAATCACGCTTTCTGACAAGGTCCCTCTACAGCAACTAATTAATGGTCCGCAACTAGAGGATAGAATGCCCTCAGCCTTGTTGCGCGAAATGTAACAGCGCATTAGCACGTTCAACATGAATGTAGAGATTCTCCGCGAGCTGTGGATGCAATGCCTTGCTGAAAGCACTCAGGCTATCCTTGCAGTAGCAAATGACCTGCGATGCACAGAAATTACAGATCAAGCATACCACGTCATCGAACGGCACCAACCAGAGACTGAAACCAAAAGCACCTAAATAGCTTTGTGCTGACAAAACCTACCGACACCCGCGACTAGTAGCCATCGGCAATATACGCATTAACATCGCAACTAACGTCGCTTCGGAACCAGATCGAGGAACTGATTTTAAATCGTAAGCACCGCAGCCACTCTTAATCATCACGCGGTCGCAGCAAACCTGATGCCCTACGTTAGTGCTTCTACCACTCGCGTTTCACTAATAAAGCCCGTAAGTGTGTACAACCGTATCGCTACTCCGCTACAGATGACCCGCCAAGCCGGTCTGTAATGACCACAAACGACGCCGGCAAAACTCAAAGTCCTCTCGTCTACATGGGGATCATGATTCCGAAACCCAGTTAATAGTTGATACCGGGGCGGAAGTCAGCGCCATTCCTCCATGCGCGTCAGCCAAGCGCTTCATTGTCGACAAGCGTAAGTGCCGCCAATGACACACCAATAGCCATCTACGGTCCTCGGTCGCTTACCCTGGACCAAGGACCTTGGCGCACGTTCCGCTGAGTGTTTACCGTCGCTGCGGTCCTCTTTGCCATCATCGGCATTGACTTGCTCAGAAATTTCGACCACTTGGTCGATGCAAAACGCCAGATGATAGTCGATACTACAACGAAACTCAGTGTACGTAGCAACACCACCGATATCACATCTATAACACCGATCTACGCCTTTCCCCAGACCTCGCCAGACTACGCCAACCTCTTTTCCCAGTATTTCAAACTAGTTCAGCTAATGAACGCAGCTCTGCACGTGGCATCCGAAATCACGCATCACATATAGATTAATGGCCCACCCGTCTCATGCCGTCCGCGCCGATTATCGCCAGAGCAAATTAAGGTAGCTAAGACGGAGGTTGAGCACATGCTCGAATTTGAATTAATCCGCCTTTCTGACAGCCTTTGGTCCGCTCCCCTGCAGATGGTCCCCAAAAGATTAGGTGACTGGCGCCCTTGCGGTGATTACCGCGCACTCAAACGCTTAAGCGTCCCAGATGGGTACCCATCCCACATATGCATGACCTTACCGCATACCTCACAGGTAAGACGATCTGCAGCAGGATTCATCTGGTTCACGCCTATCACCAGATACCTGTAGAAGAAAATGACAATCCTAAAACTGACGTCATCACTACTGTTGGCTTGTTTGACTTTAAAAGAAGGCCATTTGGACTGTACAACGTCGCACAAACCTTCCAACGCTTCATCCACCATGACTCTCGATACCTAGACTTCGCTTATTCCTACCAAGATGATATTTTATTAGCCAGTACATCGGAACAAGCGCAACTGGGCCACCTTCGAATTCTCATCAGGCGCTTAACCCAAACCGGTGACACAATCAACCCGAATAGGAGCGAACTCGGCAAATGAACGGTAGAATTCCCAGGCATCCTCGTTTCATTGTCTGGTATCGGAGTCCTTCCTGATAAGATCCAGGCGATCAAGGACTTCCCAGCACCAAATTCAATCAAGCATTTCCGTCGATTTTGTGGTTTGTTCAACTATTATCTACGGTCCATACCGCGCTGCACTCAGCTCATGCAGCCTCTGACTGATCTAATCAAGCAATTAAGGTAACTACGTTTTCCCGGACACAGCGAAGACAGCGTTCACTGAGTTCAAAGATACTATCTCCAACATAGCCCACCTGGCTCATTCCGAATCGACTGCAACCCTTTTCATTATGAATGAAACCTCAGATGTCGCGGTAGGAGCCGCCCTCCAACAACACGTTGGTGGGCAATGGCAAGCAGTTGGATTCTTCTCCCAAAGCCTGCAGCCAGCGGAAACCCGCTACGGCAGGGTTGACAAAGTACTGCTCGCTAACTACCTAACTATTCGTAACTTCCGGCACACAAACACACAAAGCCCGCCCTTTCACGGCCTACAGTGATCACTAGCACTTCATCTTCGCCTTTTAACTCTACTTGCGACAGATATTCACCACACGAAACAAGACACAAAGACTTTGTCACACAATTCACTGCTGACATTCATCATGTCTCTGGTGTCGATAATACCGTCGCCGACGCTCTCTCACGCGTTAGACTCACTCTCCAGTTTTACCTGCCGTCGACTCTACTGCCATGCCAACCGCTCAGGCTCAAGCTGAATACATACTACGTAGACTGCAGTCCACTTCGCTGCATGTGGTACATGTTCCTCTCCAAATCAAGGAAGAAAATATCCCCTCTGACACTTCCACAAGTTGTCCTAGATCCCTGTCGTCGTCACCTTCAGGCGCACAGTCTTTCACCCACTGCACTCACTATCCCATCCCGGTACCCGTACATCTCTAAAACTGGTCACCGAACGTTTCGCTTGGATACGCATAAACA
This sequence comes from Dicrocoelium dendriticum, assembly GCA_944474145.2. NCBI lineage: Eukaryota > Metazoa > Platyhelminthes > Trematoda > Plagiorchiida > Dicrocoeliidae > Dicrocoelium > Dicrocoelium dendriticum. The sequence continues at coordinate 73,901,541 of OX104064.1, read as the reverse complement.
AAGAGCTTTCCACCTGAGCTCGCGCCTGCCATCAATGCCAGCGCTCCAAAATACATCGTCACACTCCCAGTACTCTTGGTTCCTTTCGCACCCGGACCCTCGGTTCTCGCATGTACACGTAGACCTGGTAGATCCCTTGACTTCTTCAAAGGGTTCTTGTACATCATTACATGTGTAGACCGTTCCACCAGATGACCAGAAACCATTCCCGTAACAAACTGCACAGCTGAGACTTTTATCCGGGCCTTCTTAGATCGGTGGGTCTCGCACGACAAGTGCCCATCCACCATTACAACTGAGCGAGGGAAGCCCGTCGAATCTTCACAATTCCATACATACTGTAACGTTTTAGGCTGCCGCCGCATTCATACCACAGCGTATTACCCAGCAGACAACGGTTCAGTTGAACACTTCCATAGACGTCTAAAAGCTTCGCTCTGCGCCTTCACCATCCCTAGCTCGAGCGAAGACAATTCGCTCGTACTCTTAGGCATTCGCAGCAGCATCAAAGCTGACTTGCAATTCGCACCAGCAAAGCTGGTTTATGGCACAACGCTAATGTCGCCAGGAGAATTGGTCTCGCACTCCGCATCGTCGCGTATGCCTCCGCCTAACTTTACGTCCTCCCTAGCTCAACGCATGCGTTCACTACGCCCGACTCCGCCTCATGAGCAGACTAGAGATGTGCAACTACAGAGCAGACTTTCTACCTGCACTCACGTCTACCTCCGCACCGACGCAGTGCAGCGCTTTCTCAACCCCCCCATAAACTGGCCCTTTCAGTGTCCTGCAACAGAGTCCAAAACCTTTCGTTTTAGACCAGAATAGTCACCGAACAACGGTGTGCGTCGACCACCTCAAAGTCGCTTTCTTTGATGCACCAATTGCAACCCATCCTGATGCTTTTACACAAGCACGCACACCTGCGGTGACTTTCCAAGCACTAGATACCCGAAACCCATCGTTCCCCGTGTCCTTGAACCTACACCGCCTCAAACCTAGGCAACCGACCGACGCGGTAGACAGGTCAAACGTCCGGTCTGTAATACAGATTTTGTAAACGTGTGCTACTTCCATTAACATGTCTATTTTGCCTTTAGTGGTAATCGTGCGTCTCGTATACAGACCGTTTGCAGTATCGACGAAATCATAAAACTTTCTGAAAACCTTAGAAGCGGATTTGCATTAATCATGCATGGCTTGCTCCTTCTCCGGCGCCAAACCACTTTCTCAACCAATATCCACCCGTTTCACTTTTACCTTCCAGCAACTCAACTGCCAAAACTGCTAAAGCAGCCCTCGAGTGACTCGCCAGCCGGCCTAAGGCCCGCTTACTGACCCAAAGATTAGTCAGTAGCGCTCTACCGCGGACGGCCGAGAGCCCATTGGTCCCCAAAAACCTGACTAGGCGTTTCCGACGAAGACCCCCGGATTTCTTCGTGGGAGGAGGACCGTCTACTGGAGTGCAGTGGCTTGAGTGACACTTCCCAATCGCACCGTCGGGTCTGCAGAGGAAGGAATGTCCAGTTGGCCTTCTTCTGGACTAGCCGGTTTTCCTTGCATTCCGACCAGCGAGGCCCGAAGGACCCCAGATAATGTACTCTGGTCCACACAATCATCCTATATGATTAATAACTAAAGCCCGAACCCAGCAAACTCTGTTACACTCACCAGCTTGGAAGCCTGTGTTCAAGCCCATGCAACCATTTGCTCCCATCCTCATCTTTCTTTTCCCTCACTAACAGCTCCTTTGAAGGCTTCCATCATTCAGCCTTTCTGGGGGAGGCCCTTGTAATGTACCGGAAAACACGCTGTTTCAGTATGTTGCAACATTGCGTATTTCCGTTGTTCTACCCATCAAAACGTTCACTTGTTTACGGACGGCACATCGGTTGACACAAATTGTTTTGGTGAGTACCTTGCACAGCCGTAGCTTGAGCTGGTTGATTCACTTCTTATTTTGTTACCTGCACAATACACGTTGAATCTTCTATACTGTCCCCTACTTGACACGTATCTGCCGTGTTGTTGATCACCAAGTAGTATCCCAAGCGCCACCCAACGGGCCCCACAGTACGCCTAGAGCCTGTTTTAGCTTTTTTGAATGCATAACGGTGGTTGTTCGCGATCGATAACGGTAGTCTCTATGTTACTAATGATTTGGGGCGGCTGATCGGGCTTTAGTACTGTGGCCGACTCATTTGGATTTACTCGGTTACCAGTGGTCAGCAAGTGCCTGATGTATGCTAAGGTAGCTCGGTCCCCGAGTCAACTGATGCCGTTGTCACGGATCCCATGCGGCTGCATAACCACTTTGAGATGTGTTCATTGATTCTGGCACCTAGACTTCGGTCAGCCCGCCAAACGTAGCTGTTTCCGCAGCTACACATAACTTTGTATAGACCGTGAAGCATGCACGGCATTGTCATTGGTGTCCTTATCGAACACATTATCAAAGTTCTATTTGTGATTAGCAGCCACAATTCCGCTTTGTTGTACGTTCTTTACGATGAAGCACTTACGTGTTTCTCAGTGTCTTTCGTCACATTGTCACAATTGCAAGGTAGCTCATTGAAAACGACCTGCTTTAGGACTGTAAGCGTACGATTCTGCTTGTTTGCTTTACAGTGGCACCCAGTAAATTTGCGTCAAAATGACCCACAGTAGTGTTATTAATGTTATTTTATACGGATTAGCTCGACGTTAGCAAGCATTTCTCAGTCAAGCTTGCTGCGTAAGCAATATTCAATTGATCAGTGAAAGCACAACACTTACACTTTTGTTGAGCTAGTCACCGGGATAACATCTTTATGAGCGAAGCTACGCAACCCATTGCTGAAACAGTATGATTCTTTGTGCAAAAGTACTTGGTACCACTACTTAGTTAAGGCTCACTACTACGTTCACTTCAGCCATCCTGGCACTGGTATTGTGATTGGCAACTTAACTTTATGGTTCACTCTTGATAACTAAAAGCGGTTGTTTTGTGAAAAGCTTATCAACCACTTCAAGAGAAAGTATCCTCTTGGGCTGGGCTGACAAATTCAAATGGTAGCTTCGTCTATTTGTTCTACTTCTCGATTGATTTAATTACCAGGAACCTTCAAAAATTGTCTGGTAGTTGGTTTGAAGGATCTTCGTCTCCACTTCAAAATCAAAAAGTCTAGCACAGCTGGACCGATTTATGATTCGCCTTGCTTATTCTCGTTAAACGTTTAATGACTTCAGTGCACACACTATCCCGGTTGATTGAAAAAGGAAAATGTCTTTTTACTGTCATAGAACCGGACTTGTCATAATAGGGCACATTATATCTAATACTGTCGGTTTAATTTCACCGTAACAACGTTTTGTTGTAACCATAAAGGAGAACTTTAAAATCCCAAACAGCATGTGTTATATAGACGGTAGCGTATTGGATAAAAAGCGCGTTTCCTGGTAGCTTTGAACTCTTTGGAACGTGAAAATATGCTTGGAAATATCTTATTGTAAGAAGAATCTTGTATAAACCTAAGTGATCGGTTAGACAGTACATTCCTCTTCTATTCTGGACTCACTCATCAGCCCCAGAAACAATCGTGGTTCCGAAGCAATGGGACGCATATCACGAAGCAGGCAGGATGAAGTTGGTCAATCGAACAACGGGTCGCGTGTTTGATCGGGCAGTTTCTCTCAGATATTCATGAATCCGATTAAATAAGATTACAGATTTAGAATCATGCTCTTTTCGAAACTAGATTAATACGTGCTTTTCTCTGATGGCTGCCACCTGAACCCTAGACTATAAATGAAAACCAGTTCCGCATAATCAACATAACTAGAATACTCTCTCTGAGAACAAAAGCAATTTTATAAAAAATCGGAGTTTTCTCAAAAATTCTTATATTCTTCAGTTTGATACTGATGCATCGTTGTCTTACATTAGTATTATTATCGAAACACTCCGCAAATTCTGCTTGCCTCATTTACTACATTGCTTTTGGCAACAACTGTTAATAACATTGGAAGCACAGGTTCATTCAAGTCACGTACACAAAATATGCTTCGTTGCAACGATAAGAATTGTGCAGGAGTGACGGTGAGTACCTTATATTAACTGTCACATATGCCGTTGAGTATTGATTCGTAACCACAGGCGCCCACCTGATTGGCTGACAATGACCTTGCCTTCCTTGTTTCGTTGGATTTCGGTTTGACATTTCAAGCCACTGTAACGTAGGAAGCCTTCATTAAACGGTTGCATATCATGCCTGCGCGTCCTGTTCACTCTATCGGCTAAGGAAAAGTTACCATTCTGACGAGGAGGTTAAACTACCGCGAAGTTGCACCTTCCTACACAACATTGGAATATTCGCTCTGAAAACCAACTCTGGGTACAGAGAACCGTTGAAAATACACATTTTTGGATTATTTGGAGCTACCAGCCGTCTTGCGACTAAATACAGAATACTCAGAAAGTCACAGAATTATATTAATTGGACAATATCTGGGGGATAAAGGCCAGCAATTTGACGCTCACCATGTCGGTGAGAATGCTACAGTCAACTGGGCGCTAGAAGTCCTCAACGGGATATGCCGTTCACAACTGAACACATACACTGCGCGCTTTTCTTTCTCGACCTTGAGTCAAAACCCTGACGAAAGTGTTATTGATTTCATTGCAAGGATTCAGCAAACCCTACCAGCGTGTCGGACTGGTGCGATTTCAGCCACGAAGTTCGAAAGGTCAATGGTTTTATAGGGCTTGCTATTCGTAACAAACAGGCGCTTGAAAAGCTGTAGTCAGAAGATGGGACGACGATGAGCTGTGAAAAGGTATGCAATAGTGTTCGGCAGCTGGAAAATATCCATAAACAGTTGTCGGCTTCTTCCCAGCAACCTCCTACAAATAAAATACTAGCAACTGACCGAAAAACTATTACCCCGAAGCGGTCTCAGTTGCATTTTACCTGTTATGGATGTGAAACGCAGCATTTATTGGTCGCGGAATGTCGTCATAACAAATTACCTGCTGTCAATGTGGAAAATTAGGGCACTTGGCCCGAGTTTGCCGATCTAACACTCGCACAGCGGCGACATCATGATTTCCCATGATGTCAATGAAAATCTTCCAATCTTCGGACCAAAATGACCAGCAGAACACGATTTGGAACACAACGTAGAGCAGCTGCAGCATTCACCCACCCTACTCTGTGCAAGTGGAAATAGAATGCCATTTAGTTGAAGTGGAAGTTGATCCCTGTGCCGCAGTGCTGCATCCGTTCAAAGATTACCCAAGTTTTTCCTTCCGTGAATCAACTTTGCGGACGTACACTGGGCAGCCGATACCAGTCCTGGTAAAGTGCAGTATACATGTTAATTATCATGAAGAGTATCGGATCTTACAGGCATACGTTGTGGCGAATGATTGTTCAAACTTACTCGGACGCGACTGTGTTAAATGCCTTCTGGCTACACTGGAGACAATGAACTTTCTATCCATTAACCAGCGCTTGGAGCTTGTGTTCAACAAATACTCTGACGCTTTTGATGATAAACTGGAAAAAGTAAACGGATATCAGGCTAATATCAAATTACGGCCGGAAACTCAGCTCCTCTTTTTCAGGTCACGTACCTTATCTTATTCCCTGAGACCAAAGGTGGAAAGCAAGTTAAATAGATTACAATCAGCATTATCGATCGAGCCAGTCCAATAAAGTTAGTAGGGAGCTGCGCTAGTTTCAGTCCTGAAGCCGGATGTTTCGGTACGTATTGTAGTGACTACCAACTAAATGTTATTCGCCGTTTAATTCTGGATAACTAACCTTTACCTCAGATAGAGGATCTGTATGCTACGCTGGTATGCGGACAAAGGTTCACACAGTTAGACCACAGTCACACGTACTTACAAATAGAGTTAGACGAGACCTCTCGCTCATGCACTACGATGCGTACCCACATGGGTCTATTCCAGTACAAACGTCTGCCCTTCGGAATCAGTTCTGCTCCGGTGATATTCCAAAGGATCTTTGACAACATACTCAAAGATATTCTTTTCATTTGCGCCTATGTTGATGACATTTTAATTACAAGAGGTACAGACGCTGAACATTTGCAAACGCTATCCATTTTGCTCGAACTTCTCCAACTGTGTGGATTCAAACTGAAGAAGTATAAGAGTATGTTTTTCTTAGATTCCGTTTGTTATCTTGGTTGCTGCTTCGATCAGAACGGAGTACACATGTTAGCCGACAACTTCAAGCCCCTCCTTGTCACACCTGAACCCAAGAATGTAGTTGAAATGCGATCATTTTGGGGATGTTTTCGCACTATCATTGCTTTTTACCTAAAGCTTCAACTGTGTTTGCACTCTTGTAAGAGCTATTACACAATAGGAAGTCATAGACTGGAGGTCCGGATCAAAGGAATGCTTTCACAGATGCAAAAAGATTGCTCAGCGCTTCTCCGTAACTCGTGTATTTCGATCCGAACCGACCTCTAGTGCTGCAGTGTGATGCTTCCCCATGGGGAGTAAGCGCAGTCCATGACCACCGGATGGATGACGGTTCTCTTCGTCCCATCGCTTTTGCTTATGGCACTCTTCAACCCTTGTTAGGAATTACTCGCAACTGGACAGCGAGGCCTTAGAGATTATTTTCGGAGTCAAGCATTTTCACCAGTACGTCTCGGGAAGACATTACGACGTCCACCACTACTTTCGCTTCTAGATGAGGAGAAAAGAATCCAACAGACGTCTTCGCCTCGAATGCAATGGTGGACGCTACATATGGGCGCCCATAATTACAAACTTCAGTAGGCAATCGGACCAAGTAACAGCATTGCTGCTGCAGTTAGTCGCCTCCCGCAGCTGCATGGCACAAAAACGAACAGTGAACCAATGTAGTTTATCAATCCGATGCAGCACCTTAAAGACACCCATCCGGAGTGACGTGGTGTGTCGCCTGACAAACAGAAACCATGTGTTGTCGATGGTGCCACGGTTCTTGATGACCGGATGGCCCACAAGCAAGTCAGACAAATTGAAACCATTCGTTTATCATAGTAATGCGTTGTGTCTAAAGGATGGCTATATATTTCGGGGCTCGAGCATACTTCCACTGAGAGAGCTGCATGACGCACACCACGGCGTAAACGGGACGTAGGTGCTAGTGCATGGTTACGTTTGGTGGTTGAATACCAATGAGAATATAGAGCTGCTGCTGAAAATTTGCGAACAATATCAGAAATACCAAAGGGAGAAATCTCTAGACGGATACGTCCATGGCGTTGGCCAGAGACGCACTGGTAACGGGTACATGTAGACTACATAGGCCTAATCAACGGGATGATGTGACTAATTTTGGTTGGTGCCCATTCTAAATGCATCCAGTTTCACATGGGGCTTCCGCAGCAACAATTGCAAAATGCGCACCGTATGCACCATTTTCGATATCCCAGAGACGATATGCACTGACTACGGGACACAAATTACCAGAGATGAGCTTCAACAGTTCCTGAGTAACAACGGAATGCAGCACATCAAGCCTGCACTGTACCATCCCGCGTTGAATGGAACGGCAGAACGTGCAGTCTAGACTGTTAAGCAAGTTCTCTTTAAGCAGACTCATGGAACACTACAAACTAAGTTGGATCGCCTCCGGTTCTCCTACCGCACGACCCCGACTGAGTCGACAGGGAAGTCACCCGCGTGGTTAATATTTGGATAGCTACTACGATCAGTAGGGCACCTACTTTTTCCGAACCTTCGAAAGAGAATAAAGGAAAAGCAGGAGAAAAAGTGTGGGAATAAATCAATGCTAGAGGAAGTGCGTCTTAATGATTCTGATCCAGTAGACACAAGACTACCTCTCCAAGCGAGCTGGCAAGCTGCTACACTTATGTCCTCAACGAGTAACCAAGCGGAGCTACACTTGGAGGATGGCTGCGTGGTGCACCACCATTTTGACCATATTCGACTACACTTAATCGAACCACATGAGCAGGATCAAAAATCGACTGATACTGACGCAAAAACGGCGGGAGCATCTACCTCACAAAACCAGGAACAACAAACGCCTACGGGTCAACTTCATTTAAAAGGCGCAAAACGCACGCTTAAGGCGGTTGTTACCTATTAACCCGGAGTCTGCTGTCTTTACTAGAGAAGAGAGGGCTGTCACATATGCACTTGAGTATTGATTCGTGAACACAAGTGCTCACATGAATGGTTGACAAAGACCTTGTCTAACTTTCCATATTTCGTTGGTTGTTTGTTTCGGCACTCCTAGTCACTGTAAGGTATGAAGGTTTCATTAAGCTGTTCCATACTACGCCTACGTATTCTGTTCCGTCTATCGGCCAAGAGCCATTCTTAACACCCTCGAAGCGTACTACCCTGCTTGTTATGAGTGACCTTGGACTCTAAGAATAGTGGAACTGCATTGACATTGTGCTGTTTCAATCCAAGTGTTTCTAGAGGTTTGTCCAATGCCTTGCATTCATATCGAAATCAGACGTTCCGTTATCGCTTCGCTGGATTTCTGGGCAGTACCCGTGGCCATCCCATCGAGCAGATGCCTCTTGTAAATGAGTACCAATCACAATGCCATCGTTGGTTTATGCATAGCCAGATTTGTTCTGCCTGCTATGCGATATATTATCAGCTTCCGCGTACGAGTCCGCATGAGCGGCTCACTCTAATACTACCTACAGAAATTATAATCAATCCTCTCAGTGAGATTAACAAAAATACAGCGCGCCTACATAAAATGTTTCCTCAGCAGTCCACAATAGACAGGCAAATAAAATTTTACTGAAGGTAGCAGTAACAAGGTCATGGGTGTTCAGTAAGTTGCAGTAGTTGCTAAGCCGAGTAGAACTCGCTTTTGCATAATTCTGGGGTGATAGTCCATCAACAGCAATCAAAAGCTCGATGGGATGTGGTAGAATATGGATAATAAGCAGAACCAAAAATGTAAGAAAACACGGTTGCAAAGTGATCTCTTTTCGGTAACCCACATCAGGCAAATACGTTTACAAGCACAACTGGGATACTCATAAGCTAGTGAAAGCTGAAGCGTATGTAGGAGAGAGTCTGAATTTATTCGGACGGAAGTTAAATTGATTGGGCCAATTGGTAAAGTTTGTGTTGTCGATGAAGGCTGACTTTATTTGACCCCACTTGACACAGTTCGTTGACCAGTTCGCGAAGCAAATTAAGTCAGCAGAGAAGTGATGCCACCTTAGGTCTCCTTAATGTTCCATGCGGATGGATCCCAATCACGGCCACGGCAGCGTGAGAGATTGCAGTAGCATCCTCTGCTTGCAAGGCTGCGGTTGAGTTAACTTGAGCGCTATCGATTCCACGATCTTAAAGAGGTATCTCTTAATTCTCTTAGGATACCGTTTTGACACGGTATAGAAAAAGACGAAAGCATCATTGGTCAGAATTTTGTGTCCACTTCGAACCAGATGTTCGAGGATGGAATTTTTGATAGTTCCGGTAGTGCCTTTTCCTAGAGACCCGGGACAGTGCTCAGCTATCCTTGCTGACAAATTCCTGCTCGTATGTCCGAGGTACTTAACACCACAGGTGAAAGCAAAATGATATACTACGTATGATTCCGTCTTGGCCAGCAATCTGTATTTGAGGCGCTGAGTAATAAATGGAGTAGTCTCACTAAGAACTTGTGAATGTGCTGCTGGGTATGTTCTTGTCATTGCAGCACAAAGTCTTCTGTTCAGTAAATCGAAATCGACATCACCCTTAAACGGAACCATGAGAAACACATCATTTTGGGAACTGTGATGACAGGTTCACTGAGTCCACGAACAACAGCACGTCTTTTGATAAAGGAATAGGGATAACTGTTTGAGAGCAAGGTAGTACATATGTGTTTTTTCTCATCTGTTAGCGTCTCCGGGCTGCAGATTTTGGAGGCTCGCTAATACATACAGCTGACTAGGTTACGTTTTTACCTCAGAGGCACGAAACTCAGAAAGTGCGTGTATTGTCCAACCTAAGAATACTTCCGGAAGACCCTTCTCTCAAGAGAGCCGTCTTCCCGTCTCCCCAGTAGTACGTCCAGAAACGACAACTTTTCTTTTTTCGGTTTCTTTGGTGATGGGTGTGTACCGTTGAGTCGATCGAGTAAATCAACTAAGTCAGCGCTGGAATCACAGGGAACAAACATGTCATCCGAATACCTGCAGTAAAAATCCAGTGAAACAATAACAGGTTGAATAGGACCGTGTTCAAGCCTTACCAGGAAGACGACGGCAAGAAGAGGTCATGGGTCGAACCCCTAGCGACTCCGTCAATCTGTCGATAATAAATTCCATCATAAAGGAACTGTCTGTAAACGGTGCATCACAGAATTATTTTCTTTACTGGCACTGGAATACCAACATTTATTTGTTTTTCGGTTATGTATTCGCAAAGAAAGTTGACGGTCTCTAACAACGGGACGTTGGTGAAAAGTGATTCCACATCAAATGAGAGCATCACTTCTACCTTCAAGTCCTTAACTTTTCCAACAAATTCAAACGTGTTTCTTAGAGAGTGTATGGATAGTGCATTACGTATTTGTTCCGATAATTCGACAAGCCGTTTTGCAACAGAGTGAAAAGCGGATGCCGATATATCAATTATAGGACGTAAGGGGACATGTGGCTTGTGTACTTTAGGTAAACTATAAAGCCGGGGTGGCTGAGAGCCAACAAGAGTTAATCGGTCAAATATAGAGTCATTTATCACATGCAGCTGTTTTAATTCCTTCAAGACTTTCGTAATGTTAGTTTCATCTTCTGCGGTCGTGTCCTTCTGGACTGTATCACACATGAATTTTCTTGAATTTTGCAAAATAGCGTGAATTTTGGCGACATACTCGGATCTGTCCATTAATACCCATCCCGATCCTTTATCTGGTCTATAAAGGATGAGATCAGGATTCGATCGTAAATCTTTAATTGCCTCTCGATGTTTCTTGGTCACGATGTTTGACGAGCTTTACTAGTAACAAAGGTACTGTTGACAAATATGCACCAATGTGGTTTTAAAAGAGTCCCGGGCACGGGAAGACGTGAGTGTTAATTCAGTTAGTTGGTGCATTAGGGTTTCAAACTGGGTTTTTAGGTGGACTTGACCGCAACTCGGTTGAGTGAAGCAAAATTTTAGTCCGAGAGATAAAGCTCCAAGCTGCAGCTGATTCAGTGGTATACTGAATAGATTGTATACACATCTATCTGGATTCATTGGAAATTTGGCTTCTGGTTGACTCGGATGTAGGCTTTTTAAAAGGTTCAAATGTCTTCTTTCTCCAACTTTTGGGCAGATTTCTTTCATGTATTACTTAAAAGAATATCGTTGAACGGTGCAAAGCTATTCGACACTAGGTCGGTAAAGTGCACAAAGTCGCTTCAGCTCTGGTGTAGGAATATACAGCGTAACCAGAAGGCACGGGCCGTTAGCTTGCAAATTCATTTACATCCGAATCTCTGGCGTCGGTGCAATGCTTAACCTGCATTGTACATCAAACAGCTTGCTCCTAAAACATGGGAAGACCAGAATCCGATCTCCGACACTGTCTAACCTCACAACCACGGGACGTCAAGAGAGTGTTGAACTGTAGCTAAGCTGTGTAAACCTAAGCTGCTATCAATTTACGCAATGTCGTTTTTCAACTAGAATGGAGAGGCGATACACCACCACAGAACATCCTTCTGGTGTGAGCTAATGAATGGTCAAAAATCCCGCAGCACTAATTCTCACTGATATAGGCTATGCTTAAGGAATAAGGAGAAGTGTTTAGTGGCTACAGTTTTTCATCCTCTCAAATTTAGGTTGAAAATAGACTGCAGTCTAGTAACTGTCTTGGTGACCTCATAGCATATGACAAACTGTGCTGTCTAAGTCGAGGGAATCAACAATGTCCACCAGCTGGAGCTTGGATGCCCACCAGGGGATGGATGACTGCTCTTCTGTAAGAAGCAAATTCAAACCGCCTTTCACACATACATGTCACTACCCCAAGTCGGCTCTAAATTTCGAGCACATCGTCAGTGCTTGTTCTTGAGTCCATCAAAGCGAAGCTGACAGCTGACGGCCCAGTTACATGCCCCCATACAATTCTAGTGTTTATTTGTATACATAGTATCGAATAGCCCATCAAATAAATTAAGTTATTGTACGTCATCCTGCTCCGTGAAGTGTCACACGATTCGGTTAGACAAGCGCGTTGAAGATTTTGGCTCAATAAACTTCTTTATGCACCAGGGAAGCGTTAAAATTAAATATTCCTCACTGCTTATCTAAACTTCGAAACTGAACTTGTATCGCTCCTTCGAAAACATACTATTTGTGAAGATCAGGAAGTGGTATTTAACCGACATTGAATTAGCATTGTGTGTTCACAACTTATCTTCCAATCCAGATACGTGATGTGCATAGGTGACCTTGCGCAAGAACTGTAAGACTGGTCCATGAGGACAGAGGAGTTCAACAACAAGGACTAGATTCGTGATTCTACTCGAACCGTTAGCTTTCTTACGGATCTGCTATCAGCGTTCATATGGCGCAGCATCAACTATTACGCATGAGGGGTGAAAAGTCCAGAAGAACTGTGGTTTACTGAACGAGACATATTGTTCTTTCTCGAGGAATCAGTGTTCTTATTCCCTTTTCTTTCCACCCGCCGAACTAAAAACAAACGTTTTGCACTTTAGACTACCTGGTGCCAAAACCAGTATATTTTCGCACTCACTTCATTTGCATGTACTCTCCGCAAGCTCAAACTTTGAGCCATCTACTATTAACTTAATTGTTACCGTAGTTTCCGCACGCTGACCGCACGTTGTGAACCTAGTCGTATTATTCTGCCTTTTAAAACACGACAAAAAGATTATGTTACAAGTACTTGCATCCTAACCTTTTTCTGTACATACCGCGCGTATAATCAAGGTTTATAGCACGAAGTGGCATCAATTATATATATTTCATGCGACCTTCTTAGATTTAACGTACTTCTGTCTTTACATCGGGCATGTACGAACGACTAAGGAAGCGACTAACGCTTTACGCGTCCGGTTTACCACTAAATTCCCGAACGTTTAGTGTCCCTCCTGCTGCTATTGTTCCACCACGTTTAGTTCACCACTGTTACTGAGACCGAACGTCTCCACAAGACCTCAGGCAGAACCATGCAAGTTCAGTGCACAGTTCGAGTAGCCGCACACGTCAGAAACAATTACCGCCAAGCGCCATCAATTATGGAAGTTATACACGTGCATGTTACGCCATTGAACCTTAACCTTTTCACCTACCGCCTATTCGCTCTCTTTCAAGTATCTACAATCATTCACCGCTAATGGCCCAAGCGCTTTGCTTACGACATTGCATTAAAATCTGCTTGCATCAGTCGTTTTATTTAAGTGTTGCAGGCCAGTTAAATATTCCTGCATCAACGTACCACAAGCTCCGGTGTAATGGCTGTGGAAGGCAAGGTTCAATTCCTCCACCCAACGCAGCAAATTTCAGCCACTCCGAGACGCGGCACAACTGCGCACATGTTGGCAATGTTCTTTAACATATTACCACTCCATAGCTATTTTCACTAACTTACTGGCTTATAGTATTGATTGTGATTCGCCCTTTGTTGGTCGTAAAAGAGCGTTCAGAGGACCACTAGTCTTGCTTTCTCTTCGCCGTCAGTTGGGAGTCGGTTCAGTCACGTGACTTTTGTGTGCGTCCATAGCCGGGCAGCGTTTCGCGTCTAAGACACCAGAGTGCGTCTATCGTCACCTCTCTCGTATGCGTAGCTATGTCCGTTACGAGGGCTCAGCGTCTACCCGAATACTTGTGGCTAGTAATGTTCTCAAGCTAGCGCGATTTCCGCCTCACCAGTGAGTACTCCAGGCTAAGCTAACGCCGTCACGTTAGTGCAAGTCCGTTCTAGCTCCCAGCTTACCAAATTCGTTATCGTAGGCGTGCTCAAACCGTGCCACTGACAATCGTATCAGGCTCAAATTTTTCTCAGTAGCGTCTTCCAATTTTAATAGGAAGCAAAGCTAAATAACTCTGTAATCGCTTGGTCCAGCGAGTCAAGTACCTGGGGCGAAATGTCATTCTTTTTTCTTATCTCTCTGGGTCGAAATCGCTTGTGAAGTCTGAGTTCGGTCTGACAGAATGTTTCAACTGTGCTCGTAGAACCGTGTTGTGCCAAGTCTCCCGGGTTGTTTGAAATCGTATACTGTCAGCTACTTTCCTTGTGCGATACCTTTCTGTCTCATGTTCGTTCATCCCACTAGGAGAGTCGTGCCAATTCATAATACACGTGGTGCGATCATTAACCAAGGTAAAACAACTTCTTTGGTGTAAATACGGTGCTAGTAAGTATTTATATTTAAGCACTTAATGCCCCCAAGATTGAACAACGTTCACCAGCAGGTACTTTCATACAATCATTTACCAATGGGCCAGTGTCTTTCGGCGCTGTCCCCGAAATAACAAGGTTCTGTTAAAATGAACATAAGCTTTTATCACCCGTATTCACAACGGAATTGGCCGTGCTGCGTCTGTAGCTTACCTTTTTAAATTCATGGAAGCATTCACTGTAGATACACCGATGGATTGCCTGGAAAGCCACATTGTTATAGCTCTGTGAAATCCTGGCTCGGAGTAGCAACACAGTTGTACTACTTAACCACAGTATCTAAGCTGCAGATGGTACGAAACAGGCAATATTGCTTACACGTTTGATCGACTGCATCACCGTATTTTGCTCTATATGAATGAGTAGTAATTGGATGCCAGGATACGAAGATCTCCCTTAGGCCCAACTCAAGATAATCACTGATAAGCCCTAGTCTTCCCTTGGTTTGCGTTCAGGGACTAGCGGGAGTTATTACCTAAGATCTTTACTAGTGACTGGTAATATTAATGTATGGTGAAAGATTAATGTATTGGATAACCCCATGTTACTCCCGTGCCCGTTCCGCGATATGTTATCTTAGTCGGTTTAGAGTTGTCTAGGGTAAAACTTAGTGAGATGCGATGCTGTTCAGATACACCATGTTCCCGCCTATTTGTTTACATGTGGAATGTACAGATTACCTATCTTTTCTCAGAGACGCAATCGCACTATACTAGTTGCCTGTTAATGGTGTAAAAAGCACATTGGTCTACTGTGGAGACAACTTGGTAGTTTGAAGCAGTGTTTCGGCACACGTAAGGAAGCAACTTCGGAACAGCTCCCGTGAGTGATGAGTTAAACCAAAAGGTGTCGGTGGCAAGAAAACGTATTGCGTGTCGGTGTACACCACAAGGTACTCCTATGCGCACAGTTTAATTCCATCATGTCTTGTCCAAATACTTTGGGATTATATCAAATATAACAGTTGGGGTAATGCATTATCAAGTAGAGTTTGAATTCGGTTAACGTGAGGTCAGAGGTGACAGAATTTGGAAGTTCCTCTACCAGGCACTTGAAGGTACAGAAAGTTCCCACCATATTCCAGCCGGCTACACTTAGTAGTTAGGTTTAACTAGTGGCCTCTCAGTGTTTTATTGTGCCTGCACTTTATTATGTCTCGATCGGCATCGTCGTGTTCCTTGTCGATCGGACACAAAAATCCTAGAGCTTCCAGTCTAAGTGCGTAAGGGAGATGGATCAAGCCTTTAAACTATTTAGTCGCACTTTGTTGAGAAGTCTCCAGAGCAGCAAAGTTGTGCTTTTTTCAGGGTTGCCCGACCTGAATGACATATTCTACATGTGGCATTATGTAGGCACTGAGAATTTACGTAACATTTGTGGGATTAAACAGGCCAGAAACTATTTGCAGAGCCTGTGTTGATTCGCTTCCTTGCTGTTTTTCGACCTGTTTTTCGGAACTAAGTGAACGCCAAAATCACTTTCATGAGAAGTGCTTGCTGAATCATTACTTCTAGGGTATATTCGCAAGTTTAACTAGTGGTGTATGCTTAGTATTCCCTAGTCTGCAGCTTTTAAATAGAAAATCTTTTGAGCTGATCATTATTATGAACTCTCCAGGTCGCCTTATATTGCTAGGTGATCGCTTCCCATCTTCATGGCTCCACAAATCTTGCGATCATCCGCAAAGTGTGAGACGATTGGGGTGATTTCTACCGTGAGGTTGCTTATGAACACTAGGAATATCTGTAGTCCTGGTACAGAGCCTTATGCGAAACAGCAACGCAGCTTTAGCTGCTCGGACTTGGCGCCTCGAACACACATTACGTTGGTTTTGCAGTATGAAAGCATGTTTCGAGCCCATTATATGGTTAGCAATCTCAGCTATGCAACTCGTTAAATGGAGTACTTTGCTCAAACGATTAAAAGCCTAAAAGATATTAAGTTAGGCCGCACTAACTCCCTCGTCAGTACCGACAGATTTCTCCCAGCTAGCATGAATTAGCAAAAGATTCGCTGTGCACTAGCGATTACTGCGGAATTCATGCAACTTCTGCACCAGGATACTTTATCTTTCAAAATTTCCCATGATCGTTCCTTCAATGACAGATTCCATAATTGTAGAAAGAACTGGTAGAAAAGTTACTAAGCGGTAGTCGACATGATTTATCTCCTTGTAAATGGGTATGGCTACTCTGCGCTTCCAGGTAGCAGTAACATGCACGTCCCCGAGCGAACGTTAAACAACTGACACAACGATTCAGCTAGGTCAGTTGCGGCTAGCTTTTCATGACCCAAGGCGTATGTTGTCAGGTCCAGAGAAAATTTACTCGCGTAATGTATTCCATCGCTTAGGCACACCCATGTGTGTGAAGAAAATTGGTTAAGTCCTGGAGGTGGCGTCATTTTTTGAGAACGGCAAGGTAGGACGGCAAGTATTGTGAATACAAGACGATTGTATAAAAATTTTGATGCTTCTTGCGTAGTTTACGCTTACCCACATAGGTGCATAAAGCTAAGCTTGACTTGACTTGAATTCCTTCTTTCTGGGTACACGCAGCTCCAACTCGTCTGCAATTAACATTACTTGTGCAGTTGTCTCGTGAAGCAAACGACGTGCACTAGAGCCATAGTACATCATCTGCACATATAACCCAAATTTGCCGGTATCCAACACTTTGAAGGAATTGATGGCTTGCAAAAGAGTGCCTGATTCCCTTTGAAGCAATCTGCTTATTTGTGATGCGGCGTGGGCGCCATATCATTACCATCTGATGCAAGTTCCCACTAGATTCAATCAACATTGACGCAAGACATAAGAGTCAAGATGCGACTTAGTGGGGGCCGGTTAATCAATTTCTGTGCGGATCTGCGGCTAGTTAGTTGAGTTCATTACTCCTATAGAATGGATTAGCAAAGGTATCCTTCAATTAACGGGAGGGCCTAAGCTGAAAAAGTCAAAAATGGTGTGTTTTTCAAAGCTCGATATGTATGTCTAGATCTAGTCAGATCTTCATGAAATTTTGCAGGGAATATCCTGCAAATAATATATGATAGAAAAATAAAGATAAGTGTGTTTATTATTTTTTTTATTCACATTTTAATAAGGTACCTAAATTAGTGATTCCGAATTGGTTGCTGTGGCGTTCTGGGTCCCATCAAAAAAGTATTCTATGTATAGAGCTAAACTTTTGTGCAGTTATTTAGATATAGTCCCGCTTTAGAATAAACTATACTCAACACTTTATCTGAATTAGATCCTCCAATACTGATGTTCAGATTTGCATAAAAATCTGAACTGAGGTTAAAATTTGACAACAAGTGTAGAATACATAAAATTAGTTTATTCCATGCAGAAACTAAAGAACAGCATCTCCTCCAAATTTTATTGACTTTGGACCATTAGTTTTGAAATTATCCTCAGAACGCTGACGTAAGAGTGAAAAACGCAGTTTTGAGAAAAATAGCCATGCTTGTTTCAGGGATCGCACATGTCTGGAGATGCAGTAAATTGTGCTGGCAATCAAAGGCCATCCATATACACTGCGTAGACTTAAAGCTGACTGGTCGAACGCAATCCCCGGGTGTTGGGAAACATTGTGTTGCTGAAGTCTGTGTAACATAAAACAGTCAAGACTTTTTCAGAGCACCATATTGAAAATGTAACCCAGGGCTAAGTATAGGCAGCAGCCGACGTAGCATCTATCAAATCCCTCGATGGCTGAAGCTAGGAACTGCGCGCATCATTTACGAAACTGCGAAATCGAACGTAACCCTCCACCTGCATCATATTCACTCTTCACTAAGATTTATTGCTGCAATAGAGACTCAGAGCAAACTTGGACTCAACCTGTCAAATTCAAATATCTTCGCCTTGAGAAGACCTGCTTCATAAGTTGCCCGTGTTGAGTTCCGTCTGCGAGATTAGTCGGTAATAAACGACACCTCAGAGACGTATCAAATAAGCGACAGTATAGAAGTTTCAGGCGACTGAACCCGACGGGTATAGTGCAGGCAAGAAAAAATAAGCGACTCAACTAGAGCGAGAAAGGGTGCAGCAATGTGCGCTCCAAAACAATTTGTGTCAACCGGTATGTCGTCAGTAAAACAAGTAGACGTTTTGATGGGTAAAACAACGGAAATATTCAATGTTGCAAAATACTTAAACAGCGTGTTTTACGGTACACTACAAGGGCCTCCCCCAAAAAGGCTGAATGATGGAAGCCTTCGATGAACTTGTTAGTGAAGGAAAACAAAGATGAAGATGGGTGCGAATAGTTGCATGGGCTTGAGCACAGGCTTTCAAGATGGTGAGTGTAGCAGACTTCGCTGGGTCCACGATTTTGTTATTATTGTTTATTAATTATGTATTTGTGATGATCGTGTGGACCAGAGTACATAATTTGAAGGTCCTCGGGGCTGGCTGGTCGGAATGCAAGGAAAACTGACTAGTCCAGAAGAAGGCCGACAGGACATTGCTGCAGACCGGACGGTGCGCTTGAGAAGTGTCACTCCCTCTACTGCACTCCAGTCCACGGTCCTCGTCCCACGAAGAAATCCGGGCGTCTTCGTCGGAAACGCCTAGCCAGGCTTTTGGGGACCAATGGGCTCTCAGCCGTCCGCGGTCGAGCGCTACTGACCAATCCATGGGTCAGGAAGGGGCCTTTGGCTGGCTGGCGATTCACTCGAGTGTTGCCTCGGCAGTTTTGCAGTTGAGTTTCTAGAAGGTAGAAGTCAGAGGGGGGGTGGATATTGGTCGGGGAATTTCCTTGACGCAGGAGATGGAGCATAGCATGCATGATTAATGCAAATACGCTTCTAAGGTTTTCAGAAAGTTTTGCGATTTTGTCGATTATGCAAAGCATCTGTGGACGAGACGCACGATTACCACTAAATATAAAAAACGCCTGTTAATGGAAATAGCAAACTTTTACAAAATCTGTAAAACGGACCGGACGTTTGACCTGTCTACTGCGTCGATCGGTTGCCTAGGGTTGAGGCCGGGCAGGTTGAGGGTCAAGAGGAACAGAGGGTTTCGGGTATCTAGTACTTAGAAAGTCACAGCAGGTGCGCGTGCTTGTGTAAAAGCATCAGGACTGATTGTAATTGGTGCGTCAAAGAAAGCGACTTTGAAGTGGTCGACGCACACCGTTGTTCGGTGACTATTCCGGTCTAAAACGAAAGGTTTCGGACTCTGTTGCAGGACACTGAAAAGGCCAGTGTATGGAGGGTTGAGAAAGCGCTGCACTGCGTCGGTGCGGAGGTAGACGTGAGTGCAGGTAGAGAGTCAACTGTGCATTTGCACATCTCTATTCTGCTCATGCGGCGGAGTCGGGCGTAGTGAACGCATGCGTTGAGCTAGGGAGGACGCAAAGTTAGGCAGAGGCATACGCGACGATTCGGAGTGCGAGACCAATTCTCCTGGCGACTTTAGCGTTGTGCCAGAAAGCAGTTCTGCTGGTGCACATTGCAATTCAGCTTTGATGCTGTTGCGAATGCTTAAGAGTACGAGCGAGATGTTTTCGCTCGAGCTAGGGATTGTGAAGGCACAGAGCCAGGCTTTTAGATGCCTATGGAAGTTCAACTCAACCGTTGTCTGCTGGGTAATACGCAGTGGTATGAATGCGGCGGCAGCCTAATACGTTACAGTACGTATGGAATTGTGAAGATTCGACGGGCGTCCCTCGCTCAGTTGTAGTGGTGTATGGCCACTTGATGTGCGAGACCCACTGATCTAAGAAGGCACGGATAGCAGTCTAAGCTGTGCAGTTGTTTACGGGAATGGCTCCTGGTCATCTGGTGAAGCGGTCTACATATGTAATGATGTTCACGAACCATATAAGGAAGTCAAGGGATCTACCAGGTCTAAGTGTACATGCGAGAATCAAGAGTCCGGGGCGGGAAATGAAGCAAGACTAATGCGAGTGTGACGATGTATTTTGGAGTGCTGGCATTGATGGCAGGCTCGAGCTCAGGTGGAAAGCTCTTTGTTTATGCGTGTCCAAACGAAAAGTTCGGTGACCAGTTTCAAAGATGCACGGATACTGAGATGGGATAGTGAGTGCAGTGCGTGAAAGACTATGCGTCTGAAGGAGACGACGAAAGGGGTCTAGGACAACTTGTGGAAGTGTCAGAGCGGATGTTCCCTTCCGTGTTTTGCAGAGGAACAGGTAGCACATGCAGCGAAGTGGAATGCAGTCTACGTGGTATGTGTTCAGGTTGAGCCTGAGCGGATGCCATTGCAGTAGGGTAGACGGCAGGTAAAACTGGAGTGTGGGTCTAACACGTGAGAGAGCGTCGGCGAGAGTATTGTCGACACCAGAGACATGATGAATTTCAGCAGTGGATTGCATGACAAAATCTTACTGTCTTGTTTCCCGTGTTGAATATCTGTCGCAAGTAGAGTTGAAGGCGAAGATGAGGTGCTAGTGGTCAGTGTAGACCGTGAAAGGGCGGGCTTTGTGTGTTTGTGTACCGGAAGTGACGAATAGTTGAGTAGTTAGCGAGCAGTACTCTGCCAACCCTGCCGCAGCGGATTTCCGCTGGTTGCAGGCGTTGGGAGAAGAAACCGACGGGTTGCCATTGCCCACCAACGTGTTGTTGGAGGGCGGCTCCTACCGCGACATCTGAGGTTTCATTCATAATGAAAGGGTTGCAGTCGATTCGGAATGAGCGAGGAGGGCTATGTTAGAGATAGCATCCTTGAGTTCGACGAACGCTGTCTGTGCTGTGTCCGGAAAAACGTAGTTAACTTAATTCTCTCTGATTAGATCAGTCAGAGGCTGCATGAGCTGAGTGCAGCGCGGTATGGACCGTCGATAGTAGTGGAAAAAACCACAAATTTGACGGAGATGCTTGAATGAATTCGGTGCTGGGAAGTCCTTGATCGCCTGGATCTTATCAGGAAGGACTCCGATACCAGACAATGAAACGAGGTAGCCTAGGAATTCTACCGTTCATTTGCCGAGTTCGCCCATAGTCGGGTTGACTGTGACACCGGTTTGGGTCATGCGCTGGATGAGAGTTCGGAGGTGGCCCAGGTGCTCTTGTTCCGATGAACTGGCAAATAAAATATCATCTATGTAGGAATAAGCGAAGTCTAGCTATCGAGTGACATCGTGGATGAAGCGTTGGAAGGTGTGTGCAGCGTTGAACAGTTCAAATGACCTTCTGAAATAGGCACACAAACCAAAAGTAGTGATGACGGCTGTTTTAGGAATGTCATTTTCTTCTACGGGTATCTGGTGATAGGCGTGAACCAGAACAATCTTGCTGCGGATCGTCTTGCCTGTGAGGCATGTGGTAAGTTCCTGCATTTGTGGGTTGGGTACCTATCTGGGACGCTTAAGCGTTTGAGTGCGCGGTAGTCACCGCAAGGGCGCCAATCACCCGATTTTTCGGGGACCATCTGCAGGGGATCGGAACAAAGGCTGTCAGAAAGGCGGATTATTCCAAATTCGAGCATGTGCTCAACCTCCGTCCTAGCTACCTTAAGTTGCGTGGACAATAATCGGCATGGACAGTATGAGACGGGTGGGTAACTAAGCTGTATGTGATGCGTGATTTGGGATGCCACGGGCAGAGCGGCGTTCACTGTCTGAACTGGCTTGGAATACTGGGAAAAGTGGTTGGCGTAGTCTGGCCAGATCTGGGGAAAGGCGTAGACCGGTGTTATAGATGCGATATCGGTGGTGCTGCTACGTACACTGAGCTCCGTTGCAGTATTGACTATCATCTGGCGTTTTGCATTGACCAAGAGGTTGAAATGTCTACGCAAGTCAATGCTGATGATGGCAAAGGGGACTGCAGCGACGGTAAACACTCGGCGGAAGGTGCGCCGAAGACCTAGGTCCAGGATAAGCGATCGAGGACCGTAGATGGCTATTGGTGTGTCATTGGCGACACTTAGGCTTGTCGACAATGAAGCGCTTGGCTGACGCGCATGGAGGAATGGCGCTGACTTCCGCCCAGGTATCAACTACTAACTGGGTCTCGGAATCATGATCCCCATGTAGACGAGAGGACTTTGAGTTTTGCCGGCGTCGTTTGTGGTCATTACAGACCGGCTTGGCGGGTCATCTGTAGCGGAGTAGCGATACGGTTGTACGCACTTACGGGCTTTATTAGTGAAACGCGAGTGGTAGAAGCAGTAGCCTGGAGCATCAGGTGTGGTGCGACCGCGCGATTATTCAGAGTGGATGCGGTGCTTACGGTTTAAAGTCGGTTCCCCGATCTGGTTCCGAAGCGACTCCATTCGCGATGACAATGCGAATATTGACGATGGCTGACTAGTCACGGGTGTCGGTGTGTTTTGCCAGCACAAAGCTATTTAGGTGCTTTGGTTTCAGTTTCTGGCCTGTGCCGTTCGATGACGTGGTATGCTTGATCTGCAATTTCTGTGCATCGCACGTCATTTGCTACTGCAAGGATAGCCTGAGTGCTTTCAGTAAGGTATTGCATCCACAGCTTTCGTAGAATCCCTACGTCCATGTTGAACGTGCTAATGAGCTGTTGCATTTCGCGCAACGAGGCTGAGGGCATTCTGTCTTCTAGTTGCGGATCATTAATTAGTTGCTGTAGATGGTCCTTGTCAAAAAGCGTGATTCGATGCAGAATAGCCAGTTAAGTGCCTTGTACTTCATGACAGCGGGGGTTATATTGTGATGTTTCTCACCTGCGAGGATATACTCTGACTTAGGTGAGATATTTGCTGATTATTCATGGCGAACTCAGAAGAAACCCTACAAATGCAACATATTAATTCTGGGTGCAAAGTCCATAACGAAGGCTAATTCTCCCAAAAGGTGGAGGGGCTACCGCAACTGTGTTGACCATGACAGGCTCTACGGTGCTAACCGTGTATGGAGATGACTCATCCTCTAGATAATCCATTGCAAATAGCCAATCGTAATGTTGTAGGCAAGAAAACAATATGATCACAGCTAATGAATCACAAGGTCATTGGAATAAGCTCACCAGAATGAAAACGCATAATGGCGGACGGCGTGTTATGGACCGAGGTCACCAGTTGTTGGGTCCGCCTAGGATATTAGTCGGTAATCAACGACACGTAAGAGGCGTGTTAAATAGGGGACAGTATATAAGTTGGAGGCGATTGAACCCAACATTTAGTGTGCAGGCTACAAAAATTTGTAGGCTATCAACCAGCGCAAGCAACGGTGTTGCAATATACTCAGTAAAACAATTTGTGTCAAGGTAGTTGCCGTCAGTAA
This sequence comes from Dicrocoelium dendriticum, assembly GCA_944474145.2. NCBI lineage: Eukaryota > Metazoa > Platyhelminthes > Trematoda > Plagiorchiida > Dicrocoeliidae > Dicrocoelium > Dicrocoelium dendriticum. The sequence goes on along the minus strand of OX104064.1, from coordinate 73,877,903 downwards.
AACAAATGGACGTTTTGATGGGTAAAACATCGGAAAAATCCAATGTTACATAATGCTGTAAGGGGAGGCTGCAGTAGCGTTACACGCTACTTTGATTTGAAAGCGCCAATGTTAAGGCTTTGTCATCAAACGTGTCGGTTTATTTCAATCCTGCTCTCCCGTTCGCTTCTCCACAGTCTCGATTTCCTACTTTGTTGTTGATGCTACAACTGAAATTCACCAACGCGTGCTGTCATTACGCTCTCCGATTCATATCTCTTTCTGTTCATCTAGGTTCCATTTTTACAGGTCGGAATTCTGGCATATGTACCCAAGTAAACAATAACATATTTTGGTGCTTACCAGTTTGTCGTGGATTGCACTTTCAGTTTCCTGCGGTCCAGTCATCATGCTCATTTGAGGCACGTTAAAATGACGTAGGATGACACATTCAAGTAGATGAGCCTGACCACTTCATGTGTGTAAAAGTAAAATAATCACTGACGTCCAATGGAAACTGAGTGCACACAGTTAACAGGGAAGTGGCTGCACACAAAGGAAGTTAAAGACCACCATTCTCACTGCTTGAGTCATTGACATGAGGCCTGATTCCGTTTACACTGTGCTGTAAAGCCGACCATTTGCAGTGAAATCATTTGAGGAAGCTGGCAGATTGTTACTGTGCACGGGGGCTAATACGGTGGAAAATTAATTGTCTCAGGGACGTTAAATGTCACACCGCAACCATTTGCTTTAACCAATGGTAGATATTTGCCCAATGCAAGAGGTAGACAAAGTCGCAGCAAAGTTCATTTATCGGGTGACCATGTAAACGGTAGAATAACGCAAAGCCGATGTCACGCTATGGTAGGACTAAAATTTCGTCCCTAATTTACTGGTTGTAGCCAGCACCTGCTTGGCCCAAAGCATCTATTTAGCTACCAGCTTTTTGATTATTGCGGCGGTGCCAGGGGCACAAGGAGCGGATAAAATATGTATAGTGCATTTAATAGTGATCTAGGTTACCTTGCTGCGTGCTCTAGTCGTTTGCACTTGCTTCATAATCTATCTATTTATGATTTTTCAAACAAAAGATTCCTTGTTAGCTATTGATTTTTGTAAAGATAGGTGGGCTGTATAGATGGGGACCAACTGCTTATTGAGAAAATGCATGCTACGTAAGTAATGAAATATAAAGTTTGGAAACAACAGCGGTAGCGTAATTCCCGGTCTCATTTCTCCTCAAGTTCATAGTTGCAGAAATGCGCAGCGGTCTAAGCGGTGTAAAAGTAAATCCTATTTATATTTGCACAAATGGTTTTCAGGAAAAATACATACTCATGTGGCAAAAATATTTTCCTTTGCAAGATATAGGTTCTCAACCGAAATCGACAACACGTACATCCGAGATGAGAAGACATGCTAGAGCAAACAACATAAAAAACTGAACTCCGGCCAAGCGAAGAAGAAAATTTCGGTCCTAATTCCTGAAAGCGGTCTTTAGGTGTGGGGTGCAAGGTTCCGATAAAGCACAAGCAAATTATTTACACCTTCAAACGGAAGCATGTAGTTAGATGTCATACGTATTGCCAACTTCTGCTGGAATGTCCTTCTAGCCCCGTGAACAAACTGAGTACAGTGGTGATTTTGCGTTGCATTTACCATCCATGTATCGGTGCGCAGAGAGAGTGTATAGGTTTGTCAAACTGAATTTCGCACCGCTGAACACTTGCGTGTTCTGCTTCGCAGGAACGAGACAACGTTTTCGGGTGGACAATCTTAGTCACTGATGTTTCGGCAACCAGATTGTTAAACTAGTTGAGGAAATGTTCCCTTGCTCTAGCCAGTGTCTTTGCTGCCAAGAAGGTCTACGCCTTTACCCGATTGATTGCATATATAGAGCTATTGACTTGCTCCCTAACGATCTGGTGTGCATCCGTAAGCTAATTGAACATAGTCCTTAACTCATTTGAATTGCGTCCAGTATCATTCCGACGCGCCATGCACTCGCATTGACCCTGGAATGGAGCTAGCCCACACTAGCCAGTGACGGTAGATATAAGGACACTTGCATGAACAGTATGCGTTCGTGGTGTTCGGTGAGGACGCGTGGGCATTCTAACCTCCATTCAGCGACGAGTACCCACTCTGAAGCTAGTTCTACGCATGTTAGTGGCACAAGGTTGTTCAAACATTTGGTGAGCCGGATGGAGGACTGAGTGGGCGTTAGGGGACTACCTTGTACATAAACGCATGCTTTGCGCACGACACCAGTAGGGAGGGGGCTGCGAACAGGGCAATACGACACCTCATTAACGATCTTATGGCTAGTTCAGCCCAGTGTTTGAACCAAAAATTCTTAGGAGGACCTTCCGCGCTCGAGCATACGACTGTACTGTATTACGATAGCAAGACAGTCACAGATGCATGACTGCGAAGGATCGGGGCCTGTGATATCAAAATGTTGTCACTTGCTTGTGCGTACAGCGCCAAAAGGGGCCTGTGCAACTTGCCATTGAAAGACTGGTTGACAGTTGGTCGCTTTGAGTAAGAGAGGAACGACTTGAGCGGCACTCTGCTGAGAGGGCTAATGCCTAATTGCGGCTGCTGCATTCTTTTTCCTACCTGTGTTGGCAACGGAATAGCTATGCAACCATAGACGTATGCCTTCGCCTTGCAATACTGCCTAAGGTAAGGTTGACCCATCTGGGTATAAGCGGTAGCTGTAGCATGTTAGTGACGTCAATTTTATTTGCTTCAATTGTTGCTTTTTTCGGGCACACTGCCGTATTAGCTATTAGCGGACGACACATGATTCACGGCATACATTGACACAACTTAGACGCTGAAGCGAATACAGTCCACCGCATAGCCCTCTGAAAGGCTTGGCAATAAACAACAAGCAGCTATTTTGAATCCTGAGATGGATCACTGCATTATATCCGAGGCGTTGTCCAAGCGCTTCTCAGCGTAACTGTTCTCTGCAGCAATATTTAACCTAAGGCCTACTGCATTTTTAATCTGTCCTCAATAGTGCTTAATCTAACGATCAATAATATGACCCCCTCGTTTTTGCGTACTGTAGTCCCCTTCGAAATACCAACTATGTGCCATCCCCCATTAACTAGCCACGCATGCAACAACGCATGAGCCCACAACCTTAGCAGCAATGTTGTCCTGCTCGCCAAGAATTAGCTTGTTACCCTCTGGTTATTTCGCAACGTCTAACGACGAAACAGCGAGAACTTTCTGTGACAGCACTTAGCTTGAATACCATACCTAAATGCCGAAGTAATGGCTTTGCGGTGCATAGCAGTGACAGCACCAGTGCAAATGTTCTACATTTGTGTCTACAACATAAGAGCAGTTTACAAATCGGTACAAGGTGTTGCTGAAGTGTACTTCCTCCTTACATGCTCGATCATTTTCTGGCAGTGCTAAGACGGTACGCAGGTTCGTACCTCTGCCACACTTCACTCCAGGAAACCCATCCTTCACTCTGCCTTGCAGTACAACAATATGATTTTGCTGAAGCCTTTCGGAAAATCTCTGCTTTATACTTTGCTTCACATATGCTTTTATGATGCTCCAAATGCCCTCATTTGGGTTCAGTGATAGAGAATATGGAGCAAGACGCAGGAGGCTACCAAAACGGAACAACTTCCCTTGGAATATGCAACCTAGCTTCGGGTGGCATGGTGTCTTATCGCTGATCAAGATGCAGCTTTTGACAGAAGTCGTATCCATGGCCTCTAGCAGCCCACGCAAACACTGCGCATAACTTTTCTTGTTGGAACTTCTCGCACCATTGTATACTCTGTCAAGCCATCAGTCGTCAGGGCTCCAGAAAGATCAAGGTTCTGTCTCATAGTATTGGGCACTTGACACTACGCACGAGTTCAATGCGGTGAACAGTCTATGATGCGAGCATAAAAGTGAGTTAAACTTGTTTATCACTCCACAACGGTGGCCATTATTGGCCTCCGATAGTAGCATTGCAAAGGCGTAGAATGTTCTTCTTTTTTATCCTAAGATGTATATTTAGATTTTGTAATCGTGTGCAATTCCTTCATTGTTTTCAGCCTACCGTCCACCTGTCACGATGTTGTGATAACACTAACCTCAAGCGTAAACAGAGGTAGTGTTTGCAGGGTGACCGTGGGTTCCGACAGTACCCAATCTACTATGCAAGCAAGTTGTCTTCCGGCCAGAAATCTTCTTTACCAACCTCTTTGTACGATGAATTTCAATCTTCGTATTAAACTGTAGCATGTATACAAGTAAAAATTTAGTATAGATATAGCTAACAGTGAGTGCAACCAGACAAGCTTAAGGTGAAGAATGAATGACGGAAGTTCACACCTACGTCCAAGGCAGCTTTAGGCTGACAAATAATTGTTTCTGAACACACAAGGCTGGCTTAATCCGGCTAATTGCGACAGCCTCAGCAAACCGAAGAAAGCGGGGATTAGTGTGACGTAACACAACTTTAAACGCTGAGCCCAGCTCTAATTGGTGACCCGAGTCTAATAGGTGTTTACCTATCGAGGAAGCCGGCGGTCTGCGCCAACATGGAATCTGACGAGGGTAGGCAATCTGAGCGACTTCACGTTGAACCCATCTTGGCACATGTTCCTTTATTCGGGAAGTCAGCGTTCTATTGGTTCTGCCTATGTAACTTTTTCAGCAGTCACATACAAATTGGTATACACAGTGTGAGTTGGCCCCAATAGGCTGAGCTTCCTTCGTTGGAGGTATGGGCAAATTTCGGGTTGGGTTGATAACGACAACTTGTGCAGCATAGTAACTTCCTTGTGTAGCCGAAATTATACGCGTGGCTAAGTCACCTTTGAAAGGTAACTCGATATACACTTTCTTCTTGGCTGCCGTGTGCACCAAGTCCTTTGGTCCTCGCGCTTGGCTGTGTTTCTCGAGAAAAATCTTCGAGGGTAGCCATTCGCCATTAGTGTTGCTGTAATTAACACTAGCTCATCGTCCAGACAGTCGGCCGAACAAATTCGTCTGGCACGACTAACTATAGTCTTCACAAGTGTCCGTTTGTACCGCACTGGTGTGAAGCTGGTGAAGTGCAGGTACTGACCGGACCAAGTCGATTTTCGGTAAATTGATCTCTTAATCAATCCATCCTCCCTGCGAGTTATGAGTATGTCCAGGTATGGTAGACAATTGTTTTGTTCTATTTCACATGTAACCCGTAAGTTAGCATGAGCACAATTGAGCCGTTCTACCAAGTGTGTGAGCTGCTGCTCCGACGAACAGAAAGCCAAGATATCATCGACATATCTTTTGTAGTATGGCACCTGGGCTATTTCTGTAGAAATGCTTCTTTCTACCATCAACATGAAGAAATCAGCGAGCACAGGACCTAATGGGCTACCCATTGCTACGCCGTCAATCTGACGATATGGTGTATTCCGGAAGTGAAAATCCACATTCTCCGTGCACAATAGTAGAGATTCTCTTAGCAATTCAATCGGAATTGGTAGCGAACAGCCACCGTTTTCAGCTAATTCGCATACGTAATCAACCGTCTGATGTAGCGGCACGTTGGTAAATAAGGATTCTACATCCAATGAACATATAACTTTGTCTGACAAGTTGAGTTCATCCAGATCATCAATGAGTTGAAACGAGTCTTTAAGACTGTACGGATTGAACTGTTGTTTCAGCGGAGCTAGCAACTTCACTAACCAACCAGCGAGTTTGTGCTGGGACGCGTTCATCATGGAAAGAATTGGCCTGAGTGGCACTTCACTCTTATGTGTCTTTGGGGACCCATACAACTGTGGTACTGAGGAGACAATACGAAATGTATGCATCTACCAGCCTTCGTCTTCTTTCCGTGCTTTTCAAATGGTTGAAGGGAACTAACTGCTTTAAAAATTAAGTAAACACGCAAGTTCTTACCAGTGGTCTCCCTCCACAAAAATCTTCAGTATTCAGCTCTTGAACATCGCGGTGTGACTTATACGGGTGCTTTAATGTGCAACCCCGTAACCAAACATTCCAAGTCGCATTTCTGTATTAGCCATCTCAGCAGAGTGCCGCTCAAGTCGTTCCTCTCTTACTCAAAGCGACCAACTGTCAACCAGTCTTTCAATGGCAAGTTGCACAGGCCCCTTTTGGCGCTGTACGCACAAGCAAGTGACAACATTTTGATATCACAGGCCCCGATCCTTCGCAGTCATGCATCTGTGACTGTCTTGCTATCGTAATACAGTACAGTCGTATGCTCGAGCGCGGAAGGTCCTCCTAAGAATTTTTGGTTCAAACACTGGGCTGAACTAGCCATAAGATCGTTAATGAGGTGTCGTATTGCCCTGTTCGCAGCCCCCTCCCTACTGGTGTCGTGCGCAAAGCATGCGTTTATGTACAAGGTAGTCCCCTAACGCCCACTCAGTCCTCCATCCGGCTCACCAAATGTTTGAACAACCTTGTGCCACTAACATGCGTAGAACTAGCTTCAGAGTGGGTACTCGTCGCTGAATGGAGGTTAGAATGCCCACGCGCCCTCACCGAACACCACGAACGCATACTGTTCATGCAAGTGTCCTTATATCTACCGTCACTGGCTAGTGTGGGCTAGCTCCATTCCAGGGTCACTGCGAGTGCATGGCGCGTCGGAATGATACTGGACGCAATTCAAATGAGTTAAGGACTATGTTCAATTAGCTTACGGATGCACACCAGATCGTTAGGGAGCAAGTCAATAGCTCTATATATGCAATCAATCGGGTAAAGGCGTAGACCTTCTTGGCAGCAAAGACACTGGCTAGAGCAAGGGAACATTTCCTCAACTAGTTTAACAATCTGGTTGCCGAAACATCAGTGACTAAGATTGTCCACCCGAAAACGTTGTCTCGTTCCTGCGAAGCAGAACACGCAAGTGTTCAGCGGTGCGAAATTCAGTTTGACAAACCTATACACTCTCTCTGCGCACCGATACATGGATGGTAAATGCAACGCAAAATCACCACTGTACTCAGTTTGTTCACGGGGCTAGAAGGACATTCCAGCAGAAGTTGGCAATACGTATGACATCTAACTACATGCTTCCGTTTGAAGGTGCAAATAATCTTCATTATTTGTATCCTCTGATTCCTGCTCTTTAAACAGCGGAAAAAATATTATGCTGACGCTGATGGGTGAGGCGAATTCACTTCGTCTGCTTCATGTTGTATCATTTCAGTGCGAGCACTGACCACCTGACCCTTTGACAATTGTTTTTTCACTCTCATTACTCTCTCACTTATTCTTTGCGTTGAAAGCTGTACGAATGAATCTATCGTTGAGAACGTGCACCCGTAGTCGATAACGGCGGTATGACAAAGTTTATGACTGTCTTTATCCCGTATTTTCCTACAGTATTTTGTCCGAATGTGTGTGCTTTACAGGTGGAAACAGGGGATGACTACTACTGTTCAAAAAGGAGGTAGCCGTTCAATTCAGTCAACCCACGGCGATTTCAAATTCAAGGATGCTATGCTTGCTGAGGTGCAAGCGAAATTCTTTTAAGAATTTAAATACCTTGCATTGAAACAGGATGTCTACCGACGGAATTTCTCGCGCACTCTAACTCTATCACTAGCTCGATCCAGCTGGACTGAAGTAGTAGACACTGGCACAGGAGCTGATTTAAATTTTTCGATTTCTCAAAGGACTTACACCTGTTATGCCACGAAAATCTGCTCTCCTAGTTTCCCAACTCTGGTATTGGTGTTCCTCGCCTAGGTTGCGTCAGAAACTTTCGCTAACACTGGCTCTTGGAGGTCCGAGTACGTTACTTCCTGTCATATCCTATCCAAATTGAATGCGGAGTAAAGCAGGGATCATCACTAGTTGTGTGGTGCTTTTTGATGTATAGTAGTGATATTCTACGCCTTATTATTTTGAACCGCCTGTTTTATGCTAATGACATCAACATGTGGAGGATGATCAATACACCAAATGATAGCACAGCACTACAGGCCGTTATTGGTAATGTATACACGTGGTCATTCCGGAATATACTGCAATTTAATGTGAACAAATGCAAAGTGCTGCGCCTACGGAACCAGGTAATGTGCTTCTACCAACTCGGCAAACAGGATCTTTTAACCTCTCCTGGCGAAGATGATTTGGGCGTGAAGGTACAAGTCGACCTTGAATGTTCCAATTAGGCTGAGACGCCGTCAAGAAGAAGCATCCAACTGGTAGACTTCTGGGGGCCTGCAATCGGACTATTCGACCCTTCGTACTTTTAACAGCTTCTAGGCTCATCCATACTTCCACATGTGGAATACGCAATGAAGCTCTGACAGCCATCGCCGTGGATAGTTCTCTCTGCCTTGGAGTTACGCCAACGCCGGGCAAACAACAGTGTCAAAGATTTGTATATTTCGTCGTAGAAGCAAGGGCTACCATACTCGGGGTCTACAGCGGACAATATCGGCAATTGCGTTAGTACCTCATGTTGACTTACCAGAGTTCGTGCGATTCCAAACATATGTGCCTCCATTTGCTGGAGCTGAGTCACAACAGTGATTTGAGAGGCACCATCTGAAGCTGGCAGATCAGAACAGTTGTCTGGAACGCCGTCGGAATTTCTTTTCCGTACGAGTTTGCAAAGCGTGGCTTGCCCATCGGAATTACTCATCTGTGCTTCGACGCTAGCTGAATCCCAAGCCCGAGTTGGCCGTGCACTCAGTTCGCTGATCCACATCACATGACTCACTGTCCATGATTAAAGACGAGTATCTGTTAGATCACACTGTCGATCAACTCCCAGACTACGTTCTGCCTTTTCTACCACCTGTACGTGTTTACCCGGTGGTGACACAATGTCCACTGACATCCCATTTGTCATTTTTCCTTGTGAACTTACAGTGGTTCTGCATTTTATACTACGTATACTGCAGTGAGCCTACCGGTGTGAACTTAATTTTGCTGACAATTTTTTGTATTTTGAGTTTTTACCATTGCGCCCCTGCGCGATCTGCTGCTTTTCAGCGAGTTTACCTGTTTGAAACTATTGTTCAATGATATCCGCCCGCATAAAATCTTTGGGTTCATCGTTACATATTTTGTGAAACAATTCTTTGACTCGCCCCCCATAGTTTCTAGTGGGCTGTACTCACCTTCACCGCAGATTTTTGAACTACGGTGTTCTGGATTGTACTTTTGCCCACAGGTCACCAGCTTATACTTGTATTCCGTGTGAATTGTACACCAATATTCTTCCTTTGCTGTATTTTGCAATCTGTCCTAAGTTGGGGGATATTCTCTAGATGCATTTGGATATCACACTGATTGGTCCAGCCCTGGTCTGAGTCCGCCATCTTGGATTTATTTGTAGCCTTGTCAACTAGTGCAATAATAAGCCCCTGGGACCGACGCGCAGCCATATGAACTCCATCGGCCGCTCAATTGAACTTACACAAACTCAACGTTTGGTTGACCCATGATTACCACCACGGAATTCAAAAAATCCACTAGTCATTCCATTGGTTCAGGTTACGACAGCAGGCTGAATGGACCATTCGAGTAAGTGCACATCAAAAACGGCTCCAATCTAACGGTGTTTGGGAGCCCGGAGAATAAATTCGATTAGCCGAACATGGCTTAGCTTGCACGCCGTAATCCAAATGGTACCACCAGAAGTGTGCTAGCTTATCCCAACAGATGATGCGAAAGAGGAATAACTCACAGGGTGTCCTTTGGTTCTGTACTACCTGTTCGGCCATCACATTTGTGAAGTCTATGCCTGTCTTAGTCCAGAAATTCAACCAGTTGGTAAAAGCAGCTGAGCAACAATTGTGCAGTTTGATAATCTCATTGAAAGAAACTCTGAAGCAATTAAACCTATGGATATTTAACCAAAGGAACAGTGCAATAACTGTTGATTCTGAACCACGAGCAGCCAGATCTCGATTGCCGTTGTCTTCCCCATCTTTGGCAGAACACCAGGAGAAAATTGATCTTAACTCCAAGAGGCAAAAATTACCCGTGCCAACTGAAATCAGGCACCAAACGAAACCTGTGAGTAATCAAATCCAGCCAGTATTGGTTACGACTGTATGTAAAAAGGACCAAGGAACTTAACAGCAAGCCGCAGTATCTGCAGCTCATAGGTCTATTGTCGAGCCAATATCCCAGAGAACATCAGTCACGAATGCCGCGATTGTTGCAAAGTTCACCCGAGAGGCTATCCTTTCAGTCCCTTTTGTTACAAAGAACGCTAACTTGAATAGTGCGTCATACAATAAGCAATCCTCACTTAGTAGAAAGGCAGTGCAAACGATCCCTCAACCTTTCTGCTCAAAGAAAAAGGGATCTATCCATCGTGCCTTGACTGTTGTGTGTTTGAACCTACCCGAATTAGCAGCTATCACATTGCAAGGTAAATTGTCCGGTGACCTAAACCAATGGAACTGACTGTGCTTTCTGATGAAAGTTAAAGCGAAACCAACAAACTGAGTACGAATTACCTGTCACCCAAACTGCACACTTTGGCGAGCCCAAACTTATCAGAGTAACACTAGAATCCTCAATTGAGTTGGAACAAGTTCTGCTCCCCACATACGTGCTGCAACATGGATCGTGTGGGTCGCGTATCTATCATGACGTTCCGCGGAACATGCAACATTAGTAAAGATATTGCAAAGAAGGACACAACAAACCTGATCGTCTAAACACCACCTTCATCCATGGTGTACCAGAGCTTCTTTTACATGATGGTTAAGGGGCAGGAACTCACGGTTAAAACTATGGCGATTCTTCCGCGAAACCCTTTCCTTGCATAATGTAGTGCCGGGATCGCTCGAGAGTTACCACTCTCGCCAAATTATAAAGGAGGCAGCTTGATAATCCTAAAACTCTCAGTTCAATCTGAACAAGGTGCGACGGATGTGTTACATGATTGGCGCACAAATCAAAAAGCTGTCCTTGGGAAATTCGGTTAAGGACTGAGGATGCTTCAAAACTAGTTACAGAATCATCTGAAAAAGCAGACGTAATGGCGACGGTTGCTCCTTTACTTGATACTGACGTAGATCAAGATGAGGGTTGGGACGTGCCTTGGCCAGAGCGGGGTACGAAAGTAGTATCGGTATAGCAAAAAGACGAATAATGGCCGACCTCACATCAATCGGCATTCCAACACGCCTGACTTCCTTGACCCCCCTGTGGTCTACTATAGACACATAACCTAGCCTTATTGTACATAAATGCTCAGGGCCTCTTCACTAAGCTAGTCGAACTGAATTATCGTCAAGTTTCCCAGAAATATGATATCATCGGCATCACGGCGAGGTGGTTACACACTGAAAGGACGGACACTGAAATTTCATTGCCTGGCATGTCACTCATTCGGAAAAAGAGACTGATACAAAAGGTGACGTAATTCTGTATTACCGAAGCGACTTACGGTGCGAGGTCATGGAGGATTTAGATTCCCTAATTCGTAATTTGTTTTGGTGCCGTCTGCAGTTAAGATGCAGAGATACTTGCCTTATGGCCTTGGTGTAAAGTCCCCTTAACTCTACCTCTGAAACGCATTACCACATTGCGACTGAACTATGGTGAACTCTAAGACGGACACATACTTACATATTGACCATGGGAAATTTTAATGTGAATTGTTTAGAAACCCCTGCCAGGAGCAGAGAACAATTTCAAGCCAATTTTCAGTGGCCTGTAACCATTGTTCCGCTTTATTATCCTGTCATTTCGCCCACTCGGTTTAGCACAGGTCATCTGTACGAGTTTGTGCTTACCAACGATGAATATATGATCGATGCGTTTGTTGTAGACTGTCCGTTAGGTCGCAGTGATCATGAAGTTAATAGTTTCGACTTCATCTACTATGCAGAATACCGAGATGCGGACCATGAGACTGCGCGAACCATCACATGCTATGACCGATTAGCCCACCGCGTCAGTGCCACAACATGGTCGTTACTCGCCGAAGACCACCGGATGTCGCCTGGCTCGAGTTCATAAACAACTTCAATCGGTCGGTTACGGATGTTTCAGAGACAAAAGCTTGAAGACGGTTGGAAACTGTTACATAAAGAGCAGAACTCACAAACTGCCGGCAGTACACAACACATCGTGGCGAGCGCATAGACTATCCCCAAGACAAGAAAGTTGAGGTAACTACGTAGCCAAACGAAACCACTGCACTTCACCGCTCCTAGAGGACAAAGCCCCGCAACAGCAGAACATAGCAACACCTTCAGCGCCAATCACAAACTGGTGTAGAAGAACATCAATGGTCTACCGAAGGTGAGGTATAGAGTTCCGCCACTCACAACGGTCAGTGGCCCAACTATAACGACTATGGAGGCAGCAAACGCGCTGCAGATGCAACATGCCCTAACTCTACAGAGGATATTACCATTATGAGGTCCTCCAGCTTTTATGGCCCTGCCGCCGGGACCCACTCACATCTCCTTTACCACCGAAGCTGTCTTGCAGAAGCTGACACTTATAGAGAAGCACAAATCCTCGGGTGCCGATAATATTTGCCCAGAGGCACTGAAAGCAGCAGAAAGTCAACTGGCAGCGTCACTGGCTCCCTTTTTCCAGGGCTGCTTGCACCAGCACCAAGTTTCTGCCAAGTGAATGTTTGGAATAACAGCATTCATTCACAATGGTGAAAGCGTAATCAAGGCTACAAACTACCGCCCAGTTTCCCTTCTCCCTCTACTGTCCAACGTGATCGAATGCATTAGTGCCGATGCGCTGCTGGGCTATTTGGAATGCTGTACGATTATTATTTCTGAGCAGCACGGCTTCCGTCGAATTCGATCGTGTCCAAGGAATTTGCTAATAGCACGAGGTACCTGGACCCAGTCAACTGACTCTGGAGAGGATCTTAATGTCATCTACCTGGATTTCTCGAAAGCATTCGACCGTCAGATCATCGGATACTCCTTTCCAAGGTACAGCGTTACGGGCTCGGTGACCTTATTCTAACCTGGATCGCCAACTATCACCTTCAGTGGCAATTGGTGGTCAGAGTATGGAACTCCTTCTCTGACACCATACAAGTTGAATGTGGTGTGCCTCAATGTTCGATGCTAGGTCCCCGATCGTTTTTGGTGTTTATCAATGACCTCAAACAGGCAATTACAGCTAACTTCCTGCTGTTTGCTGATGACGTCAAGACTTGGCGCTAGGTTCATGGGAATACTGGCCAGCAACTGCTTCAGATTGATCTAGACACGGTACATCAGTGGTCCATCCAAAATTCACTGCAATTCAATGTGAGTAAATGCAAAGTGCTCTCCATATGACACCAGAGCAACCACTATTACAGGCTCGGAAAGCATGTGCTGCAGCGAGCTGTCACCGAACGTGATTTGTTCCTACTGGCTCAGGTTGGTCTGGGTTGTTTCATGCCATCAGCGATGGCCTCCGAAACTGGCAACCAACAGGTGGGCCATTTACGACGGGCGTTCTGACAAATAGATCGCTCTATCTTCCGGCAGATGCTTAGTGCGTATGTTCGTCCTCATGTCGAATATGCAATTTAAGCCTGGCATCCATGGTTAAAAGACAGCCTTAGTGCATTGGAGTAGCCCCAACGTGGACCATTAAATACGCTATTGGAATGCACCATATTCTATACGAGGAGAGATCGGAACAATCGGGTGCATTCAGCGGACGTTACCGCCGCTTATGAGGTGACTTGATAATGGTTTACTTAATTTTGCACGATACACATCATCTGCGCCGCTCTTCACTGCAACTCAGCAGCAGTACCGAGTTGAGAGGTCACTCACTAAAACTGGCCGAACAGTACATCCGCCTGGATATTCGCATGGATTTCTTTTCCGTACGCGTATGTCACCGGTGGAATGCTCTCCCGGAATCGGCCATTTCTGCACTGTCACATTTCAGATTTTATAGACGATTGGATGACTCGCTTACTCACCCACGCTTTGTTACCTAGTACTACATCTCCATCCCACCCCTGGAATATGCATTACCTTTATTTGCTGTTACATGCTGGTGCTGTGCAACTACACAGATGGCAGGACTACAGCGAAACAAACGAAAAGTCCATCTTTTAAACCTAGATAACCCATTGCTTTTTATATTTTGATAACCCTGCAAAACCATCCAATAGGACATGTAAAGCATTGTTTCTTAACCCGTCTAGATTCATTGTTCATTGTAGTGGACACTCAATAAATATACAGTCCCAGATAAGTATCTTATTCCGCATATGCACGACTTGATTTCAGCTTTAGCTGGTAAGTCAATCAGTAGGAAAATCGACCTAGTGCACACCTACCATAAGATACCAGTGGCGCCAGATGACTTATCTAAAGCAGCGTTAAGTACACCGTGTGGCCTATTAGAGTATCACAGAATGTCTTTTTGCCTCAGCAACGCTGCTCAAACTTTTCAGCTTTCCTTTCATGCGGTAACGCGAGGCAATTAAAGTGTTAATCCTTAAGTAGATATTCTCATCGCCGGCGCTTCTGATGCTGAAAATCTCCGTCATTTTGACGCACTTTTCCAACAAGTGACCAAACAGGGGTTACCATCAGCCTCTCGAAATGCGAACTTTGCCAGAAGAGCACTGATTTCCCTGGCCGCAACATGTCATCAAGGTAATGAAGGAATATTCTTCTCTTAGCTCCTTCAAACAGCTTTGCCGATTCTTTGGCCTGGTCAATTACTACCGACGCTTTATTTCTGACTGCGCGAGCATTGTTCAACATTTGGCTGACTTAATCCGCGGTAAACAACGCACTTTCCACATTTCAGACGATGCTGGAACGGCTTTCGAGAAGCTCAAATATGTTATCTCCAACATATCGCTTCTCGCTCACCCAGACCCAACTGCGCCACATTTTTTGACAACTGACTCATCAGACATCGCCGTCGGGGCAGTTCTCCAACAATTCATCGACCACCGATGGATACCCTATATTGCTTCTCGAAACATCTGCAACCTACCGAGGTGCGTTACCGCACCTTCGGTAGTGCACTAATAGCAATCTATTTTGGTATCAAACTTTTCCGTCATTATCCCAAATGCCAACATTTCACAGTCTTCACTGACCATACACCATTGATTTACACCGTCTATGGCGCAACAGACAAGTAATCTCCGCGGAAAACTAAACACCTAGACTACGTCTCTCATTTCACGACAGACATGCGATATGTCTCAGGCGCTCTTAATTCCGTTGCGGACGCTCTTTCACGCATCGATCAGATCAGCTTGACACCTGGAGCCAGCACTGACATAACCGCGATGGCTGCAGCAAATCAAGCTGATCCCTACATAGACAAGCTTCAGTACAATAATTCTGATCTCATGTGCAACAAGCATATCAACCTGCGCCCTCTCGGTCAGAACCGCAACGTCATACCCGTCAATCCGCTCCAGCGGCATCTACGGCTTAAAGCCTACTATCATGCGACGTGGTAGGGAATTCAAACCTCAAGAGCGTTTCTCAGATTTTGGCACCCTTTTCTATTTTACATCTAATGTGTCTCTCACATGTTAATGCTCCTACAAACCTTTTCCAAGGTCCACCAAAAAAGAGAAAACCTTTTGAAAACGCAGCAACAGCATTATAAGATTACCAGTTTGCACGCTATTATGTATTGCTCTAGTTTACTTCGCTTTTTCCACTTTGCTTTCTATATACACACCGTTTGGTGGTCGCTGACTGGTTGGACGTTTCGTTGGATCCCCGCACTACAACTGGAAGCATAACAAACTATTTGCACAACCAGCTACTTTAAAGTTATTATCTAACCCCCGCACCAGCGATTTTTCCGTTCGACACTCTAAGGAGGCCACGAGCGGGAGTCCGCTAGGGTCAGATTGAAAGTCATACCTCAGCAGGTGCATCAGGTTGCACAACCTGGTCTCGCGGAAGGCTGGCGCACGACGGACAGTCCTCAAGTAGATCGAAGCACTGTTTATACAGTCCCTTCGGGGGAAGGCTATATAGCAGTCTGGAGATTCCTCGTTTTGCTTGTGAAAAATTCTAAACAAAATCGCAATTTAATTGCGTACTAAGGAAATCGGTGGGAATGTTGAGCTGGTTGCTGGGTTCGATTGCTTGATTTGAGCAACGCCATTTTGCCTGGTGCTCTTTTCGATCGAAGCCCGCAATCACCTCGGGTGCTATGCATTTTGTGTTCCTCTGACTAGCAGTTTTCATCGGTGCCGATTTTATAGCTAGGCTAATGATGAACTTGATGCAATACAAATAAAGCCGTCCCTGCAACTCTATCTGTCTTCCGGAATATCTATTCGGACTTCCATTAAAAACTGCATTTTCTTATAACCGACAATGGTATGCCTTTCTGTGCAATGCACGTAAAGCAGTGGCTTGATTCGATTGGATGTCGACACTTGAATACAGCCCCAAGTGACCTGTGTTCTAATGACATAGCTGAAAACTTGTGGGAACACTTGAATCCGCAATAAGATCAGTGAATTCCCCAAAATCAATTGAACTAGAAACAGTCACCGATAATTTCCTACTTCAGTATCGCCATGCATGCAGTTTTATCATCAAAAGATCTCCGGGACTTGTCTTCAAATCGCGAGCCCTTAGAGCTTTTCTACAGTGCTTCGATTCGACTGGAGTTGCGTACTTTCATGGTAATGATTTAATGCCCGTAGACGAAAAATTATCACGCATAAATTGGGAAAGCGAATTTTGGAAATTGGATACCTTAATGATGGTTTAATTTACATGCGACATAATGATCAGGTGTAGATGCGATCCAATAATTTATCACTTGAACAAAATGGATAAGCTACTGCCGAAGCCATGGTAGAACCGTCCAGTAGATCCAAACAACTACGTAGGTCTACAAGTTTGCAGAACAGGAATTCGAACGAGGAGGAAGTGTGATATTTTATGCGCCTGAGTTAGCAAACAAGTTCGGGAGCGTATGCGTGTAACCAAGCTTAAAATCACTCATCTGTGTCGGCTGAGCGAGAGGCTTCCACGTGACTGACTGACTATATACTTCAACACTTGTTCGCCATTCAGTTCACTATGTCACTCTGTGCTATATTACTCATTGAGTCCTCACCAGTCTGACCGACTGCGTGTGTAAGTAAGACTTTGTGCATGTGTGCGATCGGTTGAGGAGAATCTAGCCCTGAAAATACTGTGTATATGATTTCTGTGCATAACCGATTTCTACCTCCGGTAGTACTTCGATCGCATTTGAGTTCCTCAATAGGTAATCTTATCCACTATCATTATTCCTCCTCTTTGTGGATTTTCGTCACTTGCGCGGTATTAATTCAATGCACTAATGATTACTAAAATTACTCTCTGGGCCATCAGTTCTTCGATGGTGAATTTCCGAGCCAGAATTGACTGCTTATCTTCTCTGAATCTGGTAGCAGTGTTGATGCGGACATACAACTAGAAACTAGGGACAAACGCTTGTACATCCACCTCAAACGGTTCTCCAGGAGCGGCTTGGGATGCCAGAAAGTAGATGTTGAAATCGCCAGTAATAAGGACGTAACTGTAGTTATGTTTATCACCCTACTTAGTGTGGATACCAGATAGAAGTTCATCTCGGGCATGGAGGAGGAAGGGCAGTAGACGACCGGAATCATGCAGGTGTCGTCGCCATTTACACGTAGACGGCACCAAAGGGAATCCTGTACCGTGATACCGGATAATCTACGGGCTCACATTGGAGGTCACAGCGAAATTACAGAGCCAACCCTCCAGCTTTGCTGAGTCTGTTGTGCCGAACAATGGATATGCCTGGCAGTGGAATTTCTATGTCAGTTATGTCGAGACGTAACTATGTCTCCGTTATAGCGATGAGGTCACAAACCTTTGATGCTTGACGAAGTTCCAGCTCCGAAATTTTACTAAGTATGCCTTGAGCATTCGCAAGTTATGATCCTCACGCAACGGACCGCACATGACCGTGCACTGTGAACCATATTATCCCAACTTATTGAATTCTTCGTGATCGTTTGACTCCGTAACTCCATTTTAGTCAATCGCACTATGACCAAACCGGATTTGTTGTGAACTTCTTGATTAGTCTAATCAGCGCCATATTGCTGTGGTTGGTGGCGCGGACAATGTAGTAGCGATCCGTTTCCTTGTTAATCTCGACGATTACTTTGTCTGCTCCTCTCCTTGGTTTTGGCACTCGACTGCTGGCCGCTCGCGATTTATTCCCAGCTCGTTTTGTAGGCTGCGAAACAATTCTTCAGATCTCATTCATGGTATCAGTGACCGTTTCCATCCTTTCCAGTTTTTGTTCCTTCGTTGTCTTCCCTGTGCTCTGCCTGTCGCATTCGCCATGACCACTTCAGACTAGTAAATTCGTTCAAATATGTGATTCGATCAAGGTGATGAGGCAGCCGGAGTTACATACCGTTATCTCTTGGTTTTACGTACTGATGTGAAAATGCACCGTAGGCGATCCATTAGCCTAAGTCAAAGGAAGCTCAGTACCCCAACATTTTTAGGGAATTGTGTGTCAGCGGTACGGTCCACGCAAATGATCGCTACTCTAAACATCACACGGAACGGTGGGTGAGTAATGTCTAGAGGCAATAATATTAATTCATTCAGGATCCATTGGTTTGTAAACGAATGTACTCACTTGGTGCAACTATGAATCGAAGCTCATTGCTATCCCCGAGTGACCAGGATGTGAGTCTATGATGCGGAAGCGATAAAGTGTGTTGGAAAGCGCCGACCAAATCACAGTATACGACGACATGCAAAAACGTGAATAGCCGAATGTTGAGCTAACTGCTTGGCAGTCGAGATCCGGTTAATTAATAACCATCAGTATTTAACATTGACACATTTCAGCCTGTATAATATCTATTTCGAAAAGGATAAGAAATAGTTAGAGACCTCACACAGTTATCATGTTATTAACATTTTATTTTGGCTGATGACGCTAGTGCGGAGTTCAAAGATAGCATGCGAACGGACCTACTCTCTTCCTCATGAAGTCAGTTTCTTGTGTTGTCCGCCTATATTTGCATATGAATCGGGATGCGTCAACTGAGCTGCTCTTGGCTAAGTGATGTATCTATGATACTCCAAGTAAGTAGAAGACGCTGACGGTAGCAACTAATTTTTACAGAAGGATCGTTATTTGGTATCTAGGTATAAACTCATTCCTACTGCGGTGCTTAAGGTTTTCATTTTCTACTCACCATGTGAATCTGTAGAGATCCCAGAGGACGGTAATCCTTGGTTCCTGCAGCTGTACTTTAGCAACTCGCCAGCCATACGAGTGGAGCTGATCCGTCTGGCACTGCCATATAATACTATATTTATCTTAGTCATTTGTCATATGTCTTCTAGACAGAAGCGCGGATAGAAATAAGCGCAGGTAACTTTGGTGCCACAGATTACAAATGGCTGGTAGGCAGCTTTATTCGAGGCATTTACCACAGCGCACAAAAGGCTTCGAAGCTCGAAAGATTTTATGCAGAGCTTACAACTGCTTTATATTGGGTTAGTTGGAAGCGTCGAAATACCATAACAAAAGGTAGCAAGCACCCCTCAAATGGATACAATGCAGGTGGCTAGGATAGTAGTATAGAATTCTGCCTCAACAATGGGGCTTGAGAATTTCAACCAATGGAAATTTCTGCCTCAATGTCCAATGGGAATGGCGCAATCGCACCAACTAATGCAAGCTAATCTGGTTCATTATTATTGACTATTCGCCAACCTTTTGATACGTTATCCCTGCCCATCATTGTACCTAGTTACCATAAGGCGATACTAATAAATCTGAAACGTGATGAATAGGTGAGTTGAGTACTCTTTCCCCATGAGATTTGGTGGGTATAATATACGAGGAGGATGTTTTGGTTATAGAGTTGTACCGTTATAGTACTACTCGAAACCCATTGTAAGATCTCAAACTGCTTATGCCGCATGCGGTGATTTTTAAAACATTGTAGCTTAAGTAGTTCCTGTTCCAGGTTCACCAGTCAATAATCGGACAGTGTCTGTCTCGGTGATATTTTTTACTGCAGTGTGTATCCGATGTCTCTACGGTGGTAGATAAATTAAGTTATCCCCCATGTTTTTGATACTTCAGTGAAACTAATAAAGGTTGTCCTATCCATGTTTTGATTGTTCATGGAGTACGTAACGTCATGGATTTTGATTTCGGTAGAAAGACCGTGTCGAATCTCGAAATGTACACTGCGAGTACACAGAACTCAAGTGTGTTGATCAATTTCCTGATGGCGTCCAGCATGTTTGCAACCAGGTTACCTAACTATCGATTTGCGAAACATTGTTTGTCAACTGTTTCAATTAGTGTCTTATTACTCGGTGTTCATTGTGCTTTCATTGGTGCTTGCTTACACGATTGTATTTACTATATGCATGATATTTAAGCAAACTGAGGACACTCAGGATGCTTTCATTAATACAAAGTGTACGTGAAATTTGTCTCTAGGGGAAAAGGCAGGTAAAGAAACCACTATGGTCACAATCACGTGTGCGTTTTGATCACGGATAACGCACAGTCTATATTTACTTACGGTAATCTTGACGCTTTTAAAGAACACGCAAAACTGGACACAAGGAATAGCAGAAAGCTATAGGAACTCCGTCGTAAAGATGGTTCGGTTATTGCGTGGAAATGGTAGTTGCCTGATTTATACTGCTAAACTGACGCGCAAGGGGTCCTCAAATTTAAGTTATCAACCCAGTATTGTAGTAGATCGAGTTGCTAGCCTCTCTTCCCTAACTAGACATTGATGTTAGACTAGACCTACCTTGCACTCCTGCGTTTTGGCAAAGTGATATCAAGTGTCAAAATGCCATACATGTCAACATCAGGAGCACATGGGGAAGGAAAGAAGATTGCTCCACTGTGCGACAGCTGAAAGTACGTTGTCTTGTTTGCGTCCGTCAGATCAGTCTACAAGCGCATTCGAAAGCCCATTAAGCACACTACCCTATAAACTGGATGCCACTGTTCGCCACTACCAAAGTAAAGGGCGACACTTCAGATGGCAATTTGGCGCCATTGGTGAAATGTCACATGACGTGTTTCTTTGAACCGAGATGGACGTATCATACGATATAAGCACTTTAAATATTGGCAACAAAATTGCTTGAATTGCAAGACACTGTATTGTTGTAAGTAACGGTCACACATACACAACCGCTGATGCATGAAGAACATGAGAATAAGGGCACTTTCACAAGTTGTAAATGTTTGTGTCTATGAGCCGTAAGTTGCAAAAGATTTAAGAAAATTTGCATTAAGCGTTCCACATAACATGTAAGCCACAAATGCATAAAACAGTCTCCAGCCATATACTTGGAGATAAAAAACACTAGGGCTAATCGGAATGATTGAATATGAGGGAGATGGTGTAATCAGATGTGGGAAGGCAATTTGGCTTTCTGTAGAAAGTGTGGCTGCGTTTGACGCGAACAGTTCCGCAGCTATTTCTCAGCGTACTGTGCGTATTTCTTCGCCTTCGTGAGTGAAGTCCGGTTTTTGCTATCAGATTCCAGCAGTTCTGCAATCTCTATTTAACCTCTATATTACTGAGAAATAAATAGATAAATCAACAATGTCTATTCATGACTTTTTACGAGGCGCGTCTACTTATGTATGGTAAATCATGTCAGTGCGTCCAGCAAAGTTCACCTACAGTACGCACACTAATTGTTTAGAAATACTCAAGGTTTCTGATCACGTATTGCTAAATTACTGTACGGTTATTCGAGTATTTAATCCAAAAAGGTTGCAACATATAATCTTGTTTGGACAGGATGTTGCCAAGTGTGGACAAAACAAGCAAAATTAACTTCAACTCTAAGCAAACGAAATCTAATCTAATGGATTGAATTTCTAAGGAATGCCTCTGTTTGGCTTCTTAGAGTGGCGCTGTTAGCAGACATAAATGTAAGTTGGATCTACAGTATGCAACTGGAATTTTCAAGGAAATATCTGGGCTTTGAAGCTACCACATGCATTTTGTCTGCAATTCAAGGGTATTAATATTTGTGTGATCCTCGGATAAGTGAGCAGGCAGCTTTGATGGATATTCACTAGAAGATTCTGTTCGTATTGTTGGCTTACTATTGCAGCTTCTAGCTAGAAGTTGTTCTATTCCAGGTGTCTTTGAAAGTATTTAATTCTAACTCTAATTCAGCCAGGATTTCGTGATTCTTTCACCGATATCATGCGGAAACTAAATGATTTATTAGACCTTTTGTTTGCTTGATCCAGGAATTGAAACAGAATCACTTACTTTAGACAATGGTTCAGAATGTAGTGTAGTAGCTAGATTTTCAGACATACGGGAGTTATACCAAATGCTGCGGTTTTATGCTCACCGGTTATCCATTGTTGCACGTAAATTTTCGCACATGTTTAAATCTGTAGGATAACATATTCCGTTAAACGAAGCTCACTATGTGATGTGGTAGATGAATACAAATTGTATACTATACGTTTTATGCTTAAAGTTGACAACATGCATTTAGAGCGACAAGTGATCCGGATGCTCCCCTGGATTACACCACTGGTGACCCGTGTGTATTAGGATCAGCTTCATCTGTTTTTACTGGCTGTGTTTATTCTTCTATGTAAAAGCACATTCCACTACGCATGGCCATTTCACTGCCAGGAAACTTAATTTTGGGGGTATGTTTTGCCGATGAACATGATTTTACCCGAAATAGATATTGCGGACTAGCAGATTTATAACGATGGCTCTAAGAGCTTTCAACGAAAACTTGCCCGTCAGGTAAATATGCCATCATGTTAAGCAGGAAGACTCGGAAGCACATGTAATATGTCCATAGTCAGCTGCTCAGCAACCTGGCATATTGTGATTTGATTTTGTAACTTTGAGTAATTTTAGGCAACTTTTTTGTTATGAAATGGCTATTGTACGGCTTTCTCGCCACAGTGAGTATACACCCCTGACAAACTCAGCGTAGTTTCCTTTCGTCACTTTGACTTTCTCTTAGAAGAGTGCTGAAGCTCAACAACTTAATCGGATGCAATCAGAGCATAAGGTTGATCGTTTTGACGTGTTCATTAACAAGTATGTCCCAAGACGATGCAAACATCTTTCACATAAAGTGCAGGAGCGAGATAGCCTATCAAACAGTCCAAACTGAGAGCAAATTGTGGCCTATGACTAAACTGGATTATTATTATCACTACATCATCAGAAGGACAATCGCGAGCTCCAACTAGGCTTATCACAAGCTACTGTTCGGGAGAATAGACCAGATAACAATAAGTGGTGGGACAAGGGCTTTCATTGCTTGGAGGTGGCAAATGGCCCACAAACCAATCTCCTGCACCTGAGGGGCAAATGGTACTTATAAACAACCAGTCAACAGGAAAATATAACGCGGTATCAGTGAATCGGCTGTTCTACGCAGCCACTTTTGTCATATTTCAAGCATGCTGGACTTTTATAGTAGCTTAATCGGAAAACACGGATCGCAGCGCGGTCACTGGACTTGGAAGTTACAACAGCTGTGACATTCATGACGAATACCTGTCTAGCCTAACCATCTACATGGTATTCCTTGTGTGCTTCATTTCAAGTGCTGAGGCGAGCCATTTAACTAAAGACCACCGACCAGTAGCATTTTCATCAGTTACCAGCTCAAATTTTACACATTTATCCTTAGCTAATTTTCTAGTCAAACGGGATATGGTTGCGCCAAGCTAGAACGTGGTAAACACCGGAAACAGCTTAAGCGTATGGGATTCATAGGCCTTTCATCAAAAAGTATCCATGCGATCCTGTCATCCATCTCATTGCACTGCATGTATTGTAAAACTACGCCATCTTACACCACGCAAACTCATTCCTGTAACTCCTTGTCAAAATTTTGAAAAAGCACTAGATTCCACAGCGTCCTTGTGAAGTTTCACTACGCAGAGGAGCGATACTTGAGTAAACCTCAATGAAGTGTTACACTGGCCCATTTTAAATTTTCACTCCATTCGATACTCCTGCTTTCAGGAAGCCAATACAACTCGATTAACTGGGTTCTGTTAATGGAACTTTGGAAAACTGTTTTACCGGTGACTGCTGCTTGTTTAGAACACTTCTTTATGGTTGTTGTTGTCGTCTATCCATGAGGATGTGCACACAGTAGATTCACTGGATTTTATCCGATTTACTGTTGTCCTAAGATCGCCAAAGCATGGTCAGTTATAGTAATGAAGGCGGCATAGTCGCATCGGGGAAAAAGATACCAAAGGGCTGGGCCATCAACGCTTATTTCTTTGTGAATAGTAGGGAAGTCCCGGTCCGTAAGTATCGCTCAAGTGTCCGTCTTAATTTCGAACAGAACACTGACCCAATGATTAAAATCAATCATTACGGCCACAACTAAGTTTGAGCTGGTGACTGGAGTAGTTTAGTTAGTAGTAAAGCCGAGGACAGGACGGCCACTTTAATATGCTGAGAGCTCGTGGTCATTTTTACTAGGTACATGCATCAGACACGACGTCGATCCTAGCCCCAAGTGATTACTGCGTACTGGTTGAAAGCAGTAAGTAGTTTCTCTGTGTAGCTGCATCTAATGTCACTCAGGGACAAAGACCCGTCATGTTGTGTTGCGCTCAAGATATTTTATGTCGGTAAAGTGTTTCTTCAGGAATTTCTTAAATTCCGACACCGACTTTGCCTCAGTTACTTGCTGCTGCATGTCGTTCCATGCATTCACCACTCTGCGTTCGAAACAGAGATGTTGAGCGACCAGCTTTAAATCCGGTACAACAAGCTTGTACAGGTGTCCACGTGTGCTTCTTGGTGTGCGCAGATGAAGCAGCGGCCTTAACATGGGTAATCTCCCAGATGTAATGTCCCTTGCGTCATGATGAAGACAACCCTCTGTCGACGATAAGCAAGGGTGTATAGCCCAAGTTTCTTACGCCGGTCTTCGTACGGCACACCTCGTAAGTTGGGAATCAGCCTGGTGGCTACATGCTACACTCGCACAATATTTGCTACCTCGACGCGGGTGATAGAACAATACGCGGGAGAACCATACTCTAGCATTGGTCGTATTATTGAGACGAAGAGGCAAGTGGCACTCTTTTCGGACCAAGTTCTGAAGCTGCGCCTGAGCGCCCAAAGCATAAGAAGGCTATTTTGGTTAAGCGTATTCGTGTTGTCCATGGACTGCAGGTCGCAGCGTGAGAGTACACCGATGTCTCGCAGGAAAGACGCGGGATGCAACGGTTGACCGGCCCCCATGTAGGTTTGACTGTGCTCGCACTTACCCAGCCTCACGAATTGCGACTTGACCGGGTTGATCGGAAGGTTGACTTGTGCAGACCACGTGGAGAGGCGGTCGAGGTCTTGTTGAAGCAGGTCACAATCATTGGGTGTGCGGATTACTCTCCACACCTTCAAGTCATCTGCGAACAACGCGCAAGGTGATTGGAGCAGCCGAGGCACATCGTTTACATGGATGAGAAACAAAATGGGCCCCAGTACAGTGCCTTGGGGCATGCCATTGCTCGATGGATATCAGTCAATGAAAAATGAACAATGATATATTACAGGTAAAAAAGCGATTGCTTTACAAGTCCCGTAGAATGCTGGAAGTGAAGGTAAACATAAGTGTAAATCGTCAATTTAAGCGTCTAGTGCATTCAAGTGCCTCTTATTCATATAAAAGTTGTAGAATGTGTACTGAATTGTTGCTGTTGAGTAATATGGGAAGTAATATGGGGAAGGCATGTCTTAAGAACAAGAGAAACGACAACGCTTACTCGTGCGCCGTTTTCTTGCACTGAGGTAATTGACGAATGTAGTTGTAATATATCCGAAACTATATCCCACAACAGCAGTGGGTTAATAGTGAAGCACAAAAGCTGAGAATGAGCACCGTTTTTTCGCGTTTGTTTTAGGTAGACATCTCTGATTATATAGCATAGTGTAGGTGGATAAGCGAATCATCCAGACGTCTTTTGAATACCGTTAGCGTGGGAAGAAACAACCTGTGGGAAGAGCGTTCCAGTGTTAGCACACACGAAGGGAAAAGCAATTCCGGCGGCATTCCAACCGGCTGTGGGTGGCCAGCTTTAGCGGGTGTCCTCTGAGTGTTGTATTGCTATTCAGCTTTACTAGATGACGACAAGAATGGTTTGGATTCTTCAGGATCATATAAGTCATTATCAGGTCGCCACGCAGGCGTCGATACTGTCCACTGTAGACCCCGAGGGTTTTCAGCCTCAATCGGTAAGGGGGATGAAACAGGACCTTTACGTTCTTGGTCGCCCTTCGTTGTGGCAGTTCAGGAGCGGTAAGGTCTTGCTTTTGCCATGGCTGCCAGGCGTGGATGGCCTACTTAGAATGAGGCCGAATGTAGGCTTTGAGCATCTGAGAAAAGATGGAAGGATCGAAGCGTCCGAATACCCTCCGCAAAAGGCCAAGGTGTTGGTTAACTCTTTTAGAAGCTTTCTCTGCCTGACGGGAACAGCCCAGATCATCCTGCACTACCACTCCTAGATCGCATTCCGTTGTAGTACGCTGCAATATTTGATCACCCAGTCTGTATTTGCAAGTGGCTTTATGGCGTATGCTCAGCACCTTGCACTTTGTAGTGTTGAATTAAAGCAGGTTCTGAGTCAACCATTCGTAGACCCTGTCCAGATCATCCCGAAGTGCTGCATTGTCGTTGGTTGTTCTAATGGCTCGCCATATCTTGAGATCATCAGCGAAGAGTAAGGAGTTGGAGGTGATTATTGTCTCGAGATCGTTTATGTAAATCAGGAATAGTCGTGGACCAAGTACTGAGCCCTGGGGCATTCCGTACTTAACCTCGATTTGGTCAGAGATGACGCCGCGAACTCTTACATTCAGATGTCGTTGAAGCAAGAAGTTACCTATTCAACCGAGGATTGGGTCACTATTTCCACAACACTGCAGCTAGTGAAGGAGGATACGGTGGTTCAGACGGTCGAAAGCCTTTGAGAAATCCAGATAAACCGCGTCAACCTCTGCGCAGCTGTCAACGGTCTCAGTCCAACGGGATCTGGCAAGCAGCAAGTTTGAAGTGCAGGATCTGTTCTTGCGAAATCTATGTTGTTCTTGTGCTATGAAATTGCGTTCTTCCAAGAAGTTCATCAGCGCTTCGGCAACAATCACTTCCATGATTTTGGAGAGTATCCGAAGTAGTGTTATCGGGCGATAGTTGGCCGGATCTGTACGACTTCCTCCCTTATGGATGGTTGTCCACCTGGGCCCACCACTTTCGAGCAACAAGGAAATTCTTGCTCCATCGATACAGAGAGCCGCCAACACTGTATACCCTTAGCTTGTTGTGGAGCACTGCATGCTTTACCTTGTCAAAAGCCTTACTGAAGTCAATGTAAATGACCTCGACCGACACCTTGGTTCAGTGCTTATAACCATTCGTGCATCGTCAAAGGTATGTTGATGATGCACGAGCGACCTTGCAGAAAACCATGCTGTGCGGGCGTCAAGAGGCTTTTCGACTCGAGTAGCTGAAAAAGGCTCACCTTCACGATCTTCTCGAGCGTCTTTGCCAAAACAGCGGTCAGGCAAATCGGCCGGTAGTTATCTACTTTGCTTGGATTACCATCTTTCGTTATTGGCTTTAGATTGAGATTGATAAAGACCAGTCCATCTGATTCGCTGCTTGAGTGAGGCCATTAAAGTCCGCTTTCCAATAGTTAAAGGCTGGCTCCAGCGGGGGAGAACACGGTAGCTGCAGTTCCAAGCTGGCTGTGATCATCGAGTGATCCAAGACTTGATTGCCATTTACACGTTGCTCACAGCTGCTCAAAAGCAGGTCTAAGCACGATGGAGTCGTGCGCGCAGTTATGCGCGTCTGTTTGTTGATGTGCTGTGTGGCGCCGTTTTCAAACATCAACTCCGTAAACTTCATCTCGACTTCACAATGGCCGGGGAGTAGTTCAGCCTCAGGCCACTGTATTCGGGGTAAGTTGAAATCGCCAATGATTAGGAACAGCTGACTACTTGTGTGGTTGCGGGCATGTGGCAACCAGTCCAAGCAGCGGCTCAATGGACTGCCATATACCAAACATACGAGCATCTCACAGCGCCTTAGGTGAATAGACCCCATAACTGCCTTCCAGTCTGGAGTCTACGTGACTGGCCTTATGCATGGCTCGAGACTTTACTGGACATGGCTCACAACCGACACCAGTGGCGCGTCTGTTGCCGTCTCCTATTCGGATTGCCTGTTTAAAGTATGTTTGGTGCAGACTTATCTGCTCGGTAATAGCTGATTATGACGCGGGGCAGTGAAACCCGCAAGGAAGCTGTCAGGCCGATGCCACCTTCTGTTTGCAAGATATCCAGCTGTTTGTGAAGTTGTGTTGTCTATATAAAGTGTAGGCGCCTTGACTCCGAAAGTTTGCTTAGGGCATTAAGTTTTTCAGGTGATTCCCCTTCCTCTCCCTCTTATTATTCCTTATTCCACAGGCCATCATGATTGTATGGCAGCGAAGCAAGCCTGATGTACTGCTGTTGATGATGATGACGAGCACATAGACCATCAGCGCTCGCTAGGCGCTCACTAGTCTTCTACACAAGGAAGGCTTTATGTTAAGCAGAACGTCACGGCGATCATTTGATAGTCTGTGACAGCCGAAGAACGACTAGCGGCAGATTTCTACTTCTTGAACTGTTACGTCAGAGTTTAACCATGTCGCAGCAAGGCCTAATTTGTCTGGCCGCTGAGCGGTTACAAAGTAGTACAACTCATCGCATTTGTTCAGCAGACTGCAGGCGTTTGTAACGCCTACGCACAGGCCGCTGTAGGAACCGCTGGGCGCGCCTGAAGCATCAGAAACCTGTTGATCCGGATTCGCGGAGGAATCCGGGTGACTACACGAACATGTACTATACGGAGATTTCTTTCTCCATCGTCCGTGCGTCGTTTTAGTTCAGTCATCGCAGACTTCAGTTTTTTTCTGTCTGCTGGGTCTAAGTCTGCGTGCACGTGGATCTTTAGACCTTTCAGCCTATTAAAGAGGGACAATATTAACTTAGGCTTGCATCTTCGACAAAAACCACCCTCATAAGTCGCCTTTCTCCCTCAGTTCTCTTCACAAGATTTTAGTACTAACGCGGACTTTTTGTCTGTAAGTACAACGGGTAAATATGCGTTTCAGCATGGGAGATACAAAGCTAGTGACATAAACAACTGATAGAAATACTGCTATCCATTTGGTATTTATCACCGCGTTAGACATTATTTGGGTTGCTGAGCTTCTGCACACTAGTAAGATCCAAAAGGCATCGATTAATTCCCCATATACACGAGCCCCGTGCTGGAACTGTACGCTATGCGGAGGGGCCCCAGGTTGTGGATTGGGGAACACTTACCTTGTGGAGGAAACTGCGAATACGTCCCGTCTGCTTTGCAAACGAAATGAAGAAGCAGTCGCGAACAATCAACGGTAGCCTCTCAGATCGTGCGGAGTTCTGGACTGGCCCCCTGGTTCACCATCAAACAGCACAAGAGCTCCTACGGTGCAGTATCAAAGACAATGTGACTGACCATAGGTTCACCGACCACTCAATTCTGTACCCCAAGGTGAGTAGGTGGGAGGTGAGGTTGGATGAACAACCTTGCTAGTGACCCCCTACTCTGTGGACAGCAATCGAACACAAAGAAGGTAAGTACGTCATCTGGTTGCCAACGGTTTCCGTATTCAGAAATCTGCGTGAATCACCCCGCTGCCTTTCGGGTCAGGTATCTAAGACCGAAGGCTAGGGGTTGGGTCCCTTTCCTCGGTCTGGGCAACCGGATATCTCACTGTCCACTTAACACATGGACCCACCTAAGCTTTTCGCAGACTGTTTCTTTTCTTCCTTTTTTTCTATTACTCATGTTATGTGGCACTCTGCCAGTTGTTTCTTGGCCAAGTTTTAACTACATAAGCTATACACGAGCACGGTCGCACTCACCGCTCCCCTGCCCGCACCGGAAGTGGATACTAACTGGTTGGTTATTTCATGCATGCTTTCTACAAACTAATACTACACCAGCCATTTGAACTGATACTTGTTGCCGCACAACCACAATGACCCCGAAAAAGAGGAACAATAGAAAGAGATGAATAGGAATTTGGTATGTACCCCAAATACCCTAAGCAAACAGCTAGCTGTAGCATACAGTTACAAACAGCGGTATGTCTTGCGAATATAAGGCGGCATCAGCGAGACAGCTTCCTTGCGGCTTCCACTGCTGAGCGACATAATCAGCCAGTACCTCGCAGATAATAATTTAAACAAGATCGCCGACTAAGCGACAACAGAAAACGCACCACCGATGCCGACTGTAAGCTTTCTCAAGTCGGAAAGTAGGCGTCTCACGTGAAATTCAGCCGAGAAGGAGAGACGGACCAGCAGCTTGGTAATCAGTGACTTGCTTCACCGCTGTCAAGTCAATATTTATCAAACTGGAGCCTTGCGCCACCCTAAATCCGGTTAACAAAACAAAACTCTCCACTCTGATAGGTGACCAGGCACGCCATCCCAAAGACAGACCCCGGAATGTAACGGGCCTGTCGGGGATCTGGGATGGCGGCATTTTGGTATTTTGCAATAGTGGAAATAGTTTAGCTGATGGAAAGAACCAGTTACAGAAGCCGTTGAATTAATGAGTCGATCATCAATGGCTAGAGAATTTGTGACACCTAAATTGTTCGACTGATGGTAGAGAGAAATCCCGATTACGTGTCAAGCTCGGTTTTCAATTTAAACCATAGTTCATTAACTAGTATCAAACGTTATCCACCGATGCCAAGCAAGATGTAGGCAGAACAATCCAGATTATTACAACAGTATGGAATTGTCTAAACCAAATGTTGCAGAGGTGGTGCGTTCACATTTGATTACTGCTGTAGCGTCGTTACCCTATCTTCAATACGTTTTTCTTGTCCGTTTACGTGCAACTTTCTCCAAGATAGCAGATGTGGGCAGAGCCTTTAGACTTTAGCAGGGCGCATCGTCTATCAGAACAGTACACAAACTGAGTATAACGTGACATCTGATAAAATTACTGAAAATGCAGTCACCAAGGAGGTCAAATGTGGACACGGGTCTCTACTGAGACCAGTGATTACCCCAGGGACTTATTGGTTTAATTCAAACAGTTGACTTCATTACCTGGAGTAAGAAAACGACATAGTTTCAATGTGAATGTTCATACTTATCAAACTGTAGTTGGTAATTAAGTGCCAGTTATCATACGTCAACTTTTCTTCCGAATAGGCCATCAAAATTTCACATTTAATGAAGCAACTCATTTTAACTGCCATTGGGGTTTCAGCAAAGACGCTTTATAGCTCTCCATTTATTTGGGGGTTGTTGATGTAGCATTATATCGTTTGACGACGATCCGATCTCTACCGTCTAAATGTATATTCCACCGCGGCTAAACTAGTATTGACCACAGATAAAGGATTTCTTCGTGCAGATGTCACATGCGCAGCTGTAGAATTTGTCTCGTCTTCCCAAAAGGAGCTTTTGTGGTGGCATTTTCTCAGGATAGCACGTATTTTTCAGAAAGAATTTTCGTTCCATATACAGATGAATCAACATCGTAACGTACGGACTATACGGGCGGTCAGACACCTGGGTGCCAAATCAAATGACTGTGTCTTCGATGTCGCGTATAGTCATACCAACTTACGCACGAATTTGTACTTTGTGGAGAAGCCAAGCTCTGGTCTCGTCAAAAAGGATAGATGTATTCCGGCTCCTTGCGATTCGCCTACGTCAAGTCTTAGAATGTTGACTTACTGAAGGCTTGTTCGTCCACCTTCATCCTCGCGTCTCACGCTTCCAAGACATAACTTATAAACCTGCAGCGATATCACGTTATACTTCTCGTTTGCATCACTTCTAATCTTCTGTAGGCTGACTTACGTTTATGTATTTTTCAGTTTTTCTGAATCGACTTCTTTCCTGCACTGTATCTTGGCAAGAAAACCAAGGTGTTTTTACGACGGCCAAGATCTCGGACGTACACTAAATGTTTGAATATGCAATCACCATCTGACTTCAACTGAAATCTGCGTTCGTTTGCGCTACCAATATGTTACGATGTTGTTGCTAGGAATTTACTATCAGTAGCTACTATGTTTGTGGTAATTCAGCCGTGTTCCATAAATCAGATGACAGACTCATTTTTCCCTTGCTCCTATTTGCAAAATAGCCACCGAACTGATGATTACGTGATGACACTTCACATGTTATTTATCCGGAGTGTCAACCCAAAGACCCAAAAGAAAGGCGGTTAACTCAATTAAAGTTAGCATCTGCGATTTTTGAGCACTGGACATCAGACTTCCCCGTCCATATAATCCGGAAGACCAGCCACTAGGAGAACAGAAACCTTTAACTTACTCATTTCCTAAACGGATGTAGGAGTTTCATAGGCGGAATCAATGGTTACAGATGGTACACAGGTTGTAAGCAATTTGTGTCAGAAAAAAGGTAGAAATTAATCAAAAGTGAGAGAGTTCTAGGCTTGAGAAATCACACATTTCCTTGACTCGTCACATGTACGCTCCACAAAGTGGCATCTACTTGCGCTGACCAAGCAAGTGGTATCTGCGACCGAGTAGGTCGCTAGTAGATAGCGTGTAAAACGCTAATGCAACTATTGTGTTACTTTAAGATACATCTGACGCATCATGCGATGGAAGGAAACCTTCTCAGTTGGACCGGATTCAGTGGCCTTTCTCGGTGGAGTAGTGAGTAATATTACTAATATTTACACAAGAGTTTCATCGCTCAGGGCCTGTTGCTGATTCACCAACCACCATGAATCATTGTAATTAGGAAAATAAACTATACTCGTCGTGATTGGTTGTAAGAAATGCTGATTTAAGCTTCTTAATGTATACATGTTTACTTGGACGGAAAGCACCACTTTGCATGAATAAGAGGGGTGAATACAGCATTTTAAGACGCTCGGATGTGAAGGGTCATTGGAGAATTTGTACTAACGCCAGCAAATACTGGCTAAAACTCGATACATGTGTGCTGCAATCTGCGTAGGACACCGAGTGCACTATCAGTGAACTGCTATTCCCAAGGGGAACTGTTGCTTCTGTTTGGTTAAGGATGATGGACGATAATCTAATCACATGCATGCAACCTAGTTTACTGAAATCACAGTATGCACTGAATTGCTTGGCGTTACAAATTACGTGACCTCTCCCCACCTTCTGCAGTCAATCTGTCTTTGCCAGTCAAAACTGCCAATTACAATTTGTCCTTTGCTTTCCAGTAAACACGTCGATCCTAAGGCAATTCAGCTTGCAGTTTCATGTCGCCTACAATCCACCGGCATGTAGAGATTTCATATCTGCTTATCTGCACTCTCAGTAGCATTGGAAGAATTCAATTTGTGTGAGGAAAATGCCACTTGTATTGTACGCCAGCAAATCTTACTGCTGGTCAACGTACCCATTCGTCCTCCCTTCAAGTAGACTATTAATTTTGCATTCCAGTAAATGTCAACAACATTCGACATCCAGCAAACGGGGCAGCTACCAACGCATGTGACTTAACATGCAAAAGGATGATGGCAAGTGAAAACAGTGGTAGTGGTGGGTAGGCGAGTCCAACTTACGTAATATGATATTGAGAGATGAGTATTATCCTGCTATTCTCCAGCTGTTGCTCTGACACGTAGAATCGACTCTTTAATGCTATTTAAACATGCCAACGCTTTGTTGCTACCAAGCTGTGGTTTGTGCATAGACATTTGAGCACCAAACCAAACAGCATTCTCAAGCGAATCTGGTGTTGGATAAGAGCGGTGAAAAATCCTGGGAACAGCGGACTAGACTATGGACAACAAACGTAAGGAACA
Organism: Dicrocoelium dendriticum; assembly: GCA_944474145.2. NCBI lineage: Eukaryota > Metazoa > Platyhelminthes > Trematoda > Plagiorchiida > Dicrocoeliidae > Dicrocoelium > Dicrocoelium dendriticum. Next base: position 73,844,022 of record OX104064.1, on the reverse strand, counting down.
ATGCTGGCCCCTTCGATTATGTGTCTGGGACTGTGGATTTCATTGGCTGAGTAAATGTGTTGTCGTGATTTCCCATGAAACCCACCTTGTAAACAGTTGACATCCTAAAAATTAACACGAGGACGTTTTTATGGCATTCACTCCTCGTTCATGCCGGGTGTCCTCGGTGCTGGCATAATGTCGAAAGCTAAGCAAATAAGGGATATCGTTTTATGAGACAATGCTATGGGGGTTTAAAGTATATAACTAGCATCCACCGCAAATGTACTCACTCAGTTAGCCAACAGGTTGAGGCAACGTTCTGGATTGCCGATTAGTCGTTATGTGTATCGTTGGAAACGCGTACTCCAACTTCCAAGTGGAATAGCGACAAAGTAAACTTATGGCTGGAAACTGAGACATTGAAGCAAACATAAGCAGGGTAAACGTATATCTCTAATGAGTACTAAGGCATTCGGATGCAACTTCATTTCATCTTGGGGCCGACAACGTTCTAGGCGTACATCATGACTTTAGCGATAATTCATCAGTGCAGTTTCGTCTCCAAATCAACAATGGACTGTATACTCTGCGGCAAGTGTACCTCATATAGCATATGCACTTTCACAAGACTCCAGTACCGACATCAACAGTGTCCCAGGGGCGGATCCACAGTCATGCTTGCTCCATACATAAGACGTAGCGGGGACAATGTTAAGTGATTATACTTAAAACAAGGAATATCAGCTGTTTAAGTCATTCACTAGTGCTGACTTGATGGCAGTTTTGTTGTATAGATAATTGTCACCCATTTGAGTTAGTTTCTTTTAAGTCGGTCCAAATAGAAAACGTGTAGGCATGGAGGTTTACTTACGCATTTGTTTCACCAGTGCATTTGGCCTACCAAGCCTTTGCATTCACCAACAAATTAAACGGGGCACTCAAACAGATGCGACGTTTGAGGACAGAACAATGAGCGGATTTATGTCCAACGGTAAACAGACGCCCCATCTGCTTGGGAATTGATTTCGTGTGTAATATCTTAGTTTCGTTCCCCCTAGATGGAGCTGCGTCATGTCCCACACACTTTCTGTCGTGCCACTAACATATATTTGATGGCCTAGAATGCAAATGTGGATGGCGCTGTCAAAATTGAGGACGGAAACCAAGTCCGATACTGCTCAACTTGTCTAAAATGGTTAGCTGTGGTAAATTCGATCAATTAACATTAGCGTATGTAGTCAGCTGCAAAAGAGGTCTGTGGGTGGGCGGCTGGGCACACACTGAGGCATCGATCATACTAACTCTGACCAGTGAAGCAACGTTGATAAAGAGCAAAAAGAGATATTCTTAACAACCGTCGTTGGATGGGTGGCATATTAACTGCAAAAGCAAAGAACCAATATGCTACGAACTCGCACTACAGTGCGTGGACTAGATAAAAGCATACTGAAATCAAGATAGCGTAGGTTCTTGGTGACCGCACGAAACAATTTCCAATGTATTATTGTTAACGCTTTAAGGAAAGCAAATTCGGGTTGCCCACCTGCATACAATGAAATTGAAATATAATAATAAGGATCAATTCTAGAAAACTCAATGAAGAACAAACAATAAACAGTGAATTTACAGGGGTTACGGAACGCTGATTTACTAATCTCGTTGGATAGCTGGTGGGGATGTCACAATAATAATGATAATGATAACAGTAATGGAACAGTCCCGCAAATATGAAAAGTAGGAGCTTTCGTCTGTTACACTGTAGTCCTGCAATCCGCCTAGATTCAGAGCACGCAGAGTTAGCATCAAATAAATCCGAGCTATCCTAGAGGAGTAGCGTAAAGTAGCAAAGTGTAAGTGGATGTGTACGTCCTCCAACCGTCTTATAAATGCTGTCAGTGCCGGTGCAGAGACGACCGATTCTAGGAGAGCATTCCCCGGGTGACAGAAACGAATGGAACAGAAATTTCTGGGGCACTCCAGATGACTATATTGTTCCGCAAGTTTCAATTAATGACGCTCAATTTTTCTATTTCTGCTGAGTTGCAGTAAGTAGCGGCACACATGATGTTTGGCTTGCAGAATCAAGTATGTCATAATCAGGTCTCCTCGTAGTCTGCGATAGCTTCCACTGGATACCCCCAATCGTTGCAGCATCTCTTGTATGAAAGATTGCGCATTCCAATTATGTTCTTCGATGCTTGAGGTTGTTGCTGCTCTAATGCATTAAGGTCGTGTTTCAGCCATGGATGCCAGGCTTGAATTGCGTATTTGACATGGGGCGAACATACGCACTGAGCATTTGTCGAAATATGGAGCTGTGTATTTGTCCAAGCGCCCATCGCAAGCGCCCGACGTGTTGGTTCCCAGTCTTAAGGCCTTTTCGGATTGCCTGGAGCAACCCAAATCATCTTGAACCAGGACACCTAAGTCACGTTCGAAGTTGATTGTTGTAGTATATTTGTTTCGAGCCGGTATGAGTAGCTACTTTGAGGTCGGATGGAAAGCACTTTGCATTTACTGACGTTGGAATGCAGTAACTATTGGGTTGACCATTGATACACCGTCTCTAGGTCATTCTGAAGCAGTTGCTGGTCGACGTTCGCCTAGATCCTACACCAGCTCTTGACATCGTCCGCAAATATTAAGAGGTTTGAATCGATTCCCTGTGCAAGATCATTAATAAACACCACAAACAAACGTGAACCTAGAACTGAGCCTTGCGGTACACAACACTCGACTTGTATGGGGTCCGATGAATAGCTCCGAACTCTGACCGCTGATTGCCGTTGAAGTAAAAAGTTGACAATCCAGCTTAAAAGATGGGCGCTGATCCTGTAAAACTAGAGCTTGGAGAGTAGTATCCGATGTTCTAGAAGACCAAAAACCTTGGAAAAATCCAGATAGATCATATCAACGCCTTCTCCAGCGTCAGCTGACTCTGTCCAACTACTGCGTGTGAATAGTAAATTCCTTGTGCATGACTTCTGTCGACGGAAGCCTTGCTGCTCGGACGTGATGATGTTGTAGTTTTCCAGATAACACACCAGTTTATCGGCAACAATGGAGTACATGACCTAGGACAATACCGGGAGAAGAGACACAGGGCGGTAGAATAAGGGCTCATTTCTGCTTTCGTCTTTGGGAATCGGGGTTATTATTCCAACTTTCTCCACAGCAGGAACCCGGTTCTTCACTAAGCAACATTGGAAAAGTTGAGCTATACCTCCTGTCAGTGGGTTTGCTGCTGCTCCCAGTGCAGCTTGACAAATGGTACAAACACCCGGGGAGCTGTGTTTGTGTCGAGACGTCAGCTTCTGCAATACAGCCTCAGCAGTAAAAGACATGTGGGTTAGTCCTGGTGAGGAGACGACAAAGCTTGGAAGATCACTTGGTAGCAAGACCCACTGAAACTTGGGGGCATGTTGCATCCGCGGCGCGTTTGCTTCTTCCACAGTTGTTCTTGTTGAGACATCGGCGTCCTGAGTGGAGCAAATCCTTGCCTCACCTTTCCTAGGCCATTGATATGCTTGTATAGTAGTTTGTGATAAGCTTTGGAGGTTTTATACGATCTTATACTGATAGGCGGCTTTGTCTTCTCTGAGCAGTCGAGTGAAGTAGTTGCTTTGGGCTACGTAGATATTCCAAGTTCTTGACGTTGGAGATTCTCCGTACCTCGGTCATGGTGCGTTGCGTACTGTCATCCATCTCCGAGTTCTGCGCTTAACAAAAGGAACCGATGTGCACTTATTGCAGCAATTATTTCTGAAGCCTCTGCAATCAGCTGAGTGCATTTGTTGACAAAATGGAACTACACGACTTCCGGGTTTTTTTTCCAAATGGCACGATCCGGTTGTGACATTGACGAGCTGGGCTAGTCGATTGTGTCTTCTGATGGTTCGCACAGTCTCATTGTTCTCATTTCGAAATTCCGCATAACAGACGAAGTATAAACTGATGACTACGTGCTCACTGCAACAAAACGGGCAGTCTAAAACCAGCACATCAATCATATGCTCCTCGTTGGCAAGCACAAGATCCAGCACAGATGGCCTGTTGCCTGTTCTGCACCGAGTGGACAAATTGATGTGCATGTAAAAAGAAACAGTGGTTACGAGATCTTGTAGATTGGCTTTGAGTTGTTAGCCGATGGTGGCAGGAGTTTTCGTTGAAATCACCCATGGCAAGTATGTGAGTGTACTTTTGTTGTAAACTGCATCTTAAATCAGCCTCAAGGTGGCAGTCGATTTCGGGTATAGATATAGAGGGGCGGTCCACCAGGGCAATAAGGCAAGTGTTTCTGCCTTTTAACTTCAAGTAACACCAAAGAGAACCGGGAGAACTACGAGCATGAATCCCCACGTCTTTACACTCTACTTACGCCTCTTCTTTTATAATAATAACAAGCATTATGGATATATTTCTTTTTAACTGGGAAGCTCCGTCCATATTTGTCACAAATCAAATGACTAGAGGTAGTAGCACGCCCTTACATAGGAAATACGAATTTGTTGTGAATAAAATACAAAGGTATTTCTCTCGTCCGTGTGTGGGACGGTCCAACTGGATATTACGATTCTTGGTGTACGGTAAAATCGCAAGGAGCAGAGGTTATGTGTTTTGAATCTTTCAAAGCGTTCCTCAAGGGTATTGGCGGGCATGACTAAATGGTCAACCAACCCTTTCGGGAGGATTGTAAGGTTTTAGAGGCTAATAAGCATAGATAAATAAAACGGATAGGTGAAGTAATACGGCCATTACTGTGACCGCCTCCTGGGGACTTGCTTCCATGTTGGTTATTCTCTCGATGGATTTCACCCGCACTTAAATGTCCATCTGGCTGTATGGCGGTGTGACTTTTAAAGCCGGTAAGCCATCACAAATATAACTCATCTTTAGGGCTGTTTTTCTGTGTATATATTGTGGACAGTCAAGCCATATACCCGTACCATCAGCTGGTTTACTGAGTAAAGTAATTTGTTGTCGGCAGGGAACTAATGGCAATACGCTTTGCATGGGTAAAATTCTTATCATCTGAAGCCTCAATCAGTCACCTCAGATCGATCCAGTCGTAGTCAACGGTGAAGTAACGAAGAATATAACATATGTGACAAGAAAGACCGACCAAATTGCACAGGGGTTGACAAAAACGGGTGACTGCTCGAAGTATCCATAGGCCAGACAGTTCTGGAAAGCATTTTCAGTTTCATCATCATTTGTTTGCGTTCAAAATGCAGGAATTGATAGCGCTGAGCAGTGAGACTTGTTCTATAATCATGGACTGCCGCCTCCGCTACAGAAAAACTAATATTTAACATTACAGTAAGGGTGTAAAAAGGCAGTCATAGGTCAACGAAAAGAAAGAATACTTTGTGTCTTGATAGTGCGGCACTCCTACCTTAGGGTTATTCCGGTCACATTTGTAATTGTATCCTCAAGAAGGATTTGTGTTCAATCCGATCCTAAGCAAATTGTTCACGAGTTGATGTTTTAGAGGTTCAACCATGCTGGGCAGCCGAGGTTTGTAGGGAGTGATAAAGAGTGGTATCGGTAATCACTCCGTAACTAGTTCATTGATTCTTCCGGTCAGAAAAGAGAGTTAGTTAGAAGTGCGGAACGAGGCCGTTTTATAAATAAAATTGGTAGAGGTGTGTTGACTTCAAATCAGAGAATTTTTTTCTTTTGCCATATGGGGCTCGGCCGTTCCTCATACAATGTGGCCATACTCACGTCTATGTTGAGCATATCCTTTACTTTACTTGAGAAAAGGTTGAAATACAGTTTCAAGGTCTGAGGTAAAGGCGCGTTTGCACATCATATCAAACACGAAGTTTAACACTTTTTAGTCCCCTTAACGTGAGAGGTTATATGTTCATCTCACATCAACGGTCATGGTAGGTAAGGTCACCAGAGTTTCTCATTAGGTGTTTCGTAAAGTAGCGCTGCACATATCATATTGCTGTTCTATCAATTTTTCTCAGATTGGAATACATTAATGAGTAATATTCGAGTACGGGACGAATACGGGTTTTATACAGGTAGATTTTTGATTCATTCGGAATAAAGGATTTTCATATTAGCTGTTCTATTTTACGGGCTTTTGCAACCGCGTGCTGTACCTGTTCGGCGAAATTGGAGTAGCTCGAGTAGTGTATGCCATGTTCACGAATTGTGAGATAGGTGGACAGGGCTTTGCCTCTTTGCATCAAAAAAGTTTGTTGCAATACTGCACCGATAACACATGCAGCTGCACTTCTCAGATGAGAGTTCTATTTTCCACTTGCTGCATGAAGTTTCCAGCTCGTGCAGATCCGCTTGCCTGTCAAGTACTGCGTTAGTGAAATTGTCCAAATCGAACTCATAGCCAATTTTTAATTTCAGCTGCGAATATATATAGTTTTCCGTGTTTGATGACTTCGAAAACGTCGTTAATGTACATCGAAAACATAAAAGACAATTGAACACTTCCTTGGATCACGACACTCATGACTTTCCTACTCCTGGAAGTATTGCTTAGTATTTCAACTGCCTGATGCTGACCGGAAAGTGATTTTATCCTTCCGGATGATCGGCATGCCCGGTAAAGACATTTCAACATTCGTCATCCATTGTGTAACCATGTTTCAGTAATACCGATGACATCATATGACCCAGAAGCTTGGCGATCTTGCCTTCGGGCAGTTGATTGAAAAGACCCTGGGGATTCGTATAGAATCAGACTACTTTCTCGGTCTCCATGAACCCGCAGAAGGCTGAAGGGATAAAGTGTGAGAAAAATGCCAAGCAATGGTATGCACTTACCCGATTTTGTTGAGATACTGATCCCTTGTCTGTAACTTGATTCGTCCATGGTGCGTCTCAATCTAGGTTTAAAGTTCCGTCAGAGTGGAGTGAAGAAGCAGTCAAATTGAGCTCCTGCATCATCGCCAGTAGATTTGCTGCTTTGTGTGCTTTGATATCTGAACTTTGGAAAGCATTTGCAACTTTGTATCGAAGTTCAACAGGGAAGCGTTTTCATTTTCTCTGCCATCCATCCAAAACATTTTTAGTTGCTTGCCCAGTCTACACCACAAGTTTTAGGATTCCAGGACTGCACCTTTTGTAATTTGCTGAGAAGAGTAGTCTGTTGAGCGATATCGCCACAATATTATCCAAAAGTGTTTCACGAATGAACTGCCGCTGTTCTAATTTCTGCTTTCCGGCCTCTTGAACATCGTTCGAAGGTAGATCTGGCACGCCATATATGAAGGTTGTGTTTAGGCGACCTTTCTTGCTCTGTCCTACCTTGAATGAATCCACCCTAAAACACTATGCGTACGTAACTAACGGCAGGGCAGCGGGTACGATCTACACTGAAAATAACAAACATTTGGCCTAGTTAGCTGAGTTTAAAACGGCGTTCCATGACTGACAGTCCGGAAGTTTGAAGCAACTTTTTCGACAATCTAGACGACTGTATTGCTTACCTTTTCAGTTGGTAGTCTCTCTAGCTAGTATTTGATCCAGCGCTTCAAAACTTTATGCCTTACCCAATTGGAAACATCAGGTAGTTGTTATATTTTCAGGTGATGCTATTCATTTACTCCTCTCACTGTTCAATTACCCCATATGCAAGACTAAGTGTATTGGTTTTGGTCACACATACTGCATAATACTTCCTAGGAACGCAACCTTGGTGCGCTCATACAATTGAAAGTAACTGTTCAAAACAGGTTGAGAAAGCTGCAAAAACTGGCAATCAGTACGTCGGCCTGCTGCAGAGGGCATTAGAGAGGTATGACTAATCAATCTTCCCAATGATGCACAAATTCTATGTGTGCTGTCATGTTGAATACGGTATAAAACTTGGCAACCTTTGTTGAAGCGCGACCTGAATGTGCTAGAGATACCACAACGCAAGTCTATAAAGTACCTTAAGGGTTTAGGTAACCTGTCCAAGTAGCAGTGACTGAAGTCACTGGGAGTTTTCAGCACATGCTACCGAAAGCCTCGATGAGATCCCATATTAGTGCACCAAATATTGAGTGACCATAAGTATGTATGCCATCACTGGTTGAAACTGCTATAACATCAACATCAGAGGCACTTGCTTAAAAATGAGCAAACAATGAACAATTAAAAGTGAATTTATACGAATTAAGAAGCTTTGTTTTACAAGTCCCGTTGGATAGTTGATGGGTATATGGACATAACAATAATGAGAATAATGAGGGTAAATCAGTTAGTACTTTAAATATGAAAATAAAGACTTATCATTTGCTCCGCCGTACTCCTGCAATCCGCTTAGGTTCGTAGTACCCGCAGTTAACGTCAAATAATTAAATGGTAAACTCCAGGTGTATGATAGTGACATACTGATAAGTGATAAAATGTAAGTGGATGAGTGCATCATTCAACCGTCTTTTAAATCCTGTTAGTGTCGGTGAGGTGACCACCGATTCTCGGAGAGCATTCCACGGGTGACATAGACGAATGGAAAAGAAATTGCTGCGGCACTCCAGGCGGCTATATTGCACGGCGAGGTTCAATGAGTGGTTCCTCAGTTTGTTTCGCAGCTGAGTTGCAGCAAAGGGCGGCACACATGATGTGGGTCTTGCAGAATCAACTATGTCATAATCAGGTCGCCTCGTAGTCTACGATAACCACGGAATTCCCCCAATCGTTGCAGCTTCTCCTGGTATGAAAGATTGCGCATTCCAATTACCTTAGATGCCGTCTGGAATGCTGATATAATCGTTTTTCTCTTGGACGTTGCCAACACTGGATCTCGTTCATAAACACAGTTGGTTCCAAGCAAACGTTTATATTTTCAAAAGGCTATTGGCTGTTGCCTTTGGCCCCCATCACTTGATTGCCTAAGCTATGCCGGTTGGTAATATATAATTATTATATCTTCAAGCCGGATTTATCTGTCACATAAACCAAAGGGTGAACATACTTGTGTTTAATTTTCTCACGGAGTACATCAGCTATAACTGCCTCCATGTGATGTAGTTGTTTGTATTAAATCCTTATTTAACACCACAGTTATTCAGCGGCTCATTCTCACAATAGACGTTTGGACAAACAACCCACATATCTTTTTATGTTATAGTTTTTCACTTGCCATCCTACGGAACTTGTCAAGCAACTGTTACTTTACCCGGGATAAATCATTGTTCATTGTATAGCCACCGGTAACTTGCACTAAATAAGCTGAGTTTTCTGGCTGTTACTTGTGTGGAAGTGGTGCAAACGCCCCATCGTTGCTCTTACTCGATCTGGTGTAGTATCGTGCATTGCGAGGTTACGCCTTAGCCGAGTTTCCGAGGAATAATTAGCATGTTCGCTGGGCGCACGATTAGGCTTTGAACCGCAGAGAGAGGGTGGGTAGGTTGAAACTCCTGAGTACTCTTCGCAGTAGACTAACTTACTGGTTATCCCTTTTTTGATTCCACTTAATCAGTTTGAAGCTAACGAGCTTACTATGAACGAGTGTATAGAGATCACATCCCTGAAGGTTGGTCTTTAGTTTACACTGTCCGGGCTTATGTAGTAAGGCATGTATGTCCGAATATAAACACCTCGAATTCACCCATAGTGAATGCCGGTGGGTTCCGCACTGACCACTTCGGAGCCTTGTCAAGGTCACGGTAAGAGACCTGATGATTATCAGACCTCTTAGTCGCCAAACGAACGTTAACATCATCTGAAGTACACAACAGTGAAGCTGTGTGTTGTTTGGACAATTAGTGGTAATATTCGTTTCGTTGCCTCATTTTGCTGGAGATATTAACGGAAATGAGTCTCTGATAAAGATAGCAATATTTGCTGCCCTCTGTATATAGTAGTCGAGTCTGGAGTACTGTATAGAATGGTTATACTTCCTCTACATAAATTTACCTATTGGTGCCAAGGGTTACGCACATTTATTCCAGGTGAGTTTTATTGATTCTTTTCGATTGAAAAAATCGCAATTAGAACTGCGTACTAATCGAAATAATAAAACCTGATTTTTCTCGCTAGACGTTTCAGGTTCCTAAATAACAAGATGTTCATTAATACGTGATATTTGCTCAGTTAGTTTAATGCATTGACTAGTTCTGTAACAGTGCCAGTTAGGTTAGTTAGTATGGCTAGGCAACAAATTGATGAGGTCCTGTTTTTGTTCTCTGAATACGCGATGGTAGGTTGCTATTCAAGCCAAGACAAGACGAGCCCATCTGAGCCGTATGCACTAGCATGTTCACACATTTAATAATCTACAGTTTTATCTCGCAAATGATACAACACATCAGTAATGAAGAGGACAATCAGACGAAAAAGCCGGAAAAGGTCTATTTTTACTCAGGCATGGACCATGAAAACTGCGCTTCCTTCCTGTGGAATCGAACTTTGAGTGCGTCACCTTCGACAAGATGGAACTTCGATATGATAGGGCTGGAGAAAACAAAATTTCTAATTTCCTCCATGTAGAAGAAATGAAGAGCGTATTAGAAAGAGCAGTGTATAAGAGGTGAAACTGACGGGCTATAACTTTGAATAAATGTCAACACGTGCATTGACGTACATGCGAAAGCTCAACATAAGCAGAAACGAAAAGAAGATTTAGTGGTTTCATACAAAATACCGCAGGTGACTGAGCTTGTAGAAGACATTTGAGTGCATAGCTGCGTAGCTTTTGTGCGAATCCTGAGGTAGTGACACAGTAGAATGCATGCATCTTTGACGACACCATTTCTGAAGAAAAGATTATTCGTGAGCAATCTGTCGAGGATACTAAAAGACTTGATAACCAAGAGCGAGGAGTGTGTGATTGGGTATATGTTAATATGAATTTGATGGTGTGGAATCGATAGGATATGAAACGGAATGCACTGTAGAGTGCCCCGGTTCATAGACCAAATGGTTGAGACCATCTGCATAATTACATTTGAACAGTCAAGATGGGATGAGTAGTTTCACAAACTGTTTCAAAGACAGACTTGTACATTATCAATCATCACTTCAGCAGTTTCTACTAGAAACCGGTGCTGTTATCACCGTTTTTCAAACTTTAAGGCTTGGATAATTCGTTTACTATCGATTGAAAATTTTTGTCAGAAGGTACTGCGTGGCACTGAGAGTTTAGTAAATATCAGTGCTTACCAGAGCACATAATGCGATACCAAAGTCAGAAGGCGCACTTTGTCTTACAAAGGGGACTATGTCTGAAAGTGGCTACAAAAGTCGTGGGCAGATGAAGCGATACAACCATGGAAGCCAGCACAGTAATTCACCGAGTAGAGGAGTGTGAGGGGATATGGACGACGGGTAAGGAGCAGAACAAATTGGGAAATGTGGTACGATTCATCAGTGATAAAGTTGTTGGTAGAATATTTGAATAATTTATTGGCGTTAAAGAAAGTCTACCAGAAGGCTGAGAGACAGTCGCATTCGATATTGAGGAAGATTTAAGTCCATATGGCGAAATTGTGCTAAAACATTGTATGCGAATTGTCGCGACGAAATGATGTGTATCGAAAACCTGCGGTTGCCTTACACTTCGTAGTTTTTTATGTAAGGAATTGCAGGACGAAGTGTATCAAAGCTTAACAGACGGTAAAAGCATGAGTTGTCCAAAATGTCAACGTCATGTCTATCTCCCTTGCTACCAAATGGTCTGTTTTTGGATAGCTTGTTTCCCTGCTGCATGCCGTTCTACGCAAAGACGAATCACCTCCAATGTAGAAGGAGTAGACCGCTCGTTTGAATTCTTGTTGACAGCAGTGATCCTCGAAGGCGTAACTATAGAGTTCAGTCGATCGGACGAGTGGGTCGGAGTAGTTAGGGGCAAAGGAGAAACAACACACCCAGAAGAATCGTAAAAAAGCGCAACAAACGATCCACGTGGGTCATTTTTGATGTTCCTTACATCAAAAATCGGTCTACCTTTGTTCGTTTTTGTGACGTTCTTTAATCAGCAATGTGGAGAGTAGATACAGTATTAATAAGCTTAAACGTATGTGCGCTGCACATTACCAGAAGACAAACGTGTTTTCGAAACTCCAGATCAAAGTGATTGGCCGTGTGAAGGGACAGCTTAAGTGTGGACGATGATTCCGGGACGGTGGACGTCTGTAAAACTGGACAGTCGTGTGGTATGGGAATGCTACGCGCTCGAAATGTAATGCGGTTATATATAAAATTGCTCGAAGTATTGCGAAATAAGGAAACCGAGGTGTTCTGCGCCATGAGGGCTGGCTATACTTGATCAATGGTGACAACTTCGCGTCTGCCACCGCCGTCGATTGTGAAAGCCACTTTCAGACGGTTTACTGCTCTGAAGGGTCGGTGAATGGCAAATGCTGAGGATGTCAAGCACCATCTAGCAGAAGCAATACATGGGAGCAAGTATATCGCATTTCGAGCAAGTACACTGGTGTCTTCTGTTATCGAGGAGCTGGCATACGCAGCTCAGAAATTCGGTACGCTAATCGGGCTAAATAACTGCCGTAGTCGGAAGAGGAATGTGACACCGCTGGTGCTTCAAGCTGTAGGGACAGGCACAAATTCTGGGCTTGGATTAAGTGCTCTTGTGTTATGTCTACTTCGGTTTCTGCGGTATTACTAAAGCTTTGGAGAAGGTAGGGGAAGAGCTTCGTGCCTTGAAAGAGCTACATGCCCAAGGAGCGTTGACTTCAGCATGTGGTCAAATCGCCAGACCATGCCGTTGTCGGCCGTCATTTGGCTGTGGCGACAAGCTAAAGCCTGATGCAACCTAGTAAATATGGACGAAAGGTGTGACTCGCGATCGGTGGTTACAATGGCGGTACGGCCATACAGCGTTACCAAATGCTTTAACAAGAACTTAGCCACCAGTTTTGAAGGGCAAATCGGAATGGGAATGGCCATCGGACACCTGGTGGATCGGTCGTTTCAAGTCACTGGTTATAAGGAAATTTTCGAAGACGTTAGGGGCCTCAAGTGGTATACGTGCACCTGATGAAAGCGTGAATGCGACGTAGGAAATGAACACAATGGGCATTTTGGGCACATTTTTACCTACGCAGTTCGACATGGAGGACAAGCAGCCGTCAAATCAGATCGTCGCGATTAACCGAACTCCAAACGAATCGGGTGGTTGTTAGTTTGACCGATGCATTAACGTTTGGGTGAAAGGAACCATGGAGTGTGTGAAGCCCGTGCCGCCGATATTTACGGAGTGGGCGCAGTATACCCGTATATGTGTCACATATTTGTTCCGCGTGATGCTGTCAACGGAGCCGGTCATTTGTCCAGTGAGGTAGATCTGCGCAATGGGTCTACTTCACGAGTAGTGAGTTGACCGGTAGTAATGGCTGTTAGTTCGATGAGAGCCCGGATGTAGGCGGAGATCGCCTGAACACGGATAGTGCTTTGTAGACGGCGTTGTGGACATGCGAGACATGCTGTACACGGTCCGTAAACGGAGCTATCCAGTTTAGGTGGCATGGTTCTTTCCTAGAGAGCCATACACTTAAGTTAGCGGTTTGTGATCAGTGTAGACAGCACACATGCAGCCTACTCTGACCATGACGTACTTGCTATCTAACTGGGGTATAGCTGGTTGGGGTCGAGTTAAAACAAGACAAAATAAGCTAGATGAACCCTAATGGGTTCATTTTCAACATTTAAACCAATACTGTGGCCGCCTGGATGATACCAGTATACACGCTTAGGTAGAAATGTTGGAAAATAGCAGAACTGTTATTCTAACAAGCGCTCGCGCAGAATGTTAGTGTCTTTTGCTGTGCCAACAAGCAAACTTGAGAGATAAGACAAAACAGTATTACGATACGATGACGTGTGGGAGAATAAAGTTCTGAATTTCGAACGATTAGAAGAGAGAGAGTTTTGGAAAGATCACTGTGAAGTGGATGAAGTCGGTTATTTAGTATCTTATAAGAAAAATCACTGCAGGCATCAAGATGTCTAGAAATGATCAACTCAACTAAAGAATCCCTAGACAAGCTGCTGCATCTAGAAATGTGCTCTATAGATCTCACCAATAAGATGTAGTCTTTCTGAAGTAGTCCAGAGAAAATGACAGGAGAGCAGTATAGCCAATGGGAAATAATAAAAGAGGTCACAAACCTGAATACTAAAGTACGAGGTACTGAAAGCTCCTTAAGTCTGATGTCATAAAAGGAAATTTTTCTGACTTTTTGAAACCTTTTACAGACGTGCGTGGACCAAGAAAGGTTCTGAGGCAAAAAGCGCCGAGATACTTGACGGTGGAAGAGCTGGGTAGGAGATTTTTATTCACAGTAAGTGTGGAGGAGAAAGCTATGAGGGACTGAAACTTATTGCCACGTAGAAAAGAAAATAATACATCTCCGTATTTAGAGGCATTAAGTGTAAGAGATCTGGATGAAAACTATTCCACCAGATCTTCCAACCCACGTCGTAGTGATGAGGAATTCTGGTTACTGGGGGACGTATATCCCAGCACAACATCATCAGCATATTTACATCCTATAAACGTGATTTGTATAGGGAGATGTTCAACATACAAGGAAAATAGAGAAGCTGATATTATCGCTCCCTGTAGAACACCACAGTTGGCACGGGGGAGAGAGGATTTCTTATCATTCAACTTGGTGAAGTGAGTACGATCTGTAAAATAGTCACAGAACAGATTACACATCAGGGTGCACTCCATTTCCGGATAGCAGGTTTAGCAACCTTGACCTTTCCAGGCTTCCAAAGGCATTCGAATAACCCAGGAAAATTAGCCTCACGGGTTGACATGTTGATCTAATGCAGAGGCTATAGAATGAACAACATATGCCACTGCATCCAATGTGGAGCGCTGGGGCCTATCCGCAACCTTGCAGATATCGTCTACAGGAGCGGCTGAAAAAATCCGCGGAATTAACAATATTTTGAAAGCTTTTAGAAGCACAGATGTACATGAAATTGGGCGATGCTTTTGAAATCCAGTTTTTGGTATTAAAGTGATACTGGCCGTTCTCTGAATGTCCGGGATCACACTCGTAGAGAGGTACTGGTTAATGAGGTCTGCTAGAGGCAATGCGAGAGAATTAACACACTCCTTCAAAGCTAATGGTGAGAGAGCATCCGTACCACAAGCTTTGGTTGCCTTTAATCGTTTGAGTTCCTTGTTGACGTTGCTTTGATCGAAGGGCTAATGAAGGAGGGCAAGGAAGATGAGCTTAGTGAGGCGGAACTAAAGTCCGAATTCAGTTTATGCACACCCACTTCACCGTTCTGGCTTCAAACGCTCTTACCCCAGAGCTGCCTCAGAAGCCTCCATAGATCCCGATAGTTATGGTTGTCTAGAACTGCCTCGATGTATAATTGGTGTAGTCTTTGTATCTCGGATTTAATTGCCGTAGTTAGGCTTTTGACACGGGTAGCATTCTTATACTTGTAGGCCCATTCTTTCATCCTGTGAATGGGCTTTAGTAGTGGTGATGAAAATCTATCTGCTCTTATATAGATCGTTTCAACAGGGCAATATATCTGAACGCAATATTTGCTGTAGTCCGTACGGCCACATTCGAGCGACAGGACCTCGTCGTTGAAGACCGAAAACTCAGTGACAGAAAACGTCGTCTGGAGCCTTGTCATATTTTCCAAGGAGCCATTTTGCCGTTTGATACTCTTGTAAGAACGTCTGGTCAGCCTTAAAATATTAGACATGCTGTATACGACTGAACACAGTTTTAAAATACAATGGTCTGAGCTGCTCAAAGCAGCCCGCTTTTGGATGGCAAACAACTCTCGTTTATTTGTGAACACAGCGTCCAACTGGACATTTTGTCTGGTCGAAACAGTCACTAAGCACGAAGCCAAATGTCTTCAAGAATGTTGTATCCTTGCTATTGAAGTTGCCAGCAACCATACAGATAGAAGAATCTAACTTAAGCAGTAGGGTTGAAGAAAGTTGGTCCTCAAAAAGCTTTAACTCCGCTGCAGATGTGTCAGGAACAATGTATACGGTTTCAACGATGACTCATCGAAAGACACTTAAGAACTTCGGTTTGCACCCAACTAAATGACAGCTTATAGAAATCGCTGAGTACGTAAATATTATGGTTGCAGTATTGCACCAACGTTGATTAGTTATAACGCCGCCACCAGGAAACTGAGGCTTCCCAGGGCGGTCAAACCCGATACGAAAATAACCACCGAGTTGAATTACCCCATTTTCCTCACCAGTATGCAACCAGCTTTCTTGTAACGGAATGAATCTTGTATTAACCTACTCATTTCACTGCGTAATGGCATTGAGATCACTGCTTTTACCAAGGAGCGAGAGAACATTACTGGAAAGTACCAGTGAGACTTGCGCTTTATAGACAGTAAAACGACTGAGGGCAAATTGACAGCCAGCACGATGCTTGTGCTCTTTTTCCAAGACATTTATTCGTAATACGCTTGCAGGTCTTCCTGAATTTATGGTCGTATTCCATAAGGCACGGATTTAAGGCAGTAACACGTAAAGTTTTCAATTGGTTGACAAAGTGGGACAAAATTGATCTTGATATCTGATCAGAAAAGGAAATTGCTTCAGTTTAAAATAAAATATAGAAACCGCAGTCTGTGGTGTAAAATAATCCAAAGAGAACAGCAACCACCGAATTTGAAGGTCCCGCCTAATCTGGTTTGTGAGCAGCTTAGTTTGATCTGTTAAATATTTGTGAGGAGCGTCATGTGGCTGAGAAATCCTGAAAAATCAAACAAGGACGATTCCTGCTGCTGAACAACAACAAGCTTGGTCAAGAGAGGTTCCTAATCTCGAAACACCCGATTCTTCTGAGAAAACGCAGTCAAATCTGATGGATTTTCGCGTCTGAGTCAAACAATGTAAACAACAGACATGATATGGGAACAATATTGAGTTTCTATAGGTATGCTTGATGAATTTCTTGAAATTAATGAGGATAGGGTGAAAGTTATGTTGTGCATCCACCTGGATAAAAACACTGCTGAGCAGGACTAGCCCATGCGGGTTAATTTTGTCGTTGAGGCCAGTCGGAAGCTAATACTGTCTCGGTTGAGTAGGCTGAGATGTGCTAGCGTATATTCGCCCGGTTATGGATACGGCTGACTGACAGCGTCTCAGTTTTGTCAACAGCGAACTAACGGAGCGAAACTTTGAGGGAGGAGCAACTTTAGGATATGTAACCTTACGGGGGATCACGACAATAACCAAAAAGGAAAAATAAAACGACATAGAGAGAGTGTATTTTAAGGGCAAAATACAGTTCCGGATGGGACGCGTAAATCTGTATTCTGACCCTTATAGTGAACCGAGAGTAAATAAATGGAACAAACAAATCAATTAGAAAGTGAGGTCGGTGTTGTGCATTTGATCGGTGCGGCCACCAGTGAAATACAGTTACAAGCGTGTATGTAGTGGACCGCGATGTAGTTCATGGCGGCAAATGCATACGTTACAAATCGGCCGCTCAAATTGCAGGCATGTCCAGCGATTCCTGCTGGGGAATTAATGTTGCCCATGCCAATGTCTGCAGTTCTATAAACAAAACGCGATTCGCTGTGCGCTTCGTTACCTTCGAGTGAGTAGATATAGTGGGACTCGCACAGACGTGAATGAACGATGAGATACTGACCCATGAAGTTGTGTTTAGTGGCTACTCGTGCTTGTTGCTATGATAGGTCGTTGAATTCCAGCGGTGGTGCTTTGCTTTACATTCGGTCGCCTCTGTGTCTGTAAATTTGGGGAGCTTACCGATGCGATGATAGCCTAGTGAGCAGCACGATCCACCTCAAGCCTGGTAAGCTGGTCGCGCTTGTATTTTAGCCCATTCCCGTGCGTCACTGTTAGCATTGACTGCTACATATCTGAAACCACGTGAGCCGTTCCCATTCGCAAGTTATGGGCAACTATTAGTTCCTTGATTATTAATTCAACTTACGGCTTGATATTGTTAGGCAGGGAACAAGTCCGCGGAAATGGCACTTAAAATTGTAGCGGCGAAACCTATCTGCCAACCGGCATGCATCACTGTGCGCCTGGACTTAATCTTAACGAGCCGTGCACAACAGGGGACCCTGGCGAAAAGCGACCACACACTTTTCAGTACCACCACGGAACTTCTGCGCAGTATTCCCACGACAATGGGCCAGCTTAAAACTACTAGAAACGGACTTCGAAATTTCCAGTCCAATCTCGGGCAAAATATATTAATCCCTGCTGCAAGCTGGATAGGGTGACCGTGTTGCAGGAAGTGATGGGTTTCAGCGTAGTAAGTGTTCTCCGTATAATAAACTAGCAATACCTGTTAACCAACACTACGACGTGGCGGATGTGTCTCGACACTAAGTAAAGTCCCCCGATCATTACATACTCACGTGATCTTACCCACTCCACAGACGTCAGTCATCCAACCAAAGATTTCCTTTCACTCCTTACGCTGATAATTTGACCAAACACAATCACGAATGGAGTGTTCAGTTCAAATTTCATGCAACAGAGCAACATAGATTGGCGACATACGTATTGGGATTTGCCTCTCACTGGGGTCTCCACGGGGACAGTCATCGTTCTCCTGTGCCTACAGAGGCGTCATGGGTGGCTTGCACTGCACCACACACAATTTCGCGCACACACCTCAAATCCGATGTGGACCCGAAGGAATGAGACCGGGAGGCATGCGGATGTGTGCCACGTTTCATCAGCGGAGCCGGCCCGCACTCCTTTGACAAGAAGAGCAGAAGCATTCATGTTAATTGGGAAACCATAGGTACCAAACGCACACAAATTGGTGGCTGGGAGGTAGCCCGTTCCACCCTGGATGTGTGGAATTACACCTTAAACATAACACCCGTCACGAGAACGGTGCACCCCGTCCCCCTCAGAAACGACCAACTGTCTCTTGAGACCAATGTGGACGAGGTGGTGTATAAAAGACAGGTAGGCACCATGTCGACAATTCCATCAAGTGTAGCCACACCGGGGATATCAATCAACAACCAACCCCTGAAATGCAAGAAACTCAACACTGAGGCACACGTACAGGCCGACTGCAACGACGATGTGGCTAACGTACCACATCAGCCGCCTTATTGGCCTGGATTAGTAAATCGAAGGGGGGCGGACGTATCGCACCTACCAATCGCTATGCTAAGTATATTTTGATAATCAGTAGAGTCGGCGTCTTTTGTATGCTGGCACCACTTTGCCGCGCTATTGGCTTACCAAACCCCCTTGTCTGAGGCACTCGCGACCGCATGTGCTACAGTACCATGCGCTCTAGGTCGTATGCCCAAAATCCATGGACGCCTGTTGCTTCCGTACCCGGCGTTTCTCCTCCGCATGCAACAGTGGCTTCTTCTGCACCTGCACCACCGCCCTGTTGATCAATCCAGGGCATTATCACCGCTCAAGTGAAGTGGATTCACAACACTTGAGAACAATATTAGTGCGTGATATTCACCTTAATCATGTCCTGCTAACGTAATTTCAGTTGGCCATACAAAAATCTCGTCGAATTCATTCGACATATTTATATATATATATATATATATATATATATATATATATATAAATGTATATGGAGTTGCGGCATCCGCGTCCAATGGCAGTTCGAATCCAACATATGCGCATATCTTTGTCCACACTTAAGTATGAACTACCACAAACTGGATAGAGAAACATTATCCCTCATGGACAAAATTTACAGGCGTGCACGTGTTTGGTTTGGACGTAAGGCTAACTGAAATAGTCGCCAAGCTATTAGAGATTGCACCTGCGATAAGAAGTAACCAGTACAACTGCTGGTGTTTTCTTAACATGTGGATAAGAACTTGAATGGCAGCTTCAAATTAAGTCGGGGACGTGTACATCGAAATTGGATAGGCAAATATAGGAATACGGAATCAAATGCCATCAATACAGTTATAAGTGGAATGATATACAAATTAAGGTACAGAAAAATAGTGTTGACTTACAGTATGTATTGTAACAGGTTCCGTCTGTTATATTTGTAGTTGGAATTGCAGCTGGTGGTCGCATAGCGTGAGAATGCGATGGGGTGTTAACTGCAGTCTCTCCGTGTTGCCACTGCTTAAAATTGGACTGGTCCGATCATTTTTTGCCTGAGGTTCGTGTGGATTCTGCAAAATGCTATTGTGCTTAAACTTAGGCATTGGTAGGTGGTAATATCACGAATTAGCTTATAGTATCTCTGGCCCTATCATTGCAGTAAACATCAAGTAGATCCCGCTGTCCACTACCAAACAATCTGCTTTCAAAACATTGTTCACACTGTTTTGTAAATTTTCATTAAGTAGCATGTCTGTCATCCAAGTTATAAAACCGTCGGAAGATACAGCTGCGAATTCTGTTGTTGCGATAAGTCATTTGATGACGATCTGTCATCGTACGTCTCGGGTTCGACAATTAGAGGCTGCTAAACATTTGTCAATATCCGCTGATTTCTTTTCAGTCTAGGATACCAGACCACTGACGTACCATTACAGTTGCATTTACCTTCTTCTTAGTCTACCCAGAAGATTGGCCACTTTTAATTCAACTCATAGAAGGCTGCTCTGCGCTTCCGCCTTTAAGTTGGCTTTTCACAAGATCACCTACGTTCACTATGACGGAATAACATCAAGAAATATTGCTATATTTATTCTCATGAAACATGTAGAAAAAGCATGAAATATCAACATCATGATAATTCCTAGTCAATTATCTGCCGGGATTGTTCACTTTACACGGTTGTTCCCAAGTGGTCATTCTTGATATACATGGTTCAACGCAAACACTTGCAGCCATAGTTGTTTGCCGGTGATCCCCAAATTCCAAACTGCACTCCAAAGGGATGATGTGCTGTGGAGTTTGCAAAGCTAAACACTTCTGTGGATTTTCATCAAGGTTATAAACATGAGAAAAGAAATATCATGTTTAAATGTCAGTAAGGTCCAATAAGATGTATCAGGACTCAGCAAGGACTTTTACAGTTTCCCGGCACAACGACGTAAAAAAGCAAATAATCATTTGGAAAAACAGCATTTCATTTCTTCTGAAATATTCAATTTGACTGGAAGCTATACTTTTGAAATGTGCCCGCCAGTTTCACGCTTTTCTAGAAGAGAATGATTGGGAAATCAATGGATTGTTCTCACCTACATTTATCGAGTGGCTCTGCTGCGGTAAAATGCTGTTTCATTTGTTTGCGTCAAAAAAGATATATTCTTTTTTCTCACTGTCTCGACCAAACTATATTTGTCGGATCCTAACTGGGTTTCAGTACTGTGGCTTTCGGTAATGTCGTTCGATATAAGTGAACTAAACCCGAGAAATAAAGGAAAATGGGACAATGACAATACTCACTACAGAATAAGCCAACATTCCGGAAAAGCCGCTATTTTCGTGGAACAAGTTGAACGAAGAAAGCATTTAGTCATTTTTACCGTTTCAAAAAGATTTTCGCTATAATGGCCCAATAGTTCATCGTAAGTTTCCTGAAGCAAAACGATTCGTTTCTGAAAGAAGCCAGTTAAGAGATGGTTCTAGATAAATTGGTTAAAGGCGAGGATTCCAGATATAATTGTGGATTTCAACACACAATTCTTCACACAAGCGCAAAAGCACGAATGCGGACTATCAAAAGAAGAAAGCGCTTGGTGGTCTGGAGCTAAGGAGGTTCCAACGGAATCGTAAATGTAAATCGGTCTTGGGTAATGGGCACTAAACAACCAGTGCTTTTAGAAGCACAATTCCTAAGCATAAACTGTAACTCATCAAATAGCCACTAGATGGTTGGCGACATCCGGTTCCGGATTTGCCTGTTACTGTGGCCACCATAAGACAGCCACAGCACGCCTGCGCCTACAGAGGGACCATGGATGGTTTGCACTGCAACACACACAGCTACATCAACACACCCCATATCCAGTGTAAAACTGAAGGAATAAGACCGGGAGGCATGTGGATGGGAGCCACTTTTCATCAACGGAGCCGGCCGGCACTTCTTCAAAGATAAAAACAAGCACACTGTATTTGTGGAATGATTCGCACACAAGGTGATGGCTGGACCGTAGTCCGCTTCACACTGAGTGCATGAAACCACTCTTCGAGCCTAGCACGACCACAAGGACCGTGCACCCCGTCCCCACCAACTGTCTCCTAGAGCCAGTATGAACGAGGTAGTGGGTAATAGACAGGTAGGCACCTTGTAAACATGCACATCAAGCGCAGCCACACCAGGGATGTCAAAGAACAGCCAATCATTTGAAATGACAATAACAGATAAGTTATACCTGTTAAAGCCTACACCTGTGCTGAAATAGCTCTTCGATGCATTAGCATACGAAGTAAGTTGGTTAGCAATGAATCCGCAATGAGTGTAAAATGTCCATTGGTTGCTTTATAAATGCTACAAACTCAGTAAAGTTAATTAATATAACCACAATAAACATAGTTAACCTATGCGAGTTAATAGAAGCCATCTAAGTAGGAGGACAAACCAAAGACAGTTGAATGACATTTATAAAATTTAAAAGCCCTAGATTAAGGGTAAATTGGATTAGACCAACTGCGGTAGGGAAGAATCAAGGATGCAACATAAGCCTCAGCATGGAGCAAGCCAAAAGATACATAGGATCATACCTACATAAATACAAAACTGCCACAAACAAATATTATGCAACTAGTAAATTTGCAAAAATACATTTTCCATTTATCCGCGTATGTATCACCATGAGCACGCCTATGCGGCGTGCCTCGAATTGACACGGTTAACCTAGTTATTCATCTATGATGCACTTTATAGTCTTTATGAAGACTCAAGGACCAGAACGATCTACACACATTGGTCAAAGAGAGGCAGCCGTGGGGCAGGCTGTGGGAGCAATTGCACATTTTCAACCCATCTAAGTATTAGAAGAAAATAAAAGGCAGTTAAACGTGCAAAACAACATGAAAACTAGAAAAAACAAACTCATTTCAAAAGCCGAAACGGAGTTGCTGCAAAAATATCCCTCGAAATCCGCCACAGGTCAAGGGCCACCGGTCTGTCAACTGGTTGCTGACAAGTACCTTCCACTTTCTTCCAAACAGAAAGTCCTTGCTCAATATGTGCAGTGATCTAACAACAACGCACAAACACTACGTGGAGTAGGGCGTCAAAGTTTACCCTGTCAACTACTTGACTTAACTCGATGTGGATCACTTCGACAGAGTTTCTCTTATTCACTGCCTGCAGACATTCATGCCTCGTCAGGAATAACTTGGTAATACATGGACGAACCCAAATGAAACCATGTTGTGCAGGCACCAGTAGGTCTTTGGGATGAAAAACAGTACCAAACCATTCTACGTGACCTTCACGGTTACCCTGACAAAATAAATGCCAGCCAAATAGGCTTGTGGTTGCCATACCTGGTTGGGTCACCGAGATTCGGAATCAATTTAGCCACTGAGAATATCCATTTGAGCGGTAGTGCACCATCGGACAGTGACTTGACGTACAGGTCAGTCTTGGCAGGTGAGGTGATGATCCGAACGGTCATGAGAATCAGTGAGTGGGGCATGTTGCTCCCAAAAGGCATGCTGCTGTTAGGAAAGTGCGTATCTGACGCGCCTCTTCGACACCCTACACCAGCATGTTGATATTCATAAGGGCACTGCATGCCGAAATCGGCACAGACACCCGAATATTCTCAATTACGGAAGAGATGTGCACCGCCAACGCGGACACACATGCAGTGCTGCAGCTAAGGTTTGTCCGTCCCGGCCCTTTTGCACTGGTGGGTAACCTACCGGATTCAGGTGCCGCAACAAGTAAGCAAAGATTAGCTTCTAGGCCCTACAACTTTTCCCAAATAATTGAATTGCTCCCTAATGCTCTGGTTTGCGTCGGCATGCCGAAGGAACATAATCATTAGTGCAATTGAATTACATGCGGTATCATTTCTACACACCAAGCGCGCGCAGTGACCTTGGTATTGAACTAGCGCAAAGCAGCCAATGACGGTTGACTTAATAACCCTCGTACTAATGTATGGGTTGGTGATGTGTGATGCTGACGCTTGGGCGGTCTAGCGTGCATTCAGCAACGATGCCTACTCTGAAGCTAGTTCCACACAGCTTAGAGACGCAAGGTTGTCCAAACACCTGATGCGACTGGGTATCATTAGGCTACAATGTACCTAAATGTATGCCTTGCGAACGGCACCAGCGGGGGGACGGGATGGCTGTGAACACGGTTATGCGACACCCCATTAGCGATCTTTTGCACTGGCGCAGCCTAAGCTTTTGGGACAACCTACCAACGCTAGGGCATACGACAGTTCTGTGTCCGGATGGCGAGGGAGTCAGAGGTGCATGGCTGCGAATGACCAGGGGCGGTGTGACGGGCTTGCGAGCGGCAGTCTGCTGAGAGGGCTAGTGCCGAAATACAAATGTGGCAATTTTGTTACAACGCGAGTAGACTCTGCTTTGTTACAGCAGGCGTCGCTTATCGTCGTAGTGGATGCATTGCCCAGACTTGTTGGTCCCTGAAGCAAATGAGATACTGCGACCTGCTGTCGGCAGTTTGCATCGCCTGAGCTTTACACACACACACGCACGCACACATGCGTGGGCCGACTGGCGCAGACCCAACGTAAGGGCAACTGATACGTATTAGCTGAATTCGTATCCCGTAATCAGTTGTGTCTTATGTTCGCACATGAGAATCACTGTGTCGTTTTGTGGCAGCTTTCTCTGGCCATTTCACCGGCTATTCTCCAGCAGACGTACTTGGCAGACACAACATATCGGCGAGCGACACTTCAGTTTCTTCCTAGTATAGTTATGCTGCATATCCCGTAATTCTGCGCGGTTATCAGTGAAATCCTTCTCTAACGGTCTGTGAACATGTAGTCCATGATCACAGATGGCGGTACAATGGCATACAACGGGTCAAATTAATCACACTAAACGCGTCCCGTAGGATAGTTGTAATAAACCGAAGAAGGTGGATTAACGAGCGCACCAATGAAATGGAGTAGGACTTAGTAATTTGCAGAGACATTTGCTTAATAACTGCTATACCCCTATTTAGTTGCAACTAATAGCTCGCCATCATTATCTTCACGGGTATGAAGTGGGAAGTTCGAGAACATTATTGTATGTATAAAATCCCCCTCCTAATTCCAATAATAGGAGAAAACGAAAATTTTGGGACGACACTTTTACGACGACCTGCCAACGCTCCGGTAGGTTTGGTGCGTACGGATATCAATACAGTCACAGGTATATGTCTGCGAATAATCGGGGTCTGGGGTACGAAAGGTTATGGCGTGCTTGTGAGTATAGCGAAAAAAGTGGCCTGCGCAACTTGCCATTTAACTCTGGGTTGACAGATGGCCACATAGGTAAGAGAGAAACATCATGGGCGGCACTCTGCTGAGAGGGCTAATGCCGTGATACGACTGCGACATTCGTTTTTAAGCGTGTATGTATCGAAAGGTCTGCACTGTAAGGCGAATACAGAACCCAATGCTATCCAGCCCAAAGTTAATGTGCGGCACTGCACATGCCACCAGGTGCTTGCACTAGATTGATACGTTTGACGTCTTGGTGGCTACTGTGTAGGCGATCGCGATAACGAACACTTTGGTCTCTTGAGTGGTTCATGTTCTCTGAACGCTGCACCAATTGCAGTTAGCGGACGACTCATGATGCACCGTATTCGTTGGCACAACTTAGGCACTGTAGCGAAAGAAGTCGACTGCATAGACATCTGAAGTTCTTCACATAGTCAAGGTCCCGTGCGGCCGCACTTCAACTCGGCTCTCGCTTTGCCTTCTGTGGCCATTCTAATCCTCCCCACACAATATTGTGTGTGTGCTTCCCAACTCTTGGATCTAACCTGTGTGGATTATTCCCTTGCTCCAGTTCCCAGATTTTGGCATATTTTTTGCAGAATTTCACTTGTGTAACTACATCAAACCGGATTTTCGGAAAAGATTTTGGTCTCATTCAGAAGAAGAAGCTGAGGGCTTCCAAACTACGCCGCAACCATCTCTGCAAATTGCAGCGTAACCAAGTTACAGCCCTTCTGCTCCGATCATAAACTGAACAGCTCTAGGGACGCTTATCAGCGCTCCAAGTGCATTATCGCTTAGGGCAGGCCGATTAACACACGCTGCCGCTTTGTGTGGGTGTGTGGGTTCAACTGCTAGTCGATTGATCGCTGAACCCGACAGTCTACGTGGTACAGCCTTCATCTGCCTCTACCGCCTGAGCTTAGTGCGGTTGAACAACTCTCAATTCGTGTGCATGTTCTGACGTGTTTGTGTCACGCCTGGCGCAGAGAACACACCTCAAGGTGAGCGCATAGATAGGCCTTGCTGTAAACAATAAGAGGACGACTAGCATTCCAATGGTTCAACATCGCCTATGTTGCGCAGACAATTGCAGTAAAGTCCGTAAGATCAGTGTTACCTGTTCTAGCTGCATTAGGTCGTTTTGTCCGCAGTGTGTAGGCAAATCTGTCCAGGAAGTGAGACAGACAAACAAAGTTGCTGACACAACTTGGTTTTGCGCAACATGTCAAGTCATTCCAGCTGTCAACCGCTTATCTTTGCTCATGAAAAAGTACGATAGGAAGACTGAGATAGTCGCGCATTTTGCAAATACTAAGACCGATCCCACGAAGGTAAATATGGTAACGATAATACCTCACCCAGCCAAAGTAAGCTCCGAATCTAAACCGCAGAAGAGAGCTAGACGCTCCAACCCTACTGCAGCGTCTGTGAATCTAAATCCACTATGTCACCTCACTCCTATAAGTGGACAAATCTCAACCATGCCTACTTGCACTTCTCTAACCATAGACGCTTCACTTGGAGACAGATATAACACCGCCAGCTCAGAGCCGATGGCAATCCGGTGCAGCTAACAAGCAGGTAACGTACGCATCGATTGCCTCGACAAATGCACCGGGAGCGACACACATATGTCCATCTTCAGTACCGAGCACGCGTGGCGCAAAGCAGCTTTCACCGTCAACTCCCGTGGTGACTTCTAAACAAATCAAATTGCAGGTAAAATGTATAAAGCCAACACTCGCTAAACAAAACCACGCTGTTATTGCCAAATCCCTGACAAAAATCCGTCATCACCTCAATACAAAGGCTGCGGTCCAAGGCTAATGAAAGTAATACTTATACTCCGAGGGAATGCAGCACATTCTGTTGGATAGCTGGTTAAAGTTTTGAGCTAGGTTGCCAACCGAGATCCGGCTAAAGGCAGCAGTCGAACGGCCAAAATTCGGAAGCAATTCGACGGAACTTGCAAACGCTACAAGTTCTTTATTTGCACCCTCCTGCGGAGAGACCGAAACAACAGCGCCCAAGGCACACAACAGGGCAGAGCACAGCTCGAGTGAAACTTCTGGACAGGAACGCTCAATAATGCCATACAACATGACTGCAATATATACATGAAATACATAAACGGACACCTAACGGCCGGCTTAGAATCTAACACAAAGTTGACATCCGTCAACGCACTCCTAATAACAAAAGCCTTATCTTGCATATACCCAAACGCTCAAAGCCTTCTAAGCTAGTTGGCCGAACTTAGAAAACTCCATGCCTCACAATCGCGGGACCTCTTCATGCTTATAGAAACATGGTTAAACCCTGAGCTAACCGATTCTGTGATCAATTTGCCTGGTATGTCACAGTTTCGGACCGATAGAACCCAAAGGAGTGACGGTGTGATTCTTTAATATAATACAAACCTCCGATGTGAAGTTATCGATCATCCGGTAATCCGAGCTCCTGATTCGCTTTGGTGCCGCCTATGGTTGCGAAACAAGGACGCATGTCTATTTGCCTTGATTTATCGCCCACCAAACTCAACGTCGGCAATGAACACCAAACTGAACCACGTTTTTCCTTCTGCTTTGTAAAAGTCTTAGGCCTACATTCTTATAGCTGGAGACTTTAACGTGCGCGACATAGAAACGCTGGCAACCGACGGCACGCAGTTTAAAGCCTGTTTGCAAGAGCTAATTGCTAGCCGCCCTCTGTACAACCACGTAACCTCTCCCACCAGATTTCGGACTGCAAACAAGCCGTCGATACTGCATCTTGTGCCCACCAACGTAGAGCTCAGGGTTGACGGGATGGTTACAAGCACACCGCTGAGTCGTAGTGATCATATTACTCTACTCTTTGACTATATATGATATGCGGAGTACCCTGAAAAGGAGGATGATAAACTGCATACTGTCACGCACTATCATGTGTTATCTACGCTTGTTAAGGATACATTTTGGACTTGCTTAACCGAATGCCCCCAGATGTTGCCTGGGAAATGTTCACAAGGAAGTTTAGCACACTGATTGCGCAAGCATCGGAACAGTAGTCCTTCCAACCCAAAAACAAGCATAAGTCATTTCTGAGGAGCAGAACAAATAAATGCATCTCCCGGAGGGATTTGGCATAGCGATAGGTGATAGTTCGGTATGTGGCTCGAAAGCTCAGAATTGTCATAAAATTGCTTGTATCCTAAAACTTTTAACAATACTGCAAATTTGTACTACTTCCGAAAAGAAATTCCTCACATTCTACATATTCGCTGAATTCACTAAGCGGACAACCATAGTTGTTTTCAAGCGTATGTAACAGTGTAAAAAAGCAAATAAGTTCTGAAGATCATAACTTTACTGAAACGTACAACATTTCCTCAGTTAAACTGTATATGAAAGACAGCGTTTTTCGGTTAAACTTCGCATCAAATCTCATCGATATATCAATCAATTCTTCTCCGTCCATTCCTT
Source organism: Dicrocoelium dendriticum (assembly GCA_944474145.2). Lineage (NCBI taxonomy): Eukaryota > Metazoa > Platyhelminthes > Trematoda > Plagiorchiida > Dicrocoeliidae > Dicrocoelium > Dicrocoelium dendriticum. Next base: position 73,815,262 of record OX104064.1, on the reverse strand, counting down.
TCTTTTGGCGCATTCGATGCTTCATGTTTACTTCAATTTAGAGTAGTGTTTTTGTTTCCTCTGTTGCAATGTGCACCATTTTCTCTCTATTCCAAAGAAGCCAAAGTCTTAACGCTTTAAGCCTGACAGAACTTCGCTGCAGATGCAGGCAATTGGTTGAGACAAATCTGTGCATGCTTGCTTCTATGATAACCAGAGAAAATTCATCAAAATGTGTCACATGACTGGAATAGTAAAAACGAAGCATGACACACATTTTGTGACACAGGATCCAGGTGTTGATATCTGGGAAACAGAAAACTATATTCGCAGCATGGAACAAGCGGCAGGAATGGATGTGCCCCTCGCGATATGTTGTGTCTGTCAAGTACGTCTGCTGGAGAATAGCCGGTGAAATGGCCAGAGAAAGCTGCCACAAAACGACACAGTGATTCTCATGTGCGAACATAAGACACAACTGATTACGGGATACGAATTCAGCTAATACGTATCAGTTGCCCTTACGTTGGGTCTGCGCCAGTCGGCCCACGCATATGTGCGTGCGTGTGTGTGTGTGTAAAGCTCAGGCGATGCAAAACTGCCGACAGCAGGTCGCAGTATCTCATTTGCTTCAGGGACCAACAAGTCTGGGCAATGCATCCACTACGACGATAAGCGACGCCTGCTGTAACAAAGCAGAGTCTACTCGCGTTGTAACAAAATTGCCACATTTGTATTTCGGCACTAGCCCTCTCAGCAGACTGCCGCTCGCAAGCCCGTCACAACCGCCCCTGGTCATTCGCAGCCATGCACCTCTGACTCCCTCGCCAACCGGACACACAGGCTAGCAGTGCTGCAGCTAAGGTTTGTCCGTCCCCGGCCCTTTTGCACTGGTGGGTAACCTACCGGATTCAGGTGCCGCAACAAGTAAGCAAAGATTAGCTTCTAGGCCCTACAACTTTTCCCAAATAATTGAATTGCTTCCTAATGCTCTGGTTTGCGTCGGCATGCCGAAGGAACATAATCATTAGTGCAATTGAATTACATGCGGTATCATTTCTACACACCAAGCGCGCGCAGTGACCTTGGTATTGAACTAGCGCAAAGCAGCCAATGAACGGTTGACTTAATAACCCTCGT